>CM033346.1:0-1200000 GCA_019395295.1 Osmanthus fragrans
TTTCAAATTTTTGAGTTATTCTATTATTAGAGAATAAAATACAAATTCAAAATTTCTAATTATGTTAATATTCAAAGTTCAACCCATTATCCCAAACCTAAAGGTCATTCCATATATTTTAAATTTTTTTTTCTAAATTTTTCGATTCTCAAAATATTATAAAAGTGGGCTGTTTTGATTATATAATTAAATTCATAATAAAAGAGGATTGCATGACTGGATTTATACAATTAATATCATAACAATTGATAGGTAGGGAAAATTTTTAAAAGGGACATGTATAATATAATTGTTTGATTAGAATCATGATATAGAAATAGTTAATATACGTATCAAACAATAATGTATTAAAACTAATAATTTATTCAAAATTTCTATTTGTCTTTATAGTTTTAATTTTTTTTCACATGGTGCGGACATCTCCTGCCCTGTCAAGCCACGCCAACACGTCGATGCCTGGTTTTTCTCGCCCCTGTAAGGGGCGGGGCCCTTTAGGGCAGGTGGGGCGGGGTGGTTTTTTTGCCCACCACGTATGTGCAAGCCATTTGAAGAAACCTATAAAGTCAAATTATATACTACATAGATTAACTTTGAAACAAATTTGATTAATTATATACTAAGTTTGAGCCATTTCCCATCAAGGAGTAAGCCCAATAGATCTGTCACCTGGACCTCAAACGTGGCTGTATTTCGCGAAAGGAGACAAGAAAATCTCCAAGCATTTGACATTAACTAGCTAGGTTTATATTACCCTATTTTATAGTCATCTTAGCGTCGAATAATTTCATGGAGTAAGTCCATATACCATGTTGTTTACTCTTCCCATAGTGAGGAATCATAGTTTTCTACAAGTGGAAAAAGTGGAGGTATGATGTCCTTATCCTTCTCTCTCATTCATCCTTAACAAGTAATCTACAACCTAACGGGGCGGCGATCAATGGAGGAAGAGGAGGAGGATGTTCCATGGGACATTTCCCTTATTGATTGCTTTGATAAAAAACTAGTGGTCTGAAAGAAGATGGTTGTGAAGAATTTAAACTATAAGTCATACTGCTATGCTTTAGGCAAATAAGAAGAACTCTACATAATTGTACAATTGCAAGGAAAACTAAAGAATTCTATTAGATGCCAATGGAAAGAGAAGGCACAACACAACCTTTATGCTCCACATACGTTTAAGCAATTGAAATTATCATGTCGAGTGGCACGACAATGCATTAATTACTCCTAGAATCACATGCCTTGATATTCAAGAACCTACAAAGTCGGTGGCATACAAAATTTCGTTTGGTAATGTTAGCTTTCCATGTTTGGATTTGGGAATGGCTATAAAAACTAACTTTGTAATATACTATTCTTGATGATGAATTGATTTGAGAGCTTTGTAAATGATATTGATCCCATTTTGCTATCATCAAGAAGCAGTTCATTTTTGGAATAATAGAGACCAATCATCTATATGGGATTAAAATTCTGAGTTATTGCAATGAAAAATCTTATGAGACTATGAAAGTAAATATTTTTAAATTTCAAAGCTAAATGCATTTCTATTATACTTATCTACCTTGTTTCTACTTCATTCACATAAAAACCATTGCAGTCAAGTCAAAATGTTTCATCTTGAATCCAATTTAAGGATTAGAAGTCGTACAAGCCAATGAAGTCAAAATCGTCCTACTTTTAACAAATTTGATCAATATCAAGTTATTAACCATCTCATTTAAGGTCAATCTTTGGGTGGCTTTGATGTGATGTGAATCATCTCATTTAAGGTATTAGAGAGGGATCATGTATATGTCGTTGAAATTTTTGCCTTTCAATATTAGATCATCGAGAATAATTCATTCATTGAATATATTTGCAAAGTACCAATGAGATGATGGAAGTAAATGATTCTTGCATTTATTGACATTGCACTATTCATTGTAGTTCCTATTACGCTTGCTCAATGGGACATGCCACGTGGCCGTCAGCTGAGAAAGAAAAAAGTCTCACAAGGCTCGCATCCTACATCACCTCGCCTTCCTAAGCTTAGGCCGAAGCGTTCAGGCAAAAGGGCAAGGTGATTTAGGTGTCTTCTTCGAAGCTACAACTGTCTCGCCTTTGCAATGTATTTTCGAAGTGAAAAACCTTAGCTCATGGGCATCTTCAACAAATGTCGCTTCAGTTAAGAGATCTTTCGTACGAAAATATTCATACGACCGATAGATTTGGCAGCCCTACAATAAGAGCTTTCAGTTGACTTTACATTCAACATTTTTTATGATATGCCTATAATGTAGGGTGTGCGTGTTCTTTAGGTCATTGACCAGCTACTTGGGACAATTAGGATTGACGGCTTGTTGAGCCTGACCCATGAGCTATTGAGATGAGATCACGTGTCGGACATTCAATGGAAGTCCTCTATCTGTTGCAGGTCAAGGAACTCCTTCTCCCTCCCCTTCACAATCGTCTTTTTTATACACTGTTACTGCATTGCATTTGCTGATATCGCTTCTAGAAAAATAGAAAAGTCTACACTTAGTGTTTTCCAAAGGTAATGCAATTATACATATCTACACTATAGTTTCTTGGTATTCTCTCTTCAACTTAGATCTATTACTCATGTCCATTGTCACTCCTACACCTATAAATATCTTCCAACATTGATTGATTTGAGTGTTGGAGATACGGCCACATGCATCTAATGCTTTGTCCAAGTGTGCATGAAAGTTATGTGTGGACGGAAGTAGAGTCGAAATCTATTGGTCACGTGTCTCGTCAATTTCAAGGTCCAACGGTTCCTACTCATTTTCCCACTTAACTTTACTCGAAATATTTTATTACAAGTTTTCCCTTTGAAGCATGAAGGATGATAAAGCCATTCAAGAAGCCCATGTAGTCCACATATTGGAACTTTAAGAAACCTAGCTTCACTTTGAACAAGTTTGATCAATTTAGAAATTTTTTATATTTCTCAATTACTTAAAGGGTTATCATTTTCCCTTCGCGTTAATGCTTGAATGATATTGATCTTCATGATATTGTGTCAGTTAGTTCATTTATTGTATTTACCATGCAAAAGATTTACCTGTCTTTATGAGATTTAAATCCATAGTGAATTGCAAAATATAAAAAACAAGGACATCGGAAGTAAATATTCTTGCTATTGCATTGCTCATTTTAGTTATTAATGCTATTCTGCTCATCATCATTATGTAAAAAACATCACTCAAAATGTTCCTCTTTTATCATAGAAGGGTATCGAGCCGTACTAGGTCATAATGTCAAAATCATTATACTTTTATGAAGAAACGTACATTCACTTTGAACGAATTTGATCAATTAAAATCTTCTTATAATTTCTGATTGACTTTTGGAGTTATCATTTCCCCTTTTAATGCTTTAATCCAACTTCAGAAGTCATCCAAATTTCATTTTTAACCTTCTTGCTTGTTTCATGTTTTCTCTGTTATAAAGAAAACATATTAAAAGGGTGCCTTAGCATATCTCTTATAGTCATTCTACTCGTCTTTATTCCTTCCATGAATTCGTCCCTTCAATTCAAATCACCGTTTGTGGATCCTTTTCCAATCTGGTACATGCCCTTATTTCATAAATTTTAAGAACGAATTACATGTGTGATATTTTTTCCAAGATGCTGTGCTTGTATTTTTGAAGATGTTTGTTTGTCATGTTCAAATTCACGACGTACCTGTATTTGTTCCATGTTTAGCTTTTTCGAACACAACCAATCTGAATTGTCTCATTTATCATGGTGAAACTGAAGGTAATAATTATTTATCATAGTGAAAAAAAGAGGAAGATAATGTTGATTCAGCCATTAACATTTTGCAGTTTTAATTACCTTTATATTTTACTTCTGAATGATCAAGAGACATGTAGTCCTGTCACCCTGGATACCATTGGTGATGGAGTTTCATACTGTTATTGCCTGATGTCGTATTCTTCAATAAAATTAATGTGGTTGCGGTAGTTCATGATTGAGTGAATTACACGTGTATTTTCCAGATAATCTTTCTATTCTCTTTCCCCTACCATCCAACTTGGACATTCCAATTGATGTACATGGGTGTGACTGCAGGAGGTTTTTGATTTCAAGTGCAAAGCCAAAGTTTAATTCAAAAATTCCTGAGTTACTGAAGACCAACCTAATTGAGTGTCTCAAATCTTTTAGCGAAGAGCATCAATCACCCAGATCTTAAGCGAACAGTATGGTGTGCAATTCTCATGTTCAAGTTTTGAATTATTTGAAACTTATAAGCCAAGTATTAAAATGTGTACTCGCGACCAACAATAGTAGATGTTTCTGCGAGTTTTTGACAAGTAATCAAATTCATTGTTCTCATTATATGTTTGTCATTTCAGATTACTTCTAAGGGTTATAATAAAATTAGTTCTGCAGTTTCCAGAAAAGATGGTGTGACTGTGGTTCTGAGCTTTCGTGATGATAATGTTTGATTATATTGGTGATGATGAGATGAGCATTGTAGCAGCATCAAAAACCTCGGACTTTTGCAGTTGGTAATTTCCTGTGCTGGTAGCTATTCAGCCAGCGAAAATTGGGATCAAAGGGTTTCAGTTCAAAACTAGCCAAAGTTTTCTCCTTGAGGTGGCGCAGTTGGCGTTGATAGAGCAAAGAAGAATATTATCAATTTTGTACTAACACTCATATTTACAGTCGCCCAATCTGACGCATTACAATTTTCCCATTAAAAATGCAGTCGGAGAGAATTTCTTGATATAATCTGTTGATAATTACTGATACAGAATGAGGATTGTTAATATATGCAGGGAGCTTAAGCCTTAGATTAATTGTTTTTTTGTTGGCGTGACATTTATGTCTGGACTCTGCCTGTGTGTTTTCTGTCCCTTCCATCCAAAAATATGCTCTTTTTATTTTTTATTATATTTTTTTAATATCAAATTGAACTCACGAATTTTATAACTTCTTTTAAGATGAGATTGAATTTGTGAATTTTATTTTTAGCCACCACAAGCAAAAAGTTTTTTCATACTTGAACATAGAAGTATACATTGAGAGATGATGTATTTTTAAATTAAGCAACGTGGTTTAGAGGTATATTGAAGCAGCTATACTGATTCTTCATTTTGTAATTCTCTCGTTTGTCTTGATAATTACAGGGGGAAATGTCTTTGATATTGCTAGACCGGAAAGGATTAATAGAGGACATAGATTATGAGTTGTCTTATTTTATTATGCCAACTCAACGTATAAAATTTATTTTAAAAGTGGTGTTTTATCTACCTGTTTTTTTTCAATGTTATTCAAATTTTTATTGCTTAAACCGCAATCTCAGTAGTGTTCATTAAAGAAAACGTTAGTATATTATTGCTGGAACTAATGGTTTAATATGTATGATAGCTCGTTTATGGCCAATTCTTTTCTCATTTTTGTGTTCTGGAGGGATCTCATGAGAATCACGTAACAACGAACACTATGCAATCCAACAAAAGATTGAAGATCTCAAGAAATTTCAAAGAATAATCCGTTTTTGAGTTTGAAAAAAAAACAATGAAACTAAGCAACCAAACAAAACGAAATTTGAATGACCTCTTGATCACACAACCTGTGATTCACACCCGATATTGAACGTCCCAAGAATTAACTTGGTAAGTTCGATTTGTTCAAAAGGAGAACAAGAATTGAAAGTATAAAATTGCCTCTCTAATTAATTGATAAATTGTCAAAAGGTGTAATACAATGAAATACGAAAAGTATTTATATTAATCCATAAAAATACTATGAAAAACGAAAAATATGCCTAGAATCTTGCAAAGTTGGAAAGAAATTAGAATTCAAATCAAATTAGGAAATTTCAAAAAGGAAAATTCTCGGCCTGATTTTCGCTTATGCGATCGCATAGAAGTCTTCTCTTCCCGCCTTTTGCTCTCGGTATATAGGCATGCGACCGCATGCCTTATAAAGCTATGCGGTCGAATAGCTTCACGTTTTGCCACTTTTCGGTTGCCTCTATCATGTTGATCCAAAATGTTTCGGATTTTCGACCCCCCAACATAAAACTTGCTTCTTTTCTTGTGTTAGTTTATGACGTCGTCCACCGTTTGATTGCACAAGTAACCACATAGCTTGATTTACCCGTTTTAAACCCTATGATCGCGTCATCGATCCTCCTTCAATAATCAATGGATCTCGTCCTGGACCGCCGTCTTTGTCGGAGCTCGACTCATAGGTCACAATCATCATCCCCTCTCTCTTCAAAGTGATTCGACCTCGAATCTGTCCCTTCTCTTCAAAGCGACCTCGCATCTGTCAAAAAGAGAGAGATCAGATGCTTTTAAAAGTTGCTGACACGTTATACTCATCTGGAAGATTTAATTTGTATGCGTTGTCATTGATCTTCTCCAGAACTTGAAATGGATCATCCTCTCGTGGTTGCAACTTTGATTTCCTTTGCTCTGGAAAGCGTTCCTTTCTGAAATGCACCTAAACCCAATCTCCAGGTTCAAATGCTACTGCTCTCTTTGGCCCTTGTTTTCTTGCGATGCAAAGTGTTTGTTTTTATTCTCGATTTGCATCCTTACCTTTTCATGGAGTGACTTCACCAACTAGACCTTTCTTTTACCATCTAAGTACCTCGTTCATTCACAGGCAAATATATTAAATCCAAAGGTGTTAGTGGATTAAAACCATAAATGATCTCAAACGATGAAAAATGAAGTAGTAGAAATGCGTGACCCTATTAAATGCAAACTCTATGAAAGGAAAACACTCCCTCCCAACTTTTCAAATTCTTATTGACTACGGTGCGCAACAATTATATCATAGTCCTGTTTTACTACTTCGGTTTGCCCCATCGATTTGTGGATGAAAAAGTGGTGGAAAACAACAACTTGGTTTCCTAACTCACTCACCACAAAACCTGCCAAAAGTGACTCAAAAACTTGATATCTCGATCAGAAGCTATACTCTTAAGTACCCCATATAAACGCACTATCTCCTTAAAGAATTACTCTGCAATGTTAGTGGCATCATCGATTTTATGACATGCTATGAAATGTGTCATCTTGCTAAACCCTATCTACCACCACAAAGATCGAATCTCGTCCCTTCTTAGTCCTAGGACATACTCTTTCAACATCACTTTTCATCTTAGGCCAATAAAAATGTTTCCCCCAACATGTCTAAAGTCTTTTTAACCCCAAAATGTCTCATCAATCCCCCACTATGTGCTTCTCTTACTAACAACTCCCGCATGGAATAATTAGGAACACATAACCTATTTTTCCCGAAACAAATATCCATCATGCTTAAAAAAACTTATCTATAGCCTCTTTATTACATGATGCAATAAATATCTGAGAAATGTTAGATCGCCAACATACATGCTCTTAATATGTTCAAGCTTAAACCTAACAATTTAAAACTAATGGAAGTTAGTAGCACATACAAGCGAGACAATGTATCTGTCAACACATTTTTTCTTACCTTGTTTGTACCGGATGACATAAGAGAATGTCTCTACTAACTCCATCCATCTTGCATGCCTTTTGTTTAACTTACCTTGATCTCGCAGATGCTTCAACGATTCACGGTCTGTGTGAATCACGATCTCTTTAGGCCACAGGTAGTGCTGTCATGTCTCTAAGGCTCGTACAAGTGAATACAATCTTTGTCGTAAGTGGGATAATTGAGTACTGCTCCACTCAACTTCTCACTGAAATAGGCTATTGGTCTCCTATCCTGCATTAAAACTGCTCTAATACTTATTCCTGATGCATTAAACTTAATCTCGAAAGTTTTATCAAAATTAGGAAGTGCTAAAACCGGTGCTTTATACAACTTATTTTTAATTATATTGAATGCATGTTCATGTTCATCACCCCAATGAAATTTCATGCTCTTTTGAACAATTTCAGTGAGTGGTGTAGTGATTGTGCTAAAGTCTTTTACAAAACGCCTATAAAAACTAGCCAAGCCATGAAAATTTCTTACTTCAGTTATGCTTTTAGGTGTTGACTATTTTTTAATAGCTTTTATTTTCTGTTCATCTACCTCTACCCCATTAGCATCAACTACAAATCCTATAAAAACAACATTTTTCATGCAAAATGTACATTTCTTAAAATTAGCATAAAGTTGTTCTTTCCTTAAAACCAAAAGCACGTTCCTAAGGTATTCTACATGCTTATTAAGGTCTTTTGCTATAAACTAGGATGTCATCAAAGTAAACTACAAAATATTTACCTATAAAAACACGTAAAACATGATTCATTAATTGTATGAAAGTGTTCGGGTGTGCATTGGTGAATCCAAATGGCATTACTAACCTTTCATACAAGCCATATTTAGTTTTTAACAGCGATTTTCCACTCATCACCTTTCCCTCATTCGAATTTGGTGATATCCACTTTCAAGATCAATTTACTAAATATACATGCATCATACACAGTTCATCCAACATATCATCTAACCTAGGATTGAATATGATGACGATAGTTTACCGTTATGTTATTGATGGCTCTGCAATCTATGAACATTCTCCAAGTTCCATCTTTCTTCGCCACAAGAAGCATTGGAACGACACATGGACTTATGCTCTCTTTTACATGTCCCTTACTCATCAATTCATCCACTTTTTCGTTGTAGCTCTTTTGTTTTCCTCGGGATTACTTTGATAAACTAGTCGATTTGGAATGACATCTCCAAGGACGAAGTCAATTTGATGTCCAATACCTCGAATGGGTGGTAATCCACTAGGTATGTCCCTCCGAAAAATATATCTTTGAATTCCTGCGACAAAGAGATAGCTAAACTGGGGAGGGGTGGGTTAGGTTTCCTCGAGATTGAGGAATGACTCCTTATAGACTAACAAGATCACTTCTTTCTTCTCAACTATCGCTCTCTTCAACTTATTAGCATTTGCAAAGAAATTCGCTTTCGACTTTTCTCTCATCTCGGAAATCTTTCTTTCTTTTCTTTCATGTGGTTCCACTTTTTTTTTCTCTATTAGTTATCTCATCATTTTCTCTCTTACTTGTCATCTCACTGTTTTCACTCATTTTCTCTAACTCTTTCTCTCTCATTTATTCCTCATTTTTCAATTCGATTTGGTCTTCATACACTTGTGCCAGTGTTAATGTCGCAAGGGTAATGGACCTCATATCCTTAACAAAATTTATTTTGATTCTCGTACCATTGACACGCCCGAAATGGGGGTCAAAATAATTTTCCTTATTTTTCTAAAATGTGTTGTTCAAGTAGTAATTGATAAGTAATGGTCATTCCCGTTGAGGATTGTTTTCAATCACGTCAATTGGAACAAAGAAATTAAAATGTGCACAAAGTAAATGGGGAGGTTGGTTGGATTAAACTAAGGAAAACATAAAATGGAAAAGGAAAAAGACGAGAATAAAAAAAAAAACAAAGGAGGAAATATGTAATCGAGGGATACTCCTTCACCGCTAGAATGAATTTCTTATTAATGTTCGCAAAAGATTTTCGTTCTCAAAATCAACAACAATTTGAGAATAATCACAAGCTCGATTACCTCAAACTCTCCTTAGATTTTAGTTGAATAAAATAAACTCTTTACCCAACCCTAATCATCAAACAACATAGGATAAGATCGCTAGATTAAATTTAAAGAAAGCATTCACATAAGAGAGTTGAATTGAATTAAGCACAAACACACAAGCTCGGTTTGCTAACTTAAGTGATAATCCACCTACATTCAATTGAAACTTCCTCATAATCCATCAAAATGTAGTTGCTATTAGGTTTTGGTTAAATTAGCGATTACGTACTAAAATTCCCAAAATAGCACATATTGAAAACAATTCAATCATCTAGTTGGCCCGCTAAATAATCGAGAAGAATAATAAACACATTAAGCACAATGAATTAATCACATTAATCTCAAGAACTATGAAGCAAAAAACAATTGAAAATCATCCTAGGGTTCCAAAATAACCCCCAATCACAAATTCATCTAACTATCCATAAATAGATTTACAAATAGCTAACAAAATATTACTACACAATGATGAAAACGAGATTAAAGATGAGAAAGGGCTTATTGAAGGAGATATGGTCTTCTTCATCAATGGAGTCTTCTTCTTCATCTTCCCATTTTCACCATTGTTGCAGAAAGTGGGAGCTCCAGATTTCTTCTCATTTTCGGTCGGCTCCCCCTTTTTTGCTTGCCCTAGAAATGAGCCCCAAGTGATATTTAAAATGTGTAAAAGAGGAAAAAATGGGTTTCGAAATAAAAGGGGTGAGATTAGAATTTAAAATCGGGTTTAACGTGTTTTCCCAGGTTCTGCTCCAGATTTATACTATGCGTACGCATGGCTTTGTCTGTGCGTACGCATAGTGCAATCAAATAGGCCTCAATTGTTGGTTTTTCCAATCTTGCGTACGCACACCCTGCAGGCCTATGTGTACGCAAAGGCCAAACCTGTGCCAACTATATTTTCTTCCTGGTTTTTCACCATTTCACCTCCCTTCAAACCACCATTCAACCTCCATTTCTTCATGGTTTACATCGTCGAATATTGAAATATTTCATCTTCAATTTTTGGCTCAATTCACGCTTGGAATCCTTCCAAAACATCCAACAACCCAGGTATTAACCTAAATAACAAAAGTAACAAAAATAAGGTATAAACCAACATGTGAAAACTAACAATGATGAAAATCACATAGCAATGATCACTACGCAACCCCGCAACTAGATTGAAACCCCAAGAAAGCCCAAAGATAATTCCGGTTTAAAGATTCAACCAAGAATATTGAATCAAGAAACCCAACAAGAACGACGCTTGATAGACCTCTTGATTACAAAACCCGTGATCTGCACTCGATGTTGAACGTGACAAGAAGATCTTGATAAGTTCGCAGTGTTCTAAGAAGAACAAGATTGAAAGCAATAATCTCACTTAATTGATAAATTGTCAAAGGTCCTTACAATAATGATAAATAAACTATTTATACTAAGGCTAAAAACCCTATGAAATTCATGCATAATCCCCAAACATGGTAAAACATCAATAAAAAATAGAATTTTAAGGAAACTAGGATTCTCGTCAAAAATAGAAAACTCGCTGAATTTTATAACCAAGCAGTCACTTGGAAGGCTTCTTTGACGCCCTGTGCGTTTCGGTTGGTGGTTAAGCGGCCGCTTGGCTTTTACTCTAAACGGTCGCTTAGGCATTCCGATGGGACTCCTTCTTCGGTCGCTTGTATCTTGTTGATCCAATTAGTTTCCGACCTCGACTCCAACATGAAACTTGTCTCTTTTTGCGTATAGATCATGGCATCGTCCATTGTTACTTGCACGAGTAGTCCCAATGCTTGATTTACCCTTTTGCCCTTGATCGTGTCATCGGACCTCCTTCGATAAGCAACGGGTCTCGGTCGGGGCTCGGCGTCCTTGGACTCGTTGCTTGGATCACATCATCCCCTCCCTCTTCAAAAGGACTCGACCTCGAATCTGTACCTACATCGTAAAGAGAGAGAGATCAGACACATTAAAAGTTGCCGAAACATTATACTCACCTGGAAGATCCAGTTTATATGCGTTGTCGTTGACTCTCTCCAAGGCCTGAAATGTACCATCCTCTCGTGGCTGCAACTTTGATTTCCTCTGCTCCGGGAAGCGCTCCTTTCAGAAATGTACCCAGACCCAATCACCAGGTTCAAAAATCACGCTTCTTCGACCTTTGTTTGCCTGGGAAGCATAGTGTTTGTTTTTCTTCTCAATTTGCAATCTTACCTTTTCATGAAGGGACTTTACCAACTCGGCCTTTCTTGTACCATCTAAGCTACCTCGTTCATTCACAGGTAAATGTATTAAATCCAAAGGTGTTGGTGGATTAAAACCATAAACAACTTCAAAGGGTGAAAATGAAGTAGTAGATTGCGTGACCCTATTATATGCAAATTCTATGAAAGGTAAACACTCATCCCAACTCTTCAAATTCTTATGAACCACAGTGCGCAAGAGTTGAGTCATGGTCCTATTCACTACCTCAGTTTGACCATCGATTTGTGGGTGACAAGTTATGGAATACATAAGCTTGGTGCTAACTTACCCCATAAAACCCGCCAAAAATGACCGAGGAACTTAACATCCCGATCTGACACTATAGTCCTAGGTATCCCATGTAAACGCACAATTTTCTTAAAGAATAATTCCGCTATGTTAGTGGCATCATCGATTTTATGACATACAATGAAGTGTGCCATCTTACTAAACCTATCTACTACCACAAAAATGGAATCTCGACCCTTCTTAGTCCTAGGTAAACCCAACACAAAATCCATTGAAATATCAACCCAAGGTTCACTAGGTGTAGGTAATGGTGTGTATAAACCTTAAGGTAAAACCTTAGATTTAGCCTGCTTACAAGTTATGCAACGACTACATATCCTTTCAACATCACTTTTCATCCTAGGCCAATAAAAATGTTCCCCTACTATATCTAAAGTCTTTTTCACACCAAAATGACCCATCAATCCACCACTATGTGCTTCTCTAACTAACACTTCACGCATCGAACAATTAAGGACACATAACCTATTTTCCCGAAATAAATATCCATCCTGCTTAAAAAATTTATCTATAGCTCCTTTAATACATGATGAATAAATTTCTGAAAAATCTAAATTACTAGCATACATGTCATTCATGTGTTCGAATCCAAGTAATTTAGAATCAAGAGAAGTTAATAGCGCATACCTTCGAGACAATGCATCCGCCACCACGTTTTCCTTACCTTGCTTGTACCGGATGACATAAGGGACTGTCTCCACAAACTCCATCCATCTCGCGTGCCTTTTATTCAACTTACCTTGACCCCGCAAGTGCTTCAATGACTCATGGTCCGTGTGTATCACAAACTCCTTAGGCCACAAGTAGTGCTGCTAAGTCTCCAAGGCTCGAACAAGTGAGTAGAGTTCCTTGTCATATGTGGGGTAATTGAGCGCTGCTCCACTCAACTTTTCACTGAAGTAAGCTATAGGTCGCTTATCCTGCATTAAGACTGCTCCAATACCTATTCCTGATGCATCACACTCAATCTCGAAAGCTGTATCAAAATTAGGGAGTGCCAAAACTGGTGCCTTACACAACCTATTCTTAATTGTGTTGAATGCATGCTCTTGTTCATCACCCCAATGAAAACCCACACTCTTTTTAACAATCTCAGTGAGTGGTGTGGTAATTTTTCTAAAATCTTTCACAAAACGCCTATAGAAGCTAGCCAAACCATGAAAACTCCTAACTTCAGTTATGCTCTTAGGTGTTGGCCATTCTTTAATAGCCTTTAGTTTCTCCTCATCTACTTCGACCCCATTAGCACCCACCACAAATCCTAGGAAAACAACCTTCTCCATGCAAAATGTACACTTTTTAAAATTACCATAAAGTTGTTCCCTCTTCAGGACCACAAGTATACTCCTAAGATGTTCTACATGCTCATTTAGGTCCTTGCTATAAATCAAGATGTCATCAAAATATACAACAACAAATTTGCCTATAAAAGTGCGTAAAACATGATTCATCAATCGCATGAAAGTGCTCGGTGCATTAGTGAGTCCAAAGGGCATTACTAACCACTCATATAAGCCATATTTAGTTTTAAATGCAGTTTTCTACTCATCACCTTCCCTCATTCGAATTTGGTGGTATCCACTTTTAAGATCAATTTTACTAAACATGCAAGCACCATATAATTCATTTAACATATCATCTAACCTAGGGATAGGATGACGATACTTTATCGTTATTTTGTTGATGGCTCTGCAATCCACACACATTCTTCATGTTCCATCCTTCTTCGGCACAAGTAGCACTGGAACAGCACATGGGCTCATACTCTCCCGCACGTACCCTTTACTCATCAACTCCTCCACTTGCTTTTGCAGCTCCTTTGTCTCATCGGGATTACTTCGATAAGCTGGTCGATTAGGAATCACAGCTCCAGGAACAAAGTCAATCTGGTGCTCAATGCTTCGAATGGATGGTAACCCACTAGGCATGTCCTCCGGGAAGACATCGTTAAATTCTTGCAATAAAGATGTAGCTAAATTGGGGAGGGGTGGGTTAGACTCCTCAAGATTGAGGAAGGACTCCTTATAGACTATCAAAATTACTTGCCTTTTGTCCTCTACCGCTCTTCTCAACTCACTCCCCTTTGCAAAGAAATTAGCTTTCGGCTTTTCTCTCCTCTCAAACACCTCTCTTTCTTTTCTCTCATATGATTCCACTCCTTTTTTTCCCACTACTAGCCACCTCACTATCTTCTCTCACCTTTTCCATCTTTTTCACTCTCTCATCTTCCGCATTTTTCAATTTAATTTGGTCTTCATACACTTGGGTCGGTGTTAATGGCGCAAGGGTAATGGACCGCCCGTCCTTACTAAAACTATACCGATTCTTGTACCCATCATGACTAACTTTCCTATCATATTGCCATGGCATACCCAATAAAATATGCCCCGCATGCATAGGTACCACATCACACATAATTTCATCCTGATAGCTACCAATTGAAAAATTAATCAATACCCTCTTATTCACCTTAATATCCTCACAATCATTTAATCATTGTAACCTATAGGGTCTAAGATGTCTTAATAGTGTTAATCCCAATTTTTCCACAAGTGTTGTGCTAGCTACGTTCGTACAACTACCCCCATCAATTATTACACTACATACCTTATTGTTGACGTGACATCTTGTATGGAATATATTTTCTCGTTGTTGTTCTGAGTCATCTGTTTTGATTTGAGTGTTGAGAGCTCATCTTGTAATCAGTAATTCTCCTCCAACTCCATACTCTACCTTGTCTCCATGATCACTAACGTCCTCCAATTCAGGCATGTCTTCAAATTCATCCTCGCCTTCTGTCTCCACCTCTCCATTGCGCAATATCATCGTCCGTTTGTTTGGGTACTTAGAAGAGATGTGCCCTTTTCCCAAGCACTTGAAGCACTGAATGTCCCGGTTTCTGGCTGGCTGTGAATCTGATTTTGGTACGGGCCTGCTAGCACTCTCATCTTTCCCCTTTGAAACAGCACCATCTCCTCTGTTATGATAATCCTCAACACTTTTCGACCCCTGATACAATCCTTACAATCGTTGATACAACTCCCTATAATAGTGGCTAGGCACGAATCTCTTCCGCATAATAAGTTTCAACTCATCCCAGTGCTAACCGTTTGCTCCCGATTCCTCCGCCTAGATGTAACCACTTGGTCCCACCATGTTATGGCATAATCAACAAACTTAAGAATTGCTATTTTCACCTTCTTTTCCTCCGAATAATTGTGGCATTCAAATATCAATTCTACATTTTTCTCCCACTCTAAATAAGCCTCCAGATCACTCATTCCCTTAAACGATGGAATTAACATCCTAATGCTACTCATGTTCCCATCGACATCATCTCCAAAGTTATTCCTACCCCTTCGTTCAAACCTACCACCTTTGTTTCTCACTCTCCCATTTCACATACTAAAGATGCATCCTCATCCCAATCACTACCATATTCATAGTCATCATGCCACTCCCTCCTAGACTCACTCCTACCCGGTCTCCTTGCATTTGAGTAGCCCTTATGACTATTCGATCCCGACGCTTCTAACCTACCAAGTCTTTTAGTCACATCCCCAAGCACCCTCTCAAACCTCCTTATTGCATCATCTCCCATGTAGTTTTGATTCGGCTGTTTGATGGAATTTGACCCTTCTCTATCTGACATCCTAATCTTTAAGAATTGTAGCCTCACAAAAAGTCACTCGTGTATCACTCAAATTTGGCTTTTACCCTCTATTAATCTCACCACTCTTGCCTTTTACCACTCAATGCTTTCGCTCAAGTATCTTCAAAGAACAAGGTGAACTCACAGATGTAATCTCGTGTATCCAACCGGGTGTGATCGCGAATTCGATAGAAGAAAAGAAAAAAGATGAAGAAAGGCTCAACAAAGACCAAGTATATGAATTTTGGAACTAAGGATTCAAGAAGTAACAAGTGTAGGATGCGAAGTGAAGTTTGTATATATTTTTGATTGACTCAAAAAAAATAGAAATTAATGATGCTGGCAATTTCCGTAACAACAATAAATATTTTTTTTTATTTTCGGATTTTTTTTTAAAAACTCTTGGGAATTTGAGTACAAAATTAGCAAAACAAACGAGACTTCATTCGGACCTGTAAATAATCCAGAAACAACTTTGAATTTTTTTTTGGATTTTTTTTTTTATCAAAGACTCAAGAACTTTTACTGGACACAAGAACACGAAGAACAAAGAAAGAAAAAAAGAAACACAAGACTCAAAACAACAAAAGATATAACCTTAATTATTTTGGAGCCTTGCTTTGATACCAACTGATGAGAACCACATAGCAACGATCACTACGCAACCCCGCAACTAGATTGAAACCCCAAGAAATCCCAAAGATAATTCCGGTTTAAAGATTCAACCAAGAATGTTGAATCAAGCAACCCAACAAGAACGACGCTTGATAGACCTCTTGATTATAAAATCCGTGATCTGCACTCGATGTTGAACGTGACAAGAAGATCTTGATAAATTCGCAGTGTTCTAAGAAGAACAAGATTGAAAGCAATAATCTCACTTAATTGATAAATTATCAAAGGTCCTTACAATAATGATAAATAAACTATTTATACTAAGGCTAAAAACCCTATGAAATTTGTGCATAATCCCCAAACATGGTAAAACATCAATAAAAAATAGAATTTTAAGGAAACTAGGATTCTCGCCAAAAATAGAAAACTCGCTGAATTTTATAACCAAGCGGTCGCTTGGAAGGCTTCTTTGACGCCCTGTGCGTTTCGGTTGGTGGTTGAGCGGCCGCTTGGCTTTTATTCTAAGCGGTCGCTTAGGCATTCCGGTGGGACTCCTTCTTCAGTCGCTTGTATCTTGTTGATCCAATTGGTTTTCGACCTCGACCCCAACATGAAACTTGTCTCTTTTTTCCTATCATATTGTCATAGTCTACCCAATAAAATATGTCCCGCATACATAGGTACTACATTACACGTAATTTCATCCTGATAACTACCAATTGAAAAATTGATCAACACCATCATGTTCACCTTAACTTCCCCACATTCATTTAGTCATTGTAACCTATAGGGTCTAGCGTGTTTTAATACAGTTAATCCCAATTTTTCTATAAGATTTGTACTAGCTACATTAGTACAGCTTCCACCATCAATGATCATGCTACATACTTTATTGTTAACGTGATATCATGTATGAAATATGTTTTCTTTTTGCTAGTTCAAGTCATCTGCTTTGATTTAAGTGTTGAGAGCTCGCCTCGTGACCAGTAACTCTCCAATAACAAATTCCACTTTTTCTCCATCAATAACCTCCTCCAATGCTGGCATGCCTTCATAATCATCATCACTGTCACTCACCACCTCTCCATTGCGCAAGATCATTGTCCTTTTGTTTGGACATTAAGAAGCTATGTGTCCTGTCCCCAAACACCTTTGATATCCCTATTTCTGGTTGGCTGTGGCTCTGCTTTGGGTGTTGTTTTGCTAGCATTTTCATCTTTCTCCTTTGGCATTTTAGTCCTTCTTTTCAAAACAGTTCCATCTCATTTGTTATCACACCTCGGTTTCCAAGATAAATTAGAACCCGAAGTACCCGATGGTTGCCTAACTGTCCCCTTCCTCTTCAACTATTTCTCCACCTTCATGGCCACATGCAACATGTCTTCGATCTCCACATAGTGTCGCAACTCCACAACATTAACAATATATTTGTTCAACCCATTTAAGAAACGAGCCATGGTGGCTTCCTAATCCTCTTCTGCATTCATCCTGATCATCAAAATTTTCATTTCTTTATGGTAGGCTTCCACACTCTTCGACCCCTGATGCAAACATTGCAATTTCTAATGCAGCTCCCTGTAATAGTGACTAGGCACGAACCGCTTCCGTGTGATAGTCTTCAACTCATCCCAAGTACTAATTATTTGCTGTCGATTCCTTCTCATTGATGTAACCACTTGATCTCACGAAGTTATGGTGTAGTCAGTAAATTCAAAAACGGCTATTTTTACGTTCTTTTCCTCTTAATAGTTATGACACTCTAATATCAACTCTACCTTCTTCTTCCACTCTAGATAAGCATTCAGATCACTCATTCCCTTGAATGGTGGAATTGACATCTTAATATTGTCCATACTCCCATCTACTTCATCTCCATTATTGTTCCTACCACTTCTTTCAAACCTACCTCCTCTATTTCGCATCCTACCCATTTCACCCACCATCGATGCACCCTCATCTAAGTCACTACCATGCTCATAATCATCATGCATCTACATCATAGGCTCTCGCCTACCCGGTCTTCTTGTATTCATTTGTCCCCTATGAAGATTTGCCACCGATGTATCTAGCCTATCAAGTCTTTCGCTCACATCCCCAAACACCCTTTCACACCGTCGTATTACATCTTCTACCATGTTGATTTGATTCGGCTACCTAATTGAATTGGAACCCTCTCTGTCTGATATCCTAATTCTATAGAATTTGTCTCACAAAATGATCACTCGTGTATCACTCAGTTAATGGCATTTTTCCTCTATTAATCTCATCACTCTGTCTGTTTTCACTCATTGCTTTCGTCCAAGTGCTCCAAAGAACAAAGTAAACTCAATCAAAAATGTATTCTCGTGGATCGAATCGGATGCAATCAAGAATTGTGTATGAAGAAAAGAAAAATGACTCAAAACGAGAAAGAAAGTGTATGAATTGGAACTAACGAAATTCAACAAAGTAAGAAGACAATGGAATTGAATTGAAACTTTTTTTTTTACTCAAAAAACTGAAAATTGAGAACTGCTGAAAATTTTCGAAATTTATATTTTTTTTAAATTCGGATATTTTTTTACTCAGGAATTCGACTACAATACCAGCTAAACAAACGAAAATTGATTTGGACTCTTAAATAGCCCAAAAAAATAATTTTGACTCTTTTTTTGTAATTTTTTTGGATCAAAACTCAAAAACTAATAACTGACTTGAAAAACGCGAAGAACAATAGAAAACAAAGACTCAAAACAATTAAAATACATAACCTTGATTATTTTGGAGCCGTGTTCTGATACCAACTGATGAACACTACGCAATCCCCAAAAAGATTGAAAATCCCAAGAAAGCACAAAGAATAATCCAGTTTTGAGTTTAAATAAAAAACAATGAACCAAACAACCAAAAAAATGAAATTTGAATGACCTCTTGATTACACAACCCGTGATCCACACCCGATGTTGAACGCCACAAGAATTAACTTGATAAGTTCGATTTGTTCAAAAGGAGAACAAGAATTGAAAGCACAAAATTGTCTCTATAATTAATTGATAAATTGTTAAAAGGTGTAATACAATGAAATACGAAAAGTACTTATACTAATCCATAAAAATACTATGAAAAACGAAAAATATGCCTAGAATCTTGCAAAGTTGGAAAGAAATTAGAATTCAAATCAAATTAGGAAAATTTCGAAAAGGAAAATTCTCGGCCTGATTTTGACATATGCGGCCGCATAGAGTAATTTTATGCGGTCGCATAGAAGTCTTCTCTTCCTTCCTTTTGTTCTCGGTATATAGGCATGCGACCACTTGCCTTATAAAGCTATGCGGCCGCATAACTTCACGTTTTGCCTCCTTCTTTGGCTGTCTCTATCGCATTGATCCAAAATGTTTCGGATTTCGACCAACATGAAATTTGCTTCTTTTCTTGTGTAGTTCATGACGTCGTCCACCGTTGATTGCACAAGTGACCCCATCGTTTTTTTACCCTTGATCGCATCATCGGCCCTCCTTCAATAATCAACGGGTCTCGTCCTGGATTCGTCTTTGTCGGGCTCGACTCCTGGCTCACATCATGATCGCCCTTCCTTGTACATAGTGGTGTCAATGGGTCGGATCGAGCCAAGTCGGCTCTGCCCATCTACCCACGAGCTCGGCTTGTCAAAGTGACGAGTCAAGCTCAAGCTCATTAATGTATTGTAAGAATTTGTTTGTTATTTTTGAGTATTTCATGGATAACTAAACATATTTGTGATTAAGGGTGATTTCAAACCCGAGTTATGATTTTCAATTAATTTGTGATTTATAGTTCTCTTGATTGATGTGTTTAATCCATTATTTTAAATGTTGATTTTGTTCTTCTTGATTGTTTAGGTGT
This sequence comes from Osmanthus fragrans, assembly GCA_019395295.1. Taxonomy (NCBI): domain Eukaryota; kingdom Viridiplantae; phylum Streptophyta; class Magnoliopsida; order Lamiales; family Oleaceae; genus Osmanthus; species Osmanthus fragrans. Next base: position 20,227 of record CM033346.1, read on the forward strand.
ACAACTAAATGATTGAGTTGTTTCAATGAATGTTATTTTGGGATATATAGTACGTAATAGCTTTATTCCAAAACCTTGTAGCAATTACAATTCAATAGATTATGAGGAATTTTCAATTGATTGTATGTGGATTAATACTTAAGTGAGTAAACTGAGCTTGTGAATTTACTCTTAATTCAACCAATCTTTTTTTTCGTAATGCTTTTGTTAAATTAAATTTAGAGAGCTTTTGTCGTAATGATTTGTTGTAAGAAGAGATTGAGATAATTAATCTCGAGTTGTTGTTAATCTAGAGAACAAAAATTCATTGTGGTAATTGATAGAAAAATCATTCTCGTAGTTACAAAATACTCCTCAATCACATTTTCACATACTGAATCAAAAGCCACTTTGTTTATTTCAAAATTCAATTCTTTTCTATTTTAAATTTAGTGCTTTCCGTAGTTTAACGAACCAAACCCTTCCCCCTCCATTTAATCATTTTCAATATATAATTGTTAATTTCACTTTCTAGTGTGCAATTGATTAAATTGAACCAATCATCTACGGGAAATGACTCTTACTTGTCATATTACTATTTAAGACGACACGTTTAAATTGAATAAGGAAAATTAATGATATGTCATTTAGAACGCATCACCCTTGCTTGGTGGAGATTATAATTAGATTTTTAGTAGATTTTAATAAAAATTGATGAAATATTTGGTTGAAAATCGTGGGACCCATAAAATATGTGGTTAAAATTAATTTTTGATTTTGACTAAAATTAAAATCTAGATTTTAATTTGTACTAAACGGGGACAACATTCAAACAAATATTTATTTCTCATAAATTTAGTATAGTTAAAACAAAAATGATCGGATCGAATAACTATAGCGCTTTGTTATATAAGCAATTCAAAGTTAAGAAAATACTGACCTTTTTTTTAGAGGAAAGGAAGTGTTTCTTTGTATACCCAAGTGGTTAGAACTTCTTGACTTTCTTTGATTGAATAAAAAAATATATTTTTTCTATATCAATTGGCTAGAGATTTATGTATGAAAAGAGGGATAAATTTTGCTAAATCTATTGACTAGAATTTCGTGTTGATAATGTTCATAAACTAGAGAGAAAAAGAGGAGAAAGTATAGCAGAGAAATTAATTGACTTATTTATATTTCATTGAGAACTAAAGTCTCATATTTACATGGAAGAATCAAGGTTGCAAGTGATATAGTAGTAATAATAATTAGAGCTGCATGGGTATAAGGGTCATTCTCTAACAAATATATAATTTATAACAATATAATAAATGTAAATGTAATTACTTTATTTTAATGGGATTTCTTAACATGTATTTGTGGCCTTTTGTTTTGATCACTCATCCTGTGTATAAATCGCATATATTTTTTTAGAAATAAAAATAAAACAAGTCATGCACTGGAAATCAACTCAAATATATAGAAATCGGAAGAGTAAGGCTTGAATTCCTTAAGAATTATTTATATTAATGAGCTCAAAATTCATTAAAATCTATAAAATTTCTTCAAATTAATGAAATCATTATTCATTGTAATTGTTAAACTAGTTTTCTTATGTTTTTTCGTTGAGCGACTCTGTACTACTCGTCCATTTTCCTTCTCTTCGTTTCGTAGGTGGATTTCAAATAGAAATAAATTTTGAATTTGACTATCTAAAATTATTGAATCAAAATGGCCTTTAAACCCTGTGTCTCTTACAATCCAACCCGGAAGAAACCTTATTTATACACTACACAAATTATTAAGAGATTACACTTAAAACAAAATTAAATTTAAACGCCTAACTTGTACTATACAAGAAAGTAAAAGGTACATACATCTATAATATATTAAATATCACATCAAATAAGAATTATTTTTTTGGACAATTTCATCTTTACTATAATTTTTTAGACGACTATATCCTTACTATGATTCAATTATTTCAATAATAACTTACTTTTTATTTTTCAATATGTATTTAATTATTTCAATAATAACCTACTTTTCGTTTTTCAAGTGTATTTAATTTATTAATCATTTGAACTATTTAAACAATATTATCATGAATTATTTTGTCAATTATTTAGTCTTAATCAATGTACATATGACAAATTCATTCCACTTGATTTGATAGTAAATTAAATTCATTAAAAAAAAAATTGAAACAAAAGATGAATATTTTTAGAGTTTTCCTCTAATTAATTTATTCAATGAATATTAAGATACAGAGAAGGTAAATAAGGGGGACATAATGCTTGTCTATAATAAATAATTTCAATTGATATATTCAATGCATATTAAGTGAATATGAAGAAATGATGATATTCGTTGGATGTCAGTTCATGAAAATCATTTTTTGGACAATTCTATCTTTATTATAATTCAATTATTTCAATAATACCTAACTTTTCATTTTTCCATATTTATTTAATTATTTTAATAATATTATACTTTCCGTTTTTCAATATGTATTTAATTTATTAATCATTTGAACCATTTAAATAATATTATCATTAATTATTTTGTCAATTATTTAGTTACAATGAATATACATTTGACACATTCATCACCTTACTTTTCGTTTTTCACTATATATTTATTTTATTTAATCATTTTTGACAGATTCATTACCTTTTCATTTTTCTATATATATATATAAAATTCATTAATCATCTGAATAATATTATCATAAATTATTTATTCGATTATTTGGTTATGATCAATGTATATTTGACATGTTCATTTTACTTGATTGGATAGTAAATTAAATTTATTAAAAAAATTTAGAACAAAAGATGAATATTTTTAGATTTCCAATTGATTCATTCAATGAATGTTAAGATACAAAGAAGGTATATGGGTAGGGGACATAATGCGTATCTATAATAAATAATTTCAATTGATATTAAGTAAATATGAAGAAATGATGATGTTCGTTGGATGTTCAGTTCAGATCAAAAGATATTCCACAAGAACAATTTGTATTAATTATTTTTTATATTCTCACATCTTCAAATATTATTATTATAACACTTATAAATATTTTATAACAATGTGCAACGCACATTCAACTATGACTATTCCTTGAAAAAGAATCGTTATAAAGAGAGATTTCAAGAACTTGGAGAGAGAGAGAGTGTGTGTGTGTGTGTGTGTGAGAGAGAGAGAGAGAGAGAAAGACAGAGAGAGAGAGAGAGAGAGAGAGAGAGAGAGAGCAATGCTAAGCTTGTATTTGCGAACCCCTTTTTTATCATTAGGTACTCACTACTCAACTATAATAAAAATTAAGGATAATTGCAGCAGAAGCTCCAAACCTTTTAAATACTAGCAGATTTTTTTCTAACCTTTCATTTGTTGCAGTCGTTACCCCAAACCTTTCAAAATGTTGCATTTAAGGCCCTTTTGGATGGAATCCATCCAATTCACTGTTAGTCAACCTAAAAAAGTGATTTTGATCATATTTTAATATTTTAGAAAAGGGCAAAAGAGTAACTTTTCATTCATCACATTAAATAGTTAAATAAGAAATGAAAAAGCAAAAATAAAAAAAAATCCACACACAATCATCTTTTTCCTCTCACCACCCATCACCTACTCCCAATGCTCAGCCATCCGACTTCCGCCACCTCCACCTCAACCAACCATCTGCCATCGACCACCACCATTGCTACTATTTTCCCCAAAAACTTTCGCATATATATCATCGGCATTCCTAGATTGAATGGGAAATTGGGGTTCGGATAAACCAGAAATTAGCTCGATTTGATTATTAATTGGTTCAATTGATTCATGACCAAGTGTATTACCAACCTAAATTGAAGGTATTAAGGTCGAATTTGATGATTGAGGCAGTGTAGAATCCTCAATTGAAGGGGACAAACCAAACTACTTTGCGTATGAACTGTCCCGACCTATTTGTCCACTTAGCGCCCAAATTGTTGATGACCCAGGGTTAGAATAGGTGCGTCTTGACAAGAGGATGCCAGAACAGGTGGTCTGCGATCATGGGAACCACCACCGTCGCCGAAAAATGAGTTTGTCGATCGCGAATTCGTTGTCTCGAAAAATTGTTGTAAATTTTGATTTTCTTTGTTGTTATAGGAACATGTATGGACATGTCTTGATGAGCTTGAGCGACCGTGAGGTGTAATGAACATGTGCACCCATGAATTTAGTCGAATTTGTAAGAAAACAGTGCGTGAGACGATTTTTGGACAGAAATTGGTTCAATTTTGATGTGATTTGGGGTTGTTATTTGTGTGGAGATGCTAGTGGTTGATGAGAAGATGGTGGTGATGCAAAAATTTGGTGGCCACGATGGCCGGAAGTTGGATTCCATGGTTGGTGGGGGGTAGGGGGGGTAGAAGATGATTGTTTTGTTGTCTTATTTTTTATTTTTTAATTTAACAAATGTAATTATTTAATGTGATAAATAGAAAATTATTCTTTTACCCCGTCAAAATCACTTTTTTAGGTCAACTAACGGTAAATTGGACGGATTCCATCCAAAGGGACCTCAAATGCAACGTTTTGAAATGTTTGGGATGACGGTTGTAACAAATGAAAGGTTAGTGAAAGTCTGCTAATGTTTAAAAGGTTTGGAGCTTCTGTCGCAATTATCCCTAAAAATTATGACCAATTTTGGAATTTCCTCTATGCCACATCCTAAGTATACCTTCTGGGAGAGGAGAGTTGCCAGATAGGGTTACTTTCTGTGCTAAGGGCATATCTTTCATTCAGGTCCGGCCCTGGCCCAAAAAAAAAAAAGCCCAAATCAGCGCCCCAAAAATGAACGAGAAGAAAACCATTCAAATGAAATCAGAAATCTCCCAAATCTTGGATTGAAAATCCCCTCCGTCCCTCTCCCTTGATTCTTGAAAATTGAAATCCTCCCAAATCTTGAAACCCCTCCCCCTTAAGCCTCAAATCCGTCGGCGCTTACCAACAAACCAAGTTGACCCTTTTCCAGTAATCCTGTGTTCCAACTTCCAGGCTTCCAAGTTCCAACGAGCCCTTTTACTCCTTTTTCAGTTCAGAAATCCCTCAAATCTGTCGGCGCCCAAGTTAGTCTCGTCGTCTTCTTCAGTTCTTCTTAGTTCTTATGTTTTTTTTTTATTGATTTCTTAATCTTAATTCTTATGCGGTTATGCTGCCCTTGCAGACTTGCAGTTGCTGGCGCCTTGCGTTTGCTGCGTTCTGGACTTCTGCATCTGTGGTAGTGTAGTTCACCGTTCATGTGACTTTCTACCTGGCTTGCTTGCTGCCCGCCGGCGCCTGCCTCTCCTAGTCTGGTATAATTTTGAAGGGTTTTTATTTTATGTTATGTATTTTAATTTTGTTTGGGTTTTCTGCATCCTGTCTTCCTGAATTTTCATGTTTGTGTCTTCAATCCCACAACAAGCAGTGGAATTGTGGAAATATTGTTTTATTTCTAATATTTTATATATTGTGTAAAATGAGGACATTTAGAGGACGTAGAGAGTATTGGTTGGTTGAATAATCATAAATATAATGACTTAATGAGTTGTGTGACTTCAATTGCAAAATAGATACTAGTAGTAGTTGATGAATATGTTTTACCGTTTTGGTAAGTGGTAACTTGGTTGAAGGGCCTCATAACAATGCGTCATCTTGGGCCTCATATTTCTCAAGGCCGGCCCTGCAGTTTCATTCTTTCTATAGTCATGATTATTTTGAGAATTGGATATCAAACCTCATTTAATTATTAGGTAATAAGCAAAAGTTTTTTCTTCTTTTATTTAGGATCAAGATTAAGGTTGGTTTTTTATTTGTCATTCTATGTTTTTGACTCACTTGGTTAGCCTAATTTCAGAGGTACATAGAGAAATCTAAACTAATAAAGCATTCTTGTTTTCCTTTTAATTGTCGATTACACAGATTTAGGACACATTTTTGCTGGTATAACTTAATTCTTAGTTGTCTTGTCTAACATTTATGAAATCAATACAAGAGTTATCTACTGAAACAATGTTGTTATAGCATATTTGATAAGGAGGTGAATAGCACTACTATATAGTTATTCAATTTTTATTTTTTTATTTTTAATATCACTTATTGATATATGTCAAAACAATGCTCTTACGGAGCTTAAACAACAAGTATATATTTTAATACAAGAAGCTATGGATACACTCAAACTACTTAGATGCTTAGACGTTTAGTTGACTGGATTAGATAGCCTTTGGGACAATGTTTCCATACTGTAATCATCTTTATCGATCAGAGGACAATCACATTGCAAGTTAGACCATTCTTTTGTAATTTTAATTGTGGTAAACTTTCTCATCTGTGCCTCGCGGTAATTATTCCTTCTAATACCATTCTTTTATTTTTATGTTCGTTTCAAGTCCAGATAAAGGATGAAGATTGTCAAAGAACAAATTAGCAATTGAACCAAATTATTCTTTAATCGATTGGTTCAACCTTGTCGTTACTCTAATACCACTTTATTGAGAAATGAGATTAGAGATTAATTTTGAAAAGAGTGACGACAATTCCAGACTAAAAAAAATCTCACTCTTATTTCTCAAACTTAAACAGAACTATTTATACATGTAGGTAGAAACTGCTACATACTTCTTCCTAGCAAGGATGATTCAAAATAATTAACAACAGTTGATCCTCGTGACCTACCTTACCCAACATCCCAACATATGCAAGCTCAACCAACCGCGCTTTACACTTCTAATCATGCCCTCGTTGTTTTTGTTCAATCCCTTGTCTACCTTTTCGTGTTTATTTTTCATAATCTTAAATTCCAAATATAAATACACAAGTATTTTCCCAAAAAAAAAAAAAAAAAAAAAAAATCATAAAATATACGAAAAATAACTAGTGTACGACAATAAGAAATTTTAGTTTTTCCTTTTGGCCGTTGTCCAAAAAGGCCTTACTATTGATAAACTATTATCAGCATTACATAAAATTTTCAGGATTACGGATTACCCATAAGCTGCTTTCTATAATGGCACTTTCAGTGAAGAACCATTTGCACTGGCAGAGGCTTCAACTTTACTAACTAAACTTATTCCATCGGCTCAACCAAAGATTGCATGTCGAGAATTGATTTGATGTCAAACGGTCGTGTGACTTGGACGAATTGTCATTTATTTTATTCGTTCCAAGTTATACTTCACCAGTTCTTCCAGCGCTAAACGAAACGAACTCGGAGGGAGGCATTGAAGATTCTGAACTGCTAGATTAGCTTTCTCTCCTGCCAAGTTTTGTGCCTTCTGTATTCCTCCACATCTTTTGACAATCTCAATGGCCTCTTCAAGAGATCCGGCGTCGCAAAATTCAGATTCAATTATATCCCTCAATCTCGCTTCTTGCTTTAGTGCAAATATCACTGGTGCAGTTAGGTTACCATTTGCCAGGTCACTTCCCGCCGGTTTTCCCAGTTGCTCGGCTGATTGAGTGAAATCCAGAATGTCATCAACAATTTGGAAGGAGAGACCGAAGTTCTTACCATACTGATACATCTGCTCGCTAATATAACTGTCGACCCCACTGAAAATGGATGCTCCTTTGGTGCTAGCAGCAATCAAGGAGGCTGTTTTGTAATAACTCTTGATCAAATATTCCTCCATTTGAACGTCGCAGTCGAACAAACTAGATGCCTGCTTTATTTCACCACTAGCAAAATCTTTAATCACCTGCAATATAATCCACACATCACTAGTTGCATTTCACTGTAATGTGAAATTAACAAATTTGTTTCGAGGATAGATTATTTTTGTTTTTTTCTGAGGATCAAGAAAACTGATTGTCATATTAGATTCCTGGATGTTCCTATTTTTACGTGAAAAGTCTAGTATAGTATACCTGGCTGATAAGCTTTATGACTTCGAGATTTTCAAGATTAGCCAGGTACCATGATGACTGTGCAAACATAAAATCACCTGCCAGCACTGCCACTCTAGTACCATATAATTGATGCACAGTTTCCTTTCCTGAAAATGGAGAGTATGTATGCAAGGTTATCCTAAGAAAAAGAACTAGCACCAAAAAAAAATTGAAAAAGCCAGCAGATAATTTGTTAAAATATCTGGAGCTCATAGTGAAACCCTCAGAGTTTGGCGATCTACTCGAAATTGTAAACTCATTTGTGGATCGTCTTTCATAATTTTATAAAATAAAAGGACTTGGGGTGTAAGAAGCAGACTGATAAGGGATAAGAGACCAAAGAAGGCAACACATCCATACATGGAAATGAATGTTTTGGCATGGCATTTATCGGGACAACTATTGAGCAATGAAGCTTTAGTATTCGGGTATTAGGTGAAATGAGGTTTTATCAGCTTGAAGTTTTCATTGAACTGATTTCTGGAATAATAATCAAAGCTATATCTGAAAATTCATAAGTAAATAACAGCAAAATTTAAAAAGTGCTTTTCATTTTTCTGTTGACGAAACCGGTAATAGGGCCAGTGGACCTTGTTGACCGAGACAGTTTTAAGGCTAGTTCGGGGATACAGAGCCAGTTTTCCTAGTCGTCTAATAAAAGAACACAGAGCTAGTCGATTACTTCAACAGAGAAAAATACACCCACCAAAAAAGAATCAATAGCACAAAGATTCAAAGGCTAACCTCTTCGCATGTCACTTTCATCTAATACATCATCATGTATCAAACTTGCAGTGTGGATCATTTCAATGATCTCGGCTAACCTTCTATGTTCTTTTGTCAGTTCCCTGAAGAATTAAGACATTCTATAAAAGCGACTTAATCTTCATTAGAGAGTACTACAAATAGGAAATCAGATAGCTCACTTCAAGCCAACAATTTCTGCAGTAGCTCTCGATACTAAAAACACTAAAGCTGGTCTCATCCTCTTTCCACCAGCCCCAAAGATTTGCTCAGCAGCAGACATCAATACTGGATTTTCTGCACCAACAATCTGACAATAAATTCTTATCAGATATACAAGTTGCGAGATATGGGGTTGCAATGAACAAATGGTTGGATATTCGAACATGAAGTTGGGTACCAAATGTATAACAAATTTTTCGGAAACTACTTGTAGGATGCTTAGTGGCTTAGAACGCGGTAACATATACAAAATTGAGACGTGAACGACATTATGTGAAGTGATTGTTCCACCACTGTATCAGTAGGAATTATTAATGATTAAATTGAGTGGAGAATGATAACTGAAAAAACAAAAAATAGCAGAAGAAACTGTAATGTAAGCCAACACACCATGACACAGTGCAACTTCTTCAAATTAATTGTGCACTCGACATACATCAAAATAATGTATGTACAAGCGATAGATCAAAAGAATGAAGCAACACAATACTGCAGCCTCCATCTTTACAATTTATGACATCATCAAATTTTCTGCCTTCACTGAATTGTAAAATTTGTGTTGTAACTACTATATTTGGCCTTAGGACAAAGTTACTGCAAAGTAAAATTATTTTTATTTTGGAATGTTAAAGCATAAATTCTCTAATAGAAGCATAGATTCTCTAATGAATATAAAAAACATTACTTCATGGTATCTACAGCAGAAAGCTAATGATATATTTGAGGAGACTTGGTTAGATTAACGATGGATATCTAGATACTCGTGAAAGTTATGTCAAGCATTCAGGCATCTTTGGTGTATGTTTTTCAGTCCACATTTCTTCCAGTAATATACTAGAGAAATGCCCATGTGCTATAGAGCCTCAGTTTGGTAAGAAGCATCTAAGTTTACACTGCCAGTATAGTGCTGCAGCAAATCTCCAGTTATGGTCGAATTTGATCGCTTCCTCAATGGGAAAGTGCCTATCTAGTGGCATCAAATACTACTCGACCCAACTAATCTTAACCAATCAGGTGAGTTGTCACACAAGCTAAATCTTCATTAACAAATGCTCATCTTGGCATGCTGTTCTTACACCACAAGCAAATATACCATCATCATTATTATTCTATCAAACTGGGGCCTCCAGATCAGAATTAGACACATTTCAAATCAACAGTTGAATTAATAGCCTGAAACAAGCAAATTAATATATATATATATATATATATATATATATCATTCACAGTAAGCACAAAACACTTTATAAGCCTATTCTTTGTTCGTAATTTTGAAACCGTATCAGATTCTTGCTATAGGATGCAAAAATACAAAACAAAATTTTCAAAGCATATAAATCAATTTGAATCTTGTCGACAGGAAACTTACTGACTGCAAATTCTTGTTCAGTGTTTGAAGGTCTTCAGCAACTACTTCAAACAAAATTGTCAACGAAGCAGGGCTTCTTGACTCTTTCTTTAAATCTAGCACTTGTGGAGTATCTGCTGTAACCCCTAAAATTACACCAAAATGAAATAAAAGTCACAATATAAAAGAATAAAGTTCAACAACCTAATTCAACTATTAAACCAATAAAATTGGATCAGAGGAAAAAAAGCAGCAGTACCTGTGAGCAAAACTTCTGCAGTTTTTGTCCGTGGACCAATTTCAGGCTGAAAACTCAACAATTTTCGAGCTTTATAGCCTCTATTGACATTTCTAACTGCTCCCTTAGCATAATTCCTTACGGAAAATCGGTCAAAAGAGGCATTTGAAGAGCATCCACAGGATAAAATATCCAACATTGTTCTTCCAAACTCAAGATTATGGCATGCCACTGCCGTCATTCTCAAACTAAATTCAATCAAAAAGCAAAACCACTAAGATTTACCAGAACCCACCTCAATTTCGCATTTCCCACACACCCACCAAGTGAAAACTCATTCCAAGAAATAAAGAATCGATTTTTTTTTTTTTAAATAACTGATAAGCTATTGTGTTTTGAAAGAGAAAAGGAGTTGGAGTTACGTATGGAATTGCAGAAAATTGAGTGGATCAGAAAACACCACATAGTTTTGTTACATAAATGATTATGAAATCAAGGAGAACGTTATGTGATATATTATGGAAAAGGTTTCGTAGTTGAAAGGAGTGGACTGTGGACCTTCTTATCTTAATACTAATATTTGTCAGCGGCTGGTGGTGTTGGGGAGACAGAATCTGCCATTGTGTGTGATGCCTGTTGATCCTTCGCACGAAATTATTGGTACTTTTTGAAAACTGATGATGCAAGTAAAAATGAGGTCAAATAATTTCGTGATAGAAAAATAACCATAGTTATTAGATTAGACGCGATTTGATCAATATCCAATTACAAGTCTAAATTAAATTTAAATTTCATTAAGCTGAAAAATATTTTTGTCACACGTTACAATGAATTTTCCAAGGTGTTAATTGTATTGTTTATTTGACGCTGCATCACTAGTCTTCCTTGGCCTGTTTATCATCCCCTCCCCTGGTGACTTGACTTCATTCTTTTGCCATGGGCTTTCTATTCTTCTTGGCAATGGCTTTCCACCGCCATTGCACAACCAAGAAAGGGATAAACAAATAAAATAGAAAAGAAGAAATACATATCATTGTCCACCATCCCCAGCAGTCTTTTCATGCATTCTTCCCAACTACCAAAGGGAGTAACAGCATTTTATAATTTCACTATCTAATAAACATAACGGTGAAAATATCCAAACTATAGACAGATTCAATTCAATATGACACAAGCGATTTAAGAGTGACAGCACAAGTAGAATCCCATGAGAGTTCTAAACAAAATATACTTACTACAAGGAGATCTACGATGCATTGACACAATTTTTTTTAAAAAAGTATTGACAAGACGTGTGGCCGACACGTTCATTGAATTTCTTCACCATGATAGAGTGTTCGATGATTGTTGATATCTGACACGAGTCAACCACGACACATCACCCTAACTGAAGTGTCCATGCAACATAGAAGGAGATCAAACCCAGTGGAAATCCATAAAAAGTAGGACTAACGGCATTTAAATGAGATTATACCCGATGAATGCCCTCTTAGTACCCTTTTTCCAAGCAATGTAAAATTGCTCATCAGTAAGCCGCTGCCTCCATTCTTCGTCACTTGCAAAACTAAAACTTTCGTTGTCCATTTCTGGGGTTAGTTACCCCAATAGTCACTGAACTTTACCTAAAGTTTTCGTGAGCTCATTGAACTTTAAAAATCACCTAAGTCATCACTGAACTTTACAAAAGGTTTCTACAAGGTCATTGAACTTTAAAAATCACCTCATTCATCACTAAACTTTGCAAAAGGTTTCCACTGGGTCACTGCCTCACTGGACTTTGCAAAATATTTCCTAGGAGATCACTGAATCAGTGATCTTCTAGGAAACCTTTTGCAAAGTTTAGTGACGAATGAGGTGATTTTTAAAGTTTAGTGACCCCGTGGAAACCTTTTGCAAAGTTCAATGATCCCGTAGAATTTTTTTTTAAATTTTAGTGATAACTTAGATGATTTTTAAAGTTCAGTGACCATTTATGTTATTATCCTGAAAGTTCAGTGACTATTAGGGTAATTAACCCCCATTTCTGCAACGTCGAGTGTCACATATTGAAAACTCAGTTGGAATTGGATTGAAATGAGAATATACGCTTCATGTAGTATAATTTTAACATTGCTATATAAATTTGAGAAAATTGCATCCATAATCATCATTCTATAGCACTTTGAGTGCCCTCAATTTTTCTTAGCATTTGGTCACCTACAACTTATTTTTGTAGCACTTGGAATCTGAGGCAGGGAAACTTGGGGGTCCGTTGGGGAAAATTACCTTTTTCTTCTCCCTTTCCATTTTTCTTTTCTTTTATGGATTACACAATATGCTCTTAAAAGAATTTGTCACGTACGAGACACATTGCCAATTAAGGGCAATATTGAACAAAATCCATAATTAGCATTTGAAATCGAATGTTAGACTCAAATGCCAAATGATGTCCCCAAGTGTTCATTAAGCATAGAACTAGGACAGCAAATAAAGAATATAAGTGCAATCTTCCCTATAAATTAGGTGTAGAGTATAAATGGACAACAACCAAGGTTTTTCCGGGCTTAGTTCCTTCCAAAATATCAACACCACGTAGAATCACCAAAACCGACCTCTTTGATATTTTCTCCACTATTGGTAGCTTATAATAGTATCCACTATCAACACCCCACACAGGGATAATCACAAAGAGAAGAGGATAATATGTCTAGCACAAAGCAGAAGCTAAAATAGACGAGAAAGCACGAAGAAGAAAGAGGCGCATAGAGAGGCAGAGAGTGTGAGAGGCGTAGAGAGAAAGAGACCAAAATTATATAGCCCGAGTCCAAGTATCCAATTAAGGTAAGGTAGGTTAGGTCAAAACCAATTGGGTCATGGCCCAATAAGTATATAAAATGGGGTACAAGATAAGTGGACCTCCAATTAATCAGCCATCCAACTAAAATGGAGATCGGGTCATGATTAGCTCTAATTAAAATTAGGCTGCTTCAAATTACTCGATTAATCTCTGAGGTCGGGTCAATTCAATTGTGGTGTTGATACAACGTTCAGTCATATGGTCGATACTGACTAAAATAATAATCGAGTTACATCATAGCTCGGGAGGTCGTTTGACAACAAATTGTCTAACAAACTTCTACCTTGGTGTCAAAGGACCTACAAAAGAAGCATAAACACTTATCAGTAATAGTTCCAATATACGAGAACGATAAAATTGGAAATTAATTACCTTCACCGATGTTTAGAAGATCTTTGCAACTTCTAAACTTTACCAATGGTAGCACCTTTGTGCCCATGTCTGAAAGGTTGAATTGTGTATGTATCTTTTCAAGTCTCACTACTTCTTAAGACACAATGTCACTAATAAAATGTAGTCTAACATCAATGTGTTTAGCGTGTTCATGAAAAATGGGATTTTTACGTAGGTGTATCGAGGACTGACTACCAGAATCGACTACCACGTAATCATTCAAGACACAGTTCATAAAGTAAGCCTCTAAACTACAGAGCTTCTTTAATAGCTTCAGTGGTAGCAATATATTCCGACTTTGTCGTGGATAGTGCAACGATGTGTTGTAGTTGTGATTTCCAACTAACACAAGAATTAAATAAGGTAAACACATAAGCAGAAGTCGATTTTCCATCATCCTTATCCCACGTATAGTCAACGTCTACAAAACCTTTCAATTTCACTCATAATTTACTAACACCAAACTTTAGACCTACATTACTAGTACCCTTCAAGTATCTTAATAGCCACTTTAAGGCTTCACAATGTTCAGGACCCGAATTAGACATATATCTACTAAGGGTACTAACAGCAAAAGCTAAATCCGGTCTAATGCAAACCATCAAGTACATGATAGAACCTATCACATTAGAATAAGAAATCCTACTCATGTATTTTACTTTATATTCATTACATGGAGCCTGATCTTTAGATAACACAAAATGATTATCTAACGATAATGAAACAGGTTTGCAATCATTTATACCAAAAAATTTCAACACCTTTGAGACATAAGCAGATTGATGCAAGAACAATGTGAGATTTAACATATCTATTTCAATTTCCATGCATAAGATTCTTTTAGTTTTACCTAGGCCTTTCATGTCAAATTCGCCACTCAACTTTGTTTTTATATTGCTTACACACTTAGGTTATGAACCAATCAAAAGCATATCATCCACATAAAGTAATATTAATAGATAGTTATTATCAGCACTGTTATACTGAAAATACAGACAATAATCAAACTTACTTCTTTGAAAACCTATAGTAAGTACAAAAGAGTCGAATCTTTTATACCACTGTCTAGGTGACTGTTTTAAGCCATACAACTACTTTTAAAGGTAACACACATGCTCAGGCTTCAATTTGTCTTTAAAACCTTTTGGTTGATTCATAAAAATTTGCTCGTCGAGATCACCATGTAAAAAAATAGTTTTACATCAAGTTGTTCAAGTTCCCGGTCAAAATGTGCAACTAATGCAAGCATGACCCTAATAGTAGTGTACTTAACAAGTGGTGAGAAAATCTCATTATAATCAATCCCCTCTTTTTGCGTGTAACCCTTAGCAACTAAACTAGCTTTAAACCTTAAAGGTTCAGAAGCACTCGTACCCTCTTTAACCTTAAATACCCACTTACAATCGATGGTGGATTTATTCTTAGGTCTAGGTACTAACTCCCAAGTTTGATTCTTCTCTAAGAAGCTCATTTTCTCTCTCATTGCCTTAAACCACTCTTCATATTGTTTGCTCTTCATCGCCTCCTCAAAGGTCATTGGTTCTCTATCAACTAGTTCCTCACAACTAGCATGAGCAAAAGCTAGCTCGGATTCATATCCGAATCTCCTAGGCTTCCTCGTTTGTCTACTCTCTCTATCCCTAAATAAGTTATAGTTAGTTAAGGGATTTTCTTCCTCGGGGTGCTCCTCTATCACTACTTCACCCCTATTCTCCACCTCTGGTTCCTGAACCTAAATCTCCTCCTCATTTGGAGTAGCAGGGACAAGTGTGCTAAGTTTTCCTAACTCTACCTTAAACCGAATTTCCTCTTCATCCTGTTTTGTATCGCTCACAAGTTCAAATTCACTCTTAAGGCAAGGCATTTCGCACTCGTTAAACATGACATATCTACTCACAATGATCTTAACCACCTTTTGGCTTCTATCCCATAACCTATAACCATTCACACCCTCAGGGTACCCTAGAAAGATGCACTTTCTAGCTCTAGGTTCAAGCTTTCCCTCACTCTGATGAGAAAATGCAGCATAGCCAAAAGTTCTAAGGACAGAATAATCAATTATTTTACCAGACCACTTTTCATGAGGAATATCATCATTTAATGCAGTAAACGGAGTTAAATTGATCAAATAACAATCATTCATAACAGTTTCACCCCAAAACGACTTTGGGATACCAGAACTTAACATCACGCAACGCACTTTATCAAGTATAGTTCTATTTATCATTTCCGTTACCCCGTTTTGCTGGGAGTATAAGAAACAGTTATCTATTCTTAGATACTTAATCATTTTGCCAGTTTGGTTTTCTACTTGTCTTTTCCAGTTATTAAAATTTTGAAAAGTGTTGGATTTATCTTTTAGAAGATAAACACACACCTTTCTCATATAATCATCAATGATCGACAAGAAATACCTATTCTCACCCGAGGTGGGATTACTAGCAGACCTTACATATTTGAATGCACATATTCAAGCATGCCTTTAGATTTATGAACACTTGTGTATAACGATGCTTACCAAGCACACAATGATCACATAATGACAAATCAGACACATAGTCGTTACCAAATGCACCCTTTCCATTAAGAAGTTTAAGTCATTTAATGCCCATGTGTGCAAGTCTATTATGCCATATACGAGTGTGATCAACTTTGGTAGAAGAGATAGAGTGTTTTAAGCCTCTAATCACTTCTCTAGTAGTAACATAGATATCATTTTTCTTAGTTCCTTCAATGGAGACTAATGTACCCTTAATTATTTTTAACATTTCATTTCCAATTTTACCAGTGAAATCATCATTTTTAAGCCTACCTACTGAAATTAAGTTCCTAGACAATTCAGGAATGTATCTAACATCTTTCAAAGTGTACACAAAATCAGTGTCAAACTTTATATTAATATCACCAATTCCAACAATAGTGTAAGCAAAATTGTCACATTGCACAACTAGATGTGGGCAAGGGTTGGGTTGGTTTTTGCCCCAACCCAATATGGTCGGTTTGATCTAAAATCAAACTAACCCAACCCTTGTAAATGTTGAAACCCAACCCAACCCAATCCAATCAAGTGTCAGTCGGGTTGGGTTAGTCGATTTGGGCAAAATTCACATTTATTGCATCTCTTGAGTGCAATCAAGTAAACCATGCAAGATCGCTCATCAATCTTATATTCATTATTAACTATATGTTTGAAACCCTCCTCAAACCTCTTATTATCAGCATAAACTCTAAATAACATATCAAAGAGCTTTACAATGATTTTAGGTCCTTCACAACTTTCACCCACTAATGAAGCTATCTTTGAAACTGGGCATCTGAGATCATCAACAACAACAATAGCATGCAATATATTCTTGGCCTCTGTAAATTTTCTGGTTTTGAATAACCTCAATATTGGCAAAGTAGTTTATGCCCAGTTTCCAGCTTCAAGCTAAATACCATAGCTGTTTTCTCAACTATAAGCATATCAACAACAAAATTAAATAACATAACATTGGTCCTACATATATTTTTGCCTTAACTATCTGAAATTAATTGGAATATATTTTTATAGTTAACTAACATAAATTATGCTTGACCAAAACATAATTAAGTATCGCAGAGCAATGATACACACAAAAAAATGTTCTCAAGCCATTAATTCTCCAGCAATCAAATGCTACAAATTATAATTCAGCGAACAGAGAAACAATCAAGAAAAAAAAAAGAAAAAAAAATTACAACTATTTGTAACAGAGATGATGCCAATCGTAAAATAAGGATCTATCTATATTGAATATAACAGTTGAAATATTAAATTTACAACGGTTAAGAACAGCATGCAAGTAAAATATATGCCAAAGAAATGAAAAATCTCTGAAAAAAATTGGGGAAATTTTCAAACTAAACAGAAAAAGGGAAGTCGCTATAGCGGAATTGATCTCAAATCCAACATTCTACATTAAATAACAATCTAATAACAGAAACAAAAGGAGCATGCATAAAATAAAAAACAATTTTCGAACATTCAAAGGAAATTCTCATATACCCAATAAAGATTCAATCTTTAATTGCACTTCTTCACAAATTTTCAAGATAAAATCACCAAAAAGCACAATAATATACGCGTAAGAATAAAAACATACCCAATTAACATGAAGTCTACAGATATACCTCATCATATTCTCCAAGTTCTTTGTCTAACTATTCTGAAAGTTAACTATTCTGAAATTAAATAATATACATTCGTATCAACCGACTAGAGATCTCAAAATGCGATATCCAAATAGCAGATCTGTGAAATCAAGATTGAAGATTAACAACCCTACTCAACAATAACTACTGGAAATTTCAAATGTAGGCATTAACAATCTCTTACAGAAGGAAATATACTTAGGGAAGGATGACAGGGGGCAGATTAGGGCTCGACGACGCGTTTTGGCTTGAGGCGAGGCGATTTAGGCGAGAAGGATGAAGGGAAGTGAGAAAGATTTGGGCTTTTTTCATTTTAATGTCGTTTACCCGCTTTTGTCCATTTCCTTTTTTTTTATGTCGGGTCGGATCGGGTCAGGTTTTCCTTGTTAACCCGTAACACGACCCGAGTACTTAACCCGAAACCCACCAAAAAATAGGAAAAACCCGACCCAAATCGGTCTGTTTGGTTTGGGTTGGGTCGAGTCGGGCGGTTTCCTCAGGTTGGTTTGGGTTTTGCCCACTCCTAAGCACAACATGCCCCGCATTAGATTCATGCAAATTTTCAAACCAATCTTTTTCCATTGTCCCGTGAAAAGAAGCATCAGAATCAAGTATCCACTCATGCATACGAGAATTAACAGTTAGATTTAATTCAGCAGTAAAAGCAACATGACTCATAATCATATAGACTTCACCCACTTCAGTATCGAAAGCAAAAGACAACACATTTACCTCATCTCTCTCTTTAATCTTTTGCTTACCCTTATCCTTATGACAATCCTTAATGAAATGCCCCGTGTTCCCACAGCCATAGCATTTTCTTATCCTAGTCCTAGACTTTGATCTAGACCAACTCTTGCCCCTTCTTTCTACCTCCATTACCACTTGACTCACCACTACTTTGATATTCAACATAGCTGTTTTGCCTAAATTGAGTTTTACCCTACATCATGTGAATCTCACCACTCCTTTTATCATGTTTTTCAGCTCTAAATTTCATATCCTTACTTCTAAGTGAGTCAACGACAATTTCAGGTGTCAAAGTGTCTCTACCATACTTAATAACATTTTGACTTCTCTATATGAATCAAACATAGAATTAAGCAGGATTATAACTTTATAAGTTTCAGAAACATTCTCATCACAATTAACAATGTCTTAAAAAAGTTTGTTAAAAACGTCTAAATTGTCGTCAAGATCCTTTGAAGGATCCATCTTAAAGCTGAAGAAATATTCAAGTAAGTAAAGCTTATTCGGGGTAGACTTGAGCAAATACAGGTCTTCCAATTTTTGCCAAAGTTCTTTGGTGGTTTTCAGTTTGCCCACCTTTCTTAAAACAGTATTGGACAAGTGTAAAATTATTGAGGTATAAGCAAGCTCATCGGCTTCTTCTTTTTGTTCTTTTGAAAAATCAACTGAAAAATTGCCTTCAATGACTTTTGAAACTTTTTGTTGGATCAAAATACCCCTCATTTTTTAGTTGCCAGATTGAAAAGTCACATTTTACGTTAAAGATTCCCAAATTAAAGTTGTGACTTGTCATTTTTATGAACTAATAAAAAAACACAGAATCACAATCACGAAACCACACAAAGCAGTCATAAGGTCAGGGACAATTTACTACGTTCTAGATTCCCAAGGTTTCGTAAGACACGTAGTCTTAGATCCAGAGAATGTTCGAACGGGTAACATCTAGGTATTCTAACAGAAGTAACAACACAGCGGAATAAATAATGCAACAAAGTAGGTATGTCCAATCACAGAGGATTCCAAATAGCGACAATTATATCACAAAGATCAATAAGCTAATTTATCAAAACTAGGTTCTCAAATGTAACCAATCGCGAGCAAATAATCTTAATTTCTAGCACAAGCAATGTTACCCTTCACGGTAACCACAATCATATTGTCACCCCCACACGATAATGCGCTAGTGCTGAAATTAACGCGATAAACCAATTTATCAGAGCGGACATATTTGAGTCCGTGAATTATGAGAGATGTGAATTTGCTACTTTAGGACCACCACTATTCGCCCTAAAGATTCAGCAAATGTACCGTTACATTCAACCATGAAGTTACCGCTACAGTCAGCCACGAAGTAGACAGGTACCCGGGGTAAAATCGTCCAAATTTTTCTGCATAACCTAAAACACTAATCAAATAATATCAATAGGTTCAATAGGTAAAAATAAGGAATCCGCCGAAAAAATCTCGCCAAAAAATCTAGCACGCACCTCTGTCGTCGGAGCCACACGTTGCCATCAAAGTCACCCGCCTCCCTGCCGGAGGCTCCTCAACCTATACAGTCCGGTTCCGGTGTTTTTTTCACCGGGTCGTCACTAGGTTGGCCTGAAAAATCGATTGAAGTCTCAGCCAATGTTGAAAATCGCGCACGGTCCACCCCATTTTGGTCGATTTTTGCCCCACCACTTGACCCAAGCTCTGATACCAGATGTAGAGTATAAATGGACAGCAACCAAGATTTTTTCGGGCTCATTTCCTTTCAAAAGATCAACACCACGTAGAATCACTAAAATCGACTTCTTTTATATTTTCTCCACTATTGGTAGCTTATAATAGTACCCACTATCAACAACCCACACATGGATGATGACACGTCCCGGGTTCGAATCCTAAGGAGGAGAATTTGGGGTAGCTCAATGGAAACGCACTCAGACCCTGGCCAACTTGGGCATATCCCTCGATTTACCCTCACATCAAGGTATAGGGACGGGCAGGTGTGGGCGCGAGTAATGGCGCTTAATCCAAAAAAAAGGATGATCACAAAGAGAAGATGATAACATGTCTAGCACAAAGCAGAAGCTAAAATAGAGGAGAAAGCATGAAGAATAAAGAGGCACAGAAAGAGGTAGAGAGCGTGAAAGGTGTAGAGAGAAAGAGACCAAAATTATATAGCCCAAGTCCAAATATCCAATTAAGGTAAGGTAGGTTAGGTCAAAACCAATTGGATCATGGCCCAATAAGTATATAAAATGGGTTACAAGATAAGTGGGCCTCTAATTAATCAGTCATCCAACTAAAATGGAGATCGGGCCATAAGCAGCTCTAATTAAACTTAAGCTGCTTCAAATGGCCCGATTAATCTCTAAGGTCGGACATTTCAATTGTGGTGTTGATACAACGTTCAATCATATGGTTGATACCGACTGAAATAATAATCGAGTTACATCATAGCCCGGAGAGATCGTTTGACAACAAATTGTCTAACATTAGGGATCTTTTAAATGCCCTACATCATCCAGTGCATCATAAGCCACGAAGAAGTTCATATGAATTGTAACCATTGTAGTGAAGTAGTTATAATTAGGGCTCCTTTAATAGTCCCAACATCATTCAATGTGGAAGAACATAGCCATAAAGAATTTCATGTTAAATATAACAATTGCAGATTGCCTATATATTTCATTAAAAAAATAAAAATCAATTATAGTATCTCTTGACCTCAAAAAATGTGCCAACAGAATCCCAACCACGTTTCCCACGTAGAAATCATTTGTACACTGAACATCCCGTTAGAAAGCAAAGGTCGCTAGTCAAGTGAAAGGTTCAGCGACCATTTACACTCTGACGATCAAGTCAACAGCTGGCTAAGAGAAATATGAGTGCAAGAAAGGGAGTAGAAATTTGGCTAAGGCTAAAATGAACATACCTTGGAATGAAATGTATCGCGTATATATATAGGAAGTGAAAATGGGCCGAGTTCAAGGCCAGAAACAAGGTTACTTGATGCAATTGTTTAAATAAATAGACACAATCAATTGAATAGTCGATGCCACATCAGCATATATGAACCCCCTCAATCACACACATGATACGTAATTTATAGGTATAACAATAGTCTTCCAAATTTAAATCGTGCACTGATGTGTGGGTCAAACTTCGAAATATAAGTAATCAAGTAAGTGAAGTCTTATAGATTACCTCAGAAATATGAGCAGCTCCAATAAGTGAGAACTTACAAACTGCCTAAAAAATATACATCGATCCCAAATAGATAATGACTTATGAATTGCCTTAAGAATATAGATATCGCATATAATTTGTCAAAATTTCGATAGCATCTCCGCTATAATATGGATTAAACCAACCTGTAATACAATAAAATATATCCACTGCACATATACAAATTGGGGTCCTTTTGCCCCTACAAATAAAGACAACAAAGAAAAATAGTAATAGTTTAAAGTTTAGATAATGTGCAGAGGGTCTATCATGCATCGTAGTAAATCATATGCTTGTTCAACTCAGTGTAACAGTATTGCTAATGTAAAGCAAGTAACATGATGATAATGTGACATATGCACTGACAGTAGTGAAATAGTATTATGACATGCTTGCAGTAATAATGTTATGATACTAAAGTACTAGTATAACAATAGACCCTTAAGTCCAAGTTCAAATATTTACATCGAAGTTAAGAAAATATGACCTATCATGGAAAGCCTTTAATTTATGTAAAAGTCTTAATTTAAATGTTGAGTTGTACTGAAGATATGGAAGTGATGCTTCAATTAGGCTGAAATTTGATGTAGAGACGAGGCTTTAAAGTGGTGAAGCGATGCTTCAATTTTGCTAAAAATTTAACGCAGAGACAAGGCTTTGAAGCAGTGAAGCAATGCTTCAATCTTGCTTAAATTTGGAATTTATAGATAAGCTTTAGTCATGGTGCTCAAATGTCTTCTTTTGGAATTTATAGATTTTTTCTTCGTAGATTAGTTCAACATCGGGTGTGGATCATGGGTCATGTAATCAAGAGGTCATCAAATTTCGTTTTGTTTGGTTGCTTGATTCATTGTTCTTGGTTCAAATCCAAAATCGGATTATTATTTGGGCTTTCTTGGGATCTTCAATCTTTTGCTGGGTTACGTGGTGTTCGTTGCTACGTGGTTCTCATCATAAAGTTTACATGTCCTAATCTATGATGCCATAAATCAGACGACTCAAGAATATAAGCAGAAACAGATATTTTGCTCCTTAAATTATTCGGTACAATAATAAGGACATTCATCTTGAATGATCCATATTTTACATAGCATTTGTCTACTACATATTATTCTTGGTAAATATAAACTTATCCGATACAAAGACTAGTTTGAAGTCATTCTTGTTTAATAGAGAACTCGACACTAAGTTCTTGCGAATATTCGACACATGAAGAGCATTGTTAAGACTAAGTTCATTGCCCAATGTCATCTTCAAGATTACTTGTCTTGTCCTTAAACTTTTGAACTTTATGAATTTTTCATGAACAACTTCTCGTCCTTGCTTGGAGTGTAAGAAGAGAACATTCCTTTGTCGGCACATATGTGATGGGTTGCACCCGTATCTACCCACCAATCCATGGGATTTCCAACATTGTTGCCATTTGAAATAACAATTGACAGGTTTATATCTAATATACCATCAGATATAGCACTAGATTCGATGATATTTTCTTGGGCTTACTTCCTAGGTTTGACATCTGAATGAAAGTTGTAGTCCATCGAGTCAGCTTTCCAACTTACTTTGAATCACCTCAATCGGACATTGGGGGAGAAAGATATTGTCAAAATACTAAAAGCTGTCCGGCGAAAAAATATTATAACTAAGCGGTCGCTTAGAGTAAATTGACAAGCGGTCGCCCACAACCCTACCAAGAATTCAAAGGCAGCTATCATTGAACTAAGCTACCGCTTGAATTTACCGCTTAGTGATTTTTTCAGCAGATCTGTTCTAATTTCGAAAATAACCTAAACACTTATGGAAACGCGTTTTGCTTGATTTTCTCGACCTAAATACATCAAAATACGTCCAGAAGCCATTATTCTTCATTATTCACCATCTTGGACCTCTCAAACACCATTTTGGCAAGAGAAACTCCATGGAAGGCTAATCAAATCTTGTGAAGCAAAGGGAGGAACTCATTCGGGTTTAGGATTTTCATGTCGTTTATTCATCAAACTTGGTATTTATTTTGTTAAATAAACTTCTAGATCTAGGTTTTCATCTTTATGAATTAATCGTGGAATTGCTTTAGCATGTGTTAGATTTTCATAGAATTAATCACGTTCTTTCTATCAAATAATTGAACCATGTGTTGAATTTGTATTTCATTTAATCTATTGGTGTGATTGTTTAGTATTTTATGCTACAAGTATATGGTAAATTTGTAATTTTATTTCAATAGATGATTGTGGAAATTGTGAAGGAAACTTAGAATCTAGGAGTATAATTGTGAATCATATTGATCTTGAATGATAAATCTTCCGATTAGAGTGCCGGGATGAAAGCCTCTAATTACGTTATTAAATTGAATAGACGACATTGAATGATCTGATCCAGGTGAGGAAATTCCAAAGTTTCACTGTCTTAATTTACTAAATTTTATCACAAAACTTTGTTATTGATTTAATTGTTAACAATCAAACATTCTTGCGAACTTTAAGAGAACAAATCACCACTTTTGAAACCTTTAACAATTTTCCATCTCTCTGTGGATACGACACCCCAAAGCCACACTACAACACCGCGGTAAACATAACGAACTTAACAACCAATAAACAAGAATTTACCAATCCCTTGATCACACAATAATTGAACCTCACCCGGATTGTGAACACCACAAGATGTTAATCTTGATAAGTTCATTGAACGCCACAAGAATTGAAATCTTTGATAAGTTCGGGTTATTCCATCATGAACAAAGGAGAATAATCTTCTCAAATTTACTTTTGTTATTTAATTCCACCACATTGGCCTTAGCTTGTGGCATGTGACTCCCAATACGTTTGTCCTAATTTCTTTTATCTTCTTCGATTCTCAACATAACGACGAGTTCTTCAATATTCATCTCCTTGCGCTTTTTCTTGAGATAATTCTTGATGTCTCTCCACATGGGTGAAAGTTTCTCAACAATTGCAGCAACTTGAAATTATTCACTTAGAGACGTTCTCTGCTTGAATGTCATGGAGAATTACCTGCAATTCATGTACTTGACTGATGACCATCCTTGAATCTATCATTTTGTAGTCCAAGAATTTTCTCATGATAAACTTTTTCGTTCTAGCATCTTCAGTCTTGTAATTTTTCTCCAAAGACTTCCATGGTTCTTTGGTAGATTTCTTGGAACTATATACGTTATACAACACATTATCCAATCCATTCAGTATGTAGCTCTTGCATAGGAAATTTGAATGCTTCCAAGCATCCAATGCTATTAGTGATGCCTTGTTATTTTTCCCTTCTTGCGCGATGGGAGTATCTTCATTTTTGAATTTTGTCAATTTTAAGATCATGAGATAAAACAACATTTTCTTGTTACCATCTCTTGAAATCTACCCCAATAAATTTCTCTGATTTCTCTTCATGTGAAATGGAGTTCGTATGAACGGTGGGAAGGACAACCGCAACCGAAGGGATCACACATGTAGGAACAATTCCTTCCGAAGTTCCCATATTCGAAGTACCATTCGAAGTGGAGTCGGCATTGTAAACTGTATTCATTTCTATTTATACAAAACAGAAGATAAACCACAAATCAAAATTTGAGAAGGAGTAGAAGACGTTAAACTAAAGTGATATCAGTTTAACCGAATAGGATAAAGTTATCACTCCAAAATTGACTTAAGATTGTTGGGAAAATTAGAGTGATGACTTTATAACCAAAAAACAAACTTACCAACTTTATCGAAAATTGAACAGAATAAGGGCAAGGGCAAGAAAATAAACAAGGAAAAGTATGCCAACAAAGATAACGCCAAATGAAAATGGATGTAAAAGTCAAGGCAATAGTTGAACTCTTTGTCCTTAAGTCGATTTTGCCCCACAACAATGCCTACGGATGATGGCAATCAACTCCCAAAATACAACAACTATCTTCTTGTATTTATAGCACTCCAAAACACAATATCAGCAAACCAAAAAATGGATTATGTACTCCTTTTGAATGAACAAAGAAAATCATAATTTATGTAGGATTTTGGTATAGAAAGAATGAATGTAATGTTATGCTATAATTACATATCATTCGAATGACGAAATGAACGTTCTAATGGTCCTATTTATGGAGGGGGAGATGTTGTGAGTGAAGAGACACGGCCCAAAACTCAACAACTTTTGCCAAGGGTCGCAACATTTGTTGTCGCTCACTTGTCACCTTTGGATCGAGCATCAAAAATAGAGGGCCCATCACTCGCCTATCGCTGGACTACAGTCTTTCCTCTCTTTCTTCCCAACTTTGAACCGTAATTTTTTATTCATCCAGAATTAGTTTGGTTATTTCAAATATTCCACACGATCTACTGAACAAGTAGAGCAAGTTAGTATATTTATTTCCATAATTTGACTATCGGATCAAGTTCGAATATTTGGTCGAAGTTGACACAAAAAGTCACTTTTCTCATGTTTATACTTAACCAATTTCGTCACTTTTATGCTCTTTATTTACAGCAATACTATAGAAGTATCTTTGGTTTCATTTAAGTGACATTTCCTTTTTGTGTACAACCAAGCCAGGAAGAGTTGTAGGATCAGTTTTAACATGTGAGAATTTTAAACATATTGAAGAAACGAATAATTTAATATGTACACTCAAAGATGTACCGAGTTATTTACCTTCTCTCACATGCACGTAGGACTCGCGTGAATAAAAAAATTTAAAATGTGGTCTCCACCCACCTCTTTTGAATAGTCGGTAAGGGATTAAGTAAAAAAAAAAATTGATACATGTAGCATGGTCCAACAAGAGAAGGGCTGGACAGAAGATGAGAAAGAAGCATCACAAGTCAAATCACTTTCAGCAATATATGCCAGTTAAATCAACATCTAGCACGACTGTTGACAACAAAGCACAACCTTAGTTGTACATGCAAACTAAATTAAAACCAGGGATGAATATCAGCCCCCGTTTGGCCCCCATTTTTTGGAAATAAAAATTGGTAGAATAGTATTTTTTTTTTTTTTTTTTTTTTTTTTAAATGAGTGGTTAAAAAAAATGAAAATTTTCGATTTACGTATAATATCATTTTATGAAAAATTATGTGGTTGAAATAAGAGATAAAAATGTAATGTAATTTAATGAGATTCAATCGGGCCTCAATGTTAATAGTAACCCATATTACTAGCCACAAGCAAAAGTAGGCAGGCCTGAATAGCGAGCTCGCTGATGTGAAATTTCTGCACGCTCAATCTCAGTTCGGTATAGTTGGGACT
Source organism: Osmanthus fragrans (assembly GCA_019395295.1). NCBI lineage: Eukaryota > Viridiplantae > Streptophyta > Magnoliopsida > Lamiales > Oleaceae > Osmanthus > Osmanthus fragrans. The sequence continues at coordinate 47,263 of CM033346.1, forward strand.
GCTGTTGCTGCGCGCAGAGGTTAATGATGTTCAGCTTGGACCGACTGAGTAGGAAATTCTTTGAATTGTCTTGCAAACAGTTATTGAGATAACTGAGGGGAGAAGACACTAGCACACAACAAAAAGAACTGAAGAGAATAATATTTATGAGTTGTGAAGTGATACGAAGAATGATTTGTATAATCGTGGACCCCACCTTTTGAATGTGAGAGGAGTGTCAAACTCCATGTCAAGTACAATGTACTTGAAGCAAGGTTCTTCTATGATACCAAGGGGACACCACGTGAATCATTTGACATTTTTCATCATAGAATTGGTTAGGTTATCTTGTGAGGAGGAATTTTCTAGTTCAGGTCCCTGTAAAATCTCAGTTGTAATAATAAAAGATGGCTTTTCATTCAATTTTCCTTGGATTTTTTTCTGTGCATTCGTTTTTAATAATTTCTGGAATTGTATAGGAAGAACAGAGTTCGTCATGCTCAAATGGAGTGCCAGTTCTTGAGACATTGCAAAATAGATGACTTGATTATTTCTTGTCTACAATTACACTAACGAAAACACAGCTACTGATCAAAAAATGTAGTTCGACTCTGAAAACTGTTAAGCAATACCATAAGAAATAATTTAAAGTATGGTGAATAAATGCATAAAACCAAAATCCGATGTTAATATATCTGATCAGGATCACAATCTCAATTTAAAAGAATGTCATGAAGCATTTGTTTCTTTGGAAAAAACATTTCATTCAATAACAGGAAGCAATCAAGAAAATGTCATGCGTAGTAACAGTGAAGAAGGAAGAAATGACAGTAAAAAATACTAGTGCTTGAGCTCACCAAACCACCAGGTCCTGGTTCCATAATACAGGACAATAACAAGTTATAACTTATTAATCAGTTGAATGCAATTATATAAACACAAAAAGAATCTGCAAAGAAGATCACATTTTCCAAAAACTTACAGAAAGCATGGAACTAGTGGGATTAATTCCATAAGCAAAGGGATAAGGATTTCAGGGATACCCTGATTCAGGAGTTGCACGATTTCCACTGTAATTCACACCTGAAGAAAGAGAATTTGAGTAATTACGTCAATAATAACCATTCAAGTTTTCAATTATTATACTAATGACCAGTCCATCAAAAAATTAACAATAAATCCTACATAACATCATTAAGTATCAACATGTCTACTACTATGGAAAGTTAACGAAATTAGAGATTACACATGTTCAAATGAGAAACCGCAATGTAACTTTAGTTTTGATAAGATTTTTGGGCTTAAATCTTATAGTGAATCAACTTCTTTTGTTTTAACAAATTTTTTTGCTAATTTAACATAATAAATTATTTCATTAATGACAAGTTGACACTTAACGGTGCCATGTAAAATTTAATATTAATTTTTCTTTATCCAATGATCATTAATAAATTTGAATAACTATTAGTGTGTATTTGATTGACTTTATTTTTCATGAAAAATGTCATTTTTTTCACCCAAATTCATACTTTTTGGGGTGTTTGATGACAATTTTTTCCATGAAAAATATTTGGGAAAATTAGGCCTTATACCCTAAAAAATTAACTAAATTGATTAATACCCTAATAACCAATTAAATCAATTAACAACGTATTAAATACGTTGTGAAATCCCAAACCACTCTACCACAGCCATTACATCTTCTTCCCCAACTTCAACCACCATGAATTAAACCAAAATCAAAACCCAGAAAATCCAATTAAAAATTGGGAGCTACTGTGATTCGAGATCTGCTGCATCAATGGTGACTGCTAAAAGTGTGAAGGACGTCTCTCCTCACGAGTTCGTGAAGGCTTACGCCGCTCACCTGAAGCGCTCTGGCAAGATGGAGCTTCCAGAGTGGACCGATATTGTGAAAACTGGTGTGCTAAAAGAACTTGGTCCTTATGATCCTGACTGTTACTACATTAGGGCTGCTTCCATGGCGAGGAAGATATATTTGAGGGGAGGTATTGGTGTTGGTGCCTTCCGCAGGATTTATGGCGGGAGCATGAGGAATGGAAGCCGTTCACCCCATTTCGGAAAAAACAGTGGTTCTGTTGCTCGCCACATCCTTCAACAGTTGCAGACTATGAACATCGTTGAAATGGATGCAAGGGGTGGAAGAAAAATCACATCCAGTGGCCGGCGGGATCTTCAAGCCTACTAAATACCAAGTCTACAGTATCTTCAAGTCTCTCGTTGCTGGTGGAGTAGCCGGAGGCGTGCCAAGAACTGCTGTAGCTCCACTGGAATAGGTTTTGTACGAATAAGGGTAGTGATGGTGGCGAAATACAAAAGAATGGCAGTGAACGGTGGTGGAATAATGGATTTGGAAGCAATGCCTGATGCATTGAGGTCTAAAGTAGGGAATTTGCTCACTGATGCGGATTCATTGAGGAAGAGAATAGTTCAAGAGGTGGTGGAAATACTGAGTCCTGCACAAAATGTGAGGTTCTCGATTGTTGCTAATCAGCTGTAACTTAGTGCACTTGATGTTAGTTTGAAGGAGTTTGTAATGTGTATTGCATTAGTATTACCCAGTTGATGTTAGTTTGAAGGAGTTTTGGAGCCAGTTTGCATTATCATACTATGCAGGATTACCTATTAAAATGTTGTTTTGTATTTGATTGTGAATGTCGAAGTCTATCAGATTGGAGCCTTTTTTTTTTTTTTAACTCAAGCTGATTAGGTGAATTTTTTTTTATTTTTTTTTTAGACTAAACAGGGGCACAAGTTAATTCTTCATATACCCCAAATTCTCAAGAAGGTAACAGATATGACATTAGTGAAAAGGCCGAGGGGGATAACATGTAAAACCGCAGTAATATACACATTATACATAAAAGTGACAAACATCATTTTTATCACTTTTTTTTAGTATTTGTCATTTTTTCAGTCGCGTTCTTGAAATTTTTATCATTTTTTACTGACAAACATCATTTTTAATAAAAGTGAGATTGTATGTCATTGTTTAATAAAAAAGTGACTAAACTTTTAAAAAAAGTGACAAATTTTATTAAAAAGTGACATCGTGTCACTTTTTTTTGAAAAAGCGACAAATTTTATAAAAAAAAGTGACATTGTGTCACTTTTTAATTTTAATTGAATGTCATTGTTTAATAAAAAAAAAAGTAACTAAATTTTTAACGGTGACATTGTTGTATCAAAAAAGTGACAATTTTTATAAAAAAAAAGTGACAGAGTGACAAACTTTATTTAAAAAGTGACATCGTGTCACTTTTTTTAAAAAAAAATGACAAATTTTATAAAAAAAAGTGACATTGTGTCACTTTTTAATTTTACACAGTATTTTTTACTTCCAAAAAAACTTTCATATGATTTTTCAAAACACTCATAAATTTAAGGGTATTTTTGTAAGTACCCCGTTAATATATGAAGTTTAATATGCACCATATATTTAAATTATTGGCTCCATATATTCCAATTCTTTTATATTCTAATATATTTTAATATGCATAACTGCTAATACAAATATGAATATTTGAAGCTGTTGAAGTATCTCTTTCAATAGAACCCGTTATACTGGTACCCAAGTCATAACTCGTATGTATAAGTCAAAAATCAAGGCAATGCACCACATATTCCACTTTCCTCGTATAACACCACAACGACTTACCAATTAGCGCCCTCGTTTAATCATTGTTGTCTAGGTTATTTTATATGGTAGAATGACGAATGGGATAACTTGTGCCTGCATGATGTTTATTGGTTATAGGCCATTAAAAATGTGAGCAATTTCTCAAAAAATGGTAGTTTTGTCTTGTTAACTATCTCAGTCCTATGTACATACTTGATTTCTAATAAGAGAGTATGTAGATGATCCAGACTTCATGGATTTATAGATCGATTTGGAGTCTAATCGAGAAGACATCGAATATGGCATAAATGTGACCCACAGGATTGAAATGGGATTGGTTGGCTGTGGAGATCAAGTTCCAGATGAACGGCCCTCAGAGGATAACCAATGGCAACATTAAATTACGAATTTATGAATTCTAGTTTCCTTCTTTTGTATGTTACTAATTTTGAGGAAATTATGGAATTTATGTGGAACTTACGGTGTTGCTTTTGAAAATTCTGGGTGAGGTCAATGCTCTTGTTCTCTGCTCTTGCTTTTACTTGTGCTAGTTCAGCAGGGCGGAGTATAACATAAGGATTTCGCAATTTTGGTTGATGCTCACTGGAAAAAGGGCCAACAGATTGTTCATTTGATGTTGATGAAGATTGTATAATCAATTATGTAAGTTTATTGTAAAACAGATCTTGAAGAAATGAATTTTTGTAGCTTTCAAGAAGAGAAATGAATTTTTGTGCTTTAAATTTAGCATTTGGATTTATATGGTGCTAGTAGTGTTTGCTTTCCCCATCTCTTGCCAAAGTAAACATTTAATGCGATGGAATAGTGCTTTTCTTTTTTTGAGCAGGCAAAGGAGGGAAGCAATTAGAGATTAGAGCATAGTTATATTTGATGTCCATTCTCCCTAAATTATACCATTACCTTGTTGCCCTTCACATTATTTTTTACTTGTTAGACGATGTTTCCTTGACACTCCATTTGTCTTGAAAGTTCATTTTTTTCTTTTTTCTTTTTATATCATCTTAAACATTCCTCCTTCCAAACATTAAAAACATGGCGTCTAATTGCGAGGAACTTTACCCTTGAGTTTTCCGTTCTCATCTACAAGATCTTTATCCTTTGTGAATTGTAACATTGAATGAGATTTCCAATTCCACTTGATCGGTTATATGAACCAAACTCTTCAACACACAGGACAAATCTTCAAGCGGGTTTCCTACGGCTATGACAAATGCCTTTGTTCTTACCTGCCATGGAAACCTGCTATTGCAGCCACGAACAATAAAAATATCACTCATTACAAAATCGCTGTTAACATTTATGCTTAGCGCTCACCCACACATCAATTGGTAGATATGTAGTTTTCCTAAGAACATTGGCAATACATAGATACACCCACTCAATACAAAAATTGCAGTTAACATTTATGCAGTGTGCGCTGTCAAAATCAAATGACAAACAGGAGAAAATTTTCACAAAATTACTGCAATTTTCACAAAATCGAGTTTCTTCCTACTGCAATTTTCTCATAGACACTCCATTAGCTAAATAATCAAATCATTAGTTTTGAAACAACAAAATGGCAGCTTAAAAGTGAGTGTTAATTGGATTATGGAGAGGAATCATATAAACATGTTTTCCCTCCATTAACAACTAGAAAATAGTGTCATTGTAAAATGTTCTAGACCATTGATCGGAAAGACGAAGATGCACATCAAAAATAAAATGAGTTATGAACAAAACCAATTTTCCATTAAAAAATCAACTCGTATCCCACCATAGGAACAATTTTACAACAAACAGGAACAAAAATTACCTTTTTATCTTGAGGTAGATGAATTTGAAGCTCTCAAAAATTAGACGACCTGATTTGGGATACCGCGGTGTATAATGAAAATTACCCGAATGAATTGAATGGATTTTTAGAATACAGAGACTTCGTGGGAGATTTGGTAAAATTAGATTTCAGGATGATGGCATTTGAGAGATCTGTGGAGGTTCTTGGTTCAGACACTTTGGGTTCTTGGCGAACTCGAGCATTTGATTTGAGAGAGACTTCACGCATATTGGGTTATGATTTTGTAAAGTCGTGTGAAATGAAATTGGAAAAGCCGTGTTTGGGTGCTCCATTGCTGACAAGGAAGCTGAGTTGGTAAACCACTTACTACTTGCAAGGAGTTAATGTTGGAAACTTTTGTTGCACAAAATAGTTTTTTCAGAAATGACTTGCTAAAACAATTACAAAACAGTAAGAAAAATATGCATAAACAAGGCCAGAATCCGGAAGAAGGATGATCGAGGCGAGAACTAGGCTCTCTGTCCTTAAAACGATTTTTCCCCCGTCACACGGTGCTTACGGTATGTGGTAAAGCGTCTTCCAAGATACAACGATCAAACACTTGCAGAAGCAGCACTTCGACTGCAAGACAGCGAACCAGAATAGAAGAGTACCCTCTGTAGACCAATGCAGAGAAGAAGTATGTATGCAGTATGAGTTTCGTGATTTTTTTTGTTCAAAATGAAAGCCTGAGAACCATTCAAATAGAGGAAAGAGTTGGCGGTTGAGTAGTTTTTATCTGGCTCTCCACTCACCACTCACGCTCACTTAATGCACAGTTTAGCAAACTGATGGATCGGTTAAAAAAAACTGTCAAAGAAAGAGAGGGAATTAATTGAATTAAATTTTATCCAAAAAATTAATATTGACACAGGACCACACCCACGCCCCGACCCGGCCGGAGGACGACTGCGGCGCGCGTGTGGCCTTTGGATTAATCTAGATATTGTCTAAGACTCTCCTCTTTCAAAAACTATTGGTACCCCTTGGGGCCCAAAGCTATTTCCAACTTTGGAGTTTATTAAGTGGTTTAAGATTGTGTTTGCAACCAATGTGGGATTGGAACATTTTTTCAATTTATTCCTCTTATTTATTGTCCAACTTTCAACCATAATTTCTCATTTATATTGAAATGGTTTTTCACAATTAGATACTCTACACCATCTACTTGGAACGTAAGAATTTTATTGAACATTAATTTCGATAAATCGAACATCGGGTCCCACTTAAAATTGTGGTCAAAGTTGACTCAATTGACCCACCATTTCCAACAATCCCCCACATGAATGGAAATTATCATGATTATGCAATGCAGACACGGACAAAGAGTACAGGCGAAAGACTTATTGCATCAGGAGAGGTAGCTTTTGGCTTTGAACCTGCCTTAGTGGAATACTATCGAGTTTACTTGGCTAATCAATGAACTGGTGTCTTAAACTATTCAGTCGTTGGTGTAAACCAAGGCAAAAGTATCCACACAATAACCTTTCTATTCAATTCTTAGGTTCTCATAATTGTGTTCATTTTGGCCCTGAACAATTCTTGTGATTCGTAAGTGCTTTAGAGAATTTTAAGCCCCAAATTCTCATAGAAACGGCCCCACTTCACACTTATATAGGTGATCTCCTATTAAGAGTATTCTGCTATACTCCACTTGGTTTAATCCAAGCTCTATGAATCATTAAAAGTTACAACTTAGCTTTTTACATTCTGCAGACAGCACTTTTTATAAAGAAATTGTTAAGTGCTTAACTGAGTCTTAATAACTTAGTTGTCTCATTGAACCAAGATCTTGGGATCTCCAGTCAACAATGTTGGGTTACCATCATTAAGATTCATGCATGTTCGGCTTTAATCTCATTCCCTTTAATAGACAATATACTTGATCTCTTGGTAGACCTTTTGTAAGCGGATCCGCGAGATTCTCCTTTGATTTCACATAATCAATGGAGATAATACCATTTGAGTTCAATTGCTTTATGGTATTGTGTCTACGACGTATATGTCTAGACTTACCATTATACATGCAATTTTGTGCCCTTGCAATAGCAGACTGATTATCACAGTGAATACTAATTGCAAGCACCGGCTTAGGCCAACACGGGATATCCTCTAAGAAGTTACGAAACCATTCTGTTTCTTCTCCAGATTTATCTAATGCTATGAACTCCGATTCCATTGTTGATCGAGTTATGCAAGTTTGCTTTGAGAATTTCCAAGACACTACCGCACCACCAAGTGTAAATATATAACCACTTGTGGATTTAGAATCTTTCTTATCAGATATCCAGTTTGCATCACAATATCCTTCTAATACTGCTGGATATCTCATATAATGTAATCCAAATTTTAAGGTATGTTTTAAGTATCGAAGTATCCTATTCAATGTCTTCCAGTGATCATTGCTTGGATTACATGTGAACCTGCTCAATTTATTAACTACGAACACAATATCAGGACGTGTGCAGTTCATTAAATACATTAGACTTCCAATAACCTGAGAATATCTTAATTGATGTACATGTTCACTTCTATTTTTTGCTTAAGTGTAGACTCGTGTCTATCGAATTTTTGACTGGACTTTCATCAAAGACTCCAAATCTCTTTAGCACAGACTCAACATAATGAGATTGTGAAAGAATGAGGCCATCTGGTGTTTTAGAAATTTTAATTCCAAGAATTACATCTGCTACACCCATGTCCTTCATGTCAAGATGTTTTGTTAGCTTTTTCTTAATAGACACAATGATATCATGATTGCTACCTAGAATTAGCATATCATCCACATATAAACATACTAAGATATATGTTGTCGGTATACTTTTATTAGACACATATTTATCACACTCGTTAATTTTAAAACCATTCGACAGCATTGTTTTGTCAAACTTTTGGTGCCACTGCTTTGGCGCCTGTTTTAATCCATATAAAAATTTAACGAGTCTGCAAACATTTTTCTCGTCCATAAGCAACAAATCCTTTAAGTTGCTCCATATATATTTCTTCTTCCAATTCACCATTTAGAAAAGCGGTTTTAACATCCATTTGATGAATTTCGAGATTATGTATCACAGCAATTGCAATAAGGATTCTTATCGAAGTAATCCTCGTTACTGGTGAGTAAGTATCAAAGAAATTAAGACCTTCATTTTTTCTATATCCTTTTGCTACTAAACGAGCCTTGTAGTTATCAATAGATCCATCCGATTTTAACTTTTTCTTGAAAATCCACTTGCAACCTAGAGGTTTATTTCCAGGTGGGAGATCAACCAACTCCCAAGTGTGATTTTGCATTATCGATTCAATTTCACTATTGATAGCTTCTTTCCAAAAAGGAGCCTCTGGTGTTGACATTGCTTCACTGAATGCCTTTGGTTCTTTTTCGATCATGTACGTTAGAAATTCTAAACCGAAGGACGTAGATTTTCTAGCCATTTTACTGCGTCTGAGTTCTTCTTCATTTTCATCATCATTTACAGTATCGTAAGTTCGTTTTGTTGAACTCACATCACTTTTGTCTTTACGAGGAAAGACATTTTCGAAGAAACTTGCATTCCTTGATTCAATTATTGTATCTTCATGTATATCCGTAATCTCGGATTTATGCACAAGGAAGCGATATGCACTACTGTTATGAGCATATACAATAAAAATGCAATCTACAGTTTTTGGTCTTATTTTTACTTGTTTAGGTTTTGGCACTTCTACCTTTGTCAAACACCCCCACACTTTCAAGTATTTATATGAAAGTTTATGACCTTTCCATAACTCGTAAGGTGTTTCATCCTTTACTTTGTGTGGTATTTTGTTAAGAATGTTATTTGTCGAGAGGATAGCCTCCCCCCACAAATTCTGTGGTAGATCAGAACTAATCAACATAGCATTCATCATTTCTTTAAGCATGCGGTTCTTTCGTTCCACAATACCATTAGATTGAGGTGAGTAAGGAGCCGTTATTTGATGAATGATGCCTATTAGAGAACAAAATTCTTCAAATGGCGCTCCATATTCTCCACCTCTATCACTTCGAACAATTTTTATTGTTTTGCTAAGTTGATTTTCAACTTTATTCTTATAATGTTTAAACATTTTCAAAGCCTCATCTTTGCTTTTTAATAGATAAACATAACAATACCGAGTGCAATCGTCAATGAAAGTAATGAAATATTTTTTCCCACCTTTAGTTTGTACGAATTTTAAATCACATATATCGCTGTGAATTAATTCTAAAGGTAAAGAATTTCAATCAACTGAAGGAAATGGTCTTTTGGCTAACTTTGCATCAACACAAGTTTCACATTTGTGATTAGGATCAAAACTTAGAGAAGGTAGCAAATTTAAGTTCATTAATTTGCGCACAGATCTAAAGTTTGCATGTCCTAATCTTTTATGCCATAAACATGAAGAATCAACAATATACGCAAAAGTAGAAGCTTCATTAATTTGGTTCAATTTGGGTACAATAGTAAGGACGTTCATCTTGAACATCCCATCGGTCATGTAACCTTTTCCAACGTACATCCCATTTTTAGTTAGTACAAATTTGTCAGATACAAAAACTAACTCAAACCCATTCTTGCTAAGAAGAGAACCAGAAACAAGATTTTTCTGAATGTCCGATACATGCAGCACATTGTTGAGGACGAGTTCCTTGCCAGATGTCATCTTCAATGTCACCTTTCCTTGTCCTTGAATCTTTGAGCTTGAGGAATTTCCTATGAACAATTGTTCTCCATTGATAGCTTTGTAATCAGAGAACACGTTCTTTTCAGCACAAATGTGGCGAGTGGCACCAGTGTCTACCCACCATTCCCTGGGATTTCCAACACTATTACATTCAGATATTACAGCAGATAGGTGCATTTCTTGAACACCTTCAGACAGATTTTCAGTTTCAACATGTGCATGGTCATTTTGCTTTTTAGGCTTGCGACAGTCAATTGCAGTTGAAGCAGTCCCCTTTGAACTTTTTGTTCTTCTGGTTGTTTTCATTTTTCTTTGGAGCGAAGTTTGAGTGCTTCCTTTTCATGTTCTTCTTTGAACTTGATTCAGCCATGTTTGCCTTAGCTTCCATGCTTGGTCCCCCGTTCCACCTTTCAGATTTCTTAGTATCTTCTTCGATCCTCAAACGCACAATCAACTCCTCCATGTTCATTTTCTTACGTTTGTGTTTGAGGTAATTTTTGAAATCTCTCCATGAAGGCGAGAGTTTTTCGATTACTGCTGCTACTTGGAATGACTCACTTACAGTCATTTTTTCAGCATGTAAATCATGGAGGAGTACCTGCAAATCTTGAACTTGGGAAATAACAGATTTAGAGTCAATCATTTTATATTCCAAAAATTTACCGACAAGAAATTTCTTAGATCCGGCATCTTCAATTTTATATTTTTTTTCTAAAGATTCCCAAAATTCTTTTGCAGCTTTTATTATGCTATACACACCATATAGCGAATCATTCAGTCCATTCAGTACATAATTTTTGCATAAGAAATCAGAATGTTTCCATGCGTCCAAGGAAATAATCGAAGCTCGATTATTTTCTCCTTGTTGAACAAAAAGATGATCCTCCGTGAGAAACTTTGCCAGGTTCAGAGTGGTGAGATAGAACAGCATTTTTTGCTGCCATCTCTTAAAGTCGGCCCCCATTAAATTTTTAGGTTTCTCTCCATGAGGAACATGAGTTGAACCAGAATGACCAGACATGGTCGGCGTTATAGTAGCCACAGTTGGCGTCACAGCCACAGTAGGGGAAATTGCATTGGTCCCAACAGTGTTAGCCATTTCTGTTTTCAAACAGAAGATCAACAAGTCGGAATTTACAAATTAAAATTCTGCAGAATAATGATTTCGCATAAGAGTCTGCAGAATAAGCAAGTACATTTTTGGAAAAACCAAAAATAAAAAACGTCTTAAGATTGTTGGAAACTTTTGTTGCATAAAATAGTTTTTTTCAGAAATGACTTGCTAAAACAATTGCAAAACAGTGAGAAAATTATGCATAAATAATGCCAGAATTCGGAAGAAGGATGATCGAGGCGAGAACTAGGCTCTCTGTCCTTAAGACGTTTTTTACCCCGTCACACGGTGCTTACGGTATGTGGTAAAGCGTCTCCCAAGATACAACGATCAAACACTTGCAGAAGCAGCACTTCGACTGCAAGACTGCGAACCAGAATAGAAGAGTACCCTCTGTAGACCAATGCAAAGAAGAAGTATGTATGCAGTATGAGTTTCGTAATTTTTTGTGTTCAAAATGAAAGCCTGAGAACCATTCAAATAGAGGAAAGAGTTGGCGGTTGAGTAGTTTTTATCCGACTCTCCACTCACCACTCACGCCCACTTAATGCACAGTTTAGCAAACTGATGGGTCGGTTAAAAAAAACTGTCAAAGAAAGAGAGGGAATTAATTGAATTAAATTTTATCCAAAAAATTAATATTGACACAGGACCACACCCACGCCCAGACCGGACGGATGGCGGCGCGCGTGTGGCCTTTGGATTAATCCAGACATTGTCTAAGACTCTCCTCTTTCAAAGACTATTGGTACCTCTTGGGGCCCAAACTCATTTCCAACTTTGGAGTTTATTAAGTGGTTTAAGGTTGTGTTTGCAACCAATGTGGGATTGGAACATTTTTCCAATTTATTCCTCTTATTTATTGTCCAACTTTCAACCATAATTTCTCTTTCATATTGAAATGATTTTTCACAATTAGATATTCTACACTCATCTACTTGGAACGTAGAATTTTATTGAATATTAACTTCGATAAATCGAACATCGGGTCCCACTTAAAATTGTGATCAAAATTGGCCCAATTGACCCACCATTTCCAACAATTAACGACCACATCATTTTTCCATCTTCCACGTCAATACTTCTATTAACGGTTTTGATCGGTGAGTGATGGGGTTGAACAGCGCAAAATTCAGTGGTCAATAGGACAATTAATGAAGTTCAGTGAATAAACTGTGATATGGTACAAATTTAAGTGGTGAATGGAACATTTAACTCAAATATATCAAGTCTTAAGAACATCACGCGTTATTGCGTCACCACCAACTCGTCAATCATCTATTGCCCCCACTTTCTCAGCACCCACGACACCAAAAAAAGGTCCGCCAGGCGTCTCTCTCGTTATGTGCTGTGTCTGTATCCATTCGTTTTGCGTGTTATGTTGTGTATTGCAATTGAATTCCTATATAAAAAAGAAGCGAGATTAATTTATTTATTTTTAAAAAAAAATATATATATATATATATATATTGAAGAAAAAGGTAACAATAAAGTAGGATGAATTGAATGGTGTATTATTGTTATATACAGTAGCCAGTGGGAACGTGTGCGTATGTGTATATATAGAGGAAGGTGCATGACTCTCCTCGCTTCTCTCTAGTCTCTTCAATAACAATCTCTCTCTAAATTTTCTTTCACAGGGTGGCTTTTGAATTATTGTTCTCTTCCCTTGTCATCGGATTGATTGTGTTTGGCGGACCCCGATTGAAATCAAGTGTAAGTTGATGCAAAAATCCCTGATTTTTTTTTTCTGTCTTATTATTTAGTTTTTTTATTTGGGTTCTTAATTACGTTAGATATGTTGTCAATATGTGCTCTTCGCGATTATAAACAAATTTCAAGAAGTGGGCATGACGATCTTTATAGTATGGTGTATTATACACGTGTGTGCAAATAAATAGGCAATTGAAGTTTACGAATTTGCTGATGAGTAATGGGAAGTTTTGATTTTATTCATTTCCGATTGGATCTGGTAATACTCAGTGTACTTGATTTAAAACTTAGTGTGTAGATGCTTTATTTAGTTTAATTAGATGTTGGTTCAGATTAATTAATAACTGGAGCAAAATTGGAGTTCATATTATTATCTCGGAGTTATTGGTGTTAAATTCTTTGTAGTGGTATGATTACCCCAGCTGCTTGATGGATAAGTTTGGCTTGCTTAGGCTTGATAATACTTTTTTGAAACTTGAAAGAAATGTAAAAAAGTTGCCCTCTTCATCGGTGAGGTGATCATGGCAAATGTATAGGCAATTTTGATTTACATATTAAACTCGCAAAGGAAAGCACCAAAGGGAACGTTAAAATTCAAGCTCTAGTTTGTGGTGTTTGATTTTTTGATATCAATCGGATAAAAGTTGATTAACACTATCTAGCATGTTGTCAAGTATTTAAGCCTACGTTTGGCTCAGGTTTATAAATATAAACTATTTACGAACTACTTTTTATTCACACATTTCGAAGAATTCACAAGTACTATCTACTTATTCATCCACTACTCATTTCTATCTATTTATAATTTAAACTGTACTCGCTAAAACCATTTTTTGCTCTATGCTGCATACTTTCTATAATATGTAATTATATGTATTTATTTATTGTTGTAGATATTGAGTTAACATGACGACACATACCCCCAAAAATATTCTGATTACTGGGGCTGCTGGATTCATTGCTTCTCATGTTGCAAATAGGCTCATCCGAAGCTACCCTGAGTACAAGATTGTCGTTCTAGACAAACTTGATTACTGTTCCAATCTTAAGAACCTTCTTCCCTCAAATTCGTCGCCTAACTTCAAGTTTATAAAGGGGGACATTGGCAGTGCCGATCTTGTCAACTATCTTCTCATCGCCGAGTCTATTGACACAATAATGCACTTTGCTGCCCAGACCCATGTTGATAATTCTTTTGGTAACAGTTTTGAGTTCACCAAGAATAACATTTATGGCACCCATGTCCTATTAGAAGCCTGCAAGGTCACTGGCCAGATCAAAAGGTTCATCCATGTAAGCACAGATGAAGTCTACGGAGAGACCGATGAGGATGCTGTAGTAGGAAATCACGAAGCCTCACAACTGCTGCCCACAAACCCATATTCAGCCACAAAAGCTGGGGCTGAAATGCTTGTTATGGCTTATGGGAGATCTTACGGATTACCTGTGATAACCACTCGAGGAAATAATGTTTATGGTCCCAATCAGTTTCCTGAAAAGTTAATTCCAAAGTTCATTCTTTTAGCCATGAGGGGGAAATCCCTTCCTATTCACGGGGATGGTTCTAATGTGCGAAGTTATCTCTATTGTGAGGATGTTGCTGAGGCATTTGAAGTCGTACTTCACAAGGGAGAAGTTGGTCATGTTTACAACATTGGAACAACGAAGGAGAGGAGAGTGATTGATGTTGCCAAAGATATATGCAAACTGTTTAACATGGATCCAGACAAAAGCATTGAATTTGTGGACAACAGGCCATTTAATGATCAAAGATACTTCCTAGATGATCAGAAGTTGAAGAATTTGGGGTTGGATTGAGAGGACCACGTGGGAAGAAGGGTTGAAAAAGACCATGGAATGGTATATCAGTAACCCTGATTGGTGGGGTGATGTGTCAGGAGCACTGCTTCCTCATCCTAGCATGCTTATTATGCCTGGTGGAATGGAAAGACATGTTGACGGAACTGAGAAATCCGATTCTGGGAAATCTGAATTTTCAGGCAAATCTAATCTAGCCCGAGCGTTAGTTCCAGCTTCTAAGAGCAGCAGTACATCTCAAAAAACCACCCTTCAAGTTCTTGATTTTCGGTAGGACTGGATGGATTGGTGGGTTGCTTGGAAAGTTATGTGAGAAACAGGGAATTCAGTATGAGTATGGAAAGGGACGCCTGGAGGATCGGTCACAGCTTTTGACGGACATCCTTGCCGCTAAGCCAACGCATGTGTTTAATGCTGCTGGTGTGACTGGTAGGCCCAACGTTGATTGGTGTGAAAGTCACAAAACAGAAACAATTCGTACCAACGTTGCTGGTACACTAAACTTAGCAGATGTATGCAGAGAACATGGGCTCCTGATGATTAACTTTGCCACTGGCTGTATATTTGAATATAATGCTACACACCCTGAAGGTTCTGGGATTGGATTTAAGGAGGAAGATGAACCCAATTTCATTGGTTCTTTCTATTCTAAGACAAAGGCCATGGTAATTCCCCCTTTCCCTGAGAAATTGTGCTTGCATAAGCATTATGCGTTTTTTTTTCTTTTCATTTCATATTTGATAGGTTTAGCATTATGTTTAAGCATGGTCAATATATATGCTATATTTGTCTTGTTAATCAGGTGGAAGAACTACTGAAAGAATACGACAATGTTTGCACGCTCAGAGTTCGAATGCCAATATCTTCAGACCTGAACAACCCACGCAATTTTATTACTAAGATTTCTCGGTACAATAAGGTGGTGAATATTCCCAACAGTATGACCATTTTGGAT
The DNA here is from genome assembly GCA_019395295.1 of Osmanthus fragrans. Classification (NCBI taxonomy): domain Eukaryota; kingdom Viridiplantae; phylum Streptophyta; class Magnoliopsida; order Lamiales; family Oleaceae; genus Osmanthus; species Osmanthus fragrans. The sequence goes on from CM033346.1 coordinate 63,005, forward strand.
GAGCTTCTTCCGATTTCAATTGAGATGGCAAAGCGGAACCTGAGAGGCATATGGAACTTCACAAACCCTGGTGTTGTCAGCCATAATGAGATTTTGGAGATGTACAAACAATATATTGATCCGGATTTCAAATGGGCGAACTTCACACTTGAAGAGCAAGCTAAGGTGATAGTTGCTCCTAGAAGTAATAATGAAATGGATGCCTCCAAGTTGAAGAAAGAGTTCCCTGAATTGCTGTCAATCAAAGAGTCCCTTATCAAGTATGTGTTTGAACCCAACGGGAAACCCCATGTTGAATAAGCACCCTAGATTGTGAACAATACTGGATTTTGTATCAAGTGATGGGATTCCCATTACCTATTTTCTATGTTGGTAATGTGCCATACATGAATTTCTGAAAAATGCTGGATAACTACATTTCTCGTATTTGAACTATTCACTTCACTGGTAATCTGTCTATTCGAGAAAAATAGCGTCCAATACTTTATTTCATTTGAACTACTTTTAAGAGGTTGTAGAAAAGGGCCTAACAATTGTCTTTGGTGTCACCAACTGCTGATCTTATTTGATGAGTGACATGCTTAATGAAGCTCTAAGCGCTGGCGGTATCGTTCGACTGGCCCGCCCTGCAACCGGCTTCCCTCTTTGCTCTTAGGATGGAAAAATTTATCTTCAACACAAAAGGCTTTCTAATGGTTAAAGTACCTCTCATTTAAGAACAAGTAGAAAATACATAGATTCAAAGAAATGTCACAGCTAACCAATGTATATGCATATTGCATATTAAAGTCGAAAGTACAGATATGACTCCAGTGAATAACTCAATTGGTACCTACCAACTAGTAAGTGTATTTTTGCAATTCCACAATAATCTTCAGAGGCTTACGGGTCTTGTGAACTGTTTACAATATTTACGATGGAAAGCCATGACAATAATATACCACGCAAGCGAGAAGAAAAATAAAAAACCGATGATTTCAATTCTGTACTGCAGCTGGTTTCGACATTATATGTTTATTGTGCTCCCTCAGTACTATTCGGGCCAACAACGTTGCGTGCAATTGAATTACATATTTCCCAAGTCCTGGCAAAGACAAGTAACATAAGATATAAGAGAGCGGAAGAATTTAATTTGAACTTAAACTTTCCATTAGTAAATTGATACAGACGAAAAATTTGAGAATAAACTATGAATTTGATTTAGAACAAAATTCTTATCCTTCAAATTTGAGAATAAGGATTTTTTTTTTAATAATCAATAGTCATAATTTCGTATAAGGTTGGACAATTGGGTGCACGCGGTCCATCCATCCCTGGATAGACGTAACTGATAGTAATTTCTCTATCTACCTAAAACTTCACTGGATGGCTCCTTCTATAAGTTGCGGTCCAAACTCCTCAACCGAGGAGTTATTGGCATCGTATTTATTAGAAAATGTATGTTCCCTCTATGCAATGGGAATTGGATCAAATGATCCAAATGAAACCATCAAGCAGGCAACTGTCAAATTTTGTCTGATTTCAAGTTTGATATTATTTTCTTTGTCTCGATGAACAATAAAATCTTTCAAGACGAAACTTTTTTCCATTGGGTGGCAGATGATTCTATGAAATTTACAATACTTAGGATGATCGATCTTACCATGTTCCTCGGGTCTTTTTGGTACTAAAAGTTCGATTATTTTCTGTTCAATAAGCTGATCCCGAATTCCAGAAACATCAGAATCTGAGAATGGGTACTCATTTTTTTCAAGTTCTTTCAGAGTCACGTGACCTCTACTTTTGATTTGTCCTCTATTAGGTCTAAACTCTGGTTTCGGTTTGCTTTGAGCTCGACTTCTAGAAGGCTATCTTTGCAAGAGTAGTAGAAATTGTCATTATTTCTTTGAATTTACCTGCCTTGACATCCTTCTTTATTTCTTTCTTATGATCTTTCTTGTCACGTGGATCACTTGGTAAGTAACTCTCATGCCTTGCAATTTGGAGCTCCAGGTCATGAGCTTGAAACCAATTCTTCAAATGAGTAAGGCACATTTTCTCGGAGATTATAGAGTAATCCTCAATGTATGCATTGTACACAAATGTTGATGGGAGATGTTTCACTTATTCGTTCTTTGCAATTAAGCACAAAGTTCCTTTAGCGTTTGATGTACTCTACAACGGGCTCTTCCTTGCGCTGCTTTGTTCAAGTAAGTTTTGGAAGGTTCACCGTTCACCGTTCACAGTTCGCCGGGTGCTATAGAAGCATATAAAAAATTCTCGTTCGAGTTTATCCCAACTATCAATTAACCCAGCTGGTAAGTCTTTGTACCATTCAAATGCGACATCTTTGAGGAAGCATACAAATTGCTTCACCATGGTGTCATTGTAAGTATCTGAATTGTTACATGTCTCAATAAAATGGACAACATGTTGCTTTAGGTTGCCCTTCCCATCAAAACACTGAAATTTTGGAGGTTGGTAACTGGGTGGCATCTTCATTTCATCGATTCGACAACTATAGAGCTTGGCAAACACCAATGAAGATTGCAATGAACCACCATACTGGGCACAAATAGTGTTCGTAATCATACGTTGAATTTGTTGAACGAATAGAGAGCCAACGAAGAGTTGAGTGGAGTCACGCAACACATTTTGAACAATTGTCTGATCATGCATATCTTACTTTTATTGGCGCTCTTGGACCTCTAGTCCTTTAGCTTTGGAAGATCCTGAAATTTTTTGATCTTCTTTAATTAGCAAATTTTGTAACTCTAACTTGTGCGTGAATGCAGCAATCTGCGCATCTTTGTCTTCTACTGACTTTGTTAATTTTTCAATGGTTAAAGCTATTTGTTGGATTCGATTATCCGAGCTCGATGTAGCTTCCATGACTATCACTATCTCGAGTGATTCTTCATATGAAGCATAGTATCCCTATCTTTTCAGAGAAGTGGCATAAGAATAGCCAGACAATGACCTGCCATTGGAGACGAAACCAAAACGAGAGTTTTCCGCCGAACTCTTGTTCTTTTCTACCGAATGAGAGTTTGACTTTTTGAAAGTAATTTTCATTTTGTCTTTGTTAAAGAACTTCTTTAATGGTGGGACCAGTTGAGTTTTCCCATTTTTGTTTGGGTCGTGGTCATATGGAAGAGTTCAGCAAGGGTCTCTTCAAAATGAGTCATAGTTTTCTTTAATTTTTCACTTGCCATTGCTGACATAGTTGTTGAAACGTGAAGATTCTGAGATCAAAAGATGAAAGGACAACAAAGTCGCACTTGGCATGCTAAGAAATTTGTACGACGAATTTCGTGTATTAAAATACAGAAATCGTTACAAATTGTATTTTTTAAAAATACAAGTGAAAATTAATCTTCTTGTAATTGCAAAATTGCAAGATCTTTTGATCAATGATCTGAATTTTTGAAGACGAGAGACTGCGTGGCTTGATTCCTGGATTTCGAGATTTGTTGAGAATTTAATTGGCCAACTTGTTCGGCACTTAAATTTTGGGGCTTGGATTTGTACTTCGAAACTTAGATTTGAAGAAGACTTTGATCTTCTTGGACTTGCTTGATTCGAAGAAGATTTTGATCTTCTTGGTGTTCGTCAGATTTAGACTTAAGAGGATTTCTTCTCTTTCTCGGATTTTGATAACTATTCAATTATCTTTAATTAAAAACAATAATTGAGTAATTATGATTTATTTATTTTATTATTATTTTTTTTTATTTTTTTTAAAAAAAGTGAGATGGGCCTTTGAATTTTATGGTCCTTAGTAGACTTTAATTCAATTGGGCTAATTATTTAGATTGATCCAATACATTTTATTTTTTTAATGCGTACATAGTTAAACTTGATCAAGTTTTTAAGATAAAGGTCCGAGTTCAACATATATAACTGCATTACCCAAATCATATTCTTGTTTTTTAACTGGCTTTTCTTGTCAAAGTTGCTTGCGCATGGCCGAAGCCTTGTTCATTTTGGGTAATTTTCCAACACCTTTCGATTCTGTTTCTCGGGAGAGAGAAAAAAGACGTGACTATCAAAAGGAGAAATTTTTTTGGGATTATTATTGGGCATTTTGTTTAAAAGGGCATTCGAGTTTTAATTTTTCCTTTTGTTGCCTGTGAACAAAAATGCTTGGTTCTGTGGGGAAGAGATAAATTGGTTCAAGAAGTGCATTGAAGGAAAACATTCATTTTTGTTGGAGAAATGAACAACAAATTGGAAAAAAAACAGCTTCCTCTTTGGCTATTGGAGAAATGAACGACAAATTGGAAAAATCCAAAACTTGACTACGAGGACAACAAAACAAACGGAAGTTGATTTGGATACTAGATTAGCTCAAAAACAATTTTTGACTCTTTTTTTGGAATTTTTTGAATCAAAGACTCAAATATTTTACTGGACACAAGAACAATAACAAAATACTCAAAACAAAATAAAAAATAGAACCTGAATCTGGAGTCCGAGCTCTAATACCACTTGATGCGATCTCGGTTGGGGAATCTCATGGAACTCACAGAATGAATTGAAAACGCTGAAAAAGCTCAAATTCAGGTTGTAGATGATATGATCTCGATCTAAAAATTATTGAATCAAATAACCAAACAAGAACGAAATTTGAAAGACCTCTTGATCACAAAACCAATTAACCTCGATTTGCGAACGCCACAAAGGTTGTCTAATCCCTTGATAAGTTCTAGGTTTTGGATTTGAACCCAACGAAGTGAACCAAAAAATTCAACGATAACAAAGACACGTTGAACCCCTTGATTACACAATGAAAACCCCACGATCCGATGTTTGAATGCCACAAATATAATTAAATATTTGATAAGTTCGATTTGTGTTCATTCAAGAATATTGGAAATCTCAATTTAATTCATATCAAAATTGTCTCTTACAATGAAATAGAAAACATATTTAAATTACAGCAATAAATCCTAAGAAATATGGAAAAATACGAAATCAAAGAGTCCTAAAATAACAAACTTACCCAAAATAAGAATTCTAGTAAAAAAAAAAAATCGAGAAAATTACGTTTCTGTCGGACGACATTACCGAACATCCGATATGGCGCGTCCGATTGTCCGGTAAGATTCTTCTGAACGTCCGATTTGATAGAGCTTTTTGCTCCTGTTTTCGACTTCATCCGGACGTCCGGTAAAAGGCATCCAGTCGTCCGGTTTGGCAGAACCTTGCTCCCATCTTCGCAGGGCCGGACCTGTGTTTTCGGGGGCCTGAGGCGAACTTTAAATTTTGGGCCCATAAATCATAGAAAACAATTAATTTTTTTCATTTATATTTGTTAACTTAAAAAAAAAATAAAACAAAAAAATGAAATTTCATGGTATTTGACTCAAGAAATTTCAACAGCTAACACTTACTGAAATTTGAGAGTAAAAGAAGCTCAAATTAGTTTAGGAATGAAAATCAAAATTGACGACCCAATCACAATGCACAACTTATAAGAACAAGTTATTGGTAAATCCTGTAATTCAGCACAATTTCAGGGAAAATCAATGAACTCATGATCACAGTGACAATGGAAACATGCCTTAGTTATTCTGTCACTATTGAAGCCATTCCCATTTACCAGGAAAATTAATCTGAAAATTTTAAGCATAGCAAATCACTTCTTCATCAGGAGCAGTCCACTTCTTAATGTATATGGAAGCAAGTACTCGTGAAAATAATTATTTGCACAGGATGATACTCCAATCATCTAAGTCTAACCCCTTTTGTTTCCATCTTTTGCTTTGTTCATTTCAATATACAACAGGCAACAGCACAGCAGTCCTCAGTTCACTCCTCACTTCCTCAGTGAAGGTCTTTTTCAACAAGAACATGACAATGCTGAAATACTAGAAATACAAAAAATCCACAGACCACAATTCAAGATTTCAAGTGTTGGCGTATTGGGTTCAGCCGTTCAGGGTTCGTCTCATGAAATTACAAACCTTAGTCACCAAATTACAATCCCACTCCCGGCCTCAGCCTCCACCCTGAATCCTGATTATCTATACCATTACCATAGACCACAAGTATAGGCGCACAAGTCACAACCACAAGCACGGCAAGTATGAAATTACAGTACAAAGTCACAAAACAGTAAACACAAACACAGAAACATGTCTCCAGTCTCCATAAGTCCATATTAATTTTACAGAATCAACAACAACACTCACAAGTAAATACCAACGATTGGGGGAAAATAAATTACTTACAAAATAGGCAAATAGATTAGTCGACTGTCGTGGAGTGGAGGTGGAGAAGCCAGAGTGCTGAGTGCCAAACGAAGCGTGAGAACTGAGAACCTGGAGCAGACTGTAGAGCCGGATCGGAGGCGTTAAGCGTGAGATTCTGCCATTCATTTATGGTCGATGGTCGTCGCTGGAGAGTGGAGAACGGAGGAGGAGAAATGGAGAATGGCGATGGATTTGAATTTTGGGGTTTAAAAAAAAAGGGGGGGTTTTAACAATTTGGGCCCCCCAAAATGCTGGGCCTAAGGCTGGGGCCTCTCATCAGGTCCGGCCCTGCATCTTCGGCCGATTTTATCACGTTGATCCAATTCTTGTCAGTCTTTGACCCCAACATGAAATTTGTCCATTGACATGTTAACTTCGACCCCATGTACCCCGTTTCCCGAGCATGCATTTGTAAGGCTTTTTGCAACATTGTTAACTTGAATTAGTCTCGATCGAGCCCTTTGCATCTTCTCCACGAACTTTGCACTTGCGTTTGGCTTTGGCCTATCCCGGATCATATCAGAAAAGCCTCAAAAACTAGGAGTATGTGTGGTTATTTTCTTTCAGCTCTTTGATTGGATGTTTGGAACCGTAGATTTTCAAAAAAGAAGCTCTTTTCCAAGAAATTGCTTCCACCAGGTATATTTTTTGCCATAGTTTTCAATATTTCTTTTTATCAGTTTGTCAAAAGGTATTAGTACAATGTTGCAAATCATGTTGAAGATCCTGTTTTTATGTTGCATTTTTCCCAGTTCGCTTAAAACAAGCTTCAAAGAAATTTGGTGGAGATGAGAATCAGGCAAAGCTTCAACATGATGTGGTTATTTTCTTTCAGCTCTTTGATTGGAAGTTTGGACCATAGATTTGCAAAAAAATAAGCTCTTTTCCAAGAAATTGCTTCCACCATGTATATTTTTTGCCATAGTTTTCAATATTTCTTTTTATCAGCTTGTCAAAAGGTATTAGTACAATGTTGCAAATCATGTTGAAGATCCTGTTTTTATGTTGCATTTTTCTCAGTTCGCTTGAAACAAGCCTCAAAGAAATTTGGTGGAGATGAGAATCAGGCAAAGCTTCGTTTGGTACACATTTTTTTTTATATCTGCATACTAAAATATTATCTTTTGTTCAATAAAGCATATAGAATTTTAAGCTTGGGATGTTTCTTGATTTTTTTGTGAATGATATAGATTGCTAATGGGAATAGTGGGGGATTTCTTAGCTCAAGGAAAAAAAGTGGGGCTAGTAATGTTGAACCTGAGCAAACACATGAAATGCGAGCTCCAGGTTTGGTTGCTAGGCTTATGGGTCTGGAATCCATGCCACCATTGCAGACAGAGAAGTCTAAGAAAGTACCGCTTTCCGGCAATGTGAATGATAAAGCAGAGAAAATTGAGGATAAATTTTGTGGATATGTGAGTAATGAAGTGAATGTGGAAAAAGTAGGGAGTAAAAATGAATTGGGGCCTCAAAAGTTTCAGGTAACAATAAAATGAAGCAGCAGAGGCACGTGTATGCATGACATTGCTATTCTGCCGTTGACTGTTGATGGTCAAAGGTCAACGATTAACGGCCATCCTAGTTGAGTCGAAGTCCTGGATTCGTCCCTAGATAGGAGTCAAGATTATCACTAATAGGAACAATGATTCAGAAAAAAGGAACAAGGATTCAAAAAAAGATGTAAATGCGGATCATGGATCGTCATCATGAATATACCGTCAAATAAACGTGTGAATACATACTATACTACATGCGCTGAATTTGGGATTTTTTGAGTTTAACAATGTTGTGAATGTGATTTCGATTGAAGATGATGATACAATAAGTTGGGGAGGTAATTGATCTGGCTTGTTTGGTGGAGTGGTAAGCTACCGAAATTGATTATTTATAGGAGTTAAGTTGTTTTTCACACATCACTTTTACTTTAAAAAATACAATATTATTAACGGTATAAAAAATGTTGAAATGTAATTTTTTAATAATTATTTAAAATTGTGTATGACGTGTAACTCCACAATGGGAGTTTTGATATAAATGGGGCTCATTAGACTCAAACCCCATGATAAGTGTATTTTATACACTTATTTAAGGCCTCGAACGATGATATTCAGTTGCTCATATGATGAATTATTGTCTAAATTGTTGCATTTGGTGTTGAATAGTTGAAACTCGATGATTGAACAAAAAATTGGAAGAAATAAGAGAAAAATTAACAAAATGGGACAAGATCCAAAGTACGAGGGCCAAAGTGTAAATACTCAAAAGTTGTGTCGAACCTTACAATGAAGAGACGAGAATGTCGGGGGTCAATTGGATGCAATCAGAAGTCAAAACGGATGAAATATGGCCAAAACATTTTCACAAATCAAGTTTCAACCGCGGAAGGATGTTTCAGATTTTTGTCGGATATTGAGACCCATTTTTGACATAGCAAACATTCGAACTGGAAAAAGGCTATTTCAATAAAAGTTGTGTCCCTTTGAGTTTTATTTACAACCCAACTTGAATCACCTCAATCGAATATCAAAATAAAAAGTTATCCTAGAAATACTGAAAGACGCACGATGCCGAATTTCACCCGAAGTCAGTGCCGCTCCTATGGCACTGTGGCGCCGCCTAGGACGATCTAGGCCACATTTTGGTCCCTTTTTAAACTCATAAAAACTCTATTTTCTACACGAACGTGGGGCAACTATAAATACAATTTTTCTCACACTTTTGGAGGGGATTCTCTCATTCTACACATTCCTCACATCACAAAATACATTCAAACTTTGAAGATTTGGGAGAGAATTCAAATGAAGAATACACAAAAAGGGATTTATTCTACTCATTGAAGGAAATACATACAATTGAATATTCAAAGGAGAAAAATATCATGCAAACCACATTTTGAAGCATCAATTGGGGGGAAGAAGATCTTGGTGCAAGATCGATTTCTCATTCTATATCATTCTTCTAAACCCGGTGATGTATTCTATAATAACTTTGTATTTTTCTTTCATGCCCATGAGTAGCTAAATCTAGTTTAGGGCGAACAATATAATCGAATCGGGATCCTTTATTTCTTTAATTTGATATTCTTGTGCTTTTATTTTATATGTTGATTTTGCTATGTTTTCAATGCATTTAATTACTTGATCACTAATTAAATGATTTCGTGAACAATAATCACGTAGAGATGCGGATTGTTGTTTAGACCAAGTAGTAAATTTCGGTAAATTGGCATAACGTGTAGAGATACTTAGTGGTGTCAATACAGGTGGGTCGTTCAAGCCCGCTCAGGCTCGCACGGAGGCGAACCGGCCTACGAATTGAGCGGGCCGAATCATGGGCCTTAAAAGTGAAGAACCGGTCCGGACCGATTTTTTAAAAATCGGGTGCCAATGGTCACTGCACAGTGACCGTTGGCTACTTTTTACATATATATATATAAATTTTTTATTTATTATTTTTTTTTTTTCAAACGGTCATATTTTTTTTCTATAAATTGTGAATTTTTCAATTTCATTTGCATCTTGTGATTTTTGTGCGAAAATATTCATTATCTCTTATAATCTACAAGTTTAAAAACTCTATTTTTTCATTCTCAATCTCTCTTAATATTTCAACAAGTATTTTTAATATTTAGTATTTTGTGTTTTCTTTTCATTTTATTGTTTCAAAGATATTTGTTAAAGTGTTATGGATTCTCGTGATTTTTCTTCAAAAAATATCAATTTTCATGATAGTAGTTCTCCAATAAATTTAGATGATGATAATGATTCAAATATTGAATCTTCTCAACAGCCAAGGAGAAAAAAACAGACATCTGATATTTGAAAATTTTTTACAGTAGATGAACCAAACAAAAGAGCAATATGCAGTCTTTGCAGAAAGGATTATGCATGGGTTAAAGGTCAAGGCACGGGCACATTATGAAGACGCAAAGTGAAACATATGAATGAAAAAGGGCATTTAGATCCTAAACAAGCTCAAATTATTGCTTTTACTAATACTAGTGGATCGGCTACTTTTTCTAATTTTGTTTATTCGCAGGATCAAATGAGAGTAGGAATGTCTTAATTTTTGGCAACAAGGGAGATGCCTTTTACTTTCGCGGAAGATCGATACTTCGAAGAATTTATGCAAAAAATATGTTCAACCCGCTTATCGGTCTGTAAGTAGAAATACTACTCTATCAGATATCTTGAAATTATTTCATACAATGGCTGAAAATTTAAAAACTGAATTTAATAACTTTGATGAAGTTATGTGTTTTACATCTGATTGTTGGTCTGAACGTAATCACAATGGCTATGTATGTGTCACTGCACATTTTATTGATAATAATTGGTTACTTCACAAAAGAATTATTGTTTTTGCTTACTAGAATATCCACATAATGGAATAAATTTGTGTGAAAATTTATTATAGATTTTTAATGAATTTAATGTATTCAGCAAATTATCTAGCATTAGTTTTTATAATGCTAGTGCAAATACTACATGTATTGATCTTTTGAAAATGGTCATTACTCTCTCATTTGACTTTAAATTATTTCATATGAGATGTATTTGTCATATATATAATTTAGTAGTGCAAGATGGTTTAAAATTAATAACACCACAAATACATAAAATTAGAGAATGTATTAACTACATTTCTTGTTTAGATTCTAGACGACAAGAATTTGGAAAAATTTGTAAAAATCTTCGATTGAGGAGAAGAAAATTTATTGATGATATTCCAAATAGGTGGAATTCAACATATCTTATATTAAAATCGTGTGTTGGTTACACAAATGCTATTAATGCTTTCGTTAATTCAAAACAACATCAATTTCAATTAGATGATTTTGATTGGGAAGTTGCATTTAAAGTCATGAAATTTTTGAAACCATTATATAAGGCAATTAAAATGAGTTCCGAAATTTATTATCCAACAAGTAATCTTGTACTTTTACAATTTGTAAAAATTGCTAAGCAATTTTCAAGTCATAAAGACGATCCATTTTTCTGTGATATTATTTGTACAATGGAAGACAAATTTCAAAAATATTACGAAAATATACCAATGATTTTTCCAGTTGCAGCTGTAATGGATCCTCATATTAAACTTTTTGGAGTTCAATGTGCTATGGAACAACTTTCTGAAACTTTATCTTTCAATATAAGTGTTTCAAATCGGGAAATAGAATTTTTTATTAATGAAATGTACAATAGTTATTTTATGAAATATGGTAATAATGAAAACGTTCCTTCTAATATAAGTTCTGCTACAACTTTCAAAGGTAAAAATTCTTTTTTTTCTCTAATAGCCAAGAAGAAACGCAATGTATCGTATGCTTCAAATGAGAATGCTACACCTACTGAATTAGAAAGATATTATAATTTTGATCACTACAGTTTAATTCCACAAGATGAGGTTGATAACTTAAATATTTTACAATGGTGGAAGTTAAATGAACGTTCATATCCTATATTATCAAAAATGGCCCGATATCTACTAACAGTTCCAGTTTCAACAATGGCATCGAAGTCTGCTTTTAGTGCAGGTAACATGGTGCTAGATGAAAAAAGATCAAAACTTAAAGAAGATGTTTTAGAAGCTCTCATATGCGTGAAAGACTGGATTTTTGCAGATAGAAGAATGCAAGATAAAGTTGTTGACGATATTACTCAAGACTTTAAAAATCTTAATGTAGCTCAAGATGAGTAGAATTTGAGTTGTAAAGATGAAATTATAGTTAAGTATGTGCCAACCTAGTTGGGATGTACTTTAACTGTAAATTCATAAATAGTTAAAAACTATTTAATTTGTCAAGTTAGGCTATATATTGTTTAAAAAATTGTAATTTTTTGTTATTAATGTAAAATTTATTGAAAATTAAATCAATGTTATGTAATTTTTATCGATTTTTAGTTTTTACTATAATTAAAAAATATATATTTTTTAAATGACAATTTTGGGAAAAAAATTGGAAAAAAATATGGGCCGACCCGAACAGGCCAACCTGGACCGAGCGGGCTTAGCCGGCGGTCCCGGTTGGCCACTTTTTTTAGCGGTCCGGGCCGATCCGGCTGGGAAACCCGCATGATGCGGGCTTTTCCCGTGAGCGGGTCGATCCTGGTTGAAAGGTTTGCGGGTCGGGCCACCCGTTTTGACACCACTAGAGATTCTTATGTTAATTGCTGCGGTCATAATTGAATTCCTAGAACCAATGTTTCGTTTAACTAAATGTCAATTTGCATAGAGATATGGAATGGAATTAGTTAAATAGGCTCAATGAGAACTCGATATGAGTAAATTGAATACAATAGGAGAATTCGGTCGAACACAACTTTAGATTGTATGAATCTTGATTTAAGGAATAAATGTGATCAATAGGTGAAATTGTTCCGCCCTAATATCCGTTATTATTTGAATTCTCAATCGAGTATGTTTGCATTCAATTCAATTTCACGTGTTTAATTTCAAATATTCTCAACACATCCATATTTTTGTTTACTTTCATCAAATAGTAGTTAGGAATAAATTAGATTAAGTACTAAAGTATAGTCCTCATAGGAATGATATATGAATTTTTAGGTCTATTTTATTACTTGTTACGATTCGTACACTTGCGGATATAAAAATCGACAACAATGGGAGTTTTGATATAAATGGGGCTCATTAGACTCAAACCCCACAAGCCCATGTCATTCCTCGCTTGGGCCGTAGTCTCACATCTGCAATTCTTCCTCTTCGGACAGAACCTACCAAGTCTGCATGCGAAATTTCCTCCTATATTGACGCTACAAAAATCTCTCTAAATATTCATTGAATTTCACTGATTTTCTCCGTCGTGCTCGCGAAGAAAAACAACTACAGCGGATAATTACTGAATCCAGATCAAAGGTTGTTTTCTCAGTCCAGAATTTAATTATTTGGTTTGGTTTGGTTTCAACAGCTTCGAATTTCGTTGCTAGGGTGTCTGTAATTACTAATTCAGGCTATTCAGCCTTATATTTCCGGATTGAAGTTAGAAATTCTGTGTATTTTTTCCCTGTTTCGAATGCTAACCTGTTATTTCTTTGATATTTTCCTTCTTAATTGTAAATTTTGGGGGTTTTTGGGCTACGAAGAAAAATTTTACTAGGTTTTTTTGCCTATATAGAAATCTTGTGTATTAAAAATTTCTAAAATGACATGGTAATCCATTGGAAACATTCTCGATTGCAAACTTGGGTGTGTAATGTGTACAAGTCCTTTGTATTAGCACAATGCTCGAGGGATCATACTCTATTCTATTTTGTGTTGTGTTTATCAGGACAAGGCTTAAAGAGCACATGCGAATAACAGAAGTCGAAGAGATCGTGATGGAAAATATTGAGAAGGTGAATTATCATTTCGTCTTCTAGTAACAATAATATTTAGAGTTTAGAAAGTAAATCTTGATTTATTTTCATGCTTAGCAGTCACCAAAAAGGGGGGGAAAAATCCTTTTTTGCTATTTTTGTTTGGTTTGAACCTTTGATTGATCTCTTCCAGAATATTGTACTGAAAGTGAATTTCGATTGCTGTGAAGAATGTCCAAAGAAACTAGAGAAAGCATTGTCGAAACTGACAGGTAATTACAGTCTAGTAGAGATAATGATTTTTGCTCATCATTTTTTTTCTTTTTCATATTTTTAGCTCATTATATATTCTTTGTGTGCACTAGGGGTGTCTTCACTGGCCATAGATACAGAAGAAAATCTTGTATCAGTCTTAGGAACAGTGGATTCCGATACTCTCAGAAAACTTGTTTATGTAGAGATGGGGAAAAAGGCAAAAGTCGTATCCTGCGACACAAAATCTACAAACAATGTTGAGGAGAAAAAACCTAACAACACAAAAACTATGGGAGACAGAGATTCAAAAAACAACAGTAACTGCCATTTCAAGGGGAATGTGCATAAAAGTTGCTGCTGCCGTCAAGATGGAAATTGTCACAATACAGTGGAAAATAATGAGCATAAATGCGAAGCGTATGAAGGACCCCCCATGGTTAAAGATTTTGTTTGTAGGGATTATTTTTGCAAAATTCATCCAAGGATTCGAAGAATTACTGATCGGGTGCCTGCAAACGAAAGTAGTGCCAGCATGGTTGGTTATTTTCCAAACTACGCGCAAGGTCATTATGCTGGACCAAATCCTTGGTATCCTATTAGAAGCTCGTATTATCCGAGGTGGTACCCAGAGCAGCCACCAGCTCGATACGGGTATTACCAGCCGCCAAGAAGGCCACAACCCCCCTATGGTTTTTATTAAAGAAGGCATGTTCCTACTCACCAAGATTCTTCCATTTCATTTTCAAAGATTTTTGAGTTCCTTCTAAATATTATTATTGCGTATATTAGAATTTCAATTTTTAACCTCCATGTGTTCGTTTTTCTTAATTGGAGCAATTAGCTAATGTGAGTTTTTCAATGTTCTAATGTTCTAAAAGTCACGGAAATGATTTTTATAAAATCCTTCAAATACCAACTTTTCTCCAAAATAATGTTTAAATACGCATTATTCACAACTTTTTCTTACTTTTCAATCATAAATTCTTTTTAAAAAATCAGTTTTCACCTAAAAAAAATCAGTTTTCATACAAGCTTTAGTGGTCATCTTCCAACTAATAAATTCTGCATTTAACAACAAAGTAATAAATTCTATTTTTAATATTTTATTTTGGGTAATTAGCACAAAGCGTACTTAAGTTTCAATGTTATTGTGTAAAACGTTCATACCTTTTATTTTTTGACATTTTCACCCCTATTTTCACATTTTATTACGGAAAATGTCATTTTCTCAATAATAAAAAATATAAAATGACAAATATACCCTCCTATTTAAATAAAAACAAAAAAAATTAAACAAAAATTTCAATTATAATTCCAAACTTAAAAAAAAATAAAAAAATAAAAACTGCAAATGAGCCCAAATAAATTATTAAAAGGATAATTATCACAGAAGGTCACTATTTTTCTATATTATTGTGCAAAACGTCAATATCATTCATTTTTCGGCATTTTCACTTTTATTTTCACATTTCATTACGAAAATAATTATTTTCATCCATTTTTTTCAATTAAAAATGTAAAATGACAAATATATCTTCGTATTTAACAATTGTACCGTATTTTTTTCTTCTGGTTGTCATGTGCAGGATCAAGTGTCTCGAAGGATGATCATGAGGGCGTCTAAGGAGGGACGTCTCTTCCCTATTTCACCAAAGCCTATTTCGTCTTTTCCTATTATGTGTAATTCTGCTAAATTTAGATAATTTTTTATTGGCATAAGAAATTAAGACATCCTAATTTTTGTGTGTTACAACATTTCTTACGCTCTAGTTAGTTTACTTGGTAATAAGAATTCTACTTTCGTTTCATCTTTTTTTTTTTTATTGTGCTTCATGTAAACTTGCTAAAAGTAAGGTTTTATCGTTCCCGCCTTATGGCTCTCGTACTTTACATATTTTCGATATTGTTCATAGTGATGTATGTAATCTTGCACATGTGGTATTTCATGCTCATTATAAATATTTGGTCACTTTTTCTATGATTATAGTCGATTCACATGAGTTTATTTCTTCGTACAAAGAGCGAAGTTTTCTATGTCTTTCAAGCTTTCCTTGCTCTCATTGACAATCAATTTTTTTCTTCAATCAAAATCTTAAGATCTGATTCTGGAAGAGAATTAATGTCTAATGCATTTCAATCTTTTTTACAAACTAAACGTATTATCTCTCAACAATCTTGTCCGTCTACTCCTCAATAAAATGGAGTGGCAGAACGCAAAAATCGTTACCACCGTGAGTATATCGCACATTGAAACATTTTTTATGGGGGATTGAAATTAGTAGATTTTGATAATAGTTAATGAAATGTGTGGTTAAAATTAATTGTTGACTTTGATTTAAATTTAAATTTAAATTTTGTTTTTGATTTCCACCAATTGGACAAAACTATCCAGATGTCTTGCATTGCACATTTTTGACAAATTGGGAAAGGATTTAATGATCTGTTATGATTAAATTTACAAGTGTGTTGTAATTTTTTGAAGGCTTGGGGACCTACTCTTCAAATTCCCCTTTATTTAAGTACAAGTGCTTGTCTGAGTTTTTTTTTTTTTGTCCAAAATGTATTTTAAAATAGTATTTTATTAGAGAGTGTATAGTTTAAAAATAAGAAAAAAAATTATTTGCATGTAATATTTTATTGAAAATATGTGATTGAAAAAAAAAAAGAAAAAAATACATATATTTTAAAAATAATAGGTACCAAACAAAGGCTGAATTTCAAAATTTAGAATATTAAACTGGTCCTGAGACCCATGGATTAAAGTCGAAGAAATGTACATATTATGTCCATGTTTGAGCCACATTATTTTTTTTATTCTCATTCTTCTACTCATTTTCAACCACACATTTTTCAATAAAATAATATTTTCCATCACATCAATAACTTTTCCTTATTTTTCAACCACATATTAAAAATTTGTTTGAGTCCCTTTTTTGGTAAATAAATATTGTAATAATATTTTTTTGAAAAATGTGAAATTAAAAAGTAGATAAAAATTTTGATTTAGAACAATTATATTCACAATACAATTTTTATTTCTTATATCACATTTTAATCGTACTTGAAGTTCTTAATCTTTGATTATTATAACATTTATGTCCTCATTTAAATTTTATATCGTTCTTATCCTCAAACCTTCTATTAGTTAACTAATTTTATATTTGATAACAATTTTATATTCAAAAGTTCGTTAACATAGCATAAAATAACTTATTTTGTCTTCATATTTAACAAAAAAAAAAAGTGCAAAAAATATATTTTTTTCCTCATTTCAAAGCATAAAAAATAATTTGATATAAATCATCATAAAAAAATAAGATGTACTGATTAATGAAAATTTGAAAATAAGAATTCGATGAAAAAAATTATTACAATAAGCAGAGATTGAAAAATTTAATGACAATTAAAATGTAGTGTATCAAATAAAATTTGTGGCAGTAATATAATCATCATTTGATTTAAATTGTTTTATTGAGATATTTCAGTTAAAGATCTTGTTCTTGTATTCTTGTCTTAGGTCTCTTTCTTCTTTATATTTTAAATAAAAGGAAAAAAAAGAAAAGAATAGATCAAAATGAATTTTTAAAAAATGGGAAGACCTAGCAGCAAATTCTTCGTGGCGAAGCTACTAATATTAATACTTCAATCTGCAGCACTTGCACATAGTGGTGTCAAGATGTGCGGGTAGTCCAGGCCCCCTTGGAGCGGCCCGGACTGTAATTCGCCCCATTAACCGAACGGGCCAAATCACGGGCCGTCCGATTGTGAAACCGGTTCGTCCAATTTCACATAAATCGGGCCAGCGTGTGTAAAATTTAAATTAAAAAAGCGCCTGCAGCTGCTCAGACCGAACGGTCACAAGACGTGAAATCGTTTATTTTAAAAAAAAAAATTCTAATCTAATCGTTTGAAATCAAATCAAATGCAACGGTAATAAATTTTTTTGTTATAAATTGTATTATTGTGAAGTGAAAAAAAAAATTGTGTTATTGTGAAGTGAAAAGAGCAAAAAAAATTTAGCAAAAATTTCTCATTCTCTCTTAATATTTTCAACAAATATTTTAAATATTTAGTATTTCGTACTTTCTTTTCATCTTATTATTTCAAAAATTATGAATTCTCATGAGTTTTCTTCAAGAAATGTCAATTTTTATGATAGTAGTTCTCCAATAAATTTAGAAGATGATAATGATCCAAATATTGGATCTTCTCAACAGCCAAGAAGAAAAAAACAAACATCTGATATTTGGGAAATCTTTACAGTAGATGAACCAAATAAAAGAGTAATATGCGCTTTTTGCAGAAAGACTTATGCATAGGTTAAATGTCAAGGCACGGGCACATTGCGAAGACACAAAGAGAAACATATGAATGAAAAATGGCATTTAGATCCTAAATAAGCTCAAATTAGTGTTTTTACTAATCCTAGTGGATCGGCTACTTTTTCTAATTTTGTTTATTCGCAGGACCGAATGAGAGTAAGAATGTCTGAATTTTTAGCAGTAAGAGAGATGCCTTTTACTTTCGCAGAAGATCGATACTTCAAAGAATTTATGCAAAAATATGTTCAACCTGCTTATCGGTCTGTAAGTAAAAATACTGCTCGATCAGATATCTTGAAATTATTTCATACAATGGCTGAAAATTTAAAAACTGAATTTAATAACTTTGATGAAATTATGTGTTTTACATCTGATTGTTGGTCTGGACATAATCACAATGGTTATGCATGTGTCACTGCACATTTTATTGATAATAATTGGTTACTTCACAAAAAAATTATTGTTTTTCGCTTACTTGAATATCCACATAATGGAATAAATTTGTGTGAGAGAATTATTACAGATTTTTAGTGAATTTAATGTATTGAGCAAATTATTTTAGCATTAGTTTTGATAATGCTAGTGCAAATATTACATGTATCGAACTTTTGAAAAGGACACTTAATCCCTCATTTGACTCTAAATTTTTTCATATGAGGTGTGTTTGACATATATATAATTTAGTAGTGCAAGATGGTTTAAAATTAATAACACCACAAATACATAAAATTAGATAAGGTATTAATTACATTTTTATTTAGATTTTAGACGACAAGAATTTGGAAAAATTTGTAAAATCTTGGATTGAGGAGAATAAAATTTATTGATGATATTCCAAATAAGTGGAATTCAACACATCTTATGTTAAAATCGTGTGTTGGTTACACAAATGCTATTAATGCTTTCGTTAATTCAAAACAACATCAATTTCAATTAGATGATTTTGATTGGGAAGTTGCATTTAAAGTCATGAATTTTTTGAAACCATTATATAAGGCAACTAAAGTTAGTTCCGAAATTTATTATCCAACAAGTAATCTTGTGCTTTTACAATTTGTAGAAATTGCTAATCAATTTTCAAGTCAAAAAGACGATTCATTTTTCTATGATATTGTTTGTACAATAGAGGACAAGTTTCAAAAATATGCCAATGATTTTTTCAATTGCAGCTGTAATAGATCCTCGTATTAAACTTTTTGGAGTTCAGTGTGCTATGGAATAACTTTCTGAAACTTTATTTTTCAATATAAGTGTCACAAATCGGGAAATAGAATTTTTTATTAATGAAATGTACAATAGTTATTTTATGAAATATGGTAATAATGAAAACGTTCATTCTAATACGAGTTCTGCTACAGCTTCTAAAGGTAAAAAGGTTCTTTCTTTTCTCTAATAGCCAAGAAGAAACGTAATGTGTCTTATACTTCATCTACTACTAGTTCAGTTTCAAATGAGAATGTTGCACTAGCTGAATTAGAAAGATATTATCAATTTGATCACTACAGTTTAATTCCACAAGATGAGGTTGATAACTTAGATATTTACAATGGTGGAAGTTAAATAAACGGTCATATCCAATATTATAAAAAATGGCTTGAGATTTACTAACACTTTCAGTCTCAACAGTGGCATAGGAGTCTGCTTTTAGTGCTGGTAACAGGGTGTTAGATGAAAGAAGATCAAAACTTAAAAAAGATATTTTAGAAGCTCTCATATGCGTGAAAGATTGAATTTTTGCAGATAGAAGAATGCAAGATAAAGTTGTTGATGACATTGCTCAAAATTTAAAAAATCTTACAGTGGATCAAGATGAGTAGAATTTGAGCTGTTAGTTAAGTATGTGTCAATCTAGTTGGGATGTACTTTAACTATAAATTCATAAATAGTTAAAAATTATTTAATTTGTCAAGTTAGGCAAAATATTGTTTGAAAAATTGTAATTTTTTGTTATTGATGTAAAATTTATCGAAAATTAAATCAATGTTATGTAATTTTTATCGATTTTTACTATAATTAAAAAAAAATATTTTTTAAGCGAAAGTCTTGGGGGAAAAAAAAATACGGACTGACTCGAACGGGCCAACCTGCCAACCCGGCCCATGATGAGCTTAGCGGACGGTTCGAGTTGACTATATTATATTGTGCTCCGGGCTGACCTGACCTGGAAAGCCCGCATGGTGCGGGCTTCTTCATGAGCAGGTTGTATCCGGGCCGAAAGGTCCGTGGACCGGCTCGGATCGTCCATTTTGACACCACTACTTGCATGTGATCCGAACAAAAATACTCGAATAAGGGTCACCTCTGTACAGTGAACACACAACCGGACACGTGCTTAACCGCCTCACACATACATTAAAAATCCCAAAAGCCGACACGACAGACACCTTTCACTTGCCTCTTCGCTGCCAATTGAATAGCTCAAGAAACTAGGAAAAAGTCTAAAATGAAAGGAAGTCGGTATCAGTATTCAGTATAAATTCTTAAGCCTGTCCAACTCTTCCTTTCAATTTATTCGTTTATTTGTTATATCTATAGATCTCCGCTTGGATACTGGTAATCTTCAGTAGATTTGGAGTATGAAGATTCAATGCAGCGTGTGTGAGGTAGCGGAGGCGAGTGTTCTGTGCTGTGCCGACGAGGCGGCGCTATGCTTTGCGTGTGATCAGAAGGTGCATGCTTCAAACAAGCTGGCAAACAAACACCTGCGGGTTCTTCTCTCTAGCTCGTCTTCTCAGATGCCCAAGTGTGACATCTGTCAGGTTTATTTTATTTTTATTTTTAATTTTTCGTGTGTGCTTTTTAAGTTAATTCGGGATTAATGTTGAGTGTTTTTAGTTTTGTATTTTTTCAGTTAATTTCATAGAATACTAAGATGACTCAGGAGTGGATAATGATAAATATCTTTGGAGTGTGGTTATTTTAATTCAGTTATTCCCTAAGGGGCAAGGAATTTATACAGAATTTATCCAGGAATTCAAATTGAAAGTATCTTCCCCATCTGTATTTTATCTGTGCCGGTCTGTATTTTATCTGTGCCGGTCTGTATTTTAATCTTAACCATCCAATTTGAGTTCCTGTATTTCCTATACCCAATACCCATAACATGGTTGTTTAATTAATTACTACTGTGGTATTTTCAACCATTATTTTATTGTTATAACTTATAACAATAATGTAATTATCTGTGGCTCTGGTTTTATGATGCTTATGCATTAATTATTTCAAATGTTGCAAGTGAGGTCCGAAAAATATCTAATTTGCCGTTAGCTGACCAAAAAATAGAGTTTTATCACAATTTTAATATTTTTATAATAGGCAAAATAGTAATTTTCTATTTTTCAAATTAAATAATTACATTAATTAAAGGGAAAATTGCAACAGCGGTCCCAAACCTTTGGCTTTTCTGCAGACTTTACCCTAACTTTCACTTTGTACCATTCACAATCTCAAACTTTTCAAAAATATGCACCTGGGGTCCAAATGGATGGATTTCATCTATTTGACCGTTAGTTGACCAAGAAAAATGCAAAAATTAAATATTTTGACCATTTTAAGTAAGGACGTTTTTGTCAATACAAAATAAACTAAAATAGAAAAACAAAAAAAAGAACAAAAATCATTTTCTTCTTCCCCCTCTCCCCTACCCACCTCCAAATCCACCCCTACTCTCACCTCATCCCAAAAACGAACCAGAAAACAAACCAGCTAAAAATAGCCAGGTACCGCTATTTTCATCCACGCTTTTTATATTTACATCCCACTCCAAGTTCATCCCTATTAAATTTTATTTTAAAAAAAAAAAAAATTATTTACATCTATATCATATTTCAATATTGTCCTTATTAAATTCATTAATTTAACTACTATATAT
The DNA here is from genome assembly GCA_019395295.1 of Osmanthus fragrans. NCBI lineage: Eukaryota > Viridiplantae > Streptophyta > Magnoliopsida > Lamiales > Oleaceae > Osmanthus > Osmanthus fragrans. Next base: position 85,008 of record CM033346.1, read on the forward strand.
CCAAATGAATTTTATATTTTCATCCCACTTTAAATATATCTCTAACATTATAGATCCACATATTCCCTAAAACCATAAACTCTTTTAAATCATATTAACGAAATAAGAACAAAGTTGAACTAATTGAACATTATATACACATATATTATTTGCTTAAAACTCAATCAGTCTAAGTAAACAACCATAAATTATTATATAACTTGGGATGGTTTTGATCCCAACTTGAAATCAAAACCAAAATATAAAAAAGATTTGCATATATTTGCTCAAGCGGCGTCTCTTCCATTGTTTATTAAAAAATTTGTCTATTGAAGTTATGATTATTAGAATGCTTCAAACATATTCATATAATTTTCACTGATCTATTAGAATTCTAGTTAAATACAATTTCTAAAAGAAAGTAAAAAGATTTAGGGTAATTAATGAAAATAAAAATAAGTGGGTGAATATAAAGTTATGTATTTTTATTTAATTTATTTATGTCTATTTCATTAAATTTACATAGGATTTAAAATATAATAAATTTCATTTTTAAAAGTGGATGTAAATATAAAAAGTGTGGATGTAAATAGTTTTACCCAAAATAGCCACCACCATCACCCACGACCACCAGAAACAAATCGTCGACCAACATGCCATCGTCGTTACACCAACCCATTGCTATACATCTTCCTAACCCATCGCTAACTTGCGGATTTGCTTACTTCACTGAGTCCCGCCTTTAGCTGAGTTAGCAAGTACATGATCTGCAGCATTGCGGACTGCGCGACTGAAGGCAGTGGCGGAATCAGGGCAATGAAGATGGTAAAGGGCATTTACAAGCTTCAATAAGCACAGAGCTTCTGATTTTTGGTTTTGGGATGGGGTGATTGGGAAGATGAACAATTTTATAGCAAATTATTTTCCTCCAGCACCTCTCATCATCTCTACTCCCTTGATATCCCCTTCCATGGCAGATTCTTCTCATCTAGCACCTTCTCGTTGCCCAACTTCAAAAACAAACTAAAGCTACTATTGAGATTTTTTGTTGTGAAAATTGATGGGTTTTCGGAGTTTCATAACTCTGGTTTCATCACTGCAAACCCGTTTGCATCAATTTCTATTAATAATAATAATTCAATTGATGAGTTTAATCTATGGATTTTCATTTTTCAGTCATTTGATGGGTATTTATTTTTCATTATGTTTGAGGTTGCGATTTTAAAATTGGTTGATATTATGTGTTGTTTGTTTGAGATTTGTGTGGTGATGGTGGCAGTGAGGCGGCATGTTGTGGATGGCAATGGTTGGCCATCGCTGATTTTCAATATTGTTGGTGTAGGGGATGGGTGGCGGTGGAGGAGGAGAGAGATGAATAGTAGCAGTATTTTGATTTTAGGTAAGGTAGGGATAGGGGTGGGGTTTGGATGTGGGTCGAAGGTGGTGGTGGTGGCGGTTTCTAGTAAGGTCTCGCCGAAGAAGAATAGTTGCTATGTTTTGATTTGGGGTTTCCAAAGTTGCGGGTGTTTATGGGTTTGATGGTGGTGGCGGAAACGACGGCAGCTGCAGGCGGTTGTGATTTTGGTTTGGGAGTAAGAAGTGGTTGGGTGTAGGAGATGATGATTTTTTAAATTTTAAATTTAATTATTTTAATTATTAATGTGAGAAAATTGTAAAGTTACTTTTTTATCCTTTTGAGATTAGGTCAAAATCAACTTTCTTGATCAACTAACGGAAAAATGGATGGAATCCATCCATTTGGACCCCGGGTGATCATTTTTCAAAGGTTTGGAACACTGGTGGTACAAAGTGAAGGTTAGGGTAAAGTTTGCAAAAACAATCAAAGGTTTGGGACTGCTGCTACAATTTTCCCCTAATTAAATTAAAAAAATTGAAAAAAAAGGGGGAAAAAACTGTATCTTCTTATTTCAGTTATTCTAATTCCATTGGTAAAATGGGGTCTGTCACTGATTGGGTTGGGTCATGATGATGGTGGTTGGGTGGCGATTGTAGTGCAGCGGCGTTGTGGGTGGTGGTCGGTGGCATGGCCTAGCCGATTATATAATCTCTAGTTTTGGAGTGGGCGATGGGAGAAGAGATACATATTTTTTTTTTAAATTTAATTATTTAATTAGTAAATAGAAAGTTACTATAAAAATATTTAAAATGTGGTCAAACTCAATTTTTTGGTCAACTAACGATAAATTAGATGTTTTCCATCCATTGTGGCTTCACCTGCAACGTTTGAAAAGGTTAGGGGGTGACGGTTACAACAAATCAAAGGTTTGAAAAAAGTCTGCTGGTGTTTGAAAGGCTTGGGGCCTCAGCTGCAATTATCCCTAGGGCGTGGAAGTGACTTTGAGTCATAGAATCATTTATTATGATCTAGTTTCTGCTTAAAAGGTTGATTTTTTTAGGTGTTAGCGGTATTAAAACGCATTAAACAGGATGCACTCCTATTTGGGTTTCCACATCCCATATCTACAAGATTTTTTTTTTTTGAATTATGCTAGTGGTACATAATAAAATGTACATCAAGATGTACATCCCTTCACATGGGGGGATCCACTCGAATAAAATATTCGAGTGGACCCCCACCCATGTGAGGGGGATGTACACTGTGATGTATACCCCAATGTATCACTAGCATGATTCTTTTTTTTTTTAAGTTTGTTCCTACACCAGTGTTCTTCATGCTTGGAATTTTTTTGGGGGGGTGGGGTGGTCTCTTGATTTATTTCTCATTACTGGACATCAAATGTCTTTGCTCCCTTCTACAATACTTGTTCATGAACTACGTATGACTTCATTTTCATGCAGATGGTTGAGTAGATTTTGAAAAGTTTTTAAATAATATTCAGTTGCAAAGTTCTTGGAGGTGACTGAAGAATTACTACACTGTGCAGGAAACGGTCGGGTGTTTCTTTTGCCTGGAGGACCGAGCTTTACTTTGTCGGAAATGTGATTTTTCCATACGCTAGGTGAATTCTTCGGTTTCAGCTCATCAGAGGTTTTTACTCACTGGAGTAAAAGTAGGTCTTAAACCCATGGAATCTGGTTCATCAACATCCTCAGGGAAGTCACACTCTAATGGGAAAATCTCAGATATTGAACCTAACTTTCTTGCTAGGAAAAGTACCCAGAATGCTCCTTTTGCCGGTCTATCTGGGCAATTATTAGGACTTGGGTGGGGTTTAGACACTCTATGTCTACTCTCTGAAGTGCCTTGAAATGGATTAAAAAGGAGGGCCGAGGCACCACTTGGCATAGTAAGATTAAATGTATTGCCCTTGTTTCTACTGTATATCAAATTTGGATGGCTAGGAATTGTTTGCTTTTTGAGGGCCTTAGACCACGTGTCGATTGTGTTGTTCGACGGATCAAAACACATGTATTCAAAGTCATGTTCTCTTTGTATCCTGATGTTTTGATTCTTTTTGAGTCTATTTCTGTGGGTCGCTAGTTTTTTCTTGCATTTGTGGTTCTCGGGTATGCCCGGATGAGATTGTGGTGTCTTTGGTTTTGGTCTACCTGGGTATGTCCAGTGTTCTTGTTTTTGTTCTTTCCATTTTTTTGATTGCTCGGGTATGCCTGACGTAGTTGTACATGATTTTTGATGGTTTTCATACATTTTTTACCGGATCCAAAAAAAATAAAAAATAAAGGTGTACCGTACCAAGTTAGAGAAGGTGGGGATTTTGCATCATCAAGGGTGACTTTTGAGGGAGGCACTACACCTGGAAGTATGTCCATGTGGCATGTAGATGATTTTCTTGGTCTTAGTGATTTCAATCAGAGTTACAATTTCATGGATGGTGGTTCATCTAAGGTATATCTTGTATTAGTGCATTGATAAATATGTAATTCTATCTATTATATGTTGGTACCCTTTAATTTTTTGATGATTTTTCCCGTAGTGCAGTATGAGAAATGTAGAGTGGAGATTTGACAACTATCAGTCATTGCTATTAAGACAATAATGAGGTTTCCTAAAAATAAGCTCCCACATCATAATCAGCTACTGCCACATTAGCAGTTCATTTGTCTCCATGTTTCATTCTATAATTCTATGATTAATAATTGAGTATTTGATGGTTGTGAACAGTAATGGTGAATGTGGTATAATTGTTTTACAGCTTCCTGATTTTGGTTGAAAAGTTATAACATCGATAAAAAGGTATTTGACGTTTCATTTTGTTTGAAATCACATTATGCGACTGCTAAATTTGTTTTTCGTTTTGTAGGTATATTTGGCATCAAGATAGAGGTTTGTTGGGTATTTTGATACGAAATAAATTTTGGGGCGATGACGAATACTAGATTCAATTAGTTTCGTTGAAAACTTATAATTTAATGCACTTAAGTATTATTGGGTCGAAAATCACACTTGATAGCCCAAGTTACAAAGGACGATGACCACTCAACGGGCTTGAGTAATGACCAATGGCCTATTATTATTACACATATATAGGTTTGTCCTTCTTGTTTTGACACAACACATGGCTTTCTCCTCGGCATTATTATTGAGACTTGACTGCTCCTTTTTCTTAAAAAAAAAAGTTGAACCCCAACCTTGAGGGTCCCCCACTGCCCCGTCTTTAGAGTATTGTGGAGGAGATAAATCGTGAAATGTGCTTCAACAGGTTAGGGTGCAAGAGCTGTCATACTAGTGTCCACAAATAGTCTAATTTCATACCTTGTAAAAGGCAGAGATCGAACCCTCACACTGCGGCTGTCAGCTCAATTAAGATTATCTCACTCCTGAGGTTTTCTTGACTGTTCCTTTTTCTTCCCTGACTTTTACCTTATGGTTGCCTTTGTCTTCTGCCTCTTTGTGATCGCCTCCTCTGCTCCTTATCGCCTGTACTCAGTTATCAAATTGTGCCTCTGTTCGTGCATGTTTTTACCCCTTGTCGTCGTCTCGTTTTGCCCCTGTTTGATTGCCTTCTGTGTGTGGCCTTTCTAGCAGGGTTTTGGGTATTCGTTTGTGTTCCATTTGAGTGGGTAATCTTGGTCCATTAAAGTGTAATTTTGGCTCTTGATCTGAGCCTCGATCCATCCCCTTCTGGTAGGAAATTTTTACTCTTGTTTTACTTTGATTAATTTTAGTTAACTATTTAATAGTTAGCTAACTTTGTGTGGTTATCACTACAATGGATTTGAGGCTTGAAAAGTGTCCGGAAAATGGTGATATCAAAGTGTTCTTGTTCGCTGAAAAATGTACCGCAAGCGCACGGATCGTGAACAAGTAATATAGTGGACTTTTTGAGTCCGAATATCGATCCCACGAGGAATGTTACTTTGAAGTTACGTACTCTAATCGATTTTAGTTCTAACAATGACTGACACACACACACACAATTAATATTGAAATTAAATTATAAACTACTAACTATAAAACTAAATTAACAAACTAGAAAGACGTAGTTGCATCTTTGGTTTGAAAAGCGGTTGGAATTTATGATTTCACTTAACCTTTATTTCATTAACATTAATTCAATAACGTGCATGCAAATTACCAAAATACATAGTTAGACCCGATTCTCTAATTTTAAATTAATATCCTCTTTCGAGCGATATTAACCCTAATTAATTAAATTATACCACATATTTCTATGTCGATACAAAATTAATCAATTGCATTTACTTTCTGTGAAAATATTCAACGGGTCACATAGGGTAGATGTTTATTTCTAGATCATCTAAACGCGTATAGTCGGAACCATACAAACCTATGGTATCAATTATTTCGGTCTAGCAAGTGCAACTATTTTTCAATAATTGCCCAAACAATCTAACCACAACATCTAATGATCAAGTAAATGAAGTGATTTTAAACTAATAATCAATACACCATTATTTTGATAACAAATGCATTTCTAACAATATATATCGATATTAATGAAATTAAAGTTAAGATTTAACATAAACTCCAACACAAATATATTTAACTCATTTTATAAAAGTGATAACAAAGAGATTCTTAATACAATACATATCAAACTTGGTAAATAATGAAAATAAACAAAGATAAAGATAAAACCCTTGTAATTTGGCTTTGTTTTCTCCACTTTCACCAAGTTTTCTTCTTGTTATCTTCTTGCTCCATTTAATTTCTTCTAAACATGAGCTAATTTAAACAAAGAAACAACTAACTACTAAAAAAAATAAAAAGCAAGAAAGCAAGAAAAGAGAAAAAAAAATAAAAACAAAAACAAAAACAAAGAGAAAATCGTAGATTGAGGGAGAGAGATTTTGATTGGAAATATATGTAGGGACCCTTTTTTGATAGGCTAAAACTTGGGGGTTAAGTTACATAAAATAATATAAATATAGGATATTTATATAGTTAATAATATAATTAAAATATTATAGGATATTTTATAATTATATATATTATATATTAGATAATACTAGAGAAATAGATAAATATCTAGTAATAAACAAAGTAAAAATAATCAAAACTTTGACCAAAAATTCGAGAATGAAGTTTTAAACCGCCATTGATTTTTTAACTCTATGCGGCCGTATAGTTCAATCCTATGCGGTCGCATAGAAGAGAAATTTAATCAATTTGACGTCTCGGCGTTATCCATGCGGCCGCAAAGCTTTGATCCATGCGGTCGCATGGTTCTTCCAAAATTTGCAGCTCAAGTCCTTGAATATTTGCACGTCAGATCCCTCATTTTTGAACTTGTACAATTTGGTCCTCAAATTTTGCTCTTCATTACAATTAGGCCCTTCCAAAATTGCACTTCAAGTCCTTCATCTTTCAGGGTTGTGCAAGTTAGTCCCCAAATTCACAAAAGTGTGCAATTTAAGTCCCTTTTCCTCGTTTTCGCTCCGTTTCATTCCAATTCAGGGTTTTGGCCTATAAATACAAAAAGTACACAATTATGGGTAGAAATATACTCAAATTTATCACAATTAAATCCCCAAAAGTGTCTAATAAGTGTGCCAAAGCGCACTTATTAGTTCTTAGTGACAATTTTGCTACATATAAATCAAGTTTGACATCACATACAGAGTCGGTTCTGGGCTGAGGCATATGAGGCCCAAAATTGAAGGGGCCCTCATTTTTTGTCCAATTAATTTTTTTTTCTCAATTATATTGAAGGGCAGTCTTCACTCTTCAGTTTTCCTTTTCGCCAATAGCTGGGCGTCGTTACGTCGGTTCCCCGTTCGCGTTGGCGACGTTCAGGCAGCCTATAACCTCTCGCATGTTGGCTCTCCCTTCCTCTCCGGTCTCGCCTTGCCCTTGTGGGCTGTGGCTTCAGGCTCTTGCAAAAATAGCAAAAGGATTAAAGACCTGCTCTGATTTCAGGTTCGTGTCTTTCGTAGTTTCTTTCCTTTGGGGTTATTGAATCTCTCTTAGCTGGTGTTTAGCTCAATCATGGATTTAAGGTTCTTGAGTCTATCTCCTAAAGGAAAAGTACAATTTAGGGGTTTTGGGGGAACTTGAAAAGAATTTAAGTTACTTCCAAGTTCTTAGCGTTGGCCTAATCTATTGAACAGAAATTGCTTTTTGTGTAAAGCTGATTTCATTTTCTTGATATAATATTAATGGGGCGCACACATAGCGTGGAGTTTTCTATCATTAATGTAAACAAAAATGTATTTGAATAATTACTTTTAGATAAAACTGTTACTTTTTAGAATATAATGTTTACATTAATGATAATAAATGAAATCAGCCATATGATCCAAATATACATATACACACACTTATCTTCATGTTGCTGTCTAATTTTTTGTCACAAGTCACATCATTTTGTAGAAAAATAATAGCTGAAGGGGGTTGTACAAAAATGTTTTTGTTTTTCTGTATCAAATGATACTTAGCCAGAGTGGGGGAGTTAAAAGAAGAGTTAGAAGTCATGACTCGGGAGGGAGAGGACCTAAGTACCGTGAGATATGTAGAAATGTAGAAGGGAGGAAAGTGGTAGAGATAATAACGCGGGTACCTTTCTTTTATCAACCAGGAAGAAAAGAAAAAAGAGATAAATGCTGACAGAGACCAAGTGAAATCTCACTCAAGATAGTTCCTTTTTCCTATTGGCTTTGGCTTTACGTTGATTTTGGGGGGCCTAATTTATGGAGTTCGCCTCAGGGTCCTAAAATCACAGAACCGGCCCTGATCACATATAAATCAACTTTAATACGCTAACACTCCCTTACTTACTACGTGTATCTTTGAGCCACCTTTTTTAAGAATGTATTTTAGAATAGTAGATTGATAAAGAATATGCAGTTAAATTTGAGTTTGAGTGTATTATTATTTTATTGAATAATGTGCTGTTAGAGAGAGAGAGAGAGAGAGAGAGAGAGAGAGAGAGAGATATATATATATATATATATATATATATATATATATATATAAATAATTTGAAAAATAAAGGGGATCAAACAAAGCTATCTTTTATGAGTCGCTAGACTTTAAAATATTTTCAAGCTGTCATCAAATTTTAACATAATACACTTTATCACTCACTCGTCATGTTTCATTAGTTACCAAACTTAGACATTTATCTTTACTCACTCAATTTTAAAATGCTTTCGAGTGATTATCGAAATTCATAATATTTTTGAGAAAGTTGATTTCTAATGATATTCAACCTAGATCGAGAATTAAAGATAAGTTCAAGGGGGAAAGAGGTCTTCTAACTTTAAATTGACATAAATCTTAATTTAGACCATAATCTTCATTTAAGTCGATAAAATAAAATAGATAAATTATTTCATTTCGATTGAGATCATTGACTTAAAAAAAAAAGACTATATATCAAACAAGAAGTAAAACTTTCGATTTAAAGTCAGTAATATTAATTATAACTTGTAAAATATAATTTTTAGAATTGTCACAATGTAATCCAGAAGAAAAGAAGGTTGTAGTCTTTGTGTATGGTATTTTACACTTCAAAATTTTCAATTTTTTAATAGTTGAATTCATTGAGTAAAGTTCAAAAACCACTCGAAAGTATTATGAAGTTTGGTGAGTAAAGTGTGACGAAGGTATAAGTTCAGTGACGAACGAAACATGGTGAGGAGTGATGAAGTGCAACATGTTAAGAGCATGTTTGGGTCGGATTAAAATATGATTTTAATCTAAGTCAAAGTCAAACAATCAATATTAACCACATCTTTCATGGGTCCAACAACTTTTCAACCACACATTTCAAAAACTTCTATCACAATCTATTAAAAAATCTAATTTTAATTCCCACTAAACACCGTTTAAATTTAAGTGACAAATCGAAAATACTTTTAATTCCAATGACTAATGAAATATGATGAGTGGGTAATAAACTGCAATATGTTAAAATTTAATGATCACTCAAAAATATTTTAAAATTTAGTGATTAAAGCGTGACGAATGTATAAATTCAGTGACTAATGAATCATTTAATTCGAGTTATTGTGGAGCTTTATTTTGAGGGTTTTGGGGTTTCAATTACATTGCCCATTTAATTTGCAATTGTACATAAAGCCTCCGCTTGTTAGATAAAATATAGATTTTAGATCTAAGTCAAGACTCAAAAGTTTAATTTAATATTTAATAAAACTCATAATTTTTCAATAATATATTTCATCAATTTTTATTAAAATTTACTAAATATTTAATTTTAATCCCCACTAAATAAGGACGGTATTGTAAGTTTCCATTTTCCATGAATTGCAAACAGCCGATTAGAGATGGCAATGTGACGGGTTTGGGGCTCTCGCCCTGTCTCACAGCAACCTCGTCCCGTCTCGTGTCTCGCCCCATCTTAGGCGGGGTGGGGCGCGAGGTGGAACGGGGTGGGGATGAGGCGAAAATTTGTCCCATTTGTTACCTCGTTTAATTATTATTATTATTATTTATTTTTTTTACATTTTCAAAATTCGAATTATGTTATTATTTAAAGTTCAACCCTTAATCCAAAACCTAAAAGTCATTCCATATATTTTAAATTTTTTTTAGTTTTTTCGATCAATATATTAACTTACTTTGATTAATTTGTATAAATATTTTAAAAGTAAAGAATATTTATTTAACTATCATGATTCATAATTTTAAATTATATAATTTAATTATGATAAAAAGATTGAATGTCCGAATTTATAAATTATATAAACAATTGTTAGTTATGTAAAATTTTAAATTGACAATTGTATAATATAATTGTTGGATTAGAAACATGTTATAAAATTACAAATAAAACTAACAATTTATTAAAATTCTATTTTTTATTTTTTGTTCACGGGGCGGGGCATCCTCGCCCCATCCCGCCCCGTCCTGTCCCTTCCCGTCATCCATCGAGACGGATTTTTTTGCCCCATTCGGGGCGGGGCTTCGACGGGACGGGACGGGGCAGATTAAATTGTCATCTCTACAGCCGATAGAAGTTATTTTAAGTTCCACCAAATTGTGTATTTCGGTCCTCAGCATTTTAAGTTTGCAATATTTCAGTCCTCTATGAAAGGTTTTATTCATTTGAGTTAAAAAATCAGTTTTTTTAATTAATAAAAAAAGATAATGTACCCTTCATCTATTATTAAAAAAAAAAAAAAATAAAGTTAAAAAAATAAATTTGTGAGTTCACTTCAATTAAGATATAAAAGTAAACTGAAATCAAGAAAGTTATCGCAATTTTCAATTAAAATACGTCATTTCATGTTACGTTTTTTCTGACAATTTTGAAGGCATGTAAAACTTTCAATATTAGGCCGACGTTAGGTCATTTTAGAGCAAATTCTAGCATAATTTTTCTCACTCGTTGTAAATTCTTTATAAGCCACCCAGATATTAGCTAATTAGGCCCCATTTGGTTTAGCCCAACATTTTTAGCAAAACCAAGGAGCTAGTTTAGGGATGACAATGGGACGAGTTTGAGACGAAGCGCCTTCACCCCGTTCAGCCTTAGACGGGGCGGGGCAAGAGACGATAATTTGTCCCGTTTAATTTTTTTTATTTTTTATTTTCAAAATTCGAGTTATATTATTATTTAAAGTTCAACTCTTAACCCAAAACCTAAAGGTCATTCTATATATTTTAAAATTTTTTTTTCTAATTTTTTTGATCAAGATATTAACTTTGATTAATTGGTATAAATCTTTCAAAAGTAAAGAATATTTATTTAACTATCATGAATCAGAATTTCAGATTATATAATTTAATCTACATCTACAATATATTAAAAGTGTGGGTTGAGGAGAAACTTTTGATTACCAAATTTATCCTTACATAATTAGTTATATGTCCAATATACCCTCATTTATTCTTATATATTTAATTTTTCATTTTATCCTTACATTTTTATGTTTATGGTCAATAATATCCTTAAAATTAAATTTATTTCAACTAAATTCAATTATAATTAAATTTAAAATTAAGTCAATTAATTTTCACTAAACACTATTATTACTAATTATCAGTATATGATTAATAAAAAATTATATAAAATCAAAATAAAAATTATAATAATACTACATATAGAATTAACATGAAATGACATAGACTATTAAGTCAATTAATATTAATATTAATATATAAAATTTATAAATATAACAAAATTATATATACAATTAATAATGTAGATATTGTTTAACTTATAAATTTATTATAAAAGAAACAATTATAATTTAGAAAAAAAATAATCTTTAAAATGATTATCATATCTACAGTGTAGATAATGTATTGATCAATAGAAATTTTCAATTATTTGAAAATTGATGGAGATCTCATTGAGTACGAGGATAGAGATTGATTGATAAAACGTAGTTATCGAGAAGATGAGATTTTGTAGTGACTATGAGCTCTAGATGTACAGTTCACTGCGACATGTCGTACGAATAAGAGATTGAATCATTTACTAAACTCAATTTTTTAAAAAAAAATTATTAGTACTTAAAAAATATTACACATATCATTCTTTCGATACATAAGACGTGCAATGCACGTGTTTACTGCTAGTTATAATAAAAAGATTGAATTACTGAATTTATAAATTATATAAATAATTGTTAGTTATGTAAAATTTTAAATTAATAATTATTTAATATAATTATTGAATTAAAAATATATTATAAAATTATAAATAAAATTAACAATTTATTTTAAAAAAAATTAATTATTTTTTTCACAAAGTAGGTTCGGGGCGGGACATCCTCCCCCCGTCCCGTTTTGCCAATTTGTCGGGTGGATTTTCTTTTGGTTCCATTCGGGGCGGGTTAAATTGCCTCGCTAATTGAAATAGTCCCTCGTGAAGATCACGTGACCACACGTCTCCTGTATCTTCACCGCTCTACTGGCACAGCCCATAAGAGTCCTCAAAGAGCTGAGGCGGGAAATTGACTCCCTTTCCTCCCCTTTCTGGAGGGAAACCCGAAGAAAACCTATCATTTTATTCCTCACTTTGCTCAATTTGGTTTATCCGACACGGTTGTACCTGACCCGAATATGGCCGAAATCGAAACCCTTGGTATTCTTGACGAGATTCAAGCCCTCGTCTCCGATAAACTTCAAGTGGTAACTCTCTCATAGCCTCCTATTTTTTAGTCTTATTTTTAATCAGTTCTAAATTGATCAAATAAATTTTATGGTTACAGATCTTGAGACGAAAATATTTAAAATTTTAATTCTAGTGATCTTATGAATTGTTTTGATAGGTTTCTTACAAATGGTTAAGTCGAAATTTTTTGGTGTCATCAAATTCTGCTAAGAGGTACAAAAAATTGCATGCAAATTAATGAGTTTCATGTATTTTATTTATTTATTGTTTTGGGGCTGAAATGTTGTTGCGGGATTGTTGTATATAGGCTGCTTCAAGAGTTCGTGGAAAAGTATGGAAATGAACTTCAAGTAATTTATTCTTTATCCGGCTGGTTGAAAAACAATTCTTCAGATTACCATATAAGGCTTGTCTCCAAGCATAAACTTACAGGTTTCGTTTGTCATATGCATTGTTTTATCTTAGGTCTTTTTATAGATATTAGGTTACGTGCATCGATATCATTTATTCATACAATAATTATCTGTATATCTTTATTGGCTTCCACTACTTAATCTTCACTTTGGAAGAAAAATTATCCCCTACTTTTCTCACCTGCTACTACATGTGGAGCCTAGGTATGATTCATGTCCAAGGATTAATGTTATTTGTTTGTTATGATCTGCTTTCCTTTTCGTTTTCTCAGATGAATGCAGTAACTTACTATAGGATCCTAATATTAAACATGAGGCAGGATCATAAAGAAGTCTGTTACAAATTCAACTTTATATTCAAAATAAGGACATGTGCAAGTAGCTTCCCATGCACCTACTCACAGACAGTAAAACTTACAAAAAGCCTCCCCTGCCTACCTGAGCCCCCTTACTTTTTACCCTCCCAATCTCCGAAGATCTGATGTTCCTCATTACCCTGAGAAAGAGAACATATTAGATTACTACTTCTATTTGATCTCCTTGTGTACATGCACAAGCTATCTATCTTTATGGTCTCTTGGGATATATCCACCTCATCAGGGGAAACAGCCTTCGACTTCTGAGGAGGCATCGCAGTTGATGCCTCTACATTCTCCCTACCTAACTTAGGAGAAATTTTAAGTGTTTTCTACCCTATTAATCACACCTGTTAGCTCGGAACACAAGTTGATATTCTCACAAATGCACTATTTTAACCTAAATTATAGGATATGATATTTATTTATCGCTTCGATGGTCATTGAAGGTTCAATTATACCAACGATATGTGTGCCCATACCCAAATGAAACATCTTTGTAGTCTACTTGCGTTAGTTAGCTCAATGGCCATCGAAATCTTCATTAAATCGGTCAATATATCGTATAGCTCATTCTACAGATTATATTTCCTTTTCAGTTATGCTTTTTCGGCATCTATGGCAATAATTGATAAGCTTTCCATTATTTCCTTGCTCACCGCTGAGTAATACCATGTTCTGGAAGCCGAACAGGTTGTATTATCGGACAAAGATAAGTGCTCTTCTTTTGAGCTAACTTTCGGGGCAAAGTGACTCCGTTGCAGAGAAATTTAGTTTGTATCTTGTCAAATGTTTAAATATTCAATTTTGTCAATTCATCTTCGTCGTTGTAAGTCAAGACCACACCTAATAAATCCGAAAATCGTGGAGCTTCAAATTAAATACAAAATTAAAATATATCTAATTACTTTTTGATGCCCAATGAAATGTGGTGTATAGTTCAATGCGGCCTAAGTAAACTGTTGAGGTCAGAAACGTGATACTAATGTTCTCACCTGTGTAAGAATCCCCACGTCCTTGCTTGATTTGGTTCGTGTATGACTGACATCTTCTACAGATTCATTATGACTTGGATGGATCTCATGAAACACTTATCTTAAGGCAGGAAAGCAAGAAAGACATGTTGATGATGATTCGGCCTCTTTTTTATGAGAACAACATTTTATTTCTGCTAACTTACCCCAAAGAAAAAAAGAATCATCCTGCATGGTTACCCTTGTAATTTTTCAGCTGCACATAGGATCCTCATTAGCAACTTTGATCACTAGTTATCAAAGCTTTGTTGTGGAATAATAGATTTTAGTAGCTATTAGCTCTTGAATGCATAACGTTGGTTATAAATTGTCATGCCGTTCTATTAGCATGTAGATGGTCATGATAATCTTGCTTCTATTTTGCGAACTCTTAGATGATTTATTCCAGAAAAGGAAATACTTTTACTTGGCGACACTTCTGATTCCTAACCAAAACTGAAAAATCTATTTTACTTTATTCATGTACAGAAGCCAAACAAGAATTTGACGGAAGCTGCTCAGTTCAAGTCTACAGCGTGCAAGCCTGCATTCCCAAGGATCCTACAGTGATTTGGAATGCCGAGTTTGTCCAAGCTGAAGATCTCTCTAGGCAGCCGCTCACAGTTGATAACTGTTTGAGAGATAATAGGTACAAAAGCACTTTGCTTCCATGTCCTGAATACTTATATGTCAATGTTCCTGTATATCTTGAATTATACATTATGTAAATATTCATAGATTTGCCCTCTTTCACAAAACCTGAAATGGTAACAATATGTTATGTATATGTACAATAACAACTAATTAATATCTCTTATCTGCTATAATGTCACTGCGCTGTTTTTCAAAGGTTTTGTGGAGTTTCAAATTCCTTTGTCAAGCGAAATGCTGGTGGAACACAGTTGGGTGCTTGTGGGCCACAGGGGAAGAGCTCAGAAGTTTCAGGGACATCTAAAAGTAACTCTGCACATGAAATTGCATTATTACATCCTCAACAGAAAGTGGTTCAGCAATCAAGTTCTATCACTGGTCCTGATATGGTTAAAGATGTCAAAAGTGAGTGTCATGTAGGAGTCGACAATGAAAAGCATGCAAAGCCTGCTGCAGATAAAGAAAAAGTTCGTCAATTGCTTCCAAACAAGAAAAAAACCCAGAGTGATAAAAAAAATTCTGGAACTGGAGGTGCATTAGCTAATATGTGGGGTAATGCATCTGCAAAGTTAAAACCTGATGGCGCCTCTGCACAATGCAAAAACGCCACAAGAAATTCTGCTGGTTAATTCTTTTTCCTCATCCACTTGGAACTGGAGAAGATTGAATTTTTATTTATTATTTCAAATATGCTAAACCAGACATAGTTTGGTTTTTTAACTGATATTTATTGGTCAATCCATAATCAGCTACTGCAGAGGCTCAAATCTGTGCTCGTGAAGCCGTAGAATATGGGAGCAGCGACGAAGATGGACAAGATTTCAACATAAAAAGAACATCAAATGGTGAAGGAAATAGAAAAAGGAGAGCCGTTTTTGATTACTCCGATGAAGAAGATGAATTGAAAGATGCTGTCAGTCTAGAATCTCCCGATCCTCCAAAAAAGACTACTCTAGGTTCAAAACAGAGTTTGAATACTTCAGGCCTTGGGAGCAACCTGAGCTTTAATGAAGAGAAGGAATCGAAGGTCAAGGAAGTGAATGAAGCTGACGAAACAACTATCAATCCTTTGAGAAGAGAAACATCAGATGTGAGCAAAGGCAAGAACCCCGCTGTTCCTTCATCAGAGAATATCCTAAACCATGTTCCTGCAACTGATGTTGATATGAAGGATAAAGTGGTGGATTCTGGACCTAAAAGAAGAAAAGTGTTAAAGACTCGGATTGATACGCGTGGAAGAGAAGGTATTGTTATAATCTCCTCAGAGATACTGTATTGAAAAAGTAAGGTAATTTCTTTGTTAATATTTTCTTTTGTATTGATTAGTTTAATTGATTTATATTTGTGGCTCCAGTCACTGAGGTTGTCTGGGAGGGTGAGGAGCCAGAGACAAAGTGTGATGGTAATACAGCAAAGACAGCTGGGAACAATACAGTGAACAGTGCTGTTAACAGGTAAATAATTTTGCGCTTAAACCATTTTCTTATCATGACTGCATTGGGTTCAGTATATATTTGAGTTTAATGTTGATCATAATGGCTATTAATAAATACATAGGTGCAAGCTGAAAAAAATGCAGTTTATAGAGATAATGAGATAGTCATGTGGACACATTTGGGATCTGGTAACATCATTAGATGACTGAAATATTACGGATAGTTCTCTAACCTCAGAAATGATTGAAGAAATATGGTATAAGTTATTGGTATGCACAGCCGCACACCTACAGAACTCAGAGGGAGGGAGTTGTTTTATCTATTGTGATGATATTGGTTTTTTTTTAAATTTTATTTGGGGAGAAGATTCACCTCAAATTCCCCCCACACCAGAGTCCAAGACTATACTATAGTGTGCACAATATGATTGTTGAAGTTGCATGACAGACACTTTGCAGCCTGATGATTTATGGCTGCAATAAATGTCTACTAAACAATTTCAAAATGGGTCAATTTTATGATTTTGTTATCATAGACCACATTTAGGAAGCATCTAGAAATTAGTAACTTTGTTCTGGGAGAAATCTTTGTTTCAGTTATTTTGGTTGGAAATTGGAATAAAAATCTGACTACCAGACAACTTGTTCTCATATTTTGATTCATATTAAATTTCTGGTAGAGGATATGGGTAATTTGATTGATTTTGTCAAGTGCTCGATTTTCATTAACCGACTCAATTGCTTGATTAATAATTGTTAAATCTCCCATACTAGTTGTAGTCGGGTATCCCAATTTTCATTCATGGTATCTCAGGTGGTTTGTTCCTTCTAACGGATGTAGTTTCCTTGGAAGTTTTACTTGTACATGACGGTGAGTATTTTGTGAATGTTGACAATGATTTTAGGCCACCAATGGCTAGGAGGTCACCTGCAGTCGGAAACAACATGCCTGCAAGCAAAGCAGGAAACAAGAAAGCAGGGATTAAGGATCCTAAACAAGGGAACATCCTCTCATTTTTCAAGAAGGTTTAAAGAGTTTGCTGCATCTTCGCTAAATTGCCTAGTTCTTTGTCTAAGAGCCGCCTTTAATAATGTAATTATGAATTTGGGTTGAATACAGTTCCAATTAGTTTTTGGTAATAGCCTTTTCTGTACGGTTGGTTAAATTTGACTATGTTTAGAGATTGTTCTATACAATTCTATGGAAATTGATTAAGATAAGTTCTTTTAGCTTATGGGAAACATATGGAAAGAGTTTAACTTGGATTATGTTAAGGAAGAGTTCTTTTTGCCTATTGGAAGTTTCCTTATCCAAATTGAAGGGAAGAATATTTTTTATTATGTCCATATTATAAATAGGCACTTATATTAAAATTTAATTAAGGTGTAAAAGCTCTACTTTTGAGTCTTGAAAAACATTAGAGAAGGTCAAAGGATTTGGATGTGAAATTAAGAAGATGGACATGAAGAGATATTTTTTGAGGAAGCTATAAGGTAATTTCTAAAATAACCATGTGTTTAATATTTTTTGTATTTTTAGAACAATAATAAGGTGACTTGATTGAACAAACTATCTAGGTTCCCTTCCGTGGGATGAAGTGTTCCTCCAAGGAAGCAAAGGGTATCAACTAGCATATTCAAACATCTAAAAATGTATAAAGTTGTTTGTACGGGGCAGCTTTGACAGGGGTCATATAGGCCTCTCACTATAGTGTGGGTCTCATCTGTGTAAAAAATAATAATAATTGCGAACCCCGCCATTGTATATACCCTGGCAGGGACCTGTCAATCACATCCTTGTACAAACAGCATGTCTCTCTAAAAATGTATGTTTCAACATAAAAGGTTTAAATTCAAAAAAGCAAGTGTTTAGTAAAATAGTTAAATGAGATCTACGTACTAAAACCATAATGAAAAACTAACCATAAAGCTACACACCATTGACGTCTTAGGACAGGACTCGCACTTTCTGTTTTTTAACCCATGAATCCTACACGAAATTCTGTAGCACTTAATTTATAAATTGAATTATGCTACTTGTACAACTTTTTTGTACAATTTTATCTTACAATCACTCACATGGGGAGGGGTCCCACAGTGAATAAAAAAATTCACTGTGAGTGATTGTAAGAGAAAGTTGTAAGAGAAAGTTGTACAAGTAGCATTACCCTTATAAATTTTCCGTAGTTTGAGGACTAGTATGAAATTTAAGAAAAAAATTATTATAAAATTTCCGTAGTTTGAGGACTAGTATGAAATTTAAGAAAAAAATTATATCTTTGTCATATATATCGAGAAAAACAAAGTTAAAATCAACAGATATTCAGATCTTTTAGACCGAGTCTGAGAAACGACACAGAAAAATCCACTAAATTAATCAAATTTTACCAATTACTCCCACGTTAAATATTTCACTAGTTATTGAAATTATAAATTTGTCGTGCTTTACTCACTGAATTTTAAAATACTTCCGATTGATTATTGAATTTTTAACATGTTGCACTCCATCATCCATTCACTATATTTAATCGGTAACTGAACTTATACATCTATTACGCTTTATTCATTGAGTTTTAAAAGCTTTCAAGTGGTCACCGAACTTCATAATTTCTGAGTAAAGTTGATTTTCTATTAGATTCAATATAAAACAAGGAAAAAATTGTAAACTATCAATTTAAGACAAGAATATTGATATTGGTCAAGAATATATAATTTCTCTAACAGTCAAAAGTTTTGTTCAAGGGGAAAAAAGAATGAAATCTTCAAATTGATATAAATATTAATTTAGATCATAAATAGTTTACGTTGAGAAAATAAAATAGACAAATTATTTCATTTCAATTGAGATCAATCAAGAAAATAGAAATTTATATCTCAAACGGGTAGTAAAATTTATATTAATCAAGATTAATAAAATATTATTTTTAGAATTTTCACTAGATAATTCAAAGTGAAAGAAAACCTTCATGTATAGTATTTTATAGTTTATATTTCAAAAAATTTCAAATTTTGAAAGATTAGATTCAGAGAGTAAAGTTCACTTAATACTCAAAAATATTTTAAAATTTAGTGAGTAAAGTATGACGAAATTATAAATCTTGTGACTAATGAAATATGGTGAATGAGTGATAAAATGTAACATATTAAATTTCAATGTATCACTAAAAACTATTTTAAAATTCAGTGAGTAATGAAATATGATGAGTGAGTCTTAGAGTGTAACACGTGTAAAGTTCAGTATTTTAAAATTTAGTGAGCGAATGTATAAGTTTTAAGGGTTTATCTCAAGGAAAATGCTATGGGTACATAGCATTTGACACAAGGATGTCCATAATATGAGTGAAGTGGGATCTACGATACTGTAGGATGAGCTCACCCCACTCACATTATTGACATCTCTGTGTACACCTAGCAAAACCCTTATCTCAATTAATCGTGCTACAATAACACATCAGTTGACATATTGGGTAACCGAACACAAACAACTCGAAAGTCAGGCATTATTTTATTCACGCAGGACTCACTCGCAATGTGAGGATCGATCACCTAAAATGTCAAACATTTTCGAATAAAATGGCTTTAGTCCATCTCAATTACTCCCCCAAGTAAGACTGTTTATACACGTGTTTTCTAAGCATTGGTTTTACCATGGAGTAAAAAGTTTCATTAGTCACCGAAGTTGATACATTGTCATCTCCATCCATAACCCTGCAACCCATCGTTTGAAACCTTCCGACATGGCTTTGACGGGCAGTCCATGTGGCTATGACGGCTGTGTAACTCGTCCACGGTGGACGCGATTTTGGCAATTAAAAACACGACAGTCTTCAATTCACACCATTTCTCCCCAATTCGAACAAGAAGCCCTAGCTCATCTTCACCCATCTCCCCAAATCCATTCCTCCACACTTGGCGATTGGCAGATCTTCGTCGCGTTCACAGCAATACCAGACATGGGTCACCTCTTCATCCTCGTCTCCCTAGCAACACCAAACTGATTGTGCGCACGAACCGGTAGGTGAAGGTTTCCAAAAGGCGAAATTTGTTGACTGGTTTGAGAATGAACAATTTTTTATTCTGTAGCCCTAATGGTTTCATGTAAGTGCACCTCTAATTCACTGTCATACTCTAAATATAAATTCTATATGTTATGTATTCAAAGGCCTGATATGCTTATTGCACAGGGTTAATAATCAATGTCAGTTCACAGTTTTTTACATAATTAATTCGTCGTTTTTAACATATCCATTCAAACTCTACGGCAAAACTCCACCAGTCTTTGGATTCCATTACAGCATGAGACTAGTTTAGTTTCTTATTTTCTTCACTGAAACCAGCACTTTATTTTCTTGTAGTCATAGCTCATGCTTTATTTCGAATGCTGTTCTTATTTTGACAGGTTGTAAGTAGAAACTGCTTCTTGCTGAACAAAGAATTACCACTTAATGGAAATGATATTTGGAGATTAATATAGTTGACTGAAGTTCAGATTTGTATTTACTGAAGGTAAGCAACCAGAAATTACCTTCAAGAACTTCAACAGATATGAAGACATATTGTGGGACTGATATTATCAGCTGGATGCTCTTCAATGATTCGGAGAACGACATATCGTCCGGAGATAATGATATTCTGTAGTTGTGCATTATCGAATGATATTTTGTTTGTATGTTGAATAGAGCTGCTCAAATATCAGAAGAAAGGCAAGTGGAGATATCTATGAACATAACTATTCGAATGGGAAAAGCAGCTACGGAGGATAATAGGAAAGAAAAGGGAAAGTTCTGTGAATTTGTTCCAACTATGTGACCGTAAAAGAAGTTTGTTGTATTTGTCGAACTCCATGTTTATGCAATAGGCTGTGAATTTGTCGAAAATTATGTTTGTTGTAAAACAAGAATCTTATTTTGGATATGTTAATCATGTTTATGTAATCTTATTTTGTTGTAAATGATGTTTGTTTAACAGACAATATCACTTATTTTGGTTTGCCAAAACTCCACTAGACCACTACATTATGGCCATCCATCAGTAGACAGTATGTCTTCTGCAATAAATTCGAAGCACCTTCATTTCTGAGACAACAGTGAGCAATCTGTGGCTGCCAAGGTGTCTATATGTATTTTGGCTGCCAAGGTGTTTGAAGGTATTACTCCATGCATTACCTCCACTAGCTGCCACTGGAACACCACCACCAGTGCCACCATTTTTCTTGGGACTGAGTTCTGAACAAACACCACCGACTTCTAGAAGCAGCCCTGGAAAACAGGGAGGGAGGTGGTAAGAACACGACATGAAGTAACAGACCTCAACTTCTCCACTGGAACACATCCTAAATCAATATTACATATTGGACAGAATTCCAATTCCTCGTCTGAAAGCTTCTCATATATGCATTTCCAGCAAACTGGATGGTATTCTCATATATGCAATTCCTCTTCACCATTTCATTAATGGCGCCAACACACAATAAAATTGTTAAATGTATAACATTGAAAAGGGTTGCTCTATTAACTCGATTACTACAAAATTTGATAATAAAGACAACAATGTTCCCCAAATAAAAATAATTTCGTCGTGTGTGATTTTTATTCTTATCTGCCTCTATACAAACCTAAAGTTCAATAAAAATCAAAGAATTCATGGAAGAATAAAAACAATCATACAAATTAATATATTCAAATTGAAACCAGAAATTTGAAGAGTTGAAATCAGATTGATAAACCCGCACGTTACCAATTTTTTTTTTTTTTTTAAAAATAAAAAAACCAGTTGCAAATAGGTACTACTTAAAATTCATCGAAGCAAATAACATCTCTATTCGCGTCAAAAATCGTTGTTCTGGGATTCGATTTTTCCACGCACCTCGAATCTGACGTACGTTCAATTATACCTTTTTTTTAAATTTTATTTTGACAGATTAAATGTTTATATATCTGTAATTTAGTTCTGATTTTCGTTTTTCGTGTTAGATTTATATAATCTTTTTTCCTGAATTATGTTGGTGCTTTTGCTGTCTGATTTATTCTATGCTTAGCTCAAATTAAAATTTTGAAAAAGTAGAAAATAAGACATCGATCTCATTTTTAGTTTTTATGTTGATGTTTTAAATCTCAGATGTATTATTTCGTGAACATCGATAAGTTGTTTTTGTTTAATTTTAAATCGTTGATTCTCATGCGATTTGCAATTTAATTTCAGATGTTGTGTTTTCTACACATGCATGAGTAATTATAGATTTGGGAAATTATTATTTTTTTTATTCATGTGCTGGTACAATTTTATTTATTTATCTTTTGCTGATAATTTAATAGTTTGTATTGATTTTTTGGTTAATCAAGAAGAAGAATGTTAAGTAATGAGAGCCCATGTCATACTATGGCCCTTTTTATATGATAGCTACAAAGAGTTTAGAGCCATTGTCTCACGGTTTGATTAAGGGTACGCAACAACTTGTAAACTCTGGATGGCATGATGAAGCATACATTTCCACCTTCATTTCTGTAGAAGAAGCTTATGATTTGGACCCCTCAAGTTGGTGTCGTGAACGTGAATGTGAAATGGTTTGTATTCTGGGAAAGTATGGGAACAAACTTGAAAGTTCCCTTAGTCCCTTGTGTATCATTGGTTGAGATCACAACCGAACACCAAAAACTTGCATAAACTTAATGAAGTTCATTTCGTTACACGTGTTTACCATCTTAACCAGTTTGCAAGAGCTAGTGCGATATTTCATTATTTGTATCAAAACTCGTTCCATCAAACTTCTGTGAGGATTACAAGGTTTCTTGAGGAATGCTGCTAATACATTTTGCTTTTCATTGTGTTTTGCAGTTCAAGTAGTTTAGTTTTGTCAGCAAGATGCGAGGTGGGTTTAGAGTGCTCCATCTGGTCCGACCTTTTCTCTCATTTCTGCCTGAGGTTCAGAGTCCTGACAGGAAAATTCCATTTAGAGAGAAGGTTATATACACTGTAATCTCCCTTTTCATTTTCCTGGTTTGCAGTCAGCTGCCATTGTATGGCATACACTCCACAACAGGTGCAGATCCTTTCTATTGGATGCGTGTCATTCTTGCCTCAAACCGAGGAACTGTTATGGAGCTCGGAATCACACCCATAGTGACATCTGGACTGGTCATGCAACTTTTAGCGGATTCAAAGATCATTGAAGTTGATAACAACGTACGGGAGGATCGAGCCCTGCTGTAAGTAATGCTAAAATGCTTAGGAAATTTATTTCTGACTTTTAAATCTTCCGTTCTTGAAATACATGAATCGGAAGAGCTTTAAAATTTCCTGCAATTAAACCTTTTAAGTGCCACCTAAAATGTATACTTTTGATACTTTCTTATCTAGAGTTACTGTGCTCCATTTACCCCCTAAAATTATTTCATTTAACATTGTTGTGCTTGGATATCTTGAGTATTTCATGAAACAAAAAAAAAAAAAAATTCTTTATTTTCATATTCCATGTAATCATCTGGTTCCTTTCACTGTGTTGTAAACGAGGATCTTGTTTTTGTATTCCAGAAATGTTGCACAGAAGTTATTAGGTATCTTGATCGCAGTTGGTGAGGCAGTTGCATATGTTCTCTCAGGAATGTACGGCAGTGTTGGCCAACTTGGAGTTGGAAATGCAGTCCTTATAATTCACCAACTCTGCTTTGCTAGTATAATTGTAATCTGCCTGGATGAACTTCTCCAGAAAGGATATGGCTTAGGCACTGGAATTTCACTTTTCATAGCAACCAATATATGGTAAGCATTTAAGAATTTGGTCTATTCTTCATTGACTGGTTTTGTACAAGCTGCAAGTGTTGATTTCTCAAGAGTACTTTGGTTTGTCAGTGAAAATATCATCTGGAAAGCATTTAGTCCAACTACTGTGAACAGCGGGCGTGGAGCTGAATTTGAAGGTGCCATTATTGCTTTATTCCATTTGTTGATTACTCGAACAGGCAAGGTTCGTGCTCTTCGAGAGGCATTCTACCGGCAGAATCTTCCAAATGTTACAAACTTGCTCGCGACCGTGTTAATTTTCCTTATTGTTAACTACTTCCAAGGATTTCGTGTGGTTTTGCCTGTGAGGTCGAAGAATGCCCGTGGGCAACAGGGTTCATATCCAATTAAGTTGTTCTACACTTCCAATATGCCTATTATTTTACAGTGTGCACTTATATCCAATCTCTGAATTAGTCTATATGTACATAATAATGTACATAATAGACTACACCCCCCTCACATGGAGGGGGTCCACACATAATTAAATATTCGTGGGCCCTACTCCATGTGAGGGGGTGTAGTCTATTATGTACACCATAGGGTGTACATGTAGACTAACCCCCCAATCTCTACTTTATTTCCCAGGTACTGACTGGCCTTTGTTAATATGAACAAATTAAATGCTTTCTGCTTTTCAATATTGACACCCTGATTTCGTGTGTATTCTTACAGTTGCTGTACAGGAAATACAGTGGGAATTTTATTGTTAACCTCTTGGGGAAGTGGAAGGAATCTGAATATTCTGGCCAATCTGTGCCTGTTGGCGGTCTTGCTTATTTCATCACTGCACCTTCAAGGTAATCAAGAATCTCCCCTTGTCTTGTTCCTCCCTGCCTTTTCTGCACTCTTCATTTTGCTTGCATTGTTACTGCTATTTTGCAGCTTGTCAGACATAGTGGCCCATCCTTTCCATGGACTGTTCTATATTGTGTTTATGCTGTCCGCATGTGCCTTGTTCTCTAAAACGTGGATTGAGGTTTCAGGATCCTCAGCTAGAGATATGGCTAAACAACTGAAGATATAATTCATGTATAATTTAAAAGTTGTACATTTAGCCCCTGTTTGGCCCCCATTTTCTAAAACTCATATTTAACCTTATATTTCATCAACTTTTATCAAAATCTCCTAAAATTAGATTTTTTTTAAAGAAAACGGGTGCTTAATTGTTTTAATATTCTTGGCAACTCAAGAATTTTCAGAAAAAAGAGTTGAAGAATTCCTGTTTATTATCTATCACTAAAATCTTTTAGGAAATTGATGCTCCCTGAAGTAATTTATTGTTACAAGAAAGCACATATGTTTAAATAATATGTTGATGATGAATGATATATCATTCTTGTATCCTATGTTCATGTTCTTATTATTTTCCCATCACTCTATGAGTTTAAGATTTCTCTGAATTGGGAAAACCACAACAGTGTACGGGTCATGTGGGATCACAAACTTCATTATTTGTATGTGCACGAGTGGATGTTATGACATAATTGTTAGCGTTGACTAGGTTGAGAACAGTATCTTGCAACTGTTACATTTCAAAATGTAATTTGCCTTTTATTCTGCATAGATAGTTTCACTCCATTAGATTATATGACTAAAATTGAGCAAGGGTGGTTCTATTCAGATGAATGTTCGGAATGGCACCGAATTTTTAAAATTGTTGGGTTGATAACTTGAGTTTTATGTCGTATTCAATATCTGGAAATATAGCTCAGTGTTTACGCGTAAATGTCTATGAGAATGTCTGTATTAGGCATGCATTGATCTTTATCATGGGAAAAGAAATGGAGATATTACTTAGAACAAAATATAGTAGTCGTCTCAACTAATATATCTTCCTATAATATTTCAGGAACAACAAATGGTGATGCCTGGACATAGGGAATCAAATCTACAGAAGGAGCTGAACCGCTATATACCCACTGCGGCAGCCTTTGGTGGTATTTGCATTGGTTCACTGACAGTTTTGGCTGATCTTATGGGTGCAATTGGTTCAGGGACTGGAATTCTACTGGCTGTCACTATCATATACCAGTATTTTGAAACATTTGAGAAGGAAAAGGCTAGTGAGCTTGGCTTCTTTGGTTTCTAAGCCTGTTGTATTCTGGGCAATGGTTAGAATATTTAATGTTTTTTAAGATGAGAGATGCAAGTGGACAAATCCAGGAACGTAGAGTTGTTGGATAATTCACTCGAATATTTTCTCTTTTAGTGATGCAGTTTTGGGATGTTGGATACTTAGTGCATGTTGCACAGTAGTGGACATCATTATGATATTTGAATTAATTTTCATTTTTTTTAACACCGTTTAATATTATCCAATTTTTTCATTCTATTTTTGTGGATTGCTGAAATTATTTTATTCAAATTTTTCCTAGATTTTGAAAAAATAAATCTGTCAACTCTATCTATTTACAAGCATAAACACAACTGGGCAGTAAAAAATCAATTTTCTGGAGAACAATAATTTCATGGTCTGGTTGGTGCCATTGCCATGAATTTTTTGTTGGTCTAGCTCGTAATTTACTCTCTGCTGATTAGAAGTATCCGTTGGGACATTCTTTGATTTAGTTGCAGAACCTTGAACATGTGTAAGCCTTATTTTACTCTCCAGATCTATGCGATGTAGTTCAATACGTCACCACAGCGGTTAACCATCTTGAATTTAAGTTTTATTGCCTATAAAAATTTCAAGAAAAATGTCGTTATTGGGGGCTCCGAAACAAATGGTGAGGTTGATTTGACTGATGGTACGAGTATGTTGCATAACCAAGGACGTAAAATGTCCAATTTGAGGTATCTTTTATGAACAAACATGTTTTTTCTTGAAAAATATCTATGTTTGTGTGGGCAAAACAGGGTGGCGCCGCGGAGCCCCGAGCCCTATATATATGCCTTGTTTTCTCCCTTTCCCTTGGTCCGAAAAATAAAAAGAAAAGTGAGTTTTTTGAGAGTTTTTCCGAAGGTTAAAAGGTTTGTTCTTCCTTAGTTGATATAAAGACTATTTTTTTTCTTGTTTGATTAACTTGTGGGTTGTACAAGTAATCAAAACATTTGTTCTTCATTCTATAGGAAATCATTTCTTCTCCAATTCTCTTCTTTGCTCATTTTCTTGAATTGTCATATACTTGTGGGTGGTTCCATATTGATTCAAGAGATTGATTGGGTAACATTTTCTAACAATTTGGTATCAGAGCTACATATCAAATCAAGGTGGTCAAGCTTCGATTTGAGGAAGGTAGACTTGAGTCAATTGTGCACACAAGGTGTTTGTGAAAATTCTTGAGTGAACTTTGTTGTCGAATTTTATCGAAACAAGTGGATAGATCATGTCTACTAGTGGAACGGTGAAGGTTGGGAAGTATGATATCGAAAAATTCAATGGAAAAAATGATTTTTCATATTGGAGGATGCAAATGAAGAATGTGCTCATTTTTCAAAAAATTGCACAAGGTTTTGGGGGGAAAGGAGAAGAAGCACAAAGATATGTCGGACGAGGATTGGGAGAAGCTTGATCTTGAAGCACGGGCGTCGATCATCCTATGCCTTGAAAGAGATGTTGCTTTCTTGGTAGATGGTGAGGTAACGGCGGCGGAAGTGTGGACCAAGTTAGAGACAAACTTCATGACAAAGACTCTAACTAATATGATCTACTTGAAGTCCAAATTGTATACATGCAAGATGGATGAAGGTACACCAATCCGGGAGTATGTCAACAAGTTCGATAGGTGCATATCGGACTTGAAGGACATTGATGTTAAAGTTGATGATGAGGATCAAACACTCCTACTTCTTCTCTCTTTGCCAAAGTCCTATGAGAATCTAGTGCAACCATTGATGCTTGTGGGTGATAAACTTGTGATGGAGGATACTAGAACGTCACTTCTAGCGGATGATCTTCGAAAGATTGCAATTAGTGGCATGTCTACCATTGGTAACAAGGAGCAAGCTCAAGGGTTGTTTGTGAGAGGGATGAGCAATGAACGAGCAAGGGGCAAAAGGGAAAAATCTAGATCCAGTTCTAGACCTCTTTCAGAAAAGGCTTGTTTCAAATGTGGCGAGCTCGGGCACTTCAAGGCAAACTGTACCAACAAAAGAGTGGGTTGGAAGAAGAATAATAAGAACAACAAAAACTACAACGGGAAGGTGCAAGTCAAACATGAGGTTAGCTATGCCTCGGATGGAGGAGAAAGCGATGAATGCTACACCATCTCTTGTGATGAAGAATCCTCCGGTAAGTGGATTCTTGACTCTGGTTGCTCCTACCATATGTGTCCAAATAGGGAGTGGTTTACTACCTATAGAAGCACTAATGGTGGAACCGTATTGATGGGTAATAACCATTCTTGTAAAACGGAGGGGCTTGGTTCGGTTAGGATCAAGATGCATGATGGAGTGGTTAGAACTTTGATGGATGTTAGGCATGTTCCTGAATTGCGAAAGAACCTTATTTCTGTTGGTGCTTTAGACTCTAGTGGTTGCAAGATTGTGACATGGAATGGAGTAAAGAAGGTTGTTCGGGGTTCTTTGATTGTGATGAAGGGTATTCGTGAAGGCAATCTCTATGTCCTTCAGGGTACTACAGTTACAGAAGATGTGGCAGTTGGAACTAGTGGAAGTGGTGGAGACCCATGTGAGTGCACTCGGCTATGGCATAGGCGGCTTGGGCATATGTCAGAAAAAAGGGTCTATATCTGCTCAGTAACGAATGTTTGCTGAAGAACTTGAAGAAGCCTTGCATGGACTTTTGTGAGCATTGTGTGTATGGGAAAGCACATCGGGTTCAGTTCCAGTCAAGCAAACATAGAAGCAGAGGGATACTAGACTATGTGCATACAGATGTTTGGGGTCCGACCTCTGTCACTTCCAAAGGCGGTTCCAGGTATTTTGTTACATTTGTCGATGATTATTCTAGATATGCTTGGATTTATTTTTTAAAGCATAAGAATGAGGTATTCGACACTTTCAAGAAGTGGAAGGCAATGGTCGAAAATAGAACAGGAAAAAAGTTGAAGATACTGCGATCTGATAACGGTACAGAGTATACAGATGGTGCTTTCAAGGAGTTCTGTGATAAGGAAGGCATTGCGAGACACTGGACAGTTAGGAATACACCGCAACAGAATGGGGTCGCAGAAAGACTGAATCGCACATTTCGAGAGAAATCGATGTGTATGCGATCCTATGCTGGTTTGGGCAGAGAATGGTGGGCAGAGTCGGTTGCTAATGCTTGCTACCTAGTGAATCGGTCCCCACATTCTAAGTTAGATGGAGATGTACCTTTCAGGGTATTGACAGGAGAGCATGCAGATTATGATAAACTCAGAATATTTGGAAGCACAGCCTACTACCACATCAACGAGGGAAAGTTTGATGCAAGAGCCAAGAAGGCAATATTCTTGGGCTATGGAGCGGGTGTAAAAGGCTATCGCCTATGGTGTGTAGAAAATTCTAAGTTCATAATCAGCAGAGATGTTATTTTTTATGAGAACTCCATGATAGCTTCGTTGAAAGATATAGTGCTCGGTGGTGATGAAGTTGAGACTTCAAAGTCTCAAGCTATTGACATAGAACCTACAGATAAATCGGGTCCTAGTCAAGTTCAACAGGAGCATCATGAAGTCACTCAAGATGAGAGAGATGATGAGCTTGAACATGAGACGATTCAGCAAGAGAATGTACAGGCACAGCAATAACAACTTGTTGATAACTTGGCTTCCTCTAGGCCACGGCGAACATACAAGCAAGTTTTGAAGTTAGGGTCAGATGAGCCTTTGAGGCACTATGGGCAGACAAATTTGGTGGAGTATGAACTCTCGGTGGAGGATGATGAGCTTGCCACTTTCAAGGAAGCTATTCTTAATAGCAATAGTGAGAGTTGGTTGGGCGCGATGGAAGAAGAGATGGAATCACTTCATAAGAACCAAACATGGGAGATTGTCCCATTGCCCATAGGTAAGAAAGCTATTGGTTGCAAGTGGTTGTACAAAAGGAAAGAAGATCCTTCCAAACTCGGTGGTACAAGGTACAAGGCAAGGCTAGTAGCTAAGGGATTTGCACAAAGAGAGAGAGTTGACTACAATGAGATCTTCTCTCTGGTGGTCAAGTACACTTCCATTCGGTTGCTATTGAGTATTGTTGCTCATAGTGATTTTGAGCTAGACCAACTCGATGTCAAAATGGCCTTCTTGCACGGGGACTTGGATGAGGAAATCTATATGCATCAACCTGAGGGCTACAAGGTTGAGAATAAGGAACGTCAGGTATGTCGCTTGAGAAAATCACTATATGGATTGAAGCAATCTCCTCGGCAGTGGTACAAGCGATTTGACTCCTTCATGCTAAAGCAGGGTTTCTCTAGAAGTGAGTATGACTGTTGTGTTTAAATTCGAAAACTTCGTAGAGGTAATTTTATCTATCTTCTCTTGTATGTGGATGACATGCTTATAGCTTCAAAAAGTATGGTGGAGATAGATAGGTTGAAATTTCAACTTGGTAAAGAGTTTGAGATGAAGGATATGGGAGCTGCTAGAAAAATACTGGTATGGAGATTAGAAGAGAGAGGTCGAACCGGCTAATGTTCTTGAGTCAGAAAAGCTACATTGAGCGGGTTATTGCTAGGTTCGGGATGCAAGGTGCTAAGTCAGTGGTGACTCCATTGGCTCCACATTTCAGGCTTTCTGGTAAACAATCTCCCACTACAGCAGACGAGAAGGTACACATGGATCGTGTACCTTATGCTAGTGCAGTTGGCAGTTTGATGTATGCCATGGTGTGTACACGTCCAGATATTTCACAGGCAGTCAGTGTGGTCAGTAGGTTCATGGCCAATCCAGGGAAGACACATTGGGAAGCTGTGAAGTGGATACTGAGGTACTTGAAAGGTACCGCCGATACGGGTTTGTGCTTTGGTGGAGATACTTGTCATATTAGTGGGTTTGTGGACTCAGATTATGCAGGTGATCTAGATAGACGACGGTCTACTACTGGTTATGTGTTCTGCATACATGGTGCTCCAGTTAGTTGGCAATCGATGTTACAGGCTACAGTGGCACTTTCTACTACGGAGGCCGAGTATATGGCTATGGCAGAGGGAGTGAAGGAAGCATTGTGGCTGTGGGGTCTTCTAGATGATTTGGGGATTGAGCAGGATTGTGTGAACTTGTGGTGTGATAGCCAGAGTGCGATTCACTTGGCTAAGAATTAGGTTCATCATGCTCGTACCAAGCATATTGATGTCAGGTATCATTTTGTGCGGGATGTCATAGAGGAAGGTGATATTTCTCTTCTGAAGGTACACACAAATGAGAACCCAGCAGACATGTTAACCAAAGTGGTAACGGGTAGCAAGTTCCAACATTGCTTGGACTTGTTTCATATTAGCTCGTGTTGATATGCCCATGAGGGCATGGCCCTTCGGGGCGGGGTTGGAATGAGGTGGAGTGAATGTGAAGACGAATGTGAACTACGGAGGTTTGATCCCGAGTTTTGGGTACGTAGGCAACCATGGTTTGTATGGTGCAGCCGAGTGATAAATTATTCGTCCAAAATTTGAGGTCTATCAAATGATGGACGAGGTGGAGATTGTGGGCAAAACAGGGTGGCGCTGCGGCGCCACTATCATGGCGCCGCAGCGCCACTCAGCCGATGCCGCGGCGCCCTGAGCCCTATATATATGCCTTGTTTTCCCCCTTTCCCTTGGTCCGAAAAATAGAGAGAAAATTGAGTTTTTTGAGAGTTTTTCCTAAGGTTAAGAGGTTTGTTCTTCCTTGGTTGATATAAAGACTATTTTTCTTTCTTGTTTGATTAACTTGTGGGTTGTACAAGTAATCAAAACATTTGTTCTTCATTCTATAGGAAATCATTTCTTCCCCAATTCTCTTCTTTGCTCATTTTCTTGAATTGTCATATACTTGTGGGTGGTTCCATATTGATTCAAGGGATTGATTGGGCAACATTTTCTAACAGTTTGGTCATGCATCTTTTAGTTGACTATCGGTCATGTTTGAAGGAGGTATTCATTATTTTTTAGAATACCATTGCCCAAATCAGCCTAAAGATCATTTGCGAGCATACAAACTAAATTTTTAATCCACAAGGAGCATATATAAAGGGTCAAATTTCCTTTACACATTCAACTGAGACTTCTTTTGCATCTCACTTTCTCACTTGTGTTTACCATACACAATAGAGTACACCGCTAAATCCATTTCTGAAGAGTCATCATCACCGTCAGTATCGCCACATAGTTCCATTTGTTCGGTAGGTCTCAAAAATGTTATCTGATAGACTTCTTGGCACATATTTTGATGCTTCTGAATTCGATTTCGATTACCAACAGAGTGGTTTGTGGTCTCCTTTGATTCTTCCTACAAGGGCTTCACCTCAACTCAGAATTCTCCCTTCAACGCTCAATTCCTTCTCAAGAATATTATCAAACCTAGATGTCTCAGAAGTTGTATTGCCTGCTTAAAGGTAATTTATTTCATTGCAGAAACAGTTACAAATATTTGTATTCTAGATTTTCTCTCAAAATATTGGGAGACAAAAAAAATTATATATAAATATATATATTGGGAGACAAAAAAAAAAGGACTTTGGGATGTGTAGTTTGTACAATGTAAATGAAAGCATGCAATATTTGAGAGCTAAAGAATTAAAGCCTTCAAGAAATTTGAATGGAACAGTGACCCTTCAGCTAACATACTGCGTAGCTAACCAAAAGAATTTCAGTTTGCCAATTTCTGCTAAAGTCTCAGAGTTGCTTTAAGTTTTAAAGTTACTGCAGATTTGTCATTCAAAATTGATAGTTTCAACCCTAGCGAACTTTTCTTGTCTGTCTTTTATAGCTCGAACCAGGTTCACTCTCTCCCCCCTTCCAGAACTCACCAAAAAAAAAAAAATTATATGTATATGAAAATATGAAATTCTTGCAATTGTCTGAAGTAGCTTATTCAAACTAACAAAAAATAAACCATTGGCCTGCAATTTAAGGCTCGATCACATTTTATCACTACATTCCCTGGCTCTTGAGAAAAGCCTTGTCCTCAAGTTTGGAACATGGGAAACTTGTATTTACATCTTAAATCCATTCTCCCAAGTTACAAATTAAGGATTATTACCTGGGGAAAGTTTCAGAGGTTTCCTACGGGGTGCTGCTGTGGTAGCACCTCATTCGTCTGTTTTTTTTCATCTTTCAATAATGTTTTGCCATGTGTTATATGTGAAACAATTCTGTGAAAGAAATCTTTACGTGTAGCTTGATTCTAGGACAAATGGATAAACCATTGCGTGACCGAATGATTTCGTCCATTATATAGTTAGCTAGCTTGATGAAGATGCAGAAAATGTAAGTATCTTTGACCTCGTGAGAACAGAAATAAATAGCATTACTCCTTAACACCTAGGGCGGTAAATGAATCGGATATGGACCAAATCTGCCCCATATTCGATCTGATCTGATCTGATATGATCCAATCCGAAAAGAATAATTATCCGATCCGATCCGATCCAACGGATATTTGATTGTTAAATCCATATCCGATTTACTATGTTATGTGACGACTAAAGACAACAAAAATGTTCACGTTAATGTGATAGGGTGTAAGAATGTTATATTCCAATGTTTTACAGTGAGTGCGTCGATTTAGAGTCGCAACACAGACGGACTTCACATTGCAAAGTCAGATTGGATTAATGTCACAGACTGTATCATAAAAACAGGAGATGATTGCATCTCCATAGGTGATGGTATGAAACAACTCCATATCCAAAATGTGATTTTTGGGCCAGGCCATGGCATCAGCGTTGGAAGTCTTGGCAAAGGAGCGACTGAAGAAGATGTGACTGTGATGTACAAAATGGTATTAGAGTGAAAACATGGCCTTCTGCCCCGGCAACACTCAAGATAACAAATCTGCACTATGAAAATATTATTATGGATAATGTTGAGAATCCTATTGTCATTGATCAAGAATATTGTCCATGGAATCTGTGCAAGCTAGACGTAAGTCAAAATCAAACTCCATTTAATACAAAGTCAATTATAAGTTTCATCTATCATTAACAGCATTATTTTTTATGTTCGTGTACAGTCTTCATCTCTTATCCAAGCGAGTAAAATTACCATAAAAAACATTAAGGGCACGTGTAAAACGTCGTTTGCAATTTGTTTATTATAATTAAATCACGAAATCAATCATAGGTCAACAAACCCTAACCCACTCATCACTGCTACATTGCAACTCCATCCATCATCACAGTTAGCAACATTAAATACTCTCAAACCTAGCGGCAGACACAATCATTTTGAGTTAGGGGGCGCAATCAAATCTTGTACAAATCGAATATTTTATTCTTGATTTTTGAATGATTCATATTTGACTCGAAAAACACAAATTTAGGTTTAAAAAAATTCATTCATTAATATTTTGCTCATCATTTTCATCAATTTGATTTCGAACATTCCTTTTACTAATATTTTGCTCATCACAACAAAATGCATATTTATGTTTTAAGAATTTATAGCGTATTTAAAATGTTGATTGAAACAATCAATTAAAACGATCAATTCAAGTAATCGAAAGAAAAAATATGTAACAATATTCAATACTAATAATCAATCAAATAAACACAATTCGTTAAATGTAAGTCAAATTTGACATAATCATTTCAGACTCATTATATATACACAATTTGATAGGAGAAAATGCAAATTTAGGTTCAAATTAATTGAAAAATTGATTGAGAAGTGAAGATTTGTAGTAGATGTAATAATTTGTAGAAATATTATAGACAAGATTTAAAAAATTAAAATGGTTAAGATTTTGGTAAAAGGTGTGAGGGAGAGAGTCGAGAGAGAGTAAGAGAAAGAAAAAAAGTTCAAATTCATTGTGATTTTGCCACTATTTGATTGAGATTAAAATCAGATTTTTAGTAGATTTTGATAAAAATTGAAAAATTGTGGGTTTCATGAAATATTTTATCAAATTAATTATTAACTTTGATTTAGATTTTAATCTATACTAAACATGGGAAAAGGGTACATCTCTTCTCAGTGCCCAAACAAATGGACGATGATATTACGCAATGGAGAGGTGGAGACAGAAGGCGAGGATGAATTTGAAGACATGCCTGAATTGGAGGACGTTAGTGATCATGGAGACAAGGTGGAGTATGGAGTTGGGAGAGAATTACTGATTACAAAACGAGCTCTCAACACTCAAATCAAAATAGATGACTTGGAACAATAACGAGAAAATATATTCCATACACGATGTCACGTCAACAATAAGCTATGTAGTGTAATAATTGATGGAGTAGTTGTACGAATGTAGCTAGCACAACACTTGTGAAAAAATTGGGATTAACACTATTAAGACATCCTAGACCCTGTAAGTTACAATGGTTAAATGATTGTGGGGATATTAAGGTGAATAAGAGGGTGTTGATTAATTTTTCAATTGGTAGCTAACAGGATGAAATTATGTGTGATGTGGTACCTATGCATGCGGGGCATATTTTATTGGGTAGGCCATGACAATATGATAGGAAAGTTAGTTATGATGGGTACAAGAATCGGTATAGTTTTAGCAAGGACGGGAGGTCCATTACCCTTGCGCCATTAACACCGGCCCAAGTATATGAAGACCAAATTAAATTGAAAAATGCGGATGACGAGAGAGTGAAAAAGCTGGAGAAGGTGAGAGAAGATAATGAAGTGGCTAGTAGTGAGAAAATGAGAGTGGAGTCATATGAGAGAAAAGAAATGGAGGTGTCTGAGAGGAGAGAAAAGTCGAAAGCGAATTTCTTTGCAAAGGGGAGTGAGCTGAGAAGAACGGTAGAGGACAAAAGGCAAGTAATTTTGATAGTCTATAAGGAGTCCCTCCTCAATCTTGAGGAGTCTAACCCACCCCTCCCCAGTTTAGCTACATCTTTATTGCAGGAATTTAACGATGTCTTCCCGGAGGACATGCCCAGTGGGTTACCACCCTTTCGAGGCATTGAACACCAAATTGACTTTGTTCTTGGAGCTGTATTCCTAATCGACCAGCTTATCGAAGTAATCCCGAGGAGACAAAGGAGCTGCAAAAGCAAGTGGAGGAGTTGATGAGTAAAGGGTATGTGTGGGAGAGTATGAGCCCATGTGTTATTCCAGTGCTACTTGTGCCGAAGAAGGATGGAACATGGAGAATATGTGTGGATTGCAGAGCCATCAACAACATAACGGTAAAGTATCGTCATCCTATTCTTAGGTTAGATGATATGTTGGATGAATTATATGGTACTTGCATGTTTAATAATATTGATCTTAAAAGTGGGTACCACCAAATTCGAATGAGGGTAGGAGATAAGTGGAAAACTGCATTTAAAACTAAATATGGCTTATATGAGTAGTTAGTAATGCCCTTTGGACTCACTAATGCACCGAGCACTTTCATGCGATTGATGAATCATGTTTTACGCGCTTTTATAGGTAAATTTGTTATTGTATATTTTGATGATATCTTAATTTATAGCAAGGACCTAAATGAACATGTAGAACATTTTAGGAGTGTACTTGTGGTCCTGAAGAAGGAACAACTTTATGGTAATTTTAAAAAGTGTACATTTTGCATGGAAAATGTTGTTTTCCTAGGATTTGTGGTGGGTGATAATAGGGTCGAAGTAGATGAGGAGAAAATAAAGGCTATTAAAGAATGGCCAACACCTAAGAGCATAACTGAAGTTAGGAGTTTTCATGGCTTGGCCAGCTTCTATAGGCGTTTTGTGAAAGATTTTAGCACAATCACCACACCACTCACTGAGATTGTTAAAAAGAGCGTGGGTTTTCATTGTGGTGATGAACAAGAGCATGCATTCAACACAATTAAGGATAGGTTGTGTAAGGCACCAGTTTTGGCACTCCCTAATTTTGATACAGCTTTCGAGATTGAATGTGATGCATCAGGAATAGGTATTGGGGCAGTCTTAATGCAGGATAAGCGACCCATAGCTTACTTCAGTGAAAAGCTGAGTGGAGCAGCGCTCAATTACCCCACATATGACAAGGAACTATACTCACTTGTTCAAGCCTTGGAGACTTGGCAGCACTACTTGTGGCCTAAGGAGTTTGTGATACACACGGACCATGAATCATTGAAGCACTTGCGGGGTCAAGGTAAGTTGAATAAAATGCACGCGAGATGGATGGAGTTTGTGGAGACATTCCCTTATATCATCCAGTACAAGCAATGTAAGGAAAACATGGTGGCGGATGCATTGTCTCGAAAGTATGCGCTATTAACTTATCTTGGTTCTAAATTACTTGATTTCGAACATATGAAGGACATGTATGCTAGTGATTTAAAATTTTCAGACATTTATTCATCATGTATTAAAGGAGCTATAGATAAATTTTTTAAGTAGGATGGATATTTATTTCGGGAAAATAGGTTATGTGTCCCTAATTGTTCGATGCGTGAAGTGTTAGTTAGAGAAGCATATAGTGGTGGATTGATGGGTCATTTTGGAGTGAAAAAGACTTTAGATATGGTAGGGGAATATTTTTATTGGCCTAGAATGAAAAGTGATATTGAAAAGATATGTAGTCGTTGCATAACTTGTAAGCATGCTAAATATAAGGTTTTACCTCAAAGTTTATACACACAATTACCTACACCTAGTGAACATTGGGTTGATATTTCAATGGATTTTGTGTTGGGTTTACCTAGGACTAAGAATGGTCAAGATTCAATTTTTGTGGTGGTAAATAGGTTTAGTAAGATGCCACACTTCATTGCATGTTATAAAATCGATGATGCCACTAACATAGCGGAATTATTCTTTAAGGAAATTGTGCGTTTACATGGGGTACTTAGGACTATAGTGTCAGATCGGGATGTTAAGTTCCTCAATCATTTTTGGCGGGTTTTATGGGATAAGTTAGGCACCAAGCTTATGTATTCCACAACTTGTCACCCTCAAACCGATGGCCAAACTGAGGTAGTGAATAGGACCATGACACAACTTTTGCGCACTGTGGTTCATAAGAATATGAAAAGTTGAGAGGAGTGTTTACCTTTCATAGAATTTGCATATAATAGGGTCACGCATTCTACTACTTTATTTTCACCCTTTGAAGTTGTTTATGGTTTTAACCCACTAACACCTTTGGATTTAATACATTTACCTGTGAATGAATGTGGTAGCTTAGATGGTACAAGAAAGGCCAAGTTGGTAAAGTCCCTTCATGAAAATGTAAGATTACAAATTGAGAAGAAAAACAAACACTATGCTTCTCAGGCAAACAAGGGTCGAAGAAGCGTGCTATTTAAACCTGGTGATTGGGTCTGGGTACATTTCAGAAAGGAGAGCTTCCCGGAGCAGAGGAAATCAAAGTTGCAGCCACGAGGGGATGGTCAATTTCAGGTCTTGGAGAGAGTCAACGACAACGCATATAAATTGGATCTTCCAGGTGAGTATAATGCTTCAGCAACTTTTAATGTGTCTGATCTCTTTCTTTACGATGTAGGTACATATTCGAGGTTGAATCCTTCTGAAGAGGGAGGGGATGATGTGATCCAAGCAACGAGTCCAAGGAAGCCGAGCCCCGACCGAGACTCGTTGTTTATCGAAGGAGGTCCGATGACGCGATCAAGGGAAAAATGGGTAAATCAAGCATTAGGATTACTTGTGCAAGTAACAATGGACGACGTCATAATCTACACATAAAAAGAGACAAGTTTCATGTTGGGGTCGAGGCCGAAAACTAATTGGATCGATAAGATACAAGCGACCGAAGAAGGAGTTCAATCGAAATGCCTAAGCGACTGCTTAGAGTAAAAGCCAAGCGGTCGCTCAACCCAGCACCGAAACGCATAGGGCGTCAAAGAAGCCTTTCAAGCGACCGCTTGAAATATAACCAAGCGACTGCTTGGTTATAAAATTCAACGAGTTTTCTATTTTTGGCGAGAATCCTAGTTTCTTTAAAATTCTATTTTTTATTGAGGTTTTACCATGTTTTTAGCGTTAGTATAAATAGTTATTTTATCATTATTGTAAGGACCTTTGACAATTTATCAATTAAGTGAGATTATTACTTTCAATCTTGTTCTTCTTAGAACGCTGCGAACTTATCAAGATCTTCTGGTGACGTTCATCATCGAGTGCAGATCACGGGTTTTGTAATCAAGAGATCTATCAAGCGTTGTTCTTGTTGGGTTGCTTGATTCAACATTTTTGGTTGAATTTTTAAACCGGAATTATCTTTTGGCTTTCTTAGGGTTTCAATCTAGTTGCGGGGTATTGTAGTGATCGTTGCTACGTGGTTCTCATCATGGAGACTTCGACCCCAATGTCTACCACACGAAGTTATCGACCCTACGCGGGCGTTCTACATTCATGCTAGACCGTCTGTCACTACGAGGCGCTCTACAATACTTAGTCATGAGAGATCACCGAGTAAGATAGAGATCGCCTAGCGGTTATGATAAAGACAATCAATCATCGGACGGATAACGGCCACCCTCTCAAAAAGTGGGAGCACAATGTGGGACACGTGATATTGCAACCGTTCGACAGTTACTCCACTCCAGCTGCTTATAAATACCCCCAAAACGGATCAGATATAAACCAGTGAAAATTTATTATCTAAGTTCTTCTTACACATTCAATTCCAAACTCTATATTTTTTAATTCGGTTCTAATTCTTACGCCAGAGGTACAACGGGGGAGAAGAGCCCCGCCCTTATTTTACAAGTGACTTTTGTTAATCGAAATAACAAAACCACCTTACGTCACCATGAAAACACGAAAGTTTGTTTTGTAACATATATATTTTAGTGTCTAACATCACTTTTAAAAGTGGCATGCATTTACATTTAATAAAAAAGTAACATTTAAATTTAAAAGTGATATTGTGTCACTTTTTTTTTTATGAATAATAACACTTAATTTGCACAATATTTTTTACTTTTGAAATATTTTTGTAAGTTGTCTAACAATCGATACATAGCAAATCCACCTCTCATTTGTTCGTCGTTTAATTTCACATCACAACCATGTAACTGTATCTCCATGTTGATTAAAATCGCTCTTATTTTTCTGACTCCGCTCTCTCTCTCTCTCTCTCTCAAACGAGATGTCGCTGTGACGTTCTTTTCTCTCGAGAAAAATCTCCCAGCGTTCCGTCACACTCTCCAAATCCTCAGATTCCCAAATTAGTTTTAATGAAAACAATAAAGACGAAGAAAAGGAAAAAGCAGAAAATGAAAATGATGATAATAAAGAACAGCAAAACGGTGTCATTGGTAATTCGGGTTTGTGGGCAGGCATGTTGCCGGAGCTTCTGAGGGAGATAATACAGAGAGTGGAAGTGAGCGAAGAACAATGGCCGCAGCGCCAAAACGTCGTCTCAAGCGGGTGCGTTTGCAAGCGGTGGAGGAAGGTCACAAAAGATGTCGTGGACAAGGCGTCAGTTAATCAACAGGCTGCCAAAATCACTTTCCCTTCTTGCCTCAAAAAGGTTGATTTTTTATGCTTTTGGTCTATATTGAAGTACTTTTGTTTTCATTCAGTTTCTTGGATTTTGTTATAAGTGATCTGTGTAAAAACTACATATAATTAGGGCATCCAATCGGAATAGAAATAATTCTGTTTGAATTTGAAATGGTCGTTTATGAATGGAAATTTTGTCACCTTGCCAAAGGTCGAACCCATAGGTTTGGTTCGATTCTTGGTTCTAGATGAAGAGCCGAACATTCGAATAAGACTCCCTAATTTTTTTTTCTTAAAAAAGTCAAATTATTATTATTATTTTCTAAATAAATTTGCTAATTAATTAATTTAGCCTAAACTTAAAATATGATTTTTCTATTTCTAATTATCAACCAAATTCCAACTTAATCAAATTGACTTAAGTTTCACCTAAATCTATTATTTTACCGTATTATTTTACCGTAGTGCTGTTTTTGCTGTCATGGAGAAATCGAATTGAAAGCTTGACTGTGCATCTCTTCATTATTGTGAGCTCGCTATCTTCCTCTTCTTGTAATTTTAACAATCAAATCTATGAATAACTCAATAAACAGGCGTAAAAAGATATTGGGATTGGACTAAGTTATTTTTTAAGAGCTAAAATTTAACATTATTAGTTAAATTAATGTAATGTGTTGTAAATATTAAAAAAATATAATTATTGTACGGAACCTGGGAACTTAAAGAGAATTGAACCGAACCCAAACGATTCTATAATTAAATTTGAACTCGATCTACTTACTAAATTCCCGAAAATTTGGGTTCGTCTCAGTTATTTTTAGAACCGAACTGAATAGGACGATGTCCAGTCATACATAAAATTTTGGAGTAATAAGGATGTGAATCCACACATAAATTCAAAATCAATCGAGATAGTTTGAGTAATCAAGAAGACTTGGGATCAACAAGTTCAAATCAAAAGGATGGTCCAATAGGATAAGAAGATCTATCATGAACTAACAACACAATCTTGAAAAATAATGTATTAAATTAAATTCAAGTCCAGGTGCATTGATAGAGTCTCTCAAATAATAGAGTCCTACAAAAATGCAGAGTTATTAGTTTATTATTTGATAGTTATTGTCTTTTTTTTTTTTATGGTCGTGGGTATCTGGGCTAGTTTACGCGTATCTCGACTAATCCTATAGGGATCTGAAGTTTACAGTTGGATGCTCACCTTAGTAGCTTGAGGGTACTCAAATTAGTGACATTGGGAGTAAACCCAAGACCTGACCACCGAGCTCCCCCCCAGGGTTAGTTGTTGTCTATTTTTTTGGATAAACACTAGTCACAAATAGTTAAGAGTTGTTAATTTTATTTTAGTATAAATAGGAATCAATTTGTTTTAGGTGTTCATGACCCATGGTCATCATTCAATAAGGTTATAAACAGTCTTTTATTCATTTTAAAATCTTCTTTTTCATACTTTCTTCTTTCTGTAGCGGTTGATTAAATGAAAGAACCTGGAGAGGCGATTTTGGGCTAAAAGACTCGGTGGTTGATTTTTATTTTAAGTATTCTATACCGTTGCGTTCAATGTATTTCATTGTTATTAAGAATGCTGCGACATCTTTAAAACTTTATTTGCGCTGAACTGAGAACTTCAGAAATTATTTTTGCTGGTGTTCTAAGTTCTAACTTAGTTTTATGCTGCAGCCAGGGCCTCAGGAGTCTCCACGTCAGTGTATTATAAAGCGTGACACGAAGAATGCTACATTTTACCTTTATCTAGCTCTTTCACCATGTAAGTAAACCAAGTTTCCAAACTAATGTATACATCGAAATTTGCTTGCATATGCTTCTGACGAAATTCAATCTTTTGCTAGCTGGTGGTTAGACTAAGTACAACCTTGAAATTTAACATCTATAGTTAGGAGGACCATTAACAATCTGATGGACCATTAGTGATATCACATTTGATGTTTACTAAGTCATCTTTATTTGGTCTGTTAATTTTTTCTTCACTTCTTGTACTAATACTAATTAATTGTTCACCTTTTCCATTTATTATTTACTTGTTCACTGTGTCAAAATGTAAGAGTTTTATTTAATTGTTTCATGTTGTCATCTAATTCTAATAGTGCTCCAGATATGCACGAATCATTTCCTCAACTCTATATTTTTAATTGTTTATATTATCAATGTTTTATACTGAAGTATTTGTACCTTTTGCTTTTGCGCCGTATGCAATGATAATAGAAATGATATTACAATCCCGAAAGGCATTGGAAAATTATGACATAAGGACGTAAGGAGACAATGGAGGTTTCATCAGATATGCAACTTATGTCTGATTGGAGACTGAAAAGAATGACCAGTACGTTATAAAGCCACCAGTGTGTGTACAGATTGTCATAATGTTTTCTTTAATGAGAGGAATGATTTCTTCCTCTTTCTTTTCCCTAATTTGATGTTCTTTGGACAATTAAGAAATATTTTTATGTTTATTAAGATTCTAATTCTAAATGATCTTGACGTACCACGCTTGTGACTAACCAAAAAACTATAAGAGGAGAGAATATAGATGAAGGGAGAGAGAATAGAGGACAAAAAGAATAGAAGAGGGAGAGTAGATGAAGGGGGGTGAAGCAAGAGAATAGATGAAGGGGAGATGGAGGGAGAAAATTAGAGAGAAATTCTTATTCAACTGGTTTGTCCAATAGAGAAGATGAAGGGGGGTGAAGCAAGAGAATAGATGAAGGGGAGATGGAGGAAGAAAATTAGAGAGAAAATTCTAATTCAACTGGTTTGTCCAATAGAGAACATTAACCCCCTTTATAAAAGGATTTAGCTTAACCTAATTTAAGTAGGAAACACTAAGGATATAAAATAAATTACAAGAATATTTTTCTAAACAAGCTGTTTTTGAGAACTGGCCTAAAAATTGACCAAGAGAAAGGGGTCAAGGGCCAAAAGGTCAAACGAATTATCAAAAATAAATAAGTAAATATAGCACTGAATATTGAAAAAAAAAATTAATATACTAAATTAATTAATATATATAATTAAAAGAACTCGTTAAACTTGGACTAATTTAATGTTGTCAAAACCTTACCTACCGGTTCGACCGGGAAAATCCGGAACCGTTGGGTAAACTAGTTTGGTTTTCAATTAAAACCGCTCTAATAAAAAACCATTAAAAAACTAGCCGATGGACCGATCCCAACAGCAAATCGGTTGAGCTGAGATTGATTTTGCTAGTTTGTTTACTTAGAATGTAAGGAAAAGTAAAACTTTTAAACTTCTGTGGCCGAGGGCCGAATGACTGATGGAGTAAAAGGCCCTAAAAGATATGGTTTCCTATTGTATTGGCCTTCACCTCTTATTGTTCGCTTCCTCAATTTTCCTACGCTGAATTCTAATTTGCGATGATATAATGAGCATAGATTCAGCATTCCAACCACCGTCTATTCTTCATCGTTTAATTTACACATGAGAGATATA
The DNA here is from genome assembly GCA_019395295.1 of Osmanthus fragrans. Taxonomy (NCBI): domain Eukaryota; kingdom Viridiplantae; phylum Streptophyta; class Magnoliopsida; order Lamiales; family Oleaceae; genus Osmanthus; species Osmanthus fragrans. The sequence goes on from CM033346.1 coordinate 129,084, forward strand.
GTTGAACAGCTAAACTCGAGTATGATCTCTAGGGCCCCATTTGGATGGGCCCTACACTTGTTTGCTTCTTAGGTCATTTAACTCGGACAAGTAATCTTTTAAAATTGTAGGCATCTAAAAGGCCAAATGCAACAAGAAAAGAGGTCCCTATGGTATCCTGAAGGCGAATCAAATATTACTTTAACCATTCGCACACTCATTACATCATCATGTGCTAGTGTTAATTTGTTATTTGAAAAAAATCTAGAAAAAAAATTTAATCCTAAAATAATTGATGTCTCGATGTTAATTTCTTTTTTCATGCAAATTCACTCTTTCTCATTAATTTTATTTTAGCAAGACACTAAATGCTATACAAATATATAAGTGATTCATCATGTGTTGAAACTTTATATTTGTTGTCTTATTGTTATAATGAAAAGTTGAATTTAGTCAAGTTTAAAATATCGATTAATTAAGAAAATTAAGTCATTTTTGTCAAAGTTTTGTGGTTTATTTATTTAATTTTGATAACCGGTTTGACATGTTTGGGTCGGTTTTCAAAATATAGTAATTTTCATTATGTCATTTCTAATATCAATAGAAAATGAGACAACAAATATAAAAAAAGCTTCAAAACATCACAAATCGCTTAAATATTTATATAGCATATAGTTGTGATGTTAAAATGAAATAAATTGAGAAATAGTGAATTAGAATTGAAAAAAAAAAAAAAAAAAAAAAAAAATTCAAAAAATAATATATTTTGGGCTTCAATTTTTTTTACACATTTTTGTAGCATAACATATCATGCATTGATAAATGATGAAAATAATAAATGTGCGACAGCTTTAATGATGTATTGAATAATGAACATGTGATGGTAGTTGGATCTCTGCTCCTTTTTAAACCCACAGTGGAATTCAGTGCAAGAAAAGTTGAGAAAGCAAACTATAAAATGTGTTGGTCAATGTGTAGGAAACTAGACCTTTTTGGCCTTTTACTTTTTAGTCATTGGGCTTTAGAAGTTTTCTCTTTTATAAAAGAAAAGCAAACCATTCCGGGTTCGCAGTTGCCGATTTTTAATTAAGCGAAAACTAAACTTGTTTTCCGGTCAGTATGCTCCAGCTTTTACAGCATTAGGAAATAAGAATCCAAACTTGGCAAATCTTCAATATATTATCATTAGGGATCTCCTGTGTTCCCCCGTAAAGGATAAATAAAATAGTAATGGGAAGGAATCAATTGTTGGCGTATTAAAAATTTAGATTGATAGATTGAGTAAACTATAATAATTTAGCTGTCTAAGTATACTGATTATAAAACTAGACATACTAATCGTTATATAGCTTGGAGATTGATGTATGGATTAGATAGGCTATGATTGCAATTTCCTTAACAGTTGAGGAATTGTTTTACCAAATACGTTTATATTATCAATTTATCTTGGATTTTCCTTATGCTTCGCTTTTTTATGATTTTATTTTATGATCTGAGCTGATATTCTTGCACTGTTCATGACAGCATTTACGGATGGAGGGAAATTCCTATTAGCAGCACGTAGATACAGGAATGGTACTCACATCGAGTACATTATATCACTCGATGCTAACGATCTATCCCAGGGAAGTAATGCCTATGTCGGAAAATTAAGGTAAGAATTCCTATCTGGTTACTGAAAAGTTTTGAGGCAGGCCAAACCATTATGTTACTTTCTCTTTACTCCAACATGGTCGACCCTACTTTTATTGTAATTATCAGAGCTTTCGTGATCTTGTTGTGAAGAGTTGAGGACGACTTATGATTTCCATTACAATTTGAAATGACTTCTCGTTATCCCTCTTTTCATAACTATTTATGTTTTTGGAAAGGTACTTCTTATTTAAGATAGAGATGTGATTTCTGATGATCATATGTTGTGTGGTCCTTTAGAGGAAATTTCTAGTTGATTTCCTGTCGTATTCTCTGTTTACTGTTGGATGGAACTGATGGGGATGTCTTTCTTCGTCAAGGGTAGATGACATAGGAGTTCATCAGTTGCTGCATTTCCTTGCAAATATTTCACTATTTTCTGCTTTTTCTCCTTGAGGCTTTGCATATAATCCATTTTTCAAAAATGAAAAAGGTTTATCATTTAAATTTATTTCCTTGCGTCTTTGAGACATTCAGAAAATTGTGTTCTTCCCTTGTGACAGGTCGGATTTGCGTGGCACTAATTTCACAATTTATGATAGCCAACCACCACATAACGGAGCAAAGTCTTCAAACAGTAGAGCTGTTAGTCGTTTTGCAAGCAAACAGATAAGTCCACAAGTTCCCGCTGGTAATTTTGAAATTGGGCAGGTGTCCTATAAGTTTAACCTCTTAAAGTCAAGGGGACCAAGGAGGATGGCGTGCTCACTTAAGTGCCGAATATCAGAAGAAATGGCAGCCGACAAATCTCAAGATAATATAAAAATGAAGAAACCAGAGTCCTCTGATATTGGATACACAGTTTTGAAGAATAAAGCTCCAAGGTGGCATGAACACATGGAATGTTGGTGCTTAAATTTTCACGGTAGGGTAACAGTAGCATCAGTAAAAAACTTTCAACTGGTTGCAACAATAGATCAAAGTAAGCCAGGTGGAAAAGGTGATGAGGAAACAGTACTTCTCCAGTTTGGGAAGGTAGGAGATGATACCTTCACTATGGACTATCAGCAGCCTTTGTCGGCTTTTCAGGCATTTGCAATTTGTCTAACCAGTTATGGAACAAAACTGGCTTGCGAGTAATTTAACTGTTTATCCTGGAACCTTTGCTATCGTTTTATATATTTGAGAGTATTTTTCATTTGGCTCGTCTACAACTGTATCTGAATGATCTCATTTGGTTGATGTACAGTATATATTATACTATTTCAGTTTGAATCATAGCAAACATCTTCCTGGTTCTTTCACAAGTTCCAATTAAAATAAAGGATGTTCGAAATTCAGATAAAACACTATAGTGAAACAAAAGGAGACATCAACAATATTGTGAATCATAAGATGAGGGGAAACCTCAGAAAACATCCCCCATTCACAAGGAAAGCCAAATACATAATCCATGCTAGTAGCAGGTGATTATGATACCAGTTAAAAACAAGAGAAATATGTTCATGTACGCCGCCACTTTTAGGACTGAAAACAACATTACAGTGCATTTTTTTTTTTACTCTACTTGCTGCTTGTTTTATTTATTTCCTCGCAGTTTCACACCAAGGGCCCTTTCCAGTTTCGAAATAATCTGCTGATTTGGAATTGCCTTTCCAGATTCATATTCCTGGATGATTTGGGGCTTCTCATTTATCATCTGAAGGCAAGGATTACAAGCAAGAATGAATTTTCATGTACTAAGTGTATCAAGTTTGATGATTCATTAGTAAGGGACCAAGTGAGGTAAAACAGACCTGAGCAAGCTGAGCCTGGGTCAATTTCTTGTCCAATCGAGCCTGCATGATGGCTTTCTTCAGTTCACTGGGCACCATTTCATCTGAGACAAAATGGAAAATATTAAAATGGGACGTGAGGCCGGTCATTAGAAGAAAATTAAATAAAAAAAACCAAATTGCATTTGCCTAGGATTTGATTGCTAATTACTCATATAAACTGGAGGGTCATAAAACTTTGCCTATACTCATGTACAATGAAATCATGCGGCCCATAAAAAAAATGCTGCCTAGGAGTTGGCCCACAACCAATACCACAAAATGACAATCAATGAACAATATAAAACATCAGATCCATTAAAAAGTAAATATAGCATAGAACAGCTGAAACATGAAGCAAGTGCACGTAACAGGCCACAGGTTCGATCAGTACATTGCCAAATAAACATTAATAAATTGGATTGGGGTACATTAAAGCTGAAAAGACGAAAAAGGTTTTTTTTCCCCACTGGGCAGTCCTTCAATCAAACAGTAACTGAGTAGCTAATTAACGAACAAGGCACAACATTCAGTAATCTTTTCAATAACGCGTTAAGAGAACAGTTTTCAGAATTTTAACAACACATTTGAAAGAAGCATTAATTGAAGCATTTACATGTGAAATAATGATCCCTCCATTAGAAAAAAGTTTTAATCATTCTGTAAGGAAATAGCTCAGTCCACCTACCCACCCAGAGGCAGCCGTGAAATGAGGAAATGAAATGGTTCCCTAGGTGATAAGACAGAAATGTAGGTAGGGATGACAATATCAAGATAATATATTTATCTTCAATTCAACAAATGAAGCACCAAATAATTTAAGTTTCCTCATTTCTGAGAGGCAAAGCAGAGAGAGTGTCATTAGAGATAAATTGCAAATCGTGACAACAGAAAGGGATATCCAGTTATACTCGTCCATAACATATAGATGGCAAAAGCAGGACGATCACTTGAGAAAGTATAGGAGCTCAATTATTTGCCCATAAACTATAGCATGTCTGCAATTGTTCTTCAAATTGAACGAGAAACTCATTTTTTTTTTTTTTTTCAGTTTCCTAACAACCCCACATAAAAAGGATGTCTTGTGTAAAGGAAGCATTTTTTATTGATTTACTCACTTTTACTATTTTCTGTCATCTTCTCTTCAAATCTGAAAAATATAGGATACATGATGTTTCTAGATAAAAATCAAAAAGACTTCATAAATATTACGGAAAGGAGGGATTACATGATCTTACCAAAATATAGTGGCATGCACATGACTTAACAAATGCAAATGATAATTTCATAAAACAACCATCGCAAAATAATCACAAAAAATTCCCTAAAAAGAAACAAACGATTACACTTACGAGCCAAATTTTCTGTGTCTTCATCAAGCTTCCTCGTGTTCAAAGTGGTGCTGCTTGAGGCAGCTTTGTTTGTCCCCGCGTTAGCTGCAGGGAAAGAGGATAAATGTTAGAAGCAACAAACAAAGCTACATCTAGTCAAAGGTCATTAACACTTCCATAAACATCTAGATAAACAGTAGATGAGGAAACAAGAACTCAACTTAGAAAAGAGGATTTTGATTCTTAGAGGACATATGTGTCTCACAATATACAAATGAGAACAATATAGGTATTTTGTTTTTGCATAGAACACAAAGGGGACTGACATCAACAGGATTGTCAGCCCAGAATAGAGATGTTAGCAATTGTCCTGGTAGATATTAATCTGAAAGTTTTCTTCTGGAGGATCCCTAAAAATCTTGTTGAACGTTGCATTGAATATGCTCTCTAACTCATATAAATGAGAACAAAAATCAAAGTCAAAGGCAACAAATAATCATAACCACACATTTTTTGGGACCCACAACTTTTCAATCACATATTCCATCGATTTTTATCAAATTCTACTAAAAAACTTATTTTTATCTAAAACAAACAGGGGCTTAGCATAGAACACAAACTGGAATGGCATCAACATGAATGTCAGTCCAGAACACCTATGTTGCCCATTGTCCTGGTAATCCTTTTTTTTTTTTTTTTTTTTAATATTTGAAACAGGTATATCCATGCTAAAATATAATCTGCTCTGCTCTAGTTATTAGCAGAGATACATTACCCAAATGGAAACTAAATGATATGTACTTTTGTGAAGAAAAGTAAAAAATAGAAACAAAACATAGACAACCAAAGCCCACTTGAAATAGAGAATGCAAAAGTTTTCAATAAGCAACAAGTCAGAGTTAACCGGACCTTCGTTTGAACTAAATTTGTGGAATGGAATCAGGGGATTGAAATTCAAAAACTTTCAATCCTATATGAAGATTTGATTCAGAAATTGCAATTCCCAGGCCCCAACTATTTTCCACAATTCTCTTAACTAGAGCTAAATCAACCGTTAGGATAAGAGGTTAGAGATGTTCAGCCTTGGAAGAACAAATTTTTTTCATGAATAATCGCACAAACGAATGAATTATAGAACATTAATCATTGCAAAGCATCACATCCATAACTGAAAGAAAGAAGCCCGCATGTACACATTTCATATATGTAAAAACACATAAACACAAAGATGACTATAGAGATAAACACGATGAAAAAAAATTAGTGAAGTCAATTAATTTTTCTTCGAAATATATAAAAAAACGTTAGCGGATAAAAAAAATAAAAAAAAAATCGTACTGACAGAAAAGAACAATACCAATTTTCCACCACAAAAAAAAAAAAACATATAAAATGGTGAAAAATATTCTAAAAAACTTACACTTCCTGACGGTTTCGATCTCAGCTCCGGAGCGACGGGCAGCGTTGACGGCTTTTTCATCCTTGCGGGCGGCGGCGGTAGGGGCCTTCTTGCGGATCACAACTGGCTCCCAATCCTGTGATATTCCTGACATTTTTCTTCTTGCTTTCTACCTTTACTTTTTTCTTTGAAGTAAAAAAAGGTGTGAGCCTTTCGTGCTTAACCCGGTGAGTTGTGAGAGGGGACGAGACGAAGCTTCATTTATAGATGGTGGGGATTTTTGGGAGTTAGGTTGCTGGATTATGTTGCACGTCCAAATGGAATATTTCATTACGGTGGAATCCTCAATCTGTTGAAAATATAGCAATTAGAGCCCATAGTAATAAATTAATAATCTCAATATTTATACATCTTAGCCATCTCTAACTTTCCCCTATAGCATAAATCTAGTATATAAAAAGTAGTCTAATCTTGTCTAAATGCACTCATGCTAGACGGATTTAGATGTAATCAAGGGACCTCATTCGACGAAGAGGAGAGTCGATGAAATCCATTAACAAATAATTGAAAATTAAACATGTAAAGAAAAGTTCCACATCCAAGCTCAAGCTTCCCAATCTTTCATTTTTGCAATATTTTGATTCCCAATTGATGATTTTTTTTCCCTGAATATGATTAAAAAATTAATTTAATCTTTTTTTAGTTGAAATATGACTTTAGTCTTATGTTTAATTAAACAAAAGGTAAAATAAAGGGTTGATAGTTTCGTATTCTTTTATTTCTAATAAAATTTTGAGTTTTTAATCAAATAAGGGAAAAAAAATGTGGAAATTACAACATTCCCTACGTTAAGAATCTTGAGTTCTAAAATAAGATGGGAAGTTTAATCTTTCAAAAATCAGAAATTTTATTTAATATTTTAATTAAAATAAATATTAAAAATTGTTTAATTAAATATGAATCAAACCCTAACCACAAAATCATTTTCACCCTCTTTCATCCTCTCTCCCTCTCGTATCACTCTCCACAGTTTCTTCTCTCCTCCCTCACGTCGCCGCACTCCATTGCACCACTAACTCCGGCGATGTACCTCGCGATGTGAAGATTTGGTTGGTGCAGGTCCCTCGCAGTCCAGTATTGTCGCGATGTGAAGCAGTCAATTTTTTGGATCTGATTTTTTGGTTGATTTTTTGGATTTGATTTTTGGTTGTGTTTCGGTGGTGGTCGTCGCGATTTTGGTTGCAGTGTAAAGGTAGCGGCGACGTTGGGGCGCGGTGATGGTGGAGGCTGGTTTCACAAACATGAACGCTGCGGTGTGGTGGTCGCAATGGTGGTTTGTGGGGGTCTGGATCTGGTTCGCGTTCGAGTCAGTTTGGTAATGGAGATGGTATACTAATGGTGCCAGTAAGGTATTATGAGTCACCAAGGGCAATCGTGGATTTGTGGAGTTCCCATGCGGTGGTTGTGTGGTGGATTCGTGGATTTGTGGAGTTCCCGTACGGTGGTTGTGTGGTGGATGACTGGATTCGTGCTCTGCGATGCTCGTTGAGGGTGGTAGTGGATGTGGTGGCGATGGTGAGATGGGGTCGGGTGCGGTGGTGTTTTCCTGTTTATTTATTGATGTGGTGGTGGTGTTGATGTCGGGAGGTGGTGGTGGTTTGGCGACAACGAGGGTGCAGACAGTGATGAGATGGTGGTCACGGATTGTCGAGTGGTCACAGATTATTTAGTTAACTGTGACCACTAAATTGGCTAATCTATTATCAATAACAAATGTGTGACTAATTTGTGATCGATAAGCAATTGTGACCTATTAAAATTTTGATCTGTGATCCTGAAAATAAATTATGACTTATTAAAATTTTGATCTGTGATTTTGAAAATAATCTGTAACATAATGTTCGTGATATGTGACCAATAAAAAATGTCTGCGACCTAATAAATTTTGACCTGTGACTTTGGAAATAAATTGTCATTCATTAAAATTTCGATCCGTGACCTCGAAAATAATTTGTGACTTAATAATTTTCGATCTGTGACCTCGAAAAAATCTGTGACCTAATAAATTTCGATCCGTGATTTCGAAAAAAATTTGTGATTTAATAAATTTCGATCTGTGACCAAATTGTGTAAATCTGTGATCTTAATTTGTTTAATTAATAAAATTTATAATTAATTGAATAAATTATAAATATTTTTTAAATAAATATCTGATTTTGAAAATTTGAAACTTAATTTCTGATTTTGAAAATACATTATTCTTAAAGTAGGATTTTTGAAATTTTCCCAAAAAAAATTGTGCATTGGGTACTAGACTGCCACGAAAGTTCACAGATTGGAGACCCCCGAGGGTCACTTGATATTTTGTCGATTTTTGTACAAATAGCATTTCAATGTAATAAAAGCCTTCTCTTTTTCATTCAAAAAAATCCCGAACAACCACTATGTCCTAAATTCTTCCATCAATGTCTCGCCGCTTACACACGACGGATCTCGGCTGTATAGCCTGCGACGCTTTAACCGATCTCGGCGCCGGCAAGGAAGGCTGGCTCGTCGACAATCCCGACCTCCTAATTTCCCTTGATACCCACTCTGTAGCACTCTCCAATCGCTCCCTGATTCTCATCCTTCATTGGTCATCCTCCAACAATGGCGGGCCCCACCCCGATAAAAACCGGGTCGTCAAGATTCGACCCGACCTCTCCCCAATTGAATCCGAGTACATTTCCGCTGTCGAGTGGCTTGTCTTCGGTGATGAAGTCTGCAGCGTGCTCGCCGTGGGAACCTCGTGTGGCTACCTCTTGATTTATTCTCTCCATGGCATTCTCATTCACAAACAGGTTGGCAATTTTGGATGTGTATAAATATTATGTTATTTTTATTGTGTATGGAATTAGGTGAAGTTTGGATCTTTAATTTGATTAGGGTGATACTTGAGGATTGGGTGAAATATAAATTTTAAGGTTTATATTGAATTATAATATATGATTCGGTGAATGAATTACTGCTGACTGACTTAACTGGATCTGATATTTGTTTACTGGATGATGATATCTGAAGTACGTAGCCACTAACTGTAGTTTTGATTGATGCATCCTCTGTTGTTATTATAACCCGTCTATAAGTTCAAATTAAAGATTTGTTTCAATGGCCGGTGGACATTTGCAGATAGTGAACACCGGAAAGATTCTAAAGTTGAGGGTCCGCGGAACTAAGAGAGATTTAACAGAAGATACATCGTCCGAGGAGGTTTGTGTCATTATGCCAGGTGTTATTGCACGGTTTGAAGGATCTGACATTCAGGTATATGATTATTCTACTCTTTTGTATACCTACGTGATTTTCCGTGGATAAATTCTCTTGACATATTGGTCTCATGATTTTAGCACTAAAAGATCGAACTATATCCTTGATCAACCTTTTCAGTTTTTTTTTTCTTCTTCATTTACTTCATTATATAGTTGCCCACTAGTTTGATATTTTCCCAAAGTTCTGATATGTGTCCTTCATGAGATGTAGAATATGCTGCAACGATGGTTTCAAGGGACAGATTCTCAGTCTTGGAATGATTCTTTCGATAAGATAGATTCGGAGAATTCTGAAATATCTTTTACAAGGCTTCCTTACCAGCTGTGGAATGTTAGCAAATATGGACCGTGTTCTGATGCTGCTATTACTGGTGTCATGCCCCCACCTCTGATGGAAATCCAGGTAGTTAAATACTTTAGATTATCTCTTTATATATTATTTTGTGTACTAATCACAATGCTCATCAATTAAGATTGTTAGAACTTTTAAACAATATTACTATCTTATCTGAAGCTTGAGCGTATTGTTTTTTAAAAGTTTCATATCAACTTTATTTTTAGTACTCTTATTGCCCATCCATTCTTTTTCTTTCTCTCTTTCCTACTCCTCCCTTCTGTGGCTAATGACTTTGTATTTATGTTCAAATTCTGAATTTATTCTGGTATTTCAATTCAGCTGCTTTTATTGTTGGGCAGTCAAGTCAACATTACTATTGTGCGGTCACTATTGGAGATGACGCCGTAATTTCAGCATTTAGGTTAGTGTGGTGAGCTTTTTGGTTATAATTTTTATAGAATCCCTCGCCCTGGAAAATTTAGGGGCGTTCTCTTCGTGTTTCAGTTTTTTGTTTTGAGTTTTGAATTTGTTTTGTGTTTTGTGTTTTGGGTGTCCATTTTGAGATTGTTGAAAAGTCGTTCTTTTTGTCGTTTTGAAAAAATATTTTTCAATCCGTGTTTTTTGAGTTTTGACAGATTTGTGGAGAAAACAGCCAAAATGTAAAAAAAATTGTTTTCTGTTTTCTTCACAAAATTTTCAGCCGTTTTCAAAAACTCGTTTTCGAAAATGAAAAAGAGAACGCGTTTTCAATGTTTTGGAAAATCGAAAACAGAAAACGGCCCGAAAACAGCAAAGAGAACGCACCCTTATTGTTTCTGTTTTCATTATGCTATAGCTTCTACAGTTTCCGTATTGCCCTCCTTAATTGATTTTTTGTTTCATATTTCAAGACTTTCAGAGGACAAGAGCAGATCACTAGTAGGAGCCATTCTGTCCAAAGTAGTACCTGCAACATTTTCGACAATAGCTTCATTTTCAAAATTGATATGGCGCAGTGAACAAAAGCCAACAAAAAAGCCAGAAGTGAACACTCAACCATTCGCTCGAGGTGTGATAATTGCTTCTAATTGTTTTTAAATTAACACTCTTGGTGAATTTTTTTCTGTCAAATTTCTGGAGAGTGACAAATCTAATTTCTAAGTCAAATATGTAGGTATAGATGATTAATACTTCTACAGATTATCATTTGGCCATCAAAGATGCTGACATGTTGCACTACCAACTAAAAACTTTTACTTTGTGACAGCCTCTCCATTGACTTGTTTGAAGGATCACCCAAGGAAAGGCGAGAAGCTCACATTGTCCCCTAATGGTACTTTGGCTGCAATAACTGATTCACTTGGACGAATTTTGCTGTTGGACACTCAGGCTCTTGTGGTGGTGCGCTTGTGGAAGGTTTGTGACCGCATATGCTATTTATTGTGTTTCGAGGTAACAATGCTTTTCTTTTTTTATCTTTGTTTCTCTTTCAGGGATATCGTGATGCACACTGCTTATTTCTGGAGATGCTTGCCAATAAAGATACGGTGGCTTCACGTTCTGCTTATTATGGTTACTCAAAGAGTGATTATTGCCTTTGTTTAGCCATCCATGCGCCTCGGAAAGGAATAGTTGAGGTATCTTGCATGCCAGCACTCCTTACTTGGAAAGTATAGTCTTCACGAGCACTGTCACTGTAAAAAAAAAAGAAGCAGCTTAAATCGTGCATTTCTGCTGTTTGATTATTCTTGAAATTTAATATATCCTGTCAAGATTGATGCCTCTTTCCTTTATGATATAGTGCACGTTCGGCTAAGCTTTAAAACTTCACTCAAGTATGTAAGTATTGAAATAAATTATTTTTTATTGGTCAAAGTTGGAAAACAAAAGACTTATTTTGTCAATAAGTTAAAGTTGCATTAAAAAATGTAAACTTGTTTTACATGAAAGTAAGAAGAGAGTAAGATATCCAAATGTGTTTGGAAACAAACAATTTTAAAGCTTAGTGAAATAAGCTGTCTGTTCGTATGTTTTTTGTTTCAAATTACTGCTACACAAAACCTGCCGCCTCCAACGCATGCATGTACATATATGCAAGCATATGTTATTTATTGAGAAATTTCGCTAAAATGATCTGCTGCATTGGGTTTGATGGATGATTTAGTTCTGCATTCAATTGAATTATGGTTGTTAAAAATAACATGGTTTCTTGCAGGTTTGGCAGATGAGGACAGGACCTCGACTCTTAACCATACCATGTCCTAGAGGTAGCAAAATACTACAACCAACGTACAGATTTAATTCAGAAATGAGGACTTCGTCATCACATATACCTTTGGAAGTATTCTTTCTGAATGGAGATTCTGGTCAAATATATGTTCTTAACCATTGACCTTACTCGTGTGCAAATGCGTTCTTAGAAAAAATGTCAAGTTGATGAATGTTACAATGTTTCATAAATTTGATGCATATTCTAGGTTGTGTACAATGAAGTGCAATCCTGTCAAAGTTCGTTGTTGTTTTGAGCTATGGGAAATTTAACTGTCATTCACAATGTACAACAATATATCTGATTTGTTACAAACTTGTACAACTCAATCTGGTTCGGGGGACTGACTACTTTCTGTGGCACTTCATGCAATCGAGGCATTTTTATAAAATGTATCTGGTCACTTTGATTCATCCTGCTTTTTAAATATTGTTGTTTTTTATATTAGAGAAATATGGACTTGTCTGTACATGCTTGGATAATATATTATATTATTCCTAGTTGGGCAAATTTCTTAGTCTCTAAATCAAGAATAAAGCTCATTGTACAGAAGAGTTTGACATTCACTCACATGTGAGTGAGTCCCGTGTGAATAAAGAAGTCCAAAAAAAGAAGTGAGGCTCTCATTGTGAATATTTTGTCAACCTCTTTTGTACGAGTAGGAAGGTTGATCAATCAATATTATAAGAGAATGATTAAAGCAACTCCGTACTTACTTTTCTTAACTCTTTTTTTTTTTTTTTTATTAATATGTTTGATTATGCTTAAAAATTGACTTTAAAATAAATTGTAGGGTCCTAAAGTCTAATTAAAAGCAGCATTTAATCTCAAGCTAACATGGTGAAGGTATTGAATAAAGATTTGTGGTTATTTAAAAATAATAATGAAAATAAATTTTAATTGTAAAAAAATTTAAATACTTATTGCTTTCTTTAATCAAGCCCCAAAAAATAAGATGTAAAGAAGTAAAAACAAAATAGTCAACACCTCACCAATATTTCGCGTGCAAAACTTTGTCATGAAATAGATGTAGCGGACTTTTGGAATCTCTTTTGGAGTAATTCGAATATGCTGAAACAGTAACAAAGTAATTCCAATACAAATTAAGGTTTTGACTAAAACGCACATTTAATTAATTAGTATTAGTCAAAATGTGAGTAAAACTTTCGGCGTTCATTTGATATTGTTGGATTTCTATAAATATGTCTAATATTAGTTGTAGTCGATAAATTTGAAACGTTTTAGAAATAACAATTTTTGTACGTGGAAGCAACAAAGTAATAAAAGAAAGATGTTACAAGTACAACATGGATGACAGCATACATTACATCACTCTCACATTTGAAAATGAACCCGATGATTAAAATATGTGCGGACCCTACAACATGGGTGACAACTCTCACCCATGTTGTGAGAATAATAATGCTGATAAAAAGGAGTGAATGTGAAATTTTTAACTCAATCAATAAAAATTGTATATCAACTGGAGCTTCTAGAAACAATGACAGAATAGTAAAAAAAAAAAAAATGCTTTGGGAAACATTATGTGAGACAACAAACAGTTGCAAATTTCGTTCAATTTGTCGAATGAGTACAAAACAAAAGTCCGATGTTTATATTCACAAAAATCTACTCAGCTTTCATCTTCACTGACGCGGCAATGAAAAAATTGTTTGTCCTTTTCGTCAACTGCAAAAATGTAAAGTCATGTACTATGAAGGTCTTTATTTTTTTTTTTAGGGTCGAGCTGGTTGTACATTCAGGTGCACAATTCGATTCATAGTCCTCTTACAATATGGGATGGGATCCAAGTTTAAAATAATATTAAATTAGCTCGAATCCCACCCCATGTGCGAGACTGTGTACCAAATTGTAAAAAAAAAAAAAAAAACTGTACAAACAACTTTATTCTTTTTTTTAAAAGGAAATTCTTATCCACAGTCCCCAAACTCTAATGCTTATCTGACTTGGGTCCCATTCTTTTTTTTTTCTTCGTCTTAATTTGGTGCATATAAGGACAAATATATGGAAGTTGTTCAACTTTTCATCAAATAGTCACGTGAAATGGACGTGACCCCTTTTTTTTTTTTTTTTCTTAGTATGCTTGAAACCCCCCCCCCCCCCCCCCCCAAGTACCCTTGAAAGAACAGGCAATGTGGGAGAAGTTGAACAATTTTCATTCATACGTCCTTACGTACACAAAAAATATCAGTTAAGAGACCTAAAAGTGACAAAAATATGAACGAGGATGGTGAGACAAGTGGTCTGTTTGGAAACAAGTGCCCGTGCAAAATATTTTTATTTATTGTTAACTTTAATAATGAACAAATGTTTATTTAAAGTTTATTTATGTATAAATCTTTTTTCTTTTTTTTTATGCATAGCCAAACGGACTAATTAAAGCATGTTGGGGGCATATTCTCTGCTTAACAATCTCTCGAAAGGGACTGATATCGAAAATATCGATGGATTTTAAAAAAAATGTAAAATAAAAATAGAAAGGACAAAATCTAAAGGGCCAGCAGTTTGTGTCTGACCCTCAAGGGCCTCAACTGCCTGCCTAGCCCCAACACTGCCCAACTCTGATTTCAGAGTTGAAAGCGACAACAGGCCCACACCCTGAAAAAGAAAATATTTCAAATAATAAAATATTAAGAATACGTTTGATTACAATCATGCTATATATACAGATTTCTTTCACGGAATTATTTTACAAATCACGCGTGGTAAAATATCATTAAAAGATGAAAAGAAAAAAGAAATAACGGAGGAACACCCTATAGAAAATCCGTCAAACTTTTCATGTACTTAGAGAATAATTCATTTGATTAAACTTTAAAAGTTAGTCAAACTTATGTTGAAATAACCTTTTTTTTTTTTTTTTTTTTTTTTAGCATATGTTTGTCATTTTGTCTCATTTTTCAAAGAGTTTTTGGGGAAAAATAATTTTTGAAATAGTGATTTTTTTAAGAATGTGTGATTAAAAATAGGAACAAGTTTTAAATTTATGTGTAAAATATTTTTTTTGTAAGAATGTGTGGTTAAAATTAAGTTTTTTTTATTTTTTAAAAAGGATCTTAAAATAATGATAGACAAACGGATGCTTAAACATATTACATACGAGTTGTTTTAAAGTGTGTTCCAAAGTATACCAAAATGCCCCATAATGAGCCAAACAAAATGGCTCATGAGGTTATTATCCAATCGTTTAACCAAACAAGCCCTATACTTATTCTTGATAGAACTTTAAATAATAAACAGTTATACTATATGTACAGAAAAAGTTTAAGAAATTTTTTACAAACACTTGACAATTTTTCGTTGATTTTACAATGACAAAAAAAATGCACCATACATGTACTACCATGTAAGAGTTTTGTGAAAAATTCCCCGTGCACAGGAAATTATTCAATAATAAATTCATAGGACTAATAATAGTAATTGATTTGTACTACAATTAATCAACTATCCTACGTCAATTTTTATGCTTTGTCTATATGTACAGCCATTGTGCAGAGTCCTTGGATCGTCTCTCTTCTCTCTCCCCATCACTCGCGCGCGCGCGGACAACTCACTTTTTTTTCCCTGGTCCGCTTCTTCTCCAAGAATCTCACTGGCGTTGATTCGGGTATTCCATGAATCATATGAACAATAATTGTCAACTTTTAATTTATGGATCTTTAACAAAAAACAGGGAAAAAAAAAGGCCATCGATTTGAATTTCTTTTCATTTGCATGAGCTGCTTTTTTATTTACTTTTCTTTGATCGGCTAATCATATAGGTTTGCTTCGATCCTACTTTTATGGGTCATGATCAAAAGCTGTTATATAACTGTGATTTATTCAAATCCGTGATTTGCAGGGTATTTTGTCAATCGGAGTCTCCTTTTGAATTGAGAATTCAGGTCTAAGGAGATAGTTTCAGATTAATGGCGAATAGGAATGTAGAGAAGATGGCATCAATTGATGCCCAAATGAGGCAATTGGTGCCTGGTAAAGTGTCTGAAGATGACAAGCTTGTTGAGTATGATGCCCTGCTTTTGGATCGGTTTCTTGATATTCTTCAGGATTTGCATGGGGAGGGTCTCAAGGAAACAGTATGTATTGATGTATTTATTGTCTGTTTTAGGTTGATATTGGATAATGACCCTATTTTGTTCAATTGTTCTCAACAAATGATTTATTTGTCTGTTGGTTCGGTTCATTGATAGATCTACTGGCTATTTTGTGATGTTCAAAATTTGATGTTCATATTTAAGAACCATTTCTGTAATCTCAAGTGTTACGAGTCATTGAATTTTGGTTTTTTGGGCACCGAAATTGTTCCTCTGAATTTTAACAAATACCTAAAGAAGTCGTCTTTCCTATCAAAGATTGAATATTTATGTTAGGAATGGTTTTGGATGGAACATTTATGCTTTTGCATTGGTAAGTTAAAGTCTGTGTCATGGATGGTTTTTTGATTTCAGCAGGTGATTTGATGTCTATATTAAGAGTTCCTCGATCAACTCAGCGAGTGACCTCTTTCCCGTTATTGTAGGTACAAGAATGTTACGAGCTTTCTGCAGAGTATGAAGGCAAGAACGACCCCAAAAAGTTGGAAGAGCTCGGAAATGTATTGACAAGTTTGGATCCAGGGGATTCAATTGTTGTTGCAAAAGCTTTTTCTCACATGCTTAACTTGGCCAACTTGGCTGAGGAGGTTCAAATTGCTCATCGCCGACGAAATAAAAAGAAAAAAGGGGATTACACTGATGAGAGTTCTGCAACAACTGAATCTGACATTGAAGAAACTCTCAAGAGACTTGTGGTTGATCTAAAGAAGTCCCCACAAGAAATTTTTGATGCTTTGAAAAATCAAACTGTGGATCTTGTCTTTACTGCTCATCCTACTCAATCTGTCCGAAGATCATTACTACAAAAGCATGGGAGGTTTGTTCTCTAACTATTATGCGTATTGGATTACATGTCTAGAGGAGCATTGCGCAATATGTTTTCTTTATTTTGGCATTTGAATAATGAAGTTGCTTTTATTTGCTCGCTTTTAACTTCTTTTCTTTCTCATGTCCCGGCTCATTTTCCAGGATCCGGGATTGCTTGGCCCAGTTGTATGCCAAAGATATTACACCTGATGATAAACAGGAGCTTGATGAGTCCTTACAGAGAGAGGTAAATATCAATGTTAATGCATTTTCCTCTGTTATTATTAGACGCATATGCCTACATGTATTCTTGAGCTCTTCAAATGTCTTCAATCAAACAAAGAATTTCCTTTGTTTTGCACTTAATTTATATGGATATGGAATTGGAGCTTCTGCTTTACAGAAACCACCGAAGGGTTGGAGAATTGGCCATATACCCCTAGTATATAGTTTGAAAGGATCTCTCTGGCATCAAACAAAATAAGGAAATTCATTGTGGGACCCATAAATAACTACGGAGAATTAAGAAAAATGACGTCATCAGAAAGGTAAAAATGAATATTTAATATCAGATTGTTATTATTCAACCCCCATCCTCGTGAAATTTAACAATATTATGATCTCAGATGCACTCTCAAGTTTAGGATGTGGTATTTGCATGGTGATCTACAGCATGAACACTCCGAAGCTTTTAGTATATGTTATATGGAAAAAATCTGCATCACTGTAATATTAACTCCTTGAAAGGACGGAAAGACTGAAAAAAATAAAGATAAGTAAAACATCATGAAAAGTAATATGCCTTCTGGTATCTTGTTGGATGAGGAACAACTGCGTGGTTGTCTTTTTCATCTTAACATGGAAAATTTCACTTATTATATTTTCTGGAATTTTCGACGTATGCAAGTCAATCATAAGCATTATCATCTTTCGTCTGGAAGTACTATTATTTAAATTTAAGGGCAAATTATTCAGGTATTTTCAGTCAAACCTGTTGATTTGAGAAGTCTTTGTGCAGAATTTGTACATTTCAATCTTAGAAAAATGGTTACAGATGTTGCAGGTTTCTACAAAATAATATATGGTTCTACATGTATTTATTTCTCTTGTGTCTTGTCTTTATTGTAAACCTAGTATTTGACAAAATCACTTTCTTAAGTGCACATCATATTTCTTGTTTTCCTCTCCTCTCATTTTCCTAGCGCGACCATCTAAAATTTAACTTCTTATGTGAAGCCATCAAAGTTAGGCAGAGTGGAAGATGGTAGGTGGAACACAAACATAATTTTTTCCATCAATGTATTTCTATATTGAAACTTCAAATTTTCAGTTCTTATTTTCCATTCTGTTCAGACCTGCCTTCTATAAACCTCAAGATTTCAATTCTTATTTTCCTTTTCAGATATGCATACCTACATTGCATAACATATTCCTTTTCGACAAATTTAAAATTGTCATTCATTTTTTAAGCATAAATATTAATTTTATTTTTGAAATGTTCTCAGAAAACAGCGTTCTTAGAATGTACCCTTTTTGTTCTTTTATATGGTTGCAGATTCAAGCTGCTTTCCGCACTGATGAGATCCGGAGGACTCCTCCTACTCCACAAGATGAAATGAGAGCAGGAATGAGCTACTTTCATGAAACAATCTGGAAGGGCGTTCCGAAGTTTTTGCGGCGTGTTGATACAGCACTTAAGAATATTGGGATCAATGAACGAGTTCCTTACAATGCCCCTCTAATTCAATTCTCTTCTTGGATGGGTGGTGACCGTGATGGTATAATTACATTCAAAACTTATTTTAATATTATTTATTACGCAGATACAGGCATATCTATTTGGAATACCAGTATCTATTTAAGTATACCTTCATCATTGCCATAAACTGATTCTTTCGCAATTTTGGTGATTTGATATTTTTTACTATATTCTAGCATTAGAATGGATTAATATTTTCCATTATTCCTGAAGGATGTGTACCCTCCTTGGTTTAATGCTTAGATTGGCGTAAACGAAATGCAGGAAATCCAAGGGTAACTCCTGAGGTCACCAGGGATGTTTGCTTATTGGCTAGAATGATGGCTGCTAACTTGTATTATTCCCAGATAGAGGATCTCATGTTTGAGGTGTTTGTTTGCTACTCCATTTACTTATCTAAGTTACTTGTATCTTCATTTTAGTTCATCTTAGCCTTGCAATCTATTTGTGTCCTAACTCCATTATTTCTTTCCAGTTATCTATGTGGAGGTGCAGTGATGAGCTCCGTGCTCGAGCAAATGAACTCCATAGATCCTCAAAGAGAGATTCAAAACACTATATAGGTAACATCCAAATTGTGTACTAATTATATATATTATTTTTCTTAATCTCCTTTCATTTTGAAAGTCCTTCCTACATATCTAAGTTTCAGAACTGGATGCTAATTTAATGGCGACATACATACATAATATTTCAAAGTTTTTGGCTTCTGGGGGGGGGGGGGGGGTAGGGGGGGTATGGTCGCAAGACTGAAACTTAAAGGAATGCCTGAAAATGTGCTTGCGTCCCTGTCACAGAATGCTCACGGTGCTACCTTCGTGTGCCTGGAAGTATCTGAAAATGTGCCTGCTTTGAAACTCAAACTTTTAAAAATGTTATTTAGCATTTACTTCTGTTTTCCTCTTACTCTATGGAGGAAAATCTAGAACTCTCTATCTGTCAAAAGTAAGAACATTGACCTCTCTTTTCATGCAGAATTTTGGAAACAAATTCCAGTCACTGAGCCTTATCGTGTTATCCTTGGTGATGTGCGGGATAAACTCTATGAGACACGTGAGCGTTCTCGTTATTTATTAGCTCATGGACTATCTGACATTCCAGAGGAGGCAACTTACACCAATGTTGAGCAGGTAACCTCTCGTTTTTTTTCATTTTTTGTAATAATGGTCATGTAAATGTGCACTCCGCATGGAATTCTGTAATAGACTTCTGTATATGTTGTCTTTGAGAAATAAAGTTAAAATCATTCTCTCAAGTACAAAAGAAAATGTATATGGGACCTTCTGTTTCTTTCTCTGCTTCTGCTGAATGTGTGTATGGACATGCTAGTATTTTAATATACCTATTTGTGTGATTTTTATCTTTGTTAATTTGATTAAAATTATCATTCTTATGCAGTTCTCTTAAAAAGTATATAAGTTCCACAAAATAATTTTTTTAAAGCCGTGTTTTCTAATAGATGGTGTTAAATCGGTTTAATATTTTGTGCAGTTTTTGGAACCACTTGAACTCTGCTATAGATCTCTTTGTGCTTGTGGGGACCGGCCGATAGCTGATGGGAGCCTTCTGGATTTTCTAAGGCAAGTTTCCACCTTTGGGCTCTCACTTGTGAAACTAGATATAAGACAAGAATCTGACAGGCACACTGATGTTCTCAACGCAATTACCCAACACTTGGAAATCGGTTCATATCGAGAGTGGTCTGAAGAACATAGGCAGGAATGGCTCCTGTCTGAACTCAGTGGAAAGCGTCCCCTATTTGGACCTGATCTTCCAAAAACTGAAGAAATAACTGATGTTTTGGATACATTCCATGTGTTAGCAGAACTCCCAGAAGATTGTTTTGGAGCATACATCATCTCTATGGCCACTGCACCATCTGATGTGCTAGCAGTCGAACTTCTGCAGCGTGAATGCCATGTGAAGAACCCCTTAAGAGTTGTTCCACTTTTTGAGAAACTAGCTGATTTAGAGGCTGCTCCTGCTGCTGTTGCACGCCTTTTTTCGATTGATTGGTACAAAAGTCGAATTAACGGTAAGCAAGAAGTCATGATAGGGTACTCAGACTCTGGAAAGGATGCTGGTCGGCTTTCAGCAACCTGGCAAATGTACAAGGCTCAAGAGGAGCTTGTCAAAGTTGCAAAGAAATATGGCGTGAAGCTGACTATGTTCCATGGTCGAGGTGGAACAGTTGGAAGAGGAGGCGGCCCCACCCACCTTGCTATATTGTCTCAACCACCAGATACTATAAATGGTTCTCTCCGTGTTACGGTCCAGGGTGAAGTCATTGAGCAATCATTTGGAGAGGAGCACTTGTGTTTCAGAACACTCCAACGTTTCACTGCTGCTACACTGGAGCATGGAATGCATCCTCCTATCTCCCCGAAACCAGAGTGGCGTGCACTTTTGGACGAAATTGCTGTTATTTCCACAGAAGAGTACCGTTCGATTGTCTTCAAAGAACCCCGTTTTGTTGAGTATTTCCGCCTTGTAAGTAACTACAGCAGTGGTGTATCATGTTGGTTCTGCTAATGTGATAATACATAATATAGTTGTGCATATAGGTTTAAATGACCAGCATCTTTTCATTCATTATTTTAGGCTACGCCAGAATTGGAGTATGGCCGGATGAACATTGGTAGCCGTCCTTCAAAACGGAAACCAAGTGGAGGCATTGAATCGCTCAGAGCTATTCCATGGATCTTTGCTTGGACACAAACTAGATTTCATCTCCCCGTGTGGCTTGGCTTTGGCACAGCATTCAAATATGCCATGGATAAGGACATCAAGAACCTCCGCATGTTGCAGGACATGTATAACCAGTGGCCTTTCTTTAGAGTCACCATTGATTTAATCGAGATGGTGTTTGCTAAAGGAGACCCTGGTATTGCTGCTTTGTACGACAAACTCCTAGTTTCAGAGGATTTGTGGTCATTTGGCGAGCGTTTGAGGGCCAACTATGAGGGAACAAAGAGTCTTCTACTCCAGGTAATTGATTGTGTCCATGTAAAGGCATTTATATGATTGTGCATAGATTAGTTTGTTAAATTCATTTCTACATTTTGTAGATTGCTGGTCATAAAGATCTTCTCGAAGGAGACCCTTATTTGAAGCAAAGACTTCGTTTACGTGATTCCTATATCACAACCTTGAACGTGAGCCAGGCTTATACTCTGAAGCGAATTCGTGATCCAAACTACCATGTGAAATTGAGGCCCCACATTTCCAAGGAGTACATGGAGTCAAAACGAGCAGCCGAACTCGTGATGCTGAATCCTACAAGTGAATATGCCCCTGGCTTGGAGGACACTCTCATCTTGACCATGAAGGGTATAGCTGCTGGTATGCAGAATACTGGTTAAATTTATCTCTGTTCGTCTTATCTTTTTTGCTAGAGAAATACTAAGACCACCCGGATTCATGAATTCGCTATTACTTATTGGTAATGTTGTATCCCAAGGTAGGAAAAGATGGTTGAACGTTTATAATATGTTTTGACCTCAATGGTTCGATAGAATCAATCTTTTAAACTTCATCGTTTATTTTGAATTGGTTCGTAGAATAAGAAAGGCAGCTTCTCTGTGTTACCAAGTTCTTTCTATACAAAGGCAGACTTTCTTATTCTTGAATCTTGAATTAAGATGTAGGATGGAGGTAAAATTATGTGAAACAAAATGTGCACATAACTATTTAAAGTAACAATTTTTAATACGTTAGTAAAGACCAATTCAATTAACAAATACAAAATTTAAAAACCTAACCATCAAGAAATAAAGATCGTATTAAAATATTACAAGGCTTATAAATCAGGACCTTTTGGGAAACCAAACTATGAACTCTTTAACAAGTTGGTCTTCAACATTTAGTCCTCAATCTTCCACTCTTGCCAGTAGTTCCAATGGATGAAAGTCCTTCATTTGCGATTCAAAATAAAATTTGTTGAAAAGACGAATAAACTTGCTTTTTTTAAAAGACAATAAACAAAATAAATAAATAAATAAGGAATAAGGAAATAAAATCGCAAGTGAGGTTTGCCTTTTTCAAAAGAAAACAAACGAAAAAAGGAAAGGAAAGGAAATGAAATCATGAGTGAGGGTGGATTGGTGGGTCTAATTGTTGTTATGGTCGTCAGGTTGTAATCAAACGTATAGCTTTCGTCCTTTTCCCCCCCTTTTGATGGGTTATTTTCTTTTCTTTATCTAATAGGAGATTCAGCGAACCGGTTAAATCACCTTTGTTTATTTTGTTATATAATGTAGCTGTAATTTCGCGGACTAATATTTTGATTTGTTTTAAAGCTTTAATTCTGATGTAATACAGTGATATGTTAGTTGCCTAGTTCTGTCTTAGCATTTCAGCGATTCTTATGAAGGGTTTAACAGTTGGATTATGTTACGCCTCTTCCAACGAAGCTCTAAGTAGTAACAAATGGCAGTCGCACAACAAGAGAATATAGGCTCACACTTCACATCATTCTACACATGTGACAATTTGGCCGAACCCTTATTAGCTGAACCCCCAGGGGAGCCGAGCCATCATGGCTAAGGTGAGGTAGATAGGGACATCTTAGAGAAGATCTTCATACAAGATCTTGTAGTAAGTGGTGATGTAACAACTCACCGAATAGGCAACTCTACTCAATCTACAGTCAAATCTAGTCTTACATATCAGGCCTAGGGCTGCAAAATGATCATAACATTAAATGTACTTGAGCTTAAGTCCGACTGATTGATGCCTATGACAAGAGGCCCCAAATGCTAGGATGATGTCACGTGTCTTTTCATCCAATAGTTCTTAAACACCCTTTTTTTACTATAAAAGCTCACACTTGATATCATTCCAGGGGTAATGCAAGTTTAAATTCTAAAACTATAACTTTGCTACATTACTATTTTACTCTCTACTCCCCAAAATCGGCCTCTTTTTATATTTAAGGTTCACGTCTAAAGTCGTCTCACACTCACATATTTATTCTTCCAACTAACTTCACCGTTGGAGTGCACACGACCAAATACACCCCACCAGAGGAGTCCACGTGTGGCTAACGATTTGTCCTAGTGTACAGGAACACGGCTTGCATGGACGTGAGAGGTGTTGGGGATCTATTTGCCACATTATAGATACATTTTTTTGAAGTCAACAAATTGACGTCGTCTGTTGAAAATCACACTATAACCACGAACGTCCCGTGAAAAAAGCATGCAAAGAGTGTTTAAGCTTCTCTCTTAAAAAAGTTTTTTCTTGAATAAAGAGTAGGTGGAAGCCTCGAAGATAGAAGATTTGAAGTTCAACCCAACATCTTGGGTGTCCACACATTGAAAAATGAGTATTTTTAAGTCGAAATCCACTTAAAAGACTCAATCTTTGAATAAAAGAGACACCCACCACGATAAATACTAGTGATAAAGATAGATATCCAAGAAAATCAAGATATGTCCTTAAAGAAGAGGTCCTCCATATAAAAGTCACTCTTATGCAACAACTCCTCAATTAAATGTAATGGAATATGCATGGCCCTTGTAAAGGGGGAGGCCAAAAGGTCATAAGTGAAAGAACTCCATCATTTACTTTGAAAACAGGAAAAAGAAAAATATGTTGTCCATAACAAATATCGAGGGGACTCTCTATACGTATTTTAGAATTAAAGAAATTGTTTATATATTTGTTAGATACTTCAAAAAATTGTAATTTTCTCTAATTATTAGAGGTGATTTGCGATCAACTCCAAACCAATTTTTTCTTTTTTCGTTTTCAGTCTAGAAAGTTGTCAATATCTCACCTTATAAAATACTAATAAATTAGTCAAATTATGAGCAGAGAGAGAGAGAGATGTGCAGTTCAAACATTAAGCACCTAGAAAAATATTGAAATGAAATCAAACAGGTCTCTTCCAAAATATGCCAATTTAGATGCAACAAAAATTTACTTCTTTGAGGGGGTATGATGTTGTCTTTAATGTAAGTGGTCACATTTTGTAATTATACAATAATTTTTTTGCAACATCACCATTGAAGGCCCTAAAATTTGTATAATAAACTTGTTCTAAATTACTTGCTAATAAATGAATGCTCAAATTAATTTAATAGTCCTTGGATTTGACATTCTTTGTTTCAGAATTTTTTCGCGACCTATCATGTCTACAACTATTTGAGTTTTTACTCGTAGTTTGTTTTTGTCTCTCAATAACTAATTCATGGTTTTGCAATGACAATCAATGCGCCTATCTTTATTTTTCTTTCATTCAATGTATGGTAAAAACTCCAGTAGTGGTAAAATTGTTGAGGGGTAGGGCAAAATATTTCTCTTTATCTTTGTTAGGAACAATGCTCTGAAATCATAACAAGTCTTAATCATCCATTTTTAGACATTTATTTAACGGTTCTTTTATTACTTTCCTTCCATTCTTTGGGTCAACCTGCCAAAATTACTCTTTAATCTTTATGTCTTGGTTTGCATAATTATAACTAGTCTTAATCAATATTGTTAAGAAAATTTTCCTTTCCCTTCTTTTTCTCCGTTTCTTCTAGCTCATTTTATTTTATGCAAATAGATTTCACCCTTCACGTGTGGATGAATGCCAAAAATTACAGGTGTAATGACTTTAATTGTGTTTTTTCTTTTTCTTTTTTTTTTTTTTCAAAAAGAAATTTAACTAGTATCATTGTAGTTAGGGTCCGTTTGATTGCAAAAGTGAAATTTTGGTGGAAAAAAATGAATTACAGGGAATTGAATTGCCAAAATTTTTTTTTATCGAAAATTGTCGATTAAATGTGTTTGATTGGTATAATTTTCCACCCGAGGGTATCTATAAATTTAGAAAGCAAAAAATTTAAGTGTCCCAAGAGGCTTTTTATTGTTATTACTTAATTTTACTATTCCTAAAAATTATTTACTATTTTTTTCCATCTTTTATTTTTACTAGTTTCCCTCCAAATTATTACATTGAAAATTGAAATAGTTTGAGTGCATTAAATTATAGAGGGCGAGTTTGGCTCTCTATTTTAAAATATTAATTTAAAGAGTCTTTTGGAGCAAATTTTTAAGGATTGACTTTTTAAAATAGAGACAATCTTATGTTTAAGAAATCTCTTGAAGATGTTTCTTTGATGATCCAATCCTATCTTGATCAGGCCCGATTATTTTGTTCGACAAAAGGTCCATTTGTATACAATAATTGCATTGTAGCGAGTATAGTTTAGTGGTAAAAGTGTGATTCGTTCTATTACCCTTTTCATAATTAAAGGGTCTCTCGTGATTTCTATCTATGAGTCACTTAGAAAGTGAAAAGTTGAATTATGAAATTGCAACATATAATTTTTGAATTGGATCAAGACTTCCAATTAAATGAGTAAAGGATCCATGGCCGAGATCCAGTAATTGAGAGTCTATAACTGATCGATATTGCACACCATCATTTAGTTATTGTAATTCTGTTCTTGATAGCGGGTCACATATATGCTGATTACGCCTTTAAGCTGATCTCGTAATTATAATAAGATAAATCTTTTTTGCTCAAATTCTAAAAGGGAATAAGTGAAAATATAGACTTCGTAAATTGTAACTACCCAGGTTATATAGAGGAAATACCCCACACTGATGGTTACATAAAAAAGTTGACTTATCATTAATGACATAGTATCAAGTTGATCGATTGTAATCCTCCCTCCGGGGGTTTTACATTTCTTCCTTTGACTATTCTCCCAGCTCGAAAACTTGCCTTTTTCTAAATTCTCTTCCTCAATCAAGTCTGGACGACGACTTTCATCACCAATACTACTTTAAGGTGAGCTTCTTGTCTTGTTTTAATGGATTACCCTCAGAGACGTGCTTATTTATCGATAGATTTCTGTCTTCTTTTATTTGATTTTCTATTATCTTTTTGCGGAAGAAGTTTCTGTTCTTTTAATGATTAGATCTTTATCGGTGACGGGAACTCTTACGTTTCAGATGTTAATTGGTTTTCATACTTGTTGTGCTTGACTTGACCAGTTTTTGATCCGTTGCTTATAAATCAGATGGTCTTGTTTTTAAATTAAATGCAAATCAAAGGGTCATTTCTTTCTCTAATTTTTTGTTCGGTAAATTCAAACCTTGTCCCTGCTGCAAATGATCGGACGAGGTAATGAGTTTAGATGTTTGAGAAGAAAGATGAAACTATGTCCAATAACTGTAGTTTTCTTCTTTACTGCTTTGAGTTCTATTTGTTTTATGTTCCCAGTATCTAACTAACTTTTTGGGTCAATAATGTTGTCCTTTGGTTTTATCTAATGGGCAAACCTCAAAACTGGAGATGGAAGCTTTTTATTAATTTCTTCTTAAATCTAGTCATCTTCTTTACTTAATTTTAGTTCCTAAATTTTCAGCCTTGATACTATAGTGTTTTATATGGTCAACTTTAGTTGCACTGAGGTCAATTATCACCATGGCGTATGATTAGCCTGTCCAGTTTCTTTGGTGAAATCATATGTTGACATGTTTTTGCAATGGTTCAGGTTTGACGGGGCAGAGATTTTATCTAAATTGCAATTCGGTTGGCGTAAAGAGGTGCTCTGATGACTTGTTTTACTATGTGTTGCAGTCGTGATGCTTCTTCGCCAACTAGGCAAAGAGTAAACATCGATGCAGGTAGACTTCAGATAATTAAAACCTTTGGAACTGAAGTAGTTGTTAGAATCGTATAACTCAAATTAGTTAAGTTTCTTGCTCTGTCTGAAGATTTCAGGCTGTCAAATCGCGTATTCTGAAAAACAAATGCTTAGTATTTTTATACATTTTTTCATGTGCAAGTCAACTTGTGTTCTTTATAATTAATGAAAACTTCTAACGATGTTAAAAATGAATGCAGAAATTTCAGGTATTGAAAATGCTAAGTTGTACAGTTACAAAGAGTTACGAATTGCGACTGATAATTTCAATCCGGCAAATAAAATTGGGGAAGGAGGCTTTGGTTCTGTCTATAAGGTACTTGTGCGTCATCTTGCCTGCTCTGAAAGCTTGGTTTACCTAACATGATTGCTGTTCAAATTTGTACTCAAATCATATTCTAATTGTCAGGGTAGGCTAAACGATGGTACCTTGGCTGCCATTAAAGTTCTTTCCGCTGAGTCACAGCAGGGTGTGCGGGAATTCTTGACAGAGATAGTGGTGATATCAGGTATCGAACATGAAAACCTCGTGAAATTGTATGGTTGCTGCGCAGAAGGGGATCATCGAATATTGGTGTATGGCTATCTAGAGAATAATAGCCTCTCCAAAACTCTTCTCGGTAATTTATAGCCTGTGAACGCTTTGGAACTGGTGATCCTTTTCTTATGTCAAAATGATAATGGTTAACTTTAAATGTAGGTGGTCGCTACAGCAGCGTTCAATTTAGCTGGAAAATGCGGACTAAAATCTGCATAGGGGTTGCAAGAGGGATCTTGTTCCTCCACGAGGAAATCCAGCCTCACATCGTTCACAGAGATATAAAAGCAAGCAATATTCTCCTTGATAAGGATCTCAACCCGAAAATCTCTGATTTTGGTCTTGCAAAGCTTTTTCCAGATAATCAAACTCATATTAGCACACGTGTTGCAGGAACTATGTAAGTTCACATGTCCTATTACATGGTATTAGAACTAGTAATCGATAAATCTTTGGTATGAGAGTCATCTCGATATATTTATAATTTAGCAAAATACGGGAGACACGTCAAGTGGGCACGAGAGACCTTAACATGTGTTCATAGTAGATAACTCAGAAACTAAACTATTTGTGTTCATAATAGACAAACAGAAACTCACTTTCCTGTGATTCTACGAGTAATTAATGTTTCAATGATAAGAGACATAAAATAAAATACAAAATTGGTATTATACATTTGTATTCTTCTTGTTTCTAGAATATGTGTAGTCCCCCCCGACCCAACCAACTACTGAAAGAAGAAGAGACTGACTATCTTTCTTAAAGTCATGACTTAATAGATATTTGTCCGAGCTTGGCTTGTTGACTGTGGCGTCTTCTGTAATTGTGATTGTGAATTCATATGTATTTACAAGATTTTTGATCTTCAATTTTCTAGAGGTTATATGGCCCCTGAGTACGCAAGTCGAGGCCAGTTGACTCGGAAAGCAGATATATATAGTTTTGGTGTTCTCCTCATGGAAATTGTCGGTGGAAGATTCAACACGAACAAGCGATTGCCCGCTGAAGATAAACATATTCTTAGAAGGGTATGACTTGCATCTTTCAGCCTTGAGTCATAATAATAGAATTGTTTTCTTGACATACGAGCAGATGAAGTTATGATTAATGAACAAGTAAATGGTAATCACATTCTTGGCCTACATGTTAAGCAGATAAATAGGGTACCTTTTCTTGTGAAAGATGAGCATAATATCTGGAGCCAGCACATGTACAATTGGACTGTTGAATTCGATTGGCCAGTTAAAAACTTGTGTTTGGATGCACCATTCAACTGGTTTTCCAATTTCACTTTTTAACTAGGCACGTTCTTTACACTTCTTAATGAAAAGTAAACTTCCTCGATACACTCTGGACCATTGATTTTTCCCCTGAATGTGTGGAAATGGGTGTGCTTTATTAATACTTGCTAGATAGGTTTTTCTTTTCATTCTTAAAATAGTGGAAAGAGTCCTTTCGGGATATATATGTGCTTATAGAATCACAAGCTGCATCAAAGGAATAAAAGTGGAGTTCCAATGGTTTGACTTTGAAACTAATTGGTGTTGATACTGCAGAAGAATATGCATGACTTGATGTTAATTATGCTGCTAATCTTGTCCGGTGAAATGGCTTGACATAAATGCACTTCCAGGCATGGCGACTATATGAGCAAGGGGATCTGGTTCACTTGGTGGACACGGCACTTGAAGGGGATTTTGATGTTGACGAGGCTCGCAAATATCTGAAGATTGGTCTTTTATGCACACAAGAGAAGCCAAACAACAGGCCATCCATGTCTACTGTAGTGAGAATGCTGACAGGAGAGATGGATGTGGATGAAAAGACTACATCAAGACCAGGGCTGATGCCGCAGTTTATGCCTATGGAGAGTTCTCAGATTAATACATCATATACATCTTCACCTGGCTCGGGAAAGCAAGATAATTTATCGGGAAAGCAAGATATGTTATCATCATCCCAGAACACAACTATGTCTTACGCCACTATGTCTTTCACTTCGATAAATGATAGGACTAATTGAATTGTGAGTGCACGAAGGGGCAATTTGTTTTCTTGTTGATTCTCCCAGTTGTACATGTATAATTTTAAGGCATGTGAAAACTTGTTGAAAGAAATACAAATAAAAAGGAGAATTTCAAGCGAAAATCGATGGTTGAGAATCCTTATCTTTAGTAGGCAATCGAGTACTTGTATTGAATCTTACAATAACAATTTTCACGAACCACACATATCTGCTTTCGAAGTGAACTGGCCCGACTTGTGCACTTAGATGCCATATATTATATATTACATACACTAGCAAAAAGTAAAATATGAAAAGTAACATAAAGATGTTTTGATCGCGTTTGAGTCAAGAAGCCAATTTCAGACAAATATATTTAAGTCGCAAAATGATGACTCTCATGTCAAAGATTTGTCGACTATGATGGTTGGACTTGAGATTTTTCAATTTTTAAAGTTGAGTCATTATATTGTATTGCGTATTCAAAATTTATTCTTTATAAGGGTTTTCCAGAAAGGACAAAAATAAATGGATACATAATTATCCATCCACATAACATTATTATGAAAATAATGTAAATAAAATTGCAAACAAATTGTCACGAGGTTCACAATTGTCCTCTTTAAACATTTTGGTGGTGTGGATTGTATCATTCAGATTTATTTAAAAGGAATAATTGCAGCAGCGATTCTTAATTTTTCACATTTTTGCAAATTTTCATTTAACGTTCATTTTGTACCACCCACAATCTCAACATTTCAAAAATTAGTACCTGACATTTAAATGAATGTTTCTGTTACTTTGATCGTTAGTTGACCCAATAAATTAACTTTGACCAATTTCTAAAATGAGTAAAATTATAACTTTGAATTAAAATTTTAAAAAAACAAAGACAAAAACAAAAAAAAATTCAATTAGTGTTCATCTTCTCGAGTAAATTTAATGAATGCTTATCCATTTTTAATCTATATTACTACTTGTTCACTGAACAATAAAATATTTCTCATTGCTCACTCATCTATCTAATATATTACCCATCCATCACCCAATTAAACTCCATCAAATGCAACTAACGGAGCGGATGAAAATCCAATATGGCACGTAATAGACAAAAAATCATGCCAACTGGGACAAAAGTGCAAAAAGCCCAATGACATTTCATTTCTTTAACACCCATATATTGAAGACCCGTTTTCTTTCCTAATATGAAATCTCTCTCTACGAGCCCTCATTTACACTTGATCTTCCTGAATGTTCTTCCAAATATGAAATTCTAAATTCTATGTTCTTCCTCAATGAGTTCTGATACTTGTCTTCAGAAGCGAAGTACAGTCTCAAGAAAAGATTTCACCAGTCAAGTGCTCAATTGTAATTGTTGATCTACCTTGGAAGACTTCACAATCCACTGGCACTAACTCACCAGCTTTGACCAATTTATAAGATCCAACTTTCATATCATTCACGGGAACTTCATGGTACTTCAAATCAGAGAAACTCGGCAACTTCCCATTCTTCACATCCAACACTTGTGCAGATTCAGGATGATTCTCTTTTAATTCCTTAACATCAATCCTAGATTGACCAGTAAAATACTCTTTTGCAATGTGAGCCAAATTGAACATAGCTAAAATACCCTTCTGCAATGTGAGCCAAATTGAACATAGCTAAAAGCAGTCCACCTTCCAAAGCATTCCCCATAACACACAGAAGCGAATGCTACAAGTGCCATAAGCACATGAATATTAATTTTTCCACCCGTAATATCCATTACAGCGTCAAACGATGTCGAAACCCCGACAAGTGGGAAGGCAATCAAAGTGAAGGCTTGCTGAAGCGGCTTGACTGCTGGCTTAGGAATCGAGTAAGGGCAAGCTGCAGCGGCTAAAAACAGAGCAGCTAGGCAGCAACATAGCTCCAAATGTTCCCTCAATAAGTTAGCCAAGTAGGTCCATTAGACGGCTTTGGCAAATCTTATAAAAGTTTCCTGGAATTTGGTGAGCCGGATAGCACTTTCGTCACACCTAGGAGCGTCATGGTGGTGGTGGTGATAGTTTCCTAGAAGAGTGGTGCTTCAAGTACACTCTTATCTTACATGGAGTTTGACACTCCACTCACATGCGTGGGGTCCGCGATTAAATTTAATCATGGACCCCACACTCCACATGTGAGTGGAGTGTCAAACTCCATGTAAAAAACAATGTACTTGAAGAATAATTCTTCCTAGAATTTGGTCGCGAATTTTAGGGTTCGTGGTTGTAGGGTGAATTTGGGGGAAAGAGAGAGGGTTCTAGGATTTTGTTTAGGAAGGGAAAAACGAGTTTTATTTTGGTAAGGGCTTTTTGCACTTTTGGCCCAGTTGCCCTGATTTTATGCCCATAACGTGCCACGTCAGATTTCCATACGTCATGTGGCACATTCCGTTAATTGCATTTGACGGAGTTCAATCGGGTGATGGATGGGTAATATATTAGATAGATGAGTGAGCAACGAGTAATATTTTATTGTTCAGTGATCAAGTAGTAAAATAGATTAAAGATGGGTGAACATTCATTAAATTTACTCTCATCTTCTCCTTCCTATACCCACCTCCTCTTGAACCTAACAAAAAACCTCACCACCACAGCCTCATCACCGCCTGTCTTCATCATTCGATCCCATCCCAAAACAAACCCACCCACCACCAGTCACAACCTACGATCGGCAACCACCACCTATCGAAGGAAGGCCGAAACCAAATTGAAGGTCTCTATGAAATATTGGGAACCGAAAGTGGCGAAATCAAATCCACTGGAGGATGACCAATTGAGGCAAAAATGGAGCAAGAGCCTGAAAACACAAGTAGTTGTAATCAATTGGCATTGGGCGACTGCAGTTAAATACTGACAGTGGGAAACTTCGTGGGTGGTGGCGTGATTTCTGTTGTGGCCCGTAGGGACGCATTACGTGGGTGCGGGGGCTGGCTGGGCGGTAGCTCTCCACTTAGGCCCAAATTTTTTAAAAAGGTTTTATATATATTTATATATATATATATATATATATATATATATATATATATTTAAAAAACTCTTTTTTCACGTGTAAATTTTTTTTGCATAGTAGCTCGACTTGAAATTTTGTATCCTCGATCTCGAATCCAATCATGGATCCTTCCCTAGTAGTGGGTGATATATTAAAGGAGGCAGGGACTGATGATTTTGACTGTTGGTTACAGCGATGGCTATGGCATGGGATGAGATGAAGAAAACGACAATGTGATTTGAAGAGATGGTGGTGCCAACTATGAGATACTGTCGGTGGGATGTAGTGATGGTTCACGAGTCGCTACCCATCGCTGCCAATTATCTTGTGTAAGCTTATTTTATGTGGATGGCGACGGTTGGTGGTTGCCGATGGTTGGTGGTGACTGTTAGTAGTGGGTGGGTTTTGTTTTAGGTTGGGTTGGATAGTAGGTGTAGGAAGGAGAAGATGAACACTGATTGGTTTTTTATTTTTTGTTTTCCTTGTTTTTTTTAATTCAAAGTTATAATTTTATCCTTTTTAAATTGGTCGAAATTAATTTATTGGGTCAACTAATTGTCAGACTAACAGAAACCATCCATTTGAACCTCATATGCTAATTTTTGAAATGTTTGAGCTCGTGAATAGTACAAAGTGAAGATTAAAATAAAATTTGTAAAAATGTGAAAGGTTTCTGCTGCAATTATTCCTATTTAAAATGAACTAAATTAAAATAATTTATATAACAACAATTTACATGAAAGAAATAAAGCACTTCTATCTAAAGAAGAGATAATTTAATGAATGATCACTGAATTTTATTATAAGTTACTACCTGATTATCTATTTTTAAAAAATTATTCGTTGTTCACTCAACTTTATTATAGATTACTAATTACTCATCGAAAATTAAAAAGTTACTTATTGCTCATCTAAATCTGAATAAAGTTATTCGTTACTCACTAAATTTTACAATATGTAATACTCATGGAAATGATATGGTGATTGATGGATAAATTTGTTCAAATTTGGATTAGCAATAAGTAATTTTTTAAATTTTGATGAGTAAATAGTAATTTATAATAAAATTCAATGAGTGAAGAGTCATCTTTTAAATTTCGATGACCAAGTATTGATGTATGGCAATGTTCAGTTACCATCGAGTAAATTAACTCGTTTACATGATGTATTGGTAGCTCTCACACTGCAATATTTCCAACTCGGCGAAAATGATTGGTGGCTTTGGAATCGGAAGCGTTCGGATGAGTTGCCTCCGCCTCCCGAGCACGGCGGAGGCAACTATTTTTCGCCCCTCCATACTTCCATTCAGTCTTAACCGCCGCCGCCGCCTCATTAGACCCTTAGCTACCTCATGCTCAGCGGCGGCAGCGAAAAGAAAAAAGGAGAAGGTCATAGTGATATCTGGTCCCACCGGTGCCGGAAAAAGCAGGCTCGCACTGGAACTCGCGAAGCGACTCAACGGCGAAATAATCAGCGCTGACTCTGTCCAGGTTTAAGAATTTCTGCATTTACAAGCATTTTTTAGACTTGAATATGAAAAGAAATAATTATCCCTTCAAATTAAGATGGAAAGGAAATAAATAGAAATTATTTTAGTTAGTTGCTAATTAGGCTGTTATTTTATAGTGGAAATTTGAGCTAGACTTGTAAATTAATTACTTTCTGTGTGGTACAGTATAATGTACACCTAGATTAATCCAATTCTAATCTTGCATATTGTCCCCTGTTTTTTTTTTTTTTTTTTTTCCGCCCTTTAGTTTGAATCAAAGCTATCAATGTGGGTTTATATGGAACAGGTGTATAGAGGTCTGGATGTGGGATCAGCAAAGCCTTCTCTCAGCGAAAGACAGGTACCATTTGCAGTTCGAGCGACTTCATTTTTCATACGATGCTGACAATTATTATTTATTTTTGTACTTTGTATGCATGACTTACATGGGATTTTCAGGTTTTATTTTTCAATTTTTGCATTTTTATTGTCATTCTTATTATTCTGACAAGGTTGATTAGCAGATGGCCTCTTTTGTTTTGTGTGGCAACCTAATGTATTATTAACTGAGTTATTTAAAAGAAATCTGTCGTGCTCTCATGAATTGACAAATACCGAGCTATGTAAACTGGAGAATTACATCCTCTATAATAACATTTATTGCCAGTAGAATATGAGGAGGATCCTCAGGTGATGTTATTATAGTTCTATTCCTTCCTTGAGTATTTTGAAGGAACATTTCCATAATATGCTCATCTTATCTCCTCTGCCTCAAAACAATAAAACAATATCATCCCAAGTAAAGTAGATAGCAGTAAAAAGTTATATTGCATGGTTTATTCTGTGCACCCGGGTTTTGACTATGCATTTGTTAATTTGACCAGGTTGCTGTAATTATATTGATTTTTTCTTCTTTTGCAGGAAGTGCCACATCATTTGATTGACATATTACATCCATCTGAAGGTATTGGTCTGGATTGTTTTGTAAAAGCTTAATGATATATTAGTGTCAGATGCTTAAATGATACAGAAAATATTGTTAATATGCTAATATAGATGTTGATGCATCAATGGCTGCCAACATATAAGACGGTATAGTTGGCTTCACTAGTGCAGTTGAAAGTGTTGTGTCACCCTTAAAACTAATATTAGAGCGAGAAAGCCCTCTGAAAGTTCACTTTTTAGTGGTTTAGATATGTGGATTTGTTACTGATATTATAGTTTAAGTTCATAAATTTCCACGGGTACTCTTTCTTTCTCTTGTTGGCATTATACAGCTTTTATTGCTTTGGAGTGATTTTGACTAAATCCTTTACCCATTACTGATGACAAAAAAAAAAAAAAAAAAAAATTAGCACGAGAATAACCACAGAGTAACACACCTTCTTGCACGCAACCGAAATAGAAAACCTTTGCAGAACAATATATCTATATTTTTTCTTGTATGAGATTTACCTTGCCCTCTAAGAGTTTGATTGAGGTGTTCTTTAATTCTTTACAGATTATTCTGTTGGACAATTTTATGAGGATGGAAGGCAAGTAACAAATGATGTTCTTAATCATGGCCGTGTTCCCATAGTTGCAGGTGGTACAGGATTGTACTTGCGGTGGTATGTTTACATGCCCTTTGCATGATAAATGTTCTCTCATTTTTTAATTACTTGAGCAAACTAAAAGGGCTAAAGGGCTTATTCCTCTTAGAGCCTCTCAATTTTCATAATTAACCTTTTTATGAGCAATGAAAATGAGAAATTCAGAGCTTTGGACTAAAAGGACTACATGTGAAACCACTAGAAGACTAGTAATTGAAAGAATATTTGCCGTAAATATTTACTTTGGAAACTTGGTAAATACGTATCTAATTTCATCAGTTCCCTTTTACTTTGTGGTTTCATCCCTTGAAGTTTTTTTTTTTTGAAAGGTAATCAAGTATTTTATTAATCAATGGGTAATACACAAGAAGTGTATTAACAATTTAAATTTGAAAGAAACAATATAAAATTGGGCAACCCATCTATATGCCTAGAATTCGCAGCATTAAACTAAGTATACAATGTAAAATAAAACAATTTTTTAATCTGCTATGTTGTTCGTATTTGATCATCAAAACAACGACGATTTTTTCTCTCCACACGCATCATACGATGCAATACGGAATAAGGTCTTATACAAGTTTGCTATCCTTATCGCGAAGCTTTTTCTTTCATGTCTTTAACAAGTCTTCCATACGTTGCGGAAACACCCATTTCATGTGTTGAAACGCCAGAATATCATTCCAAAGCAAACAAACAACATCACAATGAAGGAATAAGTGATCAATTGTCTCTGCATTCTTTTTACACATATAGCACCACTCTGTAACATAAAAACCCATTGTTTAAAGATTGTCCACCGTTAACACCTGTCCTCTGACAATCGTCCAAAGTAAAAATTCTACCCTTAGAGGCAATTTACATCTCCATACCATCTTGGAAGGGAATAAACTCTCTACATATCTCAATAAGGATCTAAAATAAGTCCCGACTGAGAATACACCATCACGTGTCAACCTTCACCTGCTACAATCTCCCTCTCCAATGTGCACCTCATACAAAGATGTCAGAAGTGAAGTATAATCATCCACTTGCCAGTCTTGCAAACCTTGCCCAAAAATAATGTTCCAACTGAGACTTCCGTTGTGTATATCTAAAACCTTGCTCACCGTAGTAGACAGCACCATAGTGATACAATACAAAGAGGGAAACCTCACCCTAAGCGGTTCCTCTCTACACCAACAATCATCTCAAAATCTAATAGTATAACCATTTCCAACCACAAAAGTCAATATATCCTGAAAATCGCTACATCCTCGTCGGATATATTGCCACAAACTCACCCCATAAGCACCGCGGGCCTCGACTGAACACCAACTTATACATAATCAAACTGATTTCTTTCATTTCTGATGCATCAGGTTCATTTATGGGAAGCCAAATGTTCCAAAAGCCTCCGGAGAGATCACTTCTGAAGTGCATTCTGAACTTGCTGATTTACAGAGAGATGGTGATTGGGATGCAGCTGTCCACTTGTTGGTTAAAGCGGGCGATCCAAGTGCCCAATCTTTAGCTACAAATGATTGGTATCGATTACGCCGCAGACTAGAAATCATCAAGGTTGGTTTGTGGTTTTTGTTGCTATGAAACTTTATGACTTTTTCCTCCCTATTGTATATGAACTTATCTCTTCAGAGAGATGTACTTTATAAACTTGAATTTTAACTGTTAACCTTTTATAGTTTTACCTTCTTTTTTTAGTGAGGGTAACCTAAGAAAATCTTGATTATTGTTATGTTTGTTTTCAGTTTCCTTCCCTTGCTATTCATTTACAATTAGTTCCCCCTTTCAAAAAATGATCATTGGATTTTGACTGCTGGTTAATTGGCTATTTTCCCGAAGCTAGATTTTACATTGACCTATGTAAGCTTTGAAATCAGAGTCTCGCTCAAAAAAATATTTCTTCGACTTGCAGTCAAGTGGAGCACCACCGTCAGCCTTTCAAGTACCCTATGATTCGTTTCGGGAAAATTTTGAATCAGATGAGGCAGATGCTGTTGACACCAACTCTGCTTCAGATGGACTTCAGGAGAGTAAATCAAAGGATTTGGACTATGAATTTATTTGTGTATTCCTTTCGACCCAAAGGTTGGATCTCTACAGATCAATTGATTTTCGATGTGAAGATATGCTTTTAGGTAAAAGAATTTCATGACTTGTACTGTCAATTTCTTTTTTATATGCTCTACATTCCTTTGATAGACATATACAAGTAACAACATAAAGTTCCTGAGTAAATCAAAGGATTTGGACTATGATTTTATTTTTGTATTGCCTTTGACCCAAAGGTTGGATCTTTACAGATCAATTGATTTCTGATGTGAAGATATGCTTTTAGGTAAAATAGTGTCATGACTGTGCTGTCAATATTGTTATTATTATTATTTTTTGTGCTCTATGTTCCTTTTGTGTGTGGGGGGGGGGGGGGGGGGGGGGGGGATACATGGAAATGACCCAAATAAAGGATCATATTTCCAAACTAACCTTTGACTATTCTGAAAAATAGAAACTACCCAAAATACCCTAACATAAAAATTACAACCTAGTCACTATACTATAAAAGAAATACAAACTAATCCTAAGAACTACTTAAAAAATTTTATGGATCAAGGACCTTTGATAAACTTAACTCCTAATATTATACAAAATTTTATTGATCTAAGAATCGCAACAAAAAGCGTACTAGACTATTTAAAAGAAGATCTAAAAAGTTTTTATGCAGATTATTTAAATCCAAAATTAAAATATAAAGATGCTTATATAGATAATCAGGCAATCAAAATTGAAAATGATATACATAGAAAAATTGTCGATCTAGAAAAAAGAATTAAAAAATGAAATATAATCATTGAAGAAAATTTTTTAACAAAAAAAGTAAATTTTATGAATTTTATTGTAATCTATTAAAAACTTATAAAAATACTAGTTGGATTCCAATAATAGAACAAAAATAATTTTTTTAAGAATATTAGACTTTTGAAGATTTTGTAGACGGTCATAGTACCTCCTACTCATTTGGTATCAGAGCCATATGTCGTAATATGATAATAGAAGATTTAAAAAATAAATATAAAATTAGAAAAGAAAGATTTAATATAATAATAGGAAAACTTTTATAGGATTTAGAATTTCCTGAATTAGAAGGGGGATATGTACCAATACCACATAAACCTTATAGATAATACTATGATAGGATAGTACCACAACATAGGATGGAAAAGTATAGAGATCAATTTACCCCAAATACAGATTATGATAAACCAATAAATTATGGAGAAGCAAAATTAGATTTAGATTATAAATTGGTTATCAAGAAAGCCTTACTAAAATGGGCAGATATAATGATATTATTCTTTTTATATAATCAGGATGATACATGAGAATCTACAGAAAAAAGATTTGATTATTTAATAGCATTATTTGATGGTGATGTAAGAAATTGGTGGGAAAAAGTAACTGGAGATACTAAAGCATTGATGAGAAGAAACGTACAAACAGAAATGCTAAAAACTACACAAGATGGAATACAAAAATTAGTAGAATATATATTAGATGAATTTTTAGGAGAAAATTGGATAAAAAATTCAGAAGAAGAAGTTAGAAGAGAAAAGTTAAAAGCAAGATTAGGATTGATCAATATTATGATATGTGATATGTGTAAAATAAAAGAATACACATGTCAATTTAAAAATTTATATTATACTCAATATTATAGTAATGAAAATCAAGGACCATATTTAGAAATGTACTTCGCTAATTTACCAAGAACATGAAATATATATTTTAAAATAGAATATGAAAAGTACATAAAAGATAACCCTGTACCAGATATATTAGGAAGTAGGATAAAATTCTTATTTGAAAGGTTAGCAGAGATATGTAAAAATAGACAATTAATGAAAAAATCTGAAAAATTAACAAGAATATGTTGTGAAGAGATAGATAGACCTATTAATTGAGGACGTGAACCAGAAAGAAAATATAAAAGAAAGTTCAAACAAAAAAAGTATAAAAAATATAGACAGTTCAAAAAGAAATACCAAAAACTAAATAAGAGATATTATAAAATAAAATATTAATAAAAAATAAAAAAATTTAAAAAGGATAAAAAACAATGTAAATGCTCCTCCACCAGTATTTATCATTACGTCATAATTATCTAATTCTTCTATATTTAGTTGATCAAAATTTTCTATTTCTTCGTTCATCTTCTTTATCTTTTCATTTTTCTTTTGCATATTTTTCTAATTCTTTTTCTTGTTGTAATATTATTGGTAATATTTCTTTTCTAAATCTATCATCCATACTTTCAGGTTCATAATATCCTTCTGTTTCTACATGTTTCTTTCTTATTCTTGTCATTTCTATTTTTATTCTATCTTTATTTATGACTATTTTAAGATTTATATAACATGCTAGAATATACAATTAAAGGATTAGATAACTTATTAAAAAAATTATTGGAAAAGATAAATAATATTATCAATCAAATGCAAAGATTAGATGAATCATATGAGGAATATTGTATACTTGTAGAATGTTATGATAGATATATTGCAGATTATGTCAATCTATTAGATCAGATGATGGATTTATATGCTAAAATTCAAAATAAAAGAAATATAGGACAAAATTAAAAAATTATTCTAAAATAAGGATATATCTTGCAATGTACAAAAAATCATTTCATTAAGGGTAATATAGACATTTTACCACTTTTTATAAAATGCATAGTCAACGAGGTTAATCTTAAAAGAACCCCGTTCCTTTGGTAGTCATATATAAGTGAAAACATAAAGTATCGCTTATATACGTTCCTGATAACAGCTTCTGGCTGTAGGAGATGATGGAATTTTGTCGGAGGCAAAATGGCTTCTTGATTTGGGTCTTCTGCCGAATTCAAATTCTGCAACTCGAGCTATTGGTTACAGACAAGTATATACCTTGGTTTTCTCTGATGCTTTAATGAATTCCATGGAATCATCTATATCTGAGTTCTTTGGTGACGCAGTTGTTGGACATGAATCTATTATGCAACCATTTCCTTTATTTATTTATATATTTATTATTATTATTGTTGTTGTTGCATTTTCAAGGCTATGGAGTATCTCCTGAAGTGCAGAGAACAAGGGGGTCAAAGTTCTGCCCGAGACTTCTATACATTTTTATCAGAGTTTCAGAAGGTGTCCAGGTAACTTATTTTTCCCTTAGGGTCCGTTTGATTGTAAGATGGAATTTGGTTGGAAAGAAAACGAATTATAGGGAATTGAGTTGCCTAGAACTTGTTTTATTGGAAATTGTTGATTAATCATTTAATTGTGTTTGATTGGTATAGTTTTTCACTTCATTTTTTATTGAAATTTTGAATCTTTTGGTATTCGTTTGGTTTTTTTCATGAAAATTGTCCATTAAAATGATAAAATTTTTTACCATTGAGTCTAAAATTTGTTCCAATCGTCAAAAAATAAATTACCATACCGAATACCATTTGTTTGGCTTTTTTTCATGAAAATTGCCAATTAAAGTGATAATTTTTTTTACCATTAGGTCTAGAATTTGTTCCAATTGCCAAAAAAAAAAAAAAAAAAAAAAAAAAAAAAAAAAAAAAAAAAAAAACTGGAATTGCTTTTCCCACCAAAGTTGTGGGAAAGCAAATTCCATGAAAAGTTAGAAAATGCCAAAAGGTGGAATTCCAATTGTCAAAAAAAAAAGTGCAATCAAATAAGACAAAAGTGGAAGTTGGAATTGAAATTGAAATTCCAACTTCCATGGAAAATTCTACCCTATCAAACAGGCCCTTTGGTTATTGTTTCCAGGATATCTCTGATGTTGGGATAAGGCTTGTGGTGCAAGAATTTATTTTGGCCACGATTGATTTTGATTATGTGAACTGATTATGATGATCTGAAAAATTGATTATGCAAGGCAATTAAAAATATCTGTTATATTTAACTTCGTGTATAATAACTTGATCATAATCAGCTTTTATTGCCATAACGAAACATGTAGTAAATTTGAGCAGTGATTCAAGCAGTTTTTCTGATTAATCAACCAAAATAACCCAACCAAATGGTTTCTTTGTATATGGAATTCACATTTAGGGGTCGTTTGTGGAATTCACAATTAGAGGTCTTAAATGGAATTCTCATTTACAGGCCAAATCTATGTGCAAAGTTCTTTAAAATGCTTGGCAGAAAGCTTCACTTCTGTGACCTGAACTTATTTAGCTAATCCATACATGGTGACTAGTTAACAAATGTCAGAAATATCTCATAGTAGATCATAGAGAAGCCTCAGTGGATGAACGTTTTGTCACGTGTAATTAATTCTATCTGTTAACTTTCTTTGGAAAACTCTATTTTCATTATATATATGTAGCACTATGTGCTTTAAGAACCGAAAAGTGGGCATACACTTTTTCCTTAAATATTTGGTAATGTAGCTCAAAGATATTTTGCAATGGTCTATTTGTAATTCATTGAATTAATCTCTTCATTATGACAGCATAATAGTCG
Organism: Osmanthus fragrans; assembly: GCA_019395295.1. NCBI lineage: Eukaryota > Viridiplantae > Streptophyta > Magnoliopsida > Lamiales > Oleaceae > Osmanthus > Osmanthus fragrans. The sequence goes on from CM033346.1 coordinate 171,615, forward strand.
ACTTTACTCGTGTTCTACACCAGATTTCTAAAATTAATCAATTTCAAATCACGAGCATTTGATTGACAGTTTGGCCATTGTTACTAATATCCATCAAAAAATTTATTTAGCAATTGCTATTTAATTTTGCAGAAACTTTGCAAAAAGGCAAATGACATGGTTTCGTAATGAGCCAATTTACCATTGGATTGATGCCTCTAAACCTTTGGTAAGTTATTTTTGTAACTTTAGGTTTTCACTCATCAGCTGATGGTTCTTTTCTCCATTTCAAGGCTTTCTATCTTGAAATTGTCATTTGCACCTTACTCATTGTCAAAGACAAGATTTAAATGAATGAGCGTTTAGATGAAATGGTTAACATGAGAGCACAACTGTGCAAAGACAAGGTTTCGAGTCTCATCCCAATCTGTTCATTAGAAATTGTTGCTGCTTTGATGGGAAAAAATCACTCTACGTGTTGAAGACAAGATTTAAATGAATATATGTAGCCGTGTTTAATAGCTTAAAGCTTTTAGAAGAAATGGTTAACACCTATATATGTTCCTTTTTCATGAAGATCCATCCAATGTAGCACTGCCTACCTCATGAGTTCTTTTTGATTTGTTTGGTATGGTTAGAGATAATTGGTGATTTCTGTAAAAATATTTTTGTGGGGATACTTTCTTTGACGAATTAAAAGATAATACAACAATAATCTAAATGTAAGAGGATGGAGTTAGAAGCCTGGCATAAGAGAGAGAGACGGAAATGCTGTCCTGTAGTTTTGTGGCTGCCTTCGTGCTGGTACTAACAACACTGCATCCTTCAAGATAAAACCTTTATAGTTCATATCAGTTTCTCCTTCTATGGACATGATCTCATGGAGAGAAAGAACTAGCCTTTTGGTTGCCAAAACTATAAAATTGAAATTAAATATGAATTTATATTACAATCATGCATTTATTTATGAAATATATTCTGAAAGTAAAATTTGAATTAGTATTTAATATGAAAATCAAATTCTAAGACCAAATGTGAAATTTTAAAACAAAACTAAAAGAATGAAACCAAATTGAAGAGTCTCTCTCTCTCTCTCTCTCACACACACACACACACACACACACACACATACACATACAAACATGAATAGACATACAAAATAAGGAAACCATGCTAAGTCCTCCTAGATGCCCGATGTTTATGTGAACTCCAGGAAGTTGATATGGTAGTGTAGAGAATTGAATGAATGAAATCTACAAAATTCCTTCTTGAAGCCTTTGGAGATTCTCCACAGAAGTGAACTCTGAAAATCACATGTTTTGCAGGAAAACGTGCTCAGCTTCATATGCGATGCATATCAGGAACAAAATGGAAACCTAAAAGTGCCGGAGTCACTTTACATGAAGAAGGATATGACAAACCATCGGGAAGTCATGCGACTGAAAGCTTATCGCACTAAAAATCGGTATGCCCTCAGAAAATATCATTGCTCGCTTTTAATTTTATCTGAAGACGCTAAATTGGTTCTTGGTATGTTTAAGGCATTTTGTCGGTCATGGAGATTGCACTGATATTCTGCACTGGGTGGGAACCCAAAGATCAAACCACAGAAAGCTTAGCTGAGTTCTCCTACGCCAGATAGGATTTCCAAGAATTGTCCACGAGTTATGACATTCCTTAGCCAAAACATCGCAAAATTCTTCAAGATCCTTCTGAGGGTTAAGATGTGCTATTTTATGTGTTTGCTCATCTTTAATCGTTTGCATCGATTCTAATTTGAAGATGTTGATGCAGGAAAGTTGAGGGCACCTGGCATAAGTCTACATGGACTAGCATATATTCTTCCCATAGAGACATTAGAGCTACACAGAGAATGAAGCATGAAAAACACAGCTGATGTCCAACATTGTTACCGGCAGACATCAATTCAGACAAGATATTTTCGTTAATTTTATCTGAATAATTCAATATTTTCTGTTCTTAAATATATGTGGACCAAGTAGTAATTAGATGCTGATATAGTAGTAAAATTGATTGTGATTGTTCATGCCGTTGAATAGTAATATCAAGGAATTACTTTTAAATGATAAATAATAGAAATTAGGGATGGATAAAAGGACGTTACTTATAAATCACTTGAAATGTATAGATAAAAATTGACTTGTTAGGTTCCCTTAGCTCCTTGTGGTAATTCTTCACGAGTGTCTTCCCTTGTATGCAGAGAAGTAAATTGGCTAGAAGCTGAAGGATAACCTATAGTTTCCAATGAAGATTGGGCTGCGGTATCTTGATCTGGGTCATTTTTGTTTGCAATTGCTGCTGAATGTTTAAGTTATTGCTGTTAGTGTTTAAAAACTCGAGTCAAACATAAGTTAGATTTTTTATTTTTATTTTTATTTTTTTTTAAAGTACAAAATGGGAAAACTCACGTTTGGCCTTGCACAATTAATATGTAGCTTTGAAAGATTTTAAGAACGTGATTAGAGAAGTGGTGGATAACTGTGTGGTATTTGTAAAATAAAAATGAACATTTGATTCTTTTTGTCTTTCTGGATTAATGATTTTGAAAATAAATAGCATTATATTGGAAGATAGAGATGATTGGAGTTGTTGAAGGTTCACAATTCCCACTATAAATAAATAAGAGGAAATTACATCGGGTGTCAATTTTTTTGTATATAATTACAAAAATGTCATTTTTTTTTTGCCATATCAAGAATGCCTCTTTTTGACATTTTTACTCTTGTAAAAAAATTAATTCCCCAACAGTTACACCATTAAATGAGATTGACGTGGGCTTGAAAATTGTACAAAAGTGTTATACAGATCAGATAAATTGTCGTACGATTGTCAGAAAATGTCCGTCGTTACAGTAATTCTCGACAGATGGGTAAATCTCAACAGATGAAATGTCGTTCTCAACAGTTTACCTCAATAATTCTCGACAGATGAGTGCATAAAATTAGATAAAATTTGACTTGTCAATCAAATGGGTGCATAAAATCAACCAACATTACAATTAAATAATAAATTTAATTGTTTATGTATATTATTTGTTTAATTGTTTATTTAAAAAGTAAAGAAACAATTAAATTAAATATGAAATAAGTCATTAAAATAAATAAATTAAATAACTAATTAAATATTAAGTATACATAAATAATTAAAATAATTGATGGCATATTTAAATAAAAAACGAAATTAAATATTAGATAAATAATTAAAATAAGTAATTTAAAAAAATAATTAAATAAAGTAATGAAATATTAAGGAAATAATATACATAAATAATTAATGAAAATTTTAAACAAATTAAATTAAATATTGAATAAACAATTAAAATAAATAAATTAAAATAACTAATTAAATGTGAAGTAAATAATATACATAAATAATTAAAGTAATTAATGAAATATTTAATTAAAATTAAATTAAATATTACATAAAAAATTAAAATAAATAAACAATTAATTAATTAATTAAACAGTAAATAAATAATATACGTAAACAATTAAAACAATTAATGATATATTTAAATAAACAAGTGAATTAAATAATAAATAAACAATTAAAATATGTAATTAGTAGAGTTAACATTTCTACTTCTTTTATCTTTTTTTTTTTTTTTTTTTGTATTAACAAAATTCAAAATTGACAATATAATATATATATATATATATATATATATATATATATATATATATATATAATATAAAATACATTAAATGAAAATATAATATACATATATATTACAATAAAATATTGAAATTTAATCAAAATATCAAGACCATTAATGACATTCAAATCATGTCATAAATGGTACCATATGTGATTGCAAGGGTAATGAGGACATTTCACAACATAAAAGTGACATTTTTGAACAAATTATGTGTAAATGAGAAAAAATGATGGATTTTCTATTTTAGTGACATTTATGAAAATTCCCCAATAAATAAACACATGCCCACACTTCACCCTTGTCTGGGTTTCAATTTTTTTAAAAATTCATTTTTTAGTATACATTCTTTCATAAGAGGAATGTTGTACATAAATTCAAAATTTTTTGTTTATTTTCTAAGAGAGCCGCTATTTACGTTCGCCGTTTTTATCTACTTTCATTAAAAATATGTAAATTTACTTAAATTAAATAAAAGTTATATCACTCTAGATTTATCTGTTAATATTTATATTCATTAAATTTTCTCAAATCTTTTTATATTCTTGTAGAATTGTTGTTTAACTAAAATCCTAATAGTTATAAAATATCATTTTGAACTAAATCAAAACTGAAAAACGTAAATCTAAACATTAAAAAGCTAATCTCCTCGATTTGGCCACTGGAACTTTAGAAACACCTACAAATTGAAATGGAGGCTTCAAGAAATTCAAATAATTACATATTATAAATTTTAATAAACAAAGTCGCGAATCAATAAAGATGGGCGAAAATTACACGCAAGTTAGAACTGAAGCTTGAAATGATTACCGCTACATTTCAATAATGACAGTTGAAGTTCTGGTCTGCTTCTTCATCTCAACCTAATTTTACGAACTAATCAGAACGTTATTATCCATAAAATCCTCACTTTGTCCAAGTCATGGCATGTAACTTTATCTCACAGTCAAACAGTGATACTATGTTGTGAAAGAACTGCGTTCGAGGAAGGTAGAAATACGACGTGAATTTAAAATGTTAATATTTTAACAGAGATAAATATAAATTGAAGTAGTTATAACAATCGTTCTTCTCAATTTATTTTTCTCCCAAAATCTCATTTTAACTGTGCAAAACTGAGGCTTCATTTCTGAACACACAAATTCATTTTCTCCATTTCTAAACCATAACTAGATTAGAGAAGAAAAGCTGAAAATGAAGGCAGCTATGTTGAAATCTGTACTCAGGAGGAGCTGCTCCACCACCGTGCCATTGCCATACCGTCGCGGCTTCACGTCTGAGTCTGCGCCGGAGCGGAAGGTCGCTGTCTTGGGAGCTGCCGGTGGGATCGGACAACCATTGTCGCTTCTCATGAAGCTCAACCCTCTCGTCTCCAAGCTAGCGCTCTACGATATTCCCGGCACTCGTGGAGTTGCCGCTGACGTCAACCATACCAACAGCAGATCTGAGGTCTCTTTTTATTTTATTTTTTTCTTCTTCTATTACTAAATTTTCATTTCTAATGTAATTATACCTTGTTTCTGCTGTTTCATTTGATTCTGAAATTATTAAGTATTCGCTTAGGGTTTTGGACAACCTATTGTCTCCTCTTACTTTTAGGTATTCGATCAATATGTGATTTCTGTTTTTATCTCAATTTTGTGCAATTTCTTTGTTCCTATGCAGCTCTCTTAATTTAACTACCAAGTGCACTCAAAATTATAGACATTTTAGGAATCCTCAATGTGCAATATTTGGAAAATGGTTAATTCCACTACCAAAGAACTAGGGCAGGCTTCAAGACTTGTACATCTTTGCTTATTCGTTCCCATTCATGAATTTTAGTGTGCTTGGGGCAAATTGTTTTCCATAATACAGTGAATCCCAACACTTATCTTTTTAATTGCATCTCGCACTGATTACAGTCATGAGACTAAGCCCAGAATGTTGGAGGAGTTTTTACTTGATTTCTAGAACATTGAAATGATATTTTTTTGCAGCAATCACAGTTCTCTATAAAGATTGGGGTGTGATGTGGGGGAAGAAAAGAAAAAGTCTTTATGTCCTTTGAATGACAAAGCAGACTTGTTTGATGTCCAATCTTCCTAAATGCATTTCCTGATGAGAAACGATTTCTCTCTTATTAAAATTTTGGTCTGTGTCCATTCAAATGGACAAGTTATAAAAATGTGAATTCTCTAGATTTAATATGGAAACTTGGACAACTAATTAAATGATACCATCGTCTAGATTCATAGTAATATCCATAATGAATACTAACATCCAATTTCTTTTCTATTTAATTTGTAAATTTGGTTCTCTCTGTTGTTTTTTAAAGTTTGTTCCTCTAAGTTTCATACTATGCATATACTTGATCTTCATGTCTCGTTTCAACTGCTTTATATCAATATCTTTGAAGTTGCAAGTTTTTTTCCTTTAGTATTGCATGTTCTTCTCACTAATTATCTTTGATTTGATGGGTAAAAAACACCTATTGCTTGAATATATAGGTTGCTGGGTTTGTGGGAGAAGATCAGCTGGGGCTGGCTCTGGAGGGATCTGACATTGTTATCATTCCAGCTGGTGTACCCAGAAAACCTGGCATGACTCGTGATGATCTCTTCAACATCAATGCTGGAATTGTTAAATCTCTTTGTACTGCAATCTCCAAGTATTGCCCCATCGTGAGCCTTCATACTTGCAAATTATTAGATATTTCATGGCTTCTCTTTTCTACTGAATGTTCCATAACCATATCTGTGCTAGTTTCTCCAAAATCAGGCTCTTGTCAATATGATTAGCAATCCTGTGAACTCCACCGTCCCAATTGCTGCTGAGGTCTTCAAGACAGCAGGAACCTACAATGAGAAGAAACTGTTTGGTGTGACCGCACTTGATGTCGTTAGGGCCAAGACATTCTATGCTGGCAAGGCCAAAGTCGACGTGGCAGGTATGTGTAATATTCATTTGTTTGCTTAATATTGCTTATTAATCTTGAATTGTAGTTTCCTTATTGAAATATCTGTTCACTGCCTAAATATTCTACCTTTCTTGCAGAGGTCAATGTGCCTGTTGTTGGTGGGCATGCTGGCATAACAATTCTCCCGTTGTTTTCACAGGTACCACATTTTTTTGCTTGTTATATTTTGTCTTACATTTTCAAGTTGGCAATTGTGTGCTTCATTAGACTTGTAATATATGGTTGAATGTTTGATAATACACCACACCAAGAGCCAATTTGTCAGATGAAGAGATTAAAGCTCTCACAAAACGAACCCAAGATGGTGGGACTGAAGTTGTCGAAGCTAAGGCAGGAAAGGGTTCAGCTACGTTCTCAATGGCGTAAGTATCAACTATTCTATTGTTTCTAAAGGATTTTGGTGCATGGTATATGGTCAACTGGTGGTTATGAGATTGATGATCACATTTGAAAGGAAGAGATTATTTTTAGATTATAGATGACTTTGGAGCGAATCAGATATTGTTGCCAGTTATACTATTCTCTGTACAGATACACATAAAAGCCTGTATGTTTCTACCGCACAATCAATTTCCACTTATATCTTGATTGGTGTGTGCCTTGATATACAAATCTTCCAGATGTATGACAAGCTGGACCTTCTGTTTGGTGGTCTATATCATGACAATTTTATACTGGAAAAAAGGTCAAAAACAGCAATTTGATTTGATGCTGGGTGTTATCTGCGATTTGATGCTAATGACTCCCCACTTGTCAGTTTGATTAAATGGTCCTAAGCACTGACTTTTATGCAGTTATGCTGGGGCCATATTTGCTGATGCTTGCTTGAAGGGACTTAATGGGGTCCCAGATGTTGTGGAGTGCTCATTCGTGCAGTCAACTGTCACCGAGTTACCTTTTTTCGCATCCAAGGTAATAGAACACAACCTCTTCAGTATTTTTCTTTTCCGGCAATGAGATGTAAACACTTGCTTGGCTATGAGAACATAGTTGTTAATGGGTAAACCTCTGGTTATCAGGCGATACATCTTTTCAGCTGTGTAACTTTTAATGAATGAATCACAATATTCAACTCTGTTGATCAATTAAAATTTTATAACTCTTAGGCCTAGTTGCAAAGCCATCAAATTGAGCACTGTGTGATGCTGTGAGAAGTTCACTGGTTGTTAGCTCGTTACTGGTTAATTTCAAAGTTGTCTTTTTTCTGCTTCTAGGTGAGGCTTGGGAAGAATGGCGTGGAAGAAGTCCTAGGCTTGGGCCCACTTTCTGATTACGAGCAACAAGGACTAGAAGCTCTTAAACCCAAGTTGAAATCGTCCATCGAGAAGGGAATCAAATTTGCCAACCGGAGTTAAAATGGCTCAACCAACTATTAGTTCTATTATTAAGAACTCAACACAATTTTGCTTATGTTTCGGTGTTGTATCTTCTGTATAATTCCTGCTACAAAGAGGGATCAAATTCAGGCTCCAGCTGCTCGAGTAGATTTATAGACATCTCTCAAATATTATCAGCAACATAAACAAACTGTACGAGGGGTTATCAAACAATTGGGTAGAAACTACCTTAATGCTACAAAAGTGGGGTTCTTACAAAGAAATATATGCTACTTATAATTCCATTTATTAATGCATTGTCTGCTAGCCATGTCAACTGTCAAGCTTCTTTTTATGATATAAACATTCAAGTGTATATGATCGATTCCCCTGGTGTTATAACAAACTTTCGACTCTTCTTTTAGTTATTGTGCTAGGAGTACTATATGTTCCTTAAGAAATGCAGCCTTTGTATCAAATTCAAAGAGGTAGAACTGAACAGGGGACTTTGCCCTTTCCTCCACGTTCCATTTCTGTAGATTGCTGCTCATTCCCACTGGTTTTTAAATGTTGAAGGGAACATTGTACCATTGGTTCTCAAAACATTGCTAAGTTAGCAAATTGGTTCCTGACCTCCAAAGAGACGAGTCGTTTCCTAAACTTCCATTAAATTTGCACAACATAAACTAATCAAATATTTGTTGAATAATAAAAACATGCTTCAGCTTAGTTCTTTCGCATCAGAAGCTAACATTTACAATGTGACTATTCGATAATATGTATTTTGAACATTCAATTAATTGTATAACTATAATAAAAAGATACACAACTTGCTCTTTTTAAGAGATCGAGAACCGACCCTGCAATTTTTCCAATTCTGAAATGAAAACAGCGTCATGAGTGGCATCCATACATCCTCGGGAACAAACAAACAAATCAAAACACAAACATGACAGAAGTACATATATGATCATGACTAAGTGCTGCATTGATCAACTATGGTTTTCATTATACATCGGTTTCACAGGCATCATAACTAAAAACAGAAAGGAAATATTCAGTGCAAAATGCTGGCTGAGGAATAACTCAGCCCGAATCATAATCCAACTGGCGACTACCTGCAAAAGAAAATCAGAGAATACTTTAAAGATAAAATGATTTTTACACACCAATTTTTTTTCCCCCAAACATCTGGTAATATAATACAAAATTCAAATGCAACAATACGCTAAAAAGGCATTATATCTACCTACTCCCAGCCAGCAGGATTGACATGCATACCATCCCGGGTTTTGTTCTAATAACATCTTTGCTACTCTCCCACTAGTCATTATGTAAATGATACGAAAAATCCTCCAATAGTTTCTTATAACTAAAATAGGTGGGATTAGTCGAGGTGCGCGAAAGCTGGTCTGGACATCCACGGTCATAAAAATTAAAAAAAAAAAAAAAAAAAAGGTGTAGCAATCTTCATAATTTACATTTGCTACGTTCTTCCATCACCATCATAACCAATCAAAATCATTCTTAATAAAAGAATCCATCTTAAATAGACCTACAGTTCAAATGATGGTAAGAACGGGAGTTCCAGCTCATACACCTAACTAAAAGCCATCACATTCTGCACCCAGCCTGCACAGAACCTCCGAACATCTTGAAACCATCATTTGCAGAAGCATCACCAAAATAATCATAGAGCACATTCGTCATTGATGTCCTGCAAAGTTACAAATGAATTAGAGAACTAAGTTCTTTCGTCTTATCATATTCAGCCAACCGCACCCAAAAAATAGAGAGAAAAACAGAGACAAGTAATACACGGAAAACTAAAAAAAAAAACCCATCTTGGTAACAAAACTATTTAGACCCAAGAAAGCACCAATATGGACACGAGCACAACACTACACATTGGGGATGCATAAAAAAAATAAAGTTAATATATTATTTATTTTTTATATTTATTTTTTCGCGTAGAACTATTTTTTTATAGTCTTAAAAATCGCACGTGTCTTTTTTGCAGTAGTTAAAATTCCACTGGTAAAACTGCATGTGCCCTTTTGCAATTAAGAAAAGCCTATTTTGCTGCCAAATACCTCTGGCCCGAAAAGCGAAAAAACCCAGATTCCCCCCCTCTATCCGTCTCTGTAGACACCTACACTTTGGCCTTTCCGTTCAATATAGGTTAGACCTCACTGAATGCTAATGTCTCTCTCAACACGAAAGCCTTCATTTTTCTAAACTATTGCATGCAGCAAGCCGTCCAAATAATGCAAAGTTTTTCATTTGCGGAATTTATGGAAGACGAATTAACAGCTACGACAAGCATCACATTGAATATCTAATGCTGAATCTTCATGAACAGCATGAAAATTAATGCAATCATTTTCAAACCACCAAACTAGGAAAGACTACCTGTTAATTGTTATCATTGTCATTTTCTTAATATATTCTTTTTCTTCACTTCTTTCTTTTTTTCTTGGGGAGAATGGTGTTTTTCTATTGTTGGTTGGGGGGTGGATCGTCAGCTCACCTCCAAAATTAGAAAGCGCTTTAAAGTTGTAATTTGGATACTAAAACACTTACACAAGTAACGTTGAATTAAGGTAATCAAACAAGTGCACGTCTAAGATGTGAAGAGAGAGGCAGCGGAAGGAGGGGCCTTGGGTTGCAAGGAGAATGATGGTGAGAAGTAGGGTTTGGGAAGGGATTTTTGATTTCTCATCTGTTATAAGGTTTTTGGGTTGCAGAACAGGTCGTTAGCAGGTTTTGGATAAAAAATATAAAACTTGCTATCCGAACCCAAGTATCCGACCCGAACCAAGCTACTAGAGGCCAAAGAATCAAACCGGCCTGAATTGGCTCGGTTCGCTCCTTTTCAGGTTAGTGGTTTTAGTGCCCAGTCCTAATCAGCTCTAAGAGCATCTTAAGCATTATAAAGAGCATCATTAAATTTAGAGAGTCAAAATTTTTATGCTCTCCGACAATGCTGTCTATTTTGGCTCTTTAATTTGTTTTCTCAAGGAACATTTATTGATTTCTCATCAAATTTTATTTAACATAATTTTTTAAGTCAATGGCCAATCAATTTAAATATGATTTGAATAGTTTAAGTAGAGTACTAAAATCTGTAACTTATTAATGCAATCATTGTACATTACAAATATAGAGTGGGTTTGGCTTTCTAAATTTGGAGAACCAAATCCACAAATAGAGTCTCTTGGAGCTCGTTTTCAAGCATTAGTTCTTTAAAATAAATAGTTTCTTGGAGATGTTCTAAAGTTGTGCACTATAGATTGTTTGGCTATGCATTTCACTACAAAAATCCAAGACTAATAGAAATTTTGAGGATCAGAAAGATTTTCAACCACTTAACTAATGTAAATCTCACCCCTAGGAAAACGTACTAAATATGCCAAAGCTAATGGTCAATAAGTAAACATGGAATATCCACGAAAGCTCAAAACTTTTCATTTAGAAATCATGTCAGGTTCTATGCACCATAAAACAGCGAGGGAAGATTCTTGATGTTATTTATCAGCTTGTTTGTGGGAGTGGCAAAATTTAAAAGTGCCAAGTACTTTTTGCATTTCGACAATGCAAATGCTTCTCATTTCTATATTTCAAACAAAATAGCAGAGATGCAAAACCACCAGAATATGGAGGAAGATGGTAAAACATACAACTTGCAGGAAAAGGTTCCCGAAGGTAATGTTAGCTCAATAGACATGAGCTGTGACTAAAGAGAAAGACTAGTCATTAGCAAAGATATCTCTTCCTTTACCTTAACAGTATCCATTCATGTCCTAGGTGACTGCCCTGCATCTGATCCATCTGCAGAGGAACTATCACTGTCGGAATCTGCATGTTGAATACACAAGAAAAATTCACGAATAGCATCAGTGTCATTTGGAGGACATAAGACAGAATTGATTATGTCGCGAGTGAAAAAGACTGGCTAATGCCCCAAATAGAGCAAAGAAGAAATAGTCATCATTTACCGCTCGAAGACGATCCAGAGTCACTGCTAGAACTGCTTGAACTGCTAGACCCACCCGCATTATATCCCTGCTTTTCACCTTGAGCACCAGGTGGGGGAGAAAAACTCTTGTCAGCTCCTTCAAACATGACAAAGAAACGCAAACATCAGATCATAGAACTTCTATTTCCATCTAAAGTAGGCATAATGACTAATCTAAAAGGCAACCATCATAAGGGTAAATTTGCTACCTGATCCACTTTCCTTGTGAACATCTGGAACTCCTAGGGTTGTCCTCTACAATTTGATATGATACAGGTTAAATATTTCAGAAGGAAAAATTTTGTTTTGAAGGAATCCGAATGGTAAATTCCAGACGATGTGCAATTGCAGTAATCATAATTCTAAAGCTCTTACCATCATCGGAGTAGTCCCAGTAGCTTCTGCTCTTGCTTGCAGAGCAAGTTCAGCTTTTCTCTTGTGCTTGCTCAAATTCTTTTTGTAATTAGAGACAAACCTATCCAGCTCCCAGAGTGTTTCTGGATCAACACGGTCAATATCCACTTCAATCTCACCATCGTGTTGTGAAAGCGTAGTGTTCCTCTTTTTTTATGATTTGAACAATATCATCAATTTTTTCTGAAGGCAAGCTCTGAAGGTTAGTGCTGAGTCTTTGCTTCTCCTCATAAGTCATGTCCCTTTTATTGGGATCCTTTGCTTTAGGTTTCTTTGGTACGGGTGTCCGAACAGAATGTGAATGCTGCCTTTTGGGATCAATAGACATGGGTGTTGGCATTGATACTGAACTATCCAAAGTCCTCATTTGAGGGACTGAAGGGATATGGCTAGGAATTGGGGCAGCAAATGAGGCAGGGACAAGAGCAAGGGCAGGAGTAAAATTAGACTGAGGAGGAGCCTTTCCTGAAATTGGAGAGGGCAATCCAGCATCCTGATACATTTGGTACCTCCAATAGGGATTATACTCCGTCTCTATCACCGCCCACCTCTCTTCAAATATCTGAGCCAGTTGTTCTGCCATAACATGGACGTCCTGCCCCTTTGGATTATATGTCATAGCATTGTGAAACACAAGTCTCACATCCTCTGCAAACTCCCTAGGAGACTTGTACCAATTCTGTGAAAGTCTATTCTTAATTGTACCCAAATCCATAGGATGCTTAATAATATCATGGTAATCACGCAACCCCAATGCTTTGGCATCCACTGGCTCATTAAACACCCAACCATGTTTGTGCTTCATCAACCTCTGAAGTAAGTTACTACAACTCCTTAACACCTGATTCCTATTCTTGTCAAAACCAAAACCTGAGCCAAATGCATGTTCTGTCTCTCTACCATGTTTTCTCCCATTACTCGTCTTCAACCTCTTGTTACTTTCGAGGGGGAGTCTTTCTTTCCCCAGGAGAAACTCCGAATTTCTATAATACTGATTGGCCTTGGGAGTCCTTTTCTCCTTCTCAACAAAATCATTTGCCCCAAGATGGTTTTCCATTACTGTAACACTGAGCTGCCTATTATACAGCCTTGGTTCTTGATGTCTCACAGCACCTACATCAGAATTCACCCTGGCTAACCCAATCAGCCTGCTTTCAGTATTCCCCACCGAGCCCACCTCTGAATGGACTCTAACCAACGCCCTCCTCTCTACTGCATCATTCCCCACATACTTTGGCAGAGATTGAGAATATTGACTTAAATTTCCGCCAGCAGCAGCCATATATGTGCCATTACTATTAATGTTAATACTGTTAATATTAGTGTTGTCGTCAGCAAGCCGAAGGTGCTTGGCTTCAAGATTTTTAACTAACCTCCTAATCTGATCAAGCTCACTCTGTAGCTGCTGCCTAAGCTCCCTAACCTCATTCTTCGGAGTTAATTTCGATAAATTAAATCTAACTCTATCATGAACCCTAGTTATCTCTCCAGAGGCTTAACAATTCCGTTCACATTTACTGGCCCATTCCGAACGGGTGGTCGCAGTTCTGTAATTAGTTCTCTATCGTTCTGTGGCTCATCCCCCCTCGGCAACCGTTCTGGTGACACTTCTCTACCATGTGGCAGCTCATCTGCACTAGGAAGTGACAATGATGCTCTGAGATTGTGGGAACTGTTCTCAGTAGTCGACCGCAATGCTTCTATAAGATTCTCAGAACCATTCCCACTGGGAACTGGCGATGATTCTTTAAGATTCTGAAGATTGTTTCCACTGGATGGTGGTGATGATACACTAAGATTTTGCTGGTCAGCTGCTTGACATTCACTGCCTCTTTGCAGTCGCTTCTGAATCGAAGCGCTATCCTCTTGTAGGAAAGTAAGTTGTTTTACATGCTGTGGTTGTTCTTCCAGTTGATGCTGAGAAGAATCAACACCTTCACACTCTAAGGTTGGAGGCGGAGTTTGTTCTCTATGTAGAGGTCGCTCTTGCGGACTCTGCGGAGAAAAATTCACATCTTCCACCCCTATGGTTTCTAAATTCTCATGATTGGTGGTTGCTGCAGCAGAAGCATCAGCAGTGGTAGCCAAAGAGAAGGCGGTAACAGAATCATTCTGGTTCTCAATGGTCCTGGAGTTGAGAACCCCGTTCACAGCGGTGGTGGTGACAGCTACGAGGACTTCTTCGGAAGTGGCGGCGGCGGCAGTATCGTTATTAGCACTGAATTTCTGGGTTTTCTTGTGGAATCTTCGGGAATAAACTTTGCTATTCTCGGTCCACCGAACACTTTCTCTTGAACTCAAACCATTACTCAAATCCCCTATAGTCTCCGAAGCCATACATGTAATCACCAAATAATAACAAAAAGAAACCCTAATTTCTTCGAAATCCCAAAAGCTAGGATATGACCAAAATAACACAAAAATAAAGTTTCAAGAACAAATAATCGCAAACCAAGCTAGATTAAAGAGTCGATTTTTAGGAAACATATACGGAGATTCAACTCATACAGAAGCAAGAAAAAAAATTAAAAAACAAAAGCCAAAGATCTGAAGGGTGACTAATTTTCAGAGCAAATTGCTGATTTTAAACACACGCGCTCGTTGACTAATCATAAGGCGGTGATATGCTACCTTGGCGCGTGGGATGTGTTGAGTTGCACCGCCAGCATACAGGAGTATTGATTTGGGATGAAACATCACGCGCTAGTTCTGCAAGTGGTTCTTCGATACCACGTGTGATTTTAGACATATACTCACTTTTTAAAAAGTTGTTTCAATTTTTAGCCGCTCAACTATTTCAGATATGAGAAAATAAAATATTAATTTATTGAAAAATATGTAATTAAGAATAATTTTTTTTAATTAATGTGTAATATTATTTTATTAAAAAATTTATAATTGATAAAAAAAAAAGAGAAATAAATTTTAATTTAATAAGGGCCAAACAAAATACATATATGTTTTGTATATAAAATATTACTGAGATTTTTATTTTATTTTGAAGATTTTTATTTAATAGTTCAAATAATTGAAATCAAATGCAATTTATTTTTTCATGAAAGAAAAGTCATATTCCATTTTGAATATATAAAAAGCACCCATATGAAGAAGGAATCATGCTAGTGTATCAGAATTTTTTTGAGATCCTAATTGATATATACTCACAATAGGGGTGAGCGAAGAGCATTTTTTTTACATTTTTTATTCACGCAGATCTCGTACACACATAAAAATAGATCATTCAATGTGTCAATATTTTTCTGAAACACATATTTTTCATGAAGAAGGATTATTTTCAGTATTTCTTAATTGCTATAAAAAAGAGAATCTTTGAAATTGACTAGATTCAAAAACTACAACTTTAAATTGTTTGGATTAAAGATTACTTTTAGTGTTCACATTATTCGGGACAATTCTCATTGCTTCACTTACTCGTGAGGTTCAGAATTATATTAAGGGTTCGTTTGATAAAAAGTTGAAAAATAAATGACAAATAAAATATTTGGCAGGGAAGTGATTTGCTTGAAATTTGTTTGAGAGGAAAGGTGTTTGATTGATATAATTTTTTACTTGACAAATTTTTCGTTTGACTTTGTTTTTTACGCAAATTATCAATTAAATGGATAAATTTTTTTACCATTGACTTTGAAATGTGTTCCAATTGTTTAAATAAATAAATATATATATATATATATATATATATATATATATATTCATGGCAAATAAAACGTATCAAATAACTAAAAGTAGGAACTATGAAAATATTTTCCTAATTCCATGACAAATAAAACCTATCAAATGGACCTTAAGAGGTCTCTTGCAAAAGAATAAAACTTCCCTAAGGCTATTTAAGTCAAGAAAACATTAAAAATAGCTAACAAATTCAACGTGTTAAATAAATATGGACGATTTAAATCATTCGAGTTTGTCATTGACCATCATTGCCTTTCACCTTGACATCATTCTTGATCTTATTTATGATGTTAGAATATGAAGAATAGCCTAATATCTATTATGCATGTGGTCACATTAGGTGTTACGGGTCTATAGAGACCCGCCACTTTACCCGCCACACGGCAGACGAACTGAATTCACACGGACGAAATGAATGAGCGACTCCGAACTGAAGCACTGATTTCGCATGGACGAACTGAATGTGTCTATCCGAACTGAAGCGCCTTCACTTACAGTAGAACCGAACTCATCTGCACTTCACAGCGGATGCAAATGCCCGCACTCCGCATCTACGGTACTTCATGAACCTGCCCCGCCTCTCTTGCCAAGATCTTTTGTACAAAGATCTTTCCAAAGCTAAATCTCTGACTGATTGATGGGACGTGTGGCAGAATTCAAATGATCAATTCAGCCGCATTCGTCAGAACATTTAATATCCGCCAATCTATGGATTGACAAGCTGATACCTAGGATGAGACGATCCGGGAGGATCCGAGGCCACGTGTCTCCTCATCCAACGGTTCTTCTCTTTTCATCCTTAGTATAAATATCTACACTTAGTGCTAGAAGAGAGACTTTTGATTTTGGATCCCCACAAGCAACATAAGATATTCTCCCCTTTTATACATACTTTGTTATTTTCTTGTTTTTTCTAACCGTCGGTGACCTTTTTCAGTGAACTGAAAAACTGATTTGATCGTCGGAGTGCTCGCGGCCGCCTTCACCCCCACTAGGAAAGGGTCACAAGTGCCTAACGACTTGTTATCGTGTGCAGGAAGAGTTGACATGAAAACTTATCTGTTGACGGTTCAGAGGACCATTTTTTGAGGTCAACATTAGGCATATTGCAAAATCTTGCTCCAAGAACAAATGTTGGAAAGAGAAGTTCTAATGGAGTTAGTGATTGAGAATCATTCAAGAAATATGCAAAATCACCATCAAACGCATGCAATTGGATTTTTTCTATTTCAGATTTTGTATTTCTTCGTTAAAAGTACATTTTTGTCAATACTCATTAATCATTAATATTTTTTAATGTCACCCTATATTCACGTTGTCAAAGAAAGCTGTCAAACTCAATGTGTCGAATAAATTGTCTAATATCTGTTATGCATTTGGTTGCATTGGGGATATTGCAAAATCTTGCTCTAGGATGCAAAGACAATTTCAAGAAAGAGAAGTTAATAGAGTTTCCAATTGACAACAACACATGAAAATACAAAATCATCATCTAATGCAAGCAATTGGATTATTTTTTCCGGAGTTTACATTTATTCATTAAAAGTATATTTTTGTCAATACTCATTAATCATTACTCAATGTATATAGCACTCATATTAAAGAAAGTTGACAAACTCAACGCGTCGGATAAGATAAATCGAATAAATGTGGAGGACATATATCACGCCAGTTTGTTATTGACCATTGTTAGGTTCCACCGTTTGTTATTGATCATCATTAGCTTCCACCTTGGAATCATCCTCATTGTACATGTCATTGCATGGGGTATATTACAAATCTTGCTCCTAGATGAAGTGACAAATGTGAGAGAGAAGTTCTGATATAGACTTTGTAGTTGAGAACCAAGCATGAAAATTGTAAAATCATCATCAAACATTAGTAATTAGATTCTTCTATTTTTGGAGTTTGTATTTATTCATTAAAACTACTTTCTTTTCAAAACAAGTTAATCATTTAGCCCCTGTTTGGTAGCCATTTTTGGGGATAAAATGAATTTTTGAATAGTTGATTGATGAAGAATGTGTGGTTAAAAATTAAGGAAAATTTTTGGGTTAATATTATTTTATTGAAAAATATGTGATTGAAAAGAAGAGAGAGATAAATTCATTTTAGGAAAAATGGCTACCAAACAGAGGCTTAATATATTTGAATGGAATACAATATTCATGTTTGTTAAAGAAATCTAACAAACTCAATGTGTCGAATAAAGAAAGCTAACAAACTCTACATGTCAAATAATGCAAGTTGAATAAATGAGGATGACCTACATCATGCCAGTTTGTTATTGACCATCATTACCTTTCACCTTCGCATCATCGTTGATCGTATTTATGATGCCAAAATATGAAGAATGGCTTAAAATCTATTATGCACGTGGTTGCATTAGGCATATTGCAAAATCTTGCTCCAAGTTGCAACGACAAATGTGAGAAAGAAAAGTTCTAATAGAGTTTTTGGCTGGAAACCACACGTGAAAAATACAAAATCATCATCAAATGCAAGCAATTGGATTCTTCTATTTCGAATTTGCATTTATTCGATAGAAGTATATTTTTTTTTGTCAATACTCATTAATCATTAGATGTTTTAAAATGTAATATGATATTTATGTTGCTAAAGAAAGCTAACTAACTCAATATGTCAAACAAGGCAAGTCGAATAAATATGGAGAGCCTACATCATGTCAATTTCTTATTGACCATCTTTACTTTCCACCTTGGCATCATTCTTGATCTTATTCGTGATGTTAAAATATGAAGAATTACCTAATATTTGTCATGCATGTGATTGTATGGGACACATTGCAAAATCTTCTTGTAAAATGCAATAACATGTGCGAGAAAGAGAAGTTCTAATAGAGTTTCTGGACGAGAATCACGCATGAAAAATGCAAAATCGTCATCAAATAAATGCAAGCAGCTGGATTCTTCTTTTCTCCGAGTTCAAATTAATTTGTAAAATTATTGTTTTGTCAATATTCATTAATCATTTAATGTTCTTGAATATAATACATTATTTATGTTGTTAAAAGAAAGCTAACAAATTCAACATGTCAAATAATGCAAATCGAATCAATGTGGAGGAGCTACATCATGTAAGTTTGTTGTTGATATCGTTACCTATCACCTTTGCTTCATCCTTATTATGCATGTGACATATTGCAAAACTTGCTCCAACATGCAACGACAAATGTTAGTAAGAGAAGTTCTACTAGAGAACCACGCGTGAAAAACTGAAAATCATCAGCTAACACGAGTAATTGAGTTCTTCCATTTTGAAATTTGCATTTATCTGTTAAAGTATATTTTTATGAGAACTTGTTAATCATTTAATGACTTTGAATATAATACAGTATTCAGTTGAAAGAAAGTTACTCAACATGTTGAATAAGGAAAGTTTGAGAAAATTTGGAGGACCTACTGTTATGTCAGTTTGTTATTGACAATCATTACCTTCCATATTGATACCATTCTTGATCTTATTTGTGATGTTAAAATAAAAAATGCTAAACAATCCACTTAAATGACCACTTGCTTGATCACACTCTCACATGGGTGTTTGGGTCCTGCGGAAATAAAATAATATTTTTCCTCCCAATATGTGTGGGTGTGGTCATCCAAGAGGTCAAGCAAACGAGTACTATAGCATGACTCTGTTAAAATATGGAAAATTGCCTAAAATTTGTTATGCAAGTGGTTTCATGGAACATATTGCAAAATCTTGCTACAAGATGCAACAACAAATGAGAAAGAGAAGTTCTAGTAATATAGCAATATGGAGGGGACAAAATTTTGTCCCAAGCATAACATTAGAAGAAAAACCAAAAATTCCACATTAGGAAATAAAAATTTTGTCCCAAACCATTTGGGGTAGACCGACCACAAATTGCATATAGCGCTCACTCCTACCTCAATATAAACTAATTGATCAACATGCCAATCCCAAGGAAGCTTGCATTTTTCTGTCTTCCACATCGACCATTTTGAAATACCAATATCTGCCAGTTGCTCTTTTGACACATTTCTCTCCACCTTACAATGTACAGCTCTTTCAGCAGTATTTCCATCCTCAATGCCCTAATACCTTGAGACTACCCACGAGTGGCACTTGAATTTCTATACTCTGCTACCTTTATTGACGGAGAAGGGCTTAAAAGCAGGAGCCGTGACAATACTTGCCATATCCCCTCGTCTCTTCTACTATATATTGTCAAGCAACAAAACCAGCAAGCTAACCAGGACCGTACTTGAGATTTGAGACCTCAGTCGAACTTTAAAATTGGACCTCAACTAGTTGTCTTTTATTTAGCTAATCCTTGGAAAAATAGTTTAAAAAGAAATAATAATAAAGGGTACTATACTTTTTTGGCTTCATTTTTTTTTCCTTTTTTTGGCTTGATCTACTCAACTAACAAAAATCTTCATCAAATATTATGATAATCACCTTGTCTACAAACGTGAGCTTCGAAGAAGAGAGGTATTTATTCAAACCAAACCAAATATCAACAGCAAGAATCAAGAATGAACCACTTCCAACTGAATTCAACATATTTGACTACAACACCATTGATGCTTAGAAAGGGCAGAATCCCTACAGAACCAGAAAATAATCCGCAATAAGTAGCTTCTAGTTACTTTTAAGCACAACTGAGCAAATTGTATCTAGGGCCATGCTTCTTTGCCATGGGGGTTGACGTCATGGGGGTGGTCAACCCGATGGCAAAGTGGTTTAACCCTTGTATCTAAATGATCAAACTAGTCTAATCAAACAAAATAAAAGAAAAATAAGCATCACAATCCAAGTGATGTAATGCAGCCCAAACAAAGAAAATACAACAAGGAATGATAAACCAAATAGAAAAAGAAAACAACAATCCCAAGACATGTTCGCAGTATAAAGTAATGGCTGAATTATATTTCTTCTATGTTTAAACTTTACAGCAATGTTCTGTATAAATAGGAAAAAAGGAAGTATAAATATGGCCTATACATATTCTATGGCCAGCATAAAGGGAGATCCAAGTATGTAGAGAAAGATTTCTAAAGTTGCTGCTAAAATCTCTCAGTGCATATTTTGGTATGATTTTGGTACAGCTCACGCCAACACTCCCCCTCAAGCTAATGCATACGAATCTCGAATGCGTAGCTTGTCTAGTGAGTTGTAGAAATCTTTGCTCGAAACTGCTTTTGTAAGGACGTCCGCCAACTGATCTGCTGACTTAACAAATGAGAATCTCATGATTTTTGCTTCGAGATTTTGTTTGATGAAATGCCGATCCACCTCTACATGTTTGGTACGATCATGTTGGATGGGATTATGAGAGATAGCAATCGCCGCTTTATTGTCGCAGAAAAGATTCATCTCGGATGTAGGTCCAAAACCAATCTCAGTTAGTAGCTTCTTGAGCCAAAGGAGTTCACAAAGTCCTTTGGCCATCCCTCGAAATCCAGCTTCGACACTTGACAATGCCACCACCTTTTGTTTCTTATTTGTCCAAGTAACTAGGTTTCCTCCAACGAAGGTGAAGTAGCCTGAGGTGGACTTTCGATCCTTTATATTCCCTGCCCAATCTGCATCCGTATAGCCCTAAACTCTTAGGTGGTCATTCTTAAAAAACAAGAGACCCTTCCCTGGAGATGATTTCAAATATCGGAGTATTCGAATTACCGCATCCATATGATCCTCACTTGGACAATGCATGAATTGACTTACTATGCTTACAGCATAAGCAATATCTGGGCGAGTATGAGACAAATAGATAAGTTTACCCACTAGTCTTTGGTATCTCCCTTTGTCTGTTGGTGTCTAGTCTGGATACTCTCCAAGCTTGTGATTCTGAGCAATTGGAGTTTCTGCAGGCTTGCACTCCAATAATCCTACTTCTGACAGTAGGTCAAGAATATATTTTCGTTGACACAAATATATTCCTTGTCGGGATCTTGCAACTTCTATTCCCAAAACATACTTCAATCCTCCTAGATTCTTCATTTCGAATTCAGTTGCCAGTTGTTTTTGAAGTCGAGATATTTCTTCCATGTTGTTACCTGTGCTGATCATATCATCCACATAGACTATTAGAGTGGTTACTTTGCTTTGTCGATGTTTTAGGAACAATGTATGGTCGGAGTTGCTTTGTTGGAAGCCATATTTTTTCATTGCTACACTGAAGCGTCCAAACCAAGCTCCAGGTGACTGCTTTAGTCCGTACAAAGCTCGCTCTAGTTTGCATACCACCCCCATCTCTGGAGATGCCGTATAGACTAGCGGGATATCCATATAGACTTCCTCCTCAAGATTGCCATGGAGAAAGACATTCTTTACATCAAATTGGTGCAAGGGCCAATCAAGATTTGCTGCAAGAGATAACAAAACTGTAATAGTATTTAACTTGGACACCGGAGAGAAGGTTTCCTGATAGTCCACTCCATATGTTTGTGTATAGCCTTTTGCTACTAATCTCGTCTTGTATCGTTCTATAGATCCATCTGCCTTGTGTTTGATGGAAATCACCCATTTAAACCCTACTGTCCTTTTTTCTTTAGGTAATAGTACTAGATTCCAGATTTTATTTTTCACTAGTGCTTCCATTCCTTCTTGTATGGCTTGAGTCCACTTTGGATCCGTTAAGGCTTCCTGAACATTAGTAGGGGTGTGGCATGCAGATAATGTATGTGCAAATTTCTTGAGACATTCAGGTAGCTTCTCAGTGGATGTATAGTTAGCGATTGGACCTTTCCTCAATATCTGGTGAATATCTACTTGGTGGTTTACCCCGATTGTGCCTGAAAGGTAAGGTATACCCAATAGATGTATCCATCTTAAAAGGTCAACCTTGTTAAGAGGAGTAGCCCAAGACCTTATAAATTGTCCTATATTTACACTTTAATCGATATGAGATTATATCCCTTAACATACCCCCGTAAGATGGTGGCTCGTTTGAGCAGACCAATCTTGAAATCCATATGCTCATATTTTTTAGTCTTACAATGATCGAATCGCTCGTTGGAGTTTAATGGGCTCTGATATCATGTTCGCAGTATAAAGTAATGGCTGAATTATATTTTCTATGTTTAAACTTTACAGCAATGTTCTGTATAAATAGGAAAATAGGAAGTATAAATATGGCCTATACATATTCTATGGCTAGCATAAAGGGAGATCCGAGTATGTAGAGAAAGATTTCTAAAGTTGTTGCTAAAATCTCTCAATGCATATTTTGGTATGATTTTGGTACAGCTCACGCCAACAAGACATTATTCTACCCAAAGCTAACGCAATATCAAAATTCTATCTGTAAAAGGAAAGGACGAAATTCCAACAACACAACCTAGATTTAGCCCTTGTCTTAGATCCATATCGGGGAAAAAAATATATTATTGAATAGTGATTTTTTGAGAATAAGTAAATTAGAAACAAATACAAGTATTTAAATAAGCATAGCCCAAACAAAGATAAAGAACATAACAAATAACAAGTACTATTTATTAAAGATACCTACAAATTTACAAAGACCCAATTAAAAAATTATCAAAATAGTCTACTTCTACTCTTCGGATGAAATTAAGGAAGTTTGGGACATACTCAAATTAGTACAATGTACTTAGCCCTGACCGTTATTTGAGAAAAATAATATTTTGAATAGTGATTTTAGGAGAATGTCTAGATGAGTAGGGGAAAATTTTAAGTTTAACTGCAAAATATTTTATTGTGCTGGTTGAAAATTAGTATGTAGACAAAGAATTTCCAGATAATGGAATCAAACAGGAGCTTATGTTGCTCAAGCACACTTCCCAAATCATTGCAATCGGCTGATGACAGGGGCTGGGAGCAGATTGAATTAGAGTTAAAATTGGGACGAAAATCGACTTGGGAGGAATGAGAAGAGACGTCTGCAATTTGGAAATTTCGGACAATACGATTTGGGTCTGCTTTGAAATGGGTAGCTATTAAAGGATCCTCGAACCCTAGCCACGCCAGAGCAAGATTGACGAGAAAGCTAGATACTGAATTCCCAAATTCTTAACTAGAGAATAAATATAAGCTTACATTTGGAATTAAACTAGCTACTTGTTGTATACATGAAGTTTGACATTTCAAGATGTGTCAAAATTTTGCGCCATTGATTATTTAAAGTATTATTGAAATCAATGTGTATAAAAATCCGTCACCTTGCAACAATGTCAAACTTGACGTAACTATGACAAAATTGTTACAGTTTTACTTCTCATTATCCACTTAAGCACATGGAACGGGAAATAGCATTAGAGGTCTCCAAACTTTAATGCGAATTTCACTTTGGTCCTTAATCTTCGAAATATAGTATTCAGATTTCCAATTTTTCATGTTGGTATCACTTCTTTCTTAATTTAAAGTTTATTATAGCCATCTTGATTTTTTCTTAAACATCTGCCTTAACTCTTAATATCTCCAGATCCAACTTTTATAGAATGGCACCTTGCCCCATCTAGCCAAATGGTGGAAGGTGGCGGCACGAAAGCTTTCCAGGTCAAACTCAAATTGCCTTCCGACTCAAGTGCAAGGCCGGCCCTGGCCCAAGGCGACCAAGGCAGTAAGGGGCCTCAGATTTTGGGGCCCAAAAAAAAAAAAAAACCAAATCCGTTGGCCCAAAAACGAACGAAAAGAAAAGTAGAAAACCTTTGAAATGATTCAAATGAAATCAGAAATCTCCCAAATCTTGAATTGAAAATCCCCTCCGTCCCTCCCCCTTGATTCTTGAAAATTGAAATCCTTCCAAATCTTGAAACCCCTCCCCCTCACTCTGGTTCTGTGGTAGTGTGGTTCACGCCGTTCATGTGACTTTCTGGCTGCCTGGGGGCTGGGGCTGGGGCTGGCTTGCTTCTACGACTGCGCTTACTCGGGTAAATTGTTTGGAAAATTTTGGAGTTAAGTGTTTGACAGCAAAAAGAATAAGCTGGTTTTATCTTGGCCTGTGTATAAAAAACCCATAATTTGAATTATTCACTTTTTTTTTCTTGATAACTTATTATTTCGACGATTATGTTCAGTGATTTCCAGAATTAAAGAAAAAAGATTAGTGTCAGGTTTTTACCATTCGTAATTCTTGTAGGATCGAATTTCCAACAATTCATAAACAATAAGTTAAATATTGTCTTGAGAAATTTGAGATTATCCACATAGGTTTTATATATTACATCTATTGGAAGATTAGTTGCAACTAAATTCTTTAATTTTGATCTGTGCAAAACATTTTTCTGGCTCTGTTCAATTGTTTCGATGTTACTTTTCTTGATATGTTAGTATGTTACTCTGTCAATTAAAAAGTTGTAATTTTCTCAAGACTTGATACCACATTGATAACAATTTTTTGTTGGCTAACATTTATCTACAATCATAATCATTTTCTCAAATATCAACTAATTTGCTTACTGCCCGCCTGGTATAATGGTATTGTTTTATTTCTAATATTTTATATATTGTGTAAAATGAGGATTGAGGACATTTAGAGGAGGTAGAGACTAGAGAGTATTGGTTGGTTGAATAATCATTAATATAATCACTTAATGAGTTGTGTGACTTCAATTGCAAAAGAGATACTAGTAGTAGATGATGAATATTGAATATGTTTTGCCGTTTTGGTAAGTGGTAACTTGGTTGAATTCCAATTTGTTTCTTCTCAAAAGTGATAATTGCATTTATATTGGGATTGTGAATTTATCAATTTTTTCTTATCCTTTCTGTAACTACAAATTTGCAGGTTTGAATCCTTTTTTCCTGGAGAGGTTTGAGAAATTTCAATTCGGTTTCATCGATCCGGTTTTACTGCTCTTTGCTTATAATTATGTCAACACGAAAATTTGAATCTGGATGTGCTAAAAGAAAAAGGAAGGAAAAGATTGAAAAATTGATTCAATCTCAAGAGGGAGCACTTGATAAGTTTTTTTGTAGTAGTAAACGAACACATAACGAAGACGTAGTTATTGAAGAAGTGTTTAATGAGAATGATAACATAAATAATACTTGAGGAAGAAGATTGTTTGATGAATGAAGAGGTGTGTACTGACAGAGACAACGAACCATTTTTCCTTGACCTTACTGATCCAGCAAATTGGAGAAATATGAATATGAATTTAAGAGATTTAATTATAACGAATGGTCCTGTAAGAGAAAATGATATGATTTTTCCGAAAGATGTAGCAAATCGACACTTCTCATCTACACATTACGTTCGACGACTACCTAATGGAGAGAAGCATGAGAGAAAATGGTTGATTTATTCAAAAAGTTTGGATAAAGTATTTTGCTTTTGTTGTAAGTTATTCAAGAATGATGGGATCAGAACTCAATTGGCACAAAATGGAGTAAATGATTGGAAAAATATTGGTGATACAGTTAAAATGCATGAAGTAAGTTGTGACCACATCAATAACATGAGTAAATGGATAGAAATGAAAATAAGATTTGAAAAGAGTAAAACAATTGATAAAAGTGTGCAAGAACAAATCAATAAGGATAGAGAACATTGGAGACAGGTGTTATTGAGAATAATATCTGTGGTGAAAACTCTTGCTGAAAATAATTTAGCATTTCGTGGAGATAATGAGAAGATATACCAAGAAAACAATGGCATTTTCTTAAGCATAATTCAAATGATTGCTGAGTTTGATCCTG
Source organism: Osmanthus fragrans (assembly GCA_019395295.1). Taxonomy (NCBI): domain Eukaryota; kingdom Viridiplantae; phylum Streptophyta; class Magnoliopsida; order Lamiales; family Oleaceae; genus Osmanthus; species Osmanthus fragrans. Next base: position 198,323 of record CM033346.1, read on the forward strand.
TAATGCAAAAGCATCTTCGTCGTATTAAGAATAAAGAGATTCATTATCATTATCTAGGACACAAAATTCAGAATGAGTTGATACTTATGCTAGCTGGTGAGATTAAAAAACTGATCATTGAGAAGCTAAAAAATTGTAAATATTTTTCTGTTATACTTGATTGCACACCAGATACGAGTCACGAAGAACAAATGTCTATAATATTGAGGTGTGTAGATATTTCGGCAAGTCCAGTGAAGGTTGAAGAATTCTTTTTAGAGTTTTTATTGGTGGATGATACATCTGGTAAGGGACTTTTTGATGAACTGGTGGATGCGTTGAATAATCTAGGACTTGATATTGATGGTGTAAGGGGCCAAGGCTATGATAATGGTGCTAACATGAAAGGAAAACATAAAAGAGTTCAAAATAGACTATTACAACTAAATCCTAGAGCATTCTACAGTCCTTGTGGGTGTCATAGTCTTAATCTTGCACTTTGTGATATGGCCACTTGTTGTTCAAAAGCTGAATCTTTCTTTGGGGTGGTGCAACGAATATACACTTTATTTTCGTCATCTACCAAAAGGTGGAAAATTTTCAAAGAGAATGTAAATGGTCTTACTCTTAAGCCCTTGTCACAAACTCGTTGGGAAAGCCATATTGAAAGTGTTAGAGCGATAAGATTTCAAACTCCGCAGATAAAAAAAGCTTTACTTCAATTGGCAAATGTTGATGATCCTAAGATAAAAAGTGAGGCGGAGTGTTTGGCAACATATGAAATCGATAATTTTTGAATTCTTACTTGGAATGATTATTTGGTATGAAGTGTTGAATAATGTTAACAGAGTAAGCAAACATTTGCAAGAAGAAGACATGCATATTGATGTTGCTATAGACCATTTGAAAGGACTCATTTCATTTTTCGAAAGTTATAGAGATTCTGGGTTTGAATCGGCCATGGTTGATGCCAAAGAGATTGCAAGTGAATTAGAAATTGAACTGATATTTTGTGAAAACGGGTCATACATAGAAAGAAGCAGTTTGATGAGACATCTTTTGAAGAGATAACACAAACAGCTGAAGAGTCTTTTAAGATCAATTATTTCCTATATATAGTGGATCAAGCTCTATCATCACTTCAGAATAGATTTGAGCAATTTCAGAAATATGATGATATTTTTGGATTTTTATTTGATTTGAAAAGACTTAAATCTATTGATGATGATAATTTGAAGTGTTCTTGCATAAACCTTGAAAAATACTTGAAGCATGATATGATTTCTGATATTAATGGGATAGATTTATTTTCTGAGTTGAAAGTTTTAAGGGAAGCGATATCTGCAAACATTTTTGGAGCAATTAATGTATTGGATTACATTAAGAGAATGAACTGTTGTTTTGCAAATGCTTGGATTGCTTATAGAGTATTATTGACTATTCCTGTCACAGTTGCCTCTGCTGAAAGAAGTTTTTCAAAGTTGAAGTTGATTAAGTCTTATCTTCGATCAATCATGTCACAAGAGCGATTGAATGGATTAGCTATGATTTCTATTGAAAATAATATGTTGGAAAAACTTGATTTTAGTAGTTTGATTACTAATTTTGCATCTCAAAATGTGAGACGACGACTAAATCTGATGCTAACCTAATCTCTCGGGTTGTGAGAGAAGTTTTATTTACTATTCTATCTTTTGAATTGTATAAAATCTTCTTTTTAATATAAAAGTGTTTTTTAAATATTTAAATATTATTACACTTGTAAAATAAAATATTATCTTGAATGGCCTCATAACAATGCATCGCCTTGGGCCTCATATTTCTCAGGGCCAGCCTTGAGTGAAGCCCTCAAGTGCTGACAGGAAATATATCGAATCAATGAATTCTAGATACATGACGACTAGCTAACCATTGTTAACGACTTTCCACGATGGATATCAAGTGTCATTGAACATGTTATTTCACGCTGAACAGGGACGGAGTCAGGGAATACAAAAAAATATTTTTTTTATATTAGACTGATACATACCTTCAAAAAATTAACTGGGCTTGTCTACCCCTCCCTCCGCCTTTGGCACTGAAGTCTGAATATGATATTCTATCTACTCATACATCTAGGACTTCAAGATATGTCTTCATATGGATTATTGATAAGCATCTGCTATACTTGTTTAAAATGAATCAACATAGTTATTTTTTGTCATCTCTTGTTCTTATGGTTAGTAGATTTTTCGTACTCATACCACTTGCATTGAGATTTCGAGATTCGATAATAATTTTTTAAAAAGGCCAAATGTACGTAGCTTTTGTTAAGTTCTACAAAATATGTATATTAGTATATGTATCAACAATTATTATATAAATATATATATTTAAAAAAAATAAAATAGATGATTCATGCATGTACCAAGTAAATGAATTCACTCGTTGCATGTGTCTAACATCTAGATAATATTGAATCACGCTTTTAATTGGAAACCTGAAAATCATAGATGAAGAATAAACCGAAAAATTTCATAGCATTTATTTCAGAACATTGCTACACGAACACCCACCTTGACCGCATAGATGACCGCGTGTGAGTGTAGGGGAAAATATTATTTTATTCACTAGAACCCACACCACTCACATGCGGTCATCCATGTGGTCAACCGAGGTGTTCGTTTAGATTTTTCCTTTATTTCATGGCAAGCGTCAACATTGCATGCATTAGTAAAAATGCATGAAAAAAAAACACACACAAAATATTATCTTCCTTATCAGAAACTAATTAATGATGTTTAGGATCAGGTCCTCCAGGACTAACCCTGTTAAAATCATAATGATATTCCTCTTGTCTCTCTAAACTTTCTTTGAACATTTCTTGCGCACTTTGGATCAATGCACGTTTTGTACTGTCCATAAATGGATGAAGAGTACCACGATCGCGAACACTAGCACGAGCATGAGAAGATGAGAACGAAACTGCAATAAAAAATAAGCAGAACCAAAATTTAAAGCCAGCCATTTAGCAATTAAGGTTTTGGAGTTTGTACTACTACTGCTACAGTTGTATACTTGGAGGTGAAGGTAGAAATGTGGAGTTAGGAGTGGTTGACTTATATAGAGGTCCATTGTCCTTAATTTTGTCATATTTTAATGCAGGATGGGTCAAACACGACACTAGTTTTAATTAATGGTTCCACTTAGGTTTTTTAGTGGCTGCACCTTTGTGATGCCATGCGATTAATTAACTGCCAATAACTAATTTTATCTATTTATTCTTTTCTAGTTATATATTATAGTGGTACTTTTGAGTTTTTATGTCACATTATTTAATTAAATGACCTCAATAGTGCACATTCAATTCAATTTTCGATGTGGATTGCAGAAGTGTTTTCTCTATGCCACAATGGTACATTTTTTTGGGAATGGAGGTAAATATAAATATAATGTGAAGTCGGTCAAAATCAAATTATGTACATCATAATTTTGATTTAAAAAAAAAATTGAATCTTGCATATATACGAACGAAAATATTGAAAATGAACATTTAAGTAAATAGTTTAATCTTATTTTTTAAATGACTTAAGCGTTTAGATAAGAACGTTATTCACCTACATTAAACATGCGCACACTTGTCCACTCAATTTGAAAAATAATATACCTTGTTGATGAATATGTTGGAACATATTTGTGTGTATCATACATATGTGTGAAAGTTTCAAAATTTGTCCACACCGTTGTAATTAGAGCCGTCCATTAAGAGACTAAGAATGATGGACATCTACCTCCCGAGACATAGTTCCAGTGGTGCAAAGAACAGGAGTGAGATAGTTTCAGTTGAGCTGACAGACGCAGTGTTGGGGTTTAACTCTTGTCTCTTACAAGGAATGGAATTAGACTCTTTATTGACACCAGTATGACAACTCTTGTACCCTGACTTGTTGAAACACATCTTGCAATTTACCTCCTCTACAATACTCTAGGGACGGGGTGGTAGGGGATCCTCAAGATTGGAGTTCAATCTTTTTAAGAATGATGGACATCTAATAGTGAGTAGGATTCCTTAATTGTCATTGATAAATTAGTTTTGCCACGTCTCTGTCTCGATAAAACAAATGGAATAGTTCTTCAATTTGAATCCAAAATGTTTGATAAAACGGTTATACTTGACTCTCTATTAATGAAAATCTTCTAGTTCTGACTCTAGTCATTGAAATAACATACTTCACGAAAGCAGATGACTTGAGACTCAGTTGAAAGGAACATTGGTATTTTTTCTGGTTTATTTATTTCAACCCCCCCCCCCCCCCCCCCCCAAATAAATAAATAATGGATTAATGGTTCAAAACCAATAATATAGAGGCCTTCGAATCCCATTAAATTAAGAAACAGACGAAGTAAGAAGCTCGCCCAGAATTTTAAACTTCACTTCATATATCATTCCTTAACGTTATCCGTTGACCAAATACTCTTATCAAATAAAGTGTTCCTTTCCTCATTTTTTATTTTCCACGTTTGGCTTTTCCTAAAAAGTAACTTAATCTTACATTTAGGCCACATACTTTTTTATTTTTAATGTTGGTTTTTGTAGTAATATAACTTACTTTATAAAGTAACTTTTAAACGCAAGTAAATATATTATGATTGTTAGAGTAGTAGGCATATTAGTGAGAATTAAAATTACATTTTTAGTAAATTTTGATAAAAAATGATGAAATGTGTAATTAAAAAATTATGGATATCATAAAATGTGTTATTAAAATTAATTGTTGATTTTAATTTAAATCAAAATTTTAATTTTATTTCTATCTAACTGGGCCTAAGTCAATTGTAATTTCATAGTTTGAGGACACGTCTGTCTAGACCTCATGCATGGTGTCGCCCTTCAAATGAAACATGGGATTCGAAGGTCAACGTTGGATATTGACCTCCCTGTATGCTTGCTGTACAGTTGGTATATAAATGTGATCCAACATTGACTTTTCGAAGTTCGCTCATCATTATTCGAGGTATTCTTGTGAGTCTTTTTTGCTTCTTTTATTGAAATGTTTAAACTTAAAACGGTACATCACTTGGGCTCGATGTTGACATTCCACAAGCATATTGACTACAGAACTTTGGCTATTACCTCGATTCATATAGGTCCACGTTCCAAGTCGGTAAGCAAATCACTTTGCACGGTTCCACATCCGATCCCAACGCATCGAAGTCCCCAACCCCTAAATAACGATGATTTTCTCTGATGTTAAACTCCACACCACGTTCTAGTGAATTACAGACAATCAAGATCCCTCTTCTTTGATATTAGCAATCAGAAGCGCGGAATAAGAAGAAAATACAAAAGCATGAAAAATCCTAAAATCATTTTTATCTTTCTTTCAAATATTTTTTTTACATTAAACTTAAAGAGCACTATTGGTTGGTGGAGCCAATGAGACTATTGGAGGGAGAGTGGTGAAGTTGTTAATATTGAGAAGGATAATGGGGCGACTGCCGTCACTGGCACATAATGGATTCCACGATACGCTTTCCCTTTTGCAACCCAAAACTCAAAAACTGCCAATGCCAACCAAACATAAATAATCTTCACTTTTCTATCTTTTGAGAATTCAAATGCATAATTTGACTTCACTAAAATGACTTTTGCTTTCTTCATGTCATCTTTTTCTTTACCTTTATCTCATCATTTATTTATTTTCCCTCTACATCCCGCGTTGTCTCGTCTCTACACAAGAGAAGCTCGATGGGAACAGAACATGGAGAGAGAAAGGGGTCTGGAGGAGAGGGTTGAGGATGAAGACAAAGAAGATCAAAAGTACTTCTCGTTTACACTATCAATTAAAATAAAACTATTTTTCATGCATGCTAAAAAATGCAATTTCCATGAAAATAAAGTGGAATTTTATGCATAACATTTTTTGACCAAATATGATAGCGACGTAAGTTGCTGCCTAAGGTTCCTCGTAGTCGTAGATAAGGGTCTCCATAATGATTTACTCCAGGTGTTATATATTTTTTGGATCTCCTCCCACTCACCATGTGGAGTAAACCCTGCAACTCTTTAAGGATTTTGAATCTATTTATCCCTTTTCAGTTTTTACTAATTTGAGCTCTGCTTTTTAGTTGTTTGAGCTCCATTTTCTTGCCAAAAATGTATTTTAGAATAGTGATTGATGGAGAATGTGTTGTTAAAAAATAAAAAATAAAAATTGAATTTGCATGTAATATTATTTTATTGAAAAATACGTGATTAAAAATAAGAGATAAAAATATATTCTGAAAAGAATGGGACCAAACAAGTGCTAATTTGGACAAACGGAAAAGGTTTGACTTCTTAAATGTCAATTTGATTTTAACATTCACTAGGATACCCTCAAGTGGAAAAGAGAACCCAATTTTCGAATTAAGCAAATGGAATAATTGTTTTTTGGGGGCACTATCTCAATATCAAAAGCTATCTACTTTTTCCATGATGAGCCATATTTATGGTTATCTTGTTTGATAGAAGCAATTTGTCTTTTTCTATCGTTAGCATTAGAAAAAGAAAAAGTAAAGTAAAAGCACACTACTATTTCATCAATAAAAATTAAGTATCCACTTTTTTTTTTTTTTTTTTTTTTTAAAAAGAAAGAATTGTACATATGAGACAATATGAGACAATAATTTTACCCTTTTTCTTTTTTAATTTGGTCAAATGTTGTAAAGTTTATAGTATCAAACAAATTAAAATAAAGGTTCTTATAGATTATTGAAAGTGTGGGAAATGAAATAAAATTCTCACACACAATACATTATTTAAAGTGAACACATCAAATTAGATATGATATTCTAAGTTTGGTAATTTCTCAGTAGTAAAAAACTCGCATTCATGTAAAAATTCTTCTAGAGAACACAAAATAATTCTTTTCTTGTCATGAAATAGTTCTAGGCAAATTTGTAGCCTAGACATGGGAATTTAATAGCTAGAGTTGTGCCTAGCATGGAGAAGATACATAAATCTGAATATTTGTTGATTAAATGGTAAAATAATGTTGGAAACTAGAGTTATAACAAGTAAAAAAAGAAAAGAAAAGTAATTTCGAAAATTATGTTTAAACTTGAAATAAATTTTAACTACTTTTAAGAACAAAACAAGTTTGTGGTTGAATTATCTTCAAAACTAGGGCCAGACGATTTGATAGGAAAAAAAAAAGTAAAGCTTTCACCTTTTAATTGAATTATTTCATCTTTTTCTCCTAAAGTTGTCACCTTTGCACCCTTGGATGAATGACCCTCGTGCAAATCACCTTACGAAAGGTCATGATACTTGGATGAATTGCCACATTCAAAGATGATATTTAATAAAGCATTTTCCCCTTTTAAAAAATTTCCTTTGACTGATTTTATTAGAGAAATGAAATGAAATTTCTCATTTCGTGTAAAAGGAATTATGAATTAAATGATTCATTTCCGATGGTCTATCAATTCATGCACTTAATTGTTATCGCGTTTATCTCGAATAATAAATTATATTAATAGACAAATGATTCATTGGCTTCATTCTCTCTACTCAACAGACTGGCCATAAATTGGACCAAAGTTAACATTATCTTGTAAAGAAAATAATTCAAGATTGGCAACTAATAATAATCATTAAAAATAGTTTGATAAATACAGAATACATTTGTATATCACAATATCTATATGAAATTTCCCATCAGACATAATCCAAACAACCATAATCTGGTGGTTTGTTAATACTAAACTATGTTAATTATCATGTTACATGTCATAATCAATTGGTCTTTTTGACATGAATTATTTGTAGGAAAATGATATATGTACACACAAAGATATGCTAACAAACTAAACTCAATCACTAGGCAGTTATGTGTTGGAATTATGTTATTGGATTCATATTTGTGAACTTATACTTTGACATCTCATTGTACGTTTACTTGATGTATTTTTATTTTTTTTGTACTACTGTATATTTCTATTCCTAATTACAGTATTACTATATGAAATATACATTTATTTGGGCCGTTAAATGAGATCAATTGATATTAATTTTGATCACTTGTGGTTCAATTAGATGTTAATTTTGTTTGTTAGGTAAAACTAGAGGCGAGACAATGAAATTTGAAGAAATGAACGAAGAAAGGGAAAAAAATTTGAAAGAAATTCAAAGTTCGGAGACAAAAGTGTAAACATACAATAGTTGATTTGGACTATGAAATAATGTTGAAGATCCTTTGATTACCTAGTAGAATGCTGATCACCCGCACCTTGTTGCCACCCACCGTATTGGATTGCTTTGCCATGTTAGTGCCACATAGACAACCATATCACGTCGTTGCATCGTACTTTTCAATTCTTGAAACTTTTAAGGTTTTTCAACTTATTGGGACAAGTACTTCTGAAGTGCACCTCTAAAACGTTCAATCAAGGGTTGTATTTTATTAGAGTGAAGGAAGTGAAATGGTTTATAAGCAAGTCTATCTTTGGGGTCACTAAGGCAAATTTTAGTCCCGTTTGGCCTCCATTAAATTAAAATTCACTTTTCATTTTCTTCTTATTAACCACTTTTTGTTTAATAAAATAATATTACACGTAAATCTAAAAACATTTCCTCTATTTTTAACCACACATTTTCCAACAAAAAATTACTATTCTCCTCATTAAAATGTGAAATAATGGAGCCCAAATTGGGGCTTAACAAAAATTCAATTGTGACAAACATCCATAAAAATGATTGAAGCTTTGTACTTGGCCATCCATTCATGGTCCCCAACCAGCAATTTCTGGGCTTCGCGAAAACCTCCAAGTCTGGCAGAAAACCATATTTCACATTTATTAAAGACACAAGATTTGGATCCTATTGAGATGGTGACAATTGCTTGATGATTACAGATTTTTGAGATTACACTAAATTTTGGAGATTCTTAAGGCTTTTCATTAAACAGAGATGTCATGTCCAAACATGAAAGAACATAGTATAACATTTATTCTTCATTAGAAATAAAAAATTAATTAAACTTTCAAGCTTAGCCAAACATGTATCAACAAAATGTAGACAGAACATACTATTGGGGAACAAGCAATCTTCCCTGTACAAATGGACCTCTAAAAACTTCATATGCACACTCCAAACAACTTACGACCCTCAAGTCCAAATTCATAGTTTAATTAATATATTTATTCACAAATGATTAAGATATTGGATTTTGTTTCTTTCGGTAGGACGAACTTGCTACTCGAGATTTGCATCGGGGGAAGCTTGCTTCATAATAGTTTGGCTTGAATTTTTTCTTGCATGTGTAGGATCCTTTCCATTGGACGAATGTGGTTTAACTGAAACAATGATGTTCGTTTTGGCCAAGTTCGTAGTTTTACTGGTCTTTTGCTTGCTGCCAACTTTCTTTGGCATGGTAGGATTCGCTTCGACTCGTTTCTCCCATGGACGGACAGCTATCCATCGCTCCTTCCAGCTCCACCCACAGTCGTCTTTGCTAAGATCATAATAAGTTTGACCAAGATACTGGCTCGAATTCGCCCTCCACTGCAAGAAACTTACTGAGTCATTGCCAAATTGAAAGTGCGATGTAATGGAAATCACAATTGATAATTGTAATAAATCTTATTTTAAGATGACGAGCCTGATGAGAAAAGGCGTATGCCATGGCTCGCTCCCTTCTGGCTGCTGCTTCTTCCCGCTGTTGTATCCTGTTGAGAATTTCTTCCATGGTTTCAGAGCCACCACACCATTCGACCTGTTTGAAAAATTCAGAATTTAATGTCCTTTGCAGACAGAAAACAAAGCTCTAGAACAACTTAGGCACTACAATTTTGAATATAGAATTGTCTCCTTGGTTTACTAGTTGAGAAGTAAATAGGAAACACATTCCAATCTCCCTTGGATTTACTCGGGGAAAATATTTCTACAGAGTCAAATTCTCCATTAGATTGGAGCAGTTTTATGAGAAAATAAATACTTCATATGGTCGGAGCAGGTTTTACGGGCAGCTCATTCCTACTTTTCTCTACACTATAGCCATTCTTTGGCGTTATAATTTAATTCTTTTTTCTTTTTCTTTTTTAATTTAGGCATTTACGAGTTTACTGATGTGACAGCTTGGGTTGATTTACTTATCCGGCTTGTAAAACTCAGCACTTTCAAATTGTACAGAATTACATTACATTATGTGGAAGTTGACAATACCTCTACTTCATGGAGTTTGGCCTCGAGTTTCAACTGATTCTCAAGTTTCTTTTGCTTTATCCGGCCTTCAGTAACCATGGAAATCCAGCGAGATCTAATCTCTGCTTGAATTTTGCTCCAAAAATGTATATGACTCAAAGCAGATGATGTTTGGTTTTTAACAGCAATGCCATCTACGACACCTTGAATTCTACCTATTCCTTTTAAACGAGGCAGACGTTTTCTTGCCTGCAATAACCACAAATAGAGTATAGGGTATGATAAGAAGTCATAATTTTTCTAGTTGCAGATTGAGGCTTATCTAATCTGCCAGACGAGAGAGTAGATGTAGAGGAATATATATAGGCAGTGAAATCAATATTCAAAAATTAAACATGTAATAACATGATAGAAAGCTCTGCAGCAACAAAAAAAAAAGGAACAATCTTGGAGTAATTATCGATTATTTTGACATATACTTACAATGTATGCCCTGAAGGCCTTCTGAATTTGTCTTGCAGCATCATCCTCAGTCGGTTGCTTATTCTTTGTTGAAACGCCATTGGCAAGATTTCCAAGCACTTCAGCAGAATGATTTTTCCCCTTGCAGCCATTTGATTTTTTGGGTGCACTCTGCACCAATTTGTACAATACCATTTGGAGAGGGAATAAATTTATCTAACTCTGTAGGTTATATATACATAGAAGAGAGAGGAGACATTTGTAAGAGGTAAAAGTTAAGTGCATCGAACCAGAAGAACTTACTAAGATGTCTAGAAGAATTTTCCAGGAAAATAAAAGGCATCAGCTACTGTTTTGTAAGTATGAACTCGACATGGATAATTCATTCACTTTTTTACGATATTTTGTCAAAGCCAAGCCAAGTTCACTTCTATGAGAAAACATTTAGCAATTGTACACATGAAAAGTTCCCTTAAAAAATCTAAGAGGTTGAAATAAGTATCATGAAGGATCCTGCGGTGACTATACTATTCGTAAAGATAATAGTTAATCCTTGATGTTTTTGGCCATATGTAATAATCGAAGAGTAATTAATATCTGTGTAAAGCTGTGAAGATGTCTGCTAGTCATAAAACATAAAGTTTTAATTCGGATATAAGAAGGCACAAAACCATTCATTCGAAAGAAAACTCACCTCCACTTGCTCTGTTTTAGCTTGCTTCCCTCGCTTTAGGCAAAATTTTTTCTTAAACCAATTATTCCAACCCATTTCTATGTCTCTAAAAGCTGAGTGACAGTATGGAGCCTAGCATAAACCTAACACAAAAAATTTCGTACAGTTTATTTTCCTTGAAGTTCACGAGAAAAAAAGAACAATAACATTAACGTAAACATCCACATCTTGGACTGAGAGCAAAACATATGAATGCAATGCCTGTGGTATCTCTTTACTGGACACAAAATCGAAATTTCAAGGGAGTAGTGTCCAATGGCCTGCTTGGACATCTCTCATTCTGCTGTCTGCTCATCTTATTTCACTTGCATTTGCATTTGCATTTGCATTTGCGTTTGCGTTTGGTCTTCCCTTTAAACTTTTCCCTTAGTTTCAATCAGTTCATCTCGGAAGATTTGCAATATCAAACAAATGGTCATATGCAAGATAAGCCCATTTATCTTAAAACAATTCGCACTGATTGCCAACCCGTAATAACGAATTTAAAACCAGTACGTGTCATATCTTAGAGGGACAAAACATTCTGAGACAAATTACTATAAAAATACAAAACAAGACAAACGCTTGAAAAAGAAATTAACAGCAAATATCAATATGCACAGCAAATGCCTTCACAAAATTTGATCTTTTCAATACGTACCTGGGAATAGCCAAAAAAGATGTTGGTTCATGCAATGGTGTGTCTGTGGAGAAGCTTTGGTGCGGGTAAATGGAAAAATGTGGTGGGCTGTATAATGACCTGCGACCAATAGATTAAACAATAGACAAAATTGTTTTGTTTTTTGCTTTATAAGTTTCTACTTGGAAATGACAATCCAACTAAATAGAAGGTAGGGTGTTGAATATCTGAAAGCTCAACAGTCAATAGCACATGAAGGTGTGGTGTGGGTTCGTTTTCAAAACCATGACTACGTATAAAATAGAGATTTAGATTTTCAAGGTGAGCGGAAACCTATCTGGAGACATGCAAGGGAGATGCAAATTACATTTTTTACATTCACGATGAGAGGCAAACAGTGGATTTAGATCTTCTCATTAAAATAGAATTTTGTATTTAGATCCACCAACATATAAATGAAGATGCAAAAATAATTTTAAAAATACCAATGTACGCTCAATTTTACACCACCATTAGATATGCTCTACTGGCTTTTGAAATGAATTTTTATACCGACTTTGAAATTGTTTGTGGGGTCTGGAATGAGAGAATAAAGGACAGAAAAAAATTTAAGCCAAAAAAGTGGTACTTGTAGGGTTTGAGTTTGCAATAACAGAATAAAGAAAAAGTTAAGCTGAATATCTTTGGTCCCGGCGGGGCTCGAACCCGCGACCTTCGGCTCATAAGACCAACGCTCTAACCAACTGAGCTACGGGACCATATTATTTAACTTATTTAAATAATTAATAAAATATGTGTAATCCATCCCACACAGTAACAAGAAAAATCAAATGCATAGAGATGTATATAATGATCGTGTCAGCGATATAATAAAATATCAAATCTTATCTCTTTTCTTTAAAATTAAATTTTAAAGCTATTTTAAGATATTTGTATAACATCATAGTTCACTTTTCAAATTCAATCTAAACATATATAAAAATTTCAAAATGTCTATTTGAATATTGAAAATCAGTCTTTTTTATGATGTAAATATCTAAATTAAAATTTAAAAAATCATAAGCTTATAATAATTTATCTATGCAATGGACTGAAATTGGCTAATGGTTTATATACTTATCTAGACATTTAACCTAAAAATTTGATTATTATTGATTCTAGTTTATTTTGGTGTTTTAAACGAGATGAAGTTAGTGATTGGAATTTGGAACAGAAGAAAAATTGATCCGAGAAGCAAGAAGGAAACATGTCGAAAGAGGGGCTGAATTGAAGTTGAAGAAACTCAAGAATGTAATTTTTATATGGTCATTTCGTTTTTAGAATAGATGAAAACCTTTTATGGATAATTTTACCATTTTAGTTAACATTAATGTGTAGCTTGGATCTAAATAGACTGTGAGAAATGTTTCTCTTAACTCATATTTATTGTGAGCATTAGATTAAAATGGATGGTGGAGATTTCTTGGGAGATATTCTTATGACTTGTTAGAGAAGCTTTCATCTATACATTTGAATATATACCTACTCTCTTACACAAGAAGGGTTAGACCATTCTTTCAAAGGACAAGCCTCTCTCCCTCCTACGTTTTTGGTGCTCTCCCTCCATTGGTAAACATCTTTGGCTTCTCTTCTCTTCTCTTCTACTGTGAGTTTCTTGTGTTTTCTAGGCATGAAATAGGGCTAATTACATTGGTGATTCTTGAGTGATTGGGGAATGAGAAGGGGTGGTTTCTTGAACCAAGTATAGGAGGTTCTTTGCCGATTTTCTCTAGCTCTCTTGGAAGGTGATTTGCATTGCGTGGAAGGGTGTTCCTGAGCCTACAAATCGACCATAAACAAAGAGGAAGAAGCTGGACATTTTCGGCCATTGTTGGAGCTTCAAGTTTCCAGATTTTCGGTTTATGTTCTTGGTGGTTTTCATTGATGTATATGATGTATTTGGTTGTTTAAACACCCATAATCCTAACAAACTGGTATCAGAGCAAGGTTGGTGTGTTTTCCGGCCAAAAACAGATCTGGAACAACCCAGAAATCGAGCAGAAAACAGGAAGAAGAAGCTGTCCAGAAATCTGTTGAAAAACATAAACTTCAAACGCGATTTCCCGCCAAACCAGAAGGAATTTGGAAATTCTGAGACCACCGGGGTCCTCAGCAGGCCGATGAGAACATTCCTAGGTGGCGCGTGAAATTTCGGCGACGGACCCGTTTTCCGGCGACGGCGCGTGGGCGGTTTTTCGGCGACGGTCCCTTCAAGCAGAATACTTATTTTGATGTCCTGAACGTATTGATATGTTTAGTTTTGTGTTTCAGGTTATACAGAAAAAGTTGGACGATTTTGCCCCTGGCTTGACGTCTTTGGCGATTCGGTTGTGAAACTTTGGTATATTTACTGTTTTTCAACAGTAGTTTGGTAAGATTATTCTAAACTCTCCGTTAGGATAGGTTTGATATTTTTTTATCGGTTTATGCATGATTGCTTGGTTGCTTATTTGTGAATTCCATTGATTAAATTCTTGTGATTAATTCGTGACCTGAAAGCATATTTAATTGCATTATACCTGTTTCATCGTTGTTCTTCATTCCTGAACATTGGCTTTTTTTAACTCTGCATTTGTATTTTATTTGATCATCTGGAAAAGATTTTTTCAAAACCTTTTCTGTTATGTCCACGAGTACAGGCCACTCTTTTACAGAATTTGTAATGGGTTCGAGGGTCGAATTATCGCAATTCGATGGAAGTGGGGATTACTCGATTTGGAAACAGAAAATGAGGACTATTTTGGTCCAACAGAGAGTTGCTAAAGCTCTTGATGATCCTGCTACATTTTCTGATGAGTTAAAGGCTAAACCACATGAAATTGAAGACATGAATGAAATTGCTTACAGTTCTATAATTTTGCATTTATCTGATAACATTGTAAGACAAGTTGATAATGCCAAAACTGCTAGAACTTTGTGGACTGAACTAGATGCCTTATTCTTGACTAAAACTTTACCTAACAAGATATATCTATTGGAAAAGCTGTTTAGTTTTAAGATGGATCCCGGGAAGGATGTCGAGGGGAATTTGAGTGACTTTATCATAATTGTTAAGAGTCTGGCTCATAATGATAAAAAATTTGCCGATGAGGATTTAGCTGTCATATTGCTAAACTCTTTGCCCGAATCTTATAGAGAAATGAAAAATGCCATAAGATATGGTAGGGACACTATCACTCAAGCTATTGTCACGGATGCTTTAAAATCAAGAGAACTTGAATTAAAAAGAGACAATAGAACTTATTCTCGTGAAGAAAGCTTATTTGTTAGGGGAAGATCTGAAAAGAAAGAATTTAACTTCCATAACAAGAAGGGGAGAGGAAAATCCAAAATGAGATCCAAATCTAAAGATAAGAGCGGTAAAAAATGTTATCACTGTGGAAAGTTGGGACATTTCAAGAAAGACTGCTTTGAGTGGAAAAGGAAACAAAGAGACCCAAACAATACTGATCAAGATAATGCTGCCATTGTGTCTGAATTTGACAGTTTGCATGTCCTTAATGTGTCTGAAGAAGAATTTGATAAAAATTGGATCCTAGACACAGGGTGCACTTTTCATATGTGCCCTGAGAGGTCTTGGTTCTATAACTACAAAGAGACTGAATCTAGGAAGGTCTACATGGGGGACAATAATTCTCAAAATGTGGTTGGAGTTGGTGACATAGCCATCAGGATGTACGATGGAGCCGTCACGCAGCTCAGAAATGTTAGATATGTTCCTAATTTAAAGAGGAACCTCATTTCCTTAGGTTCTCTTGAAGATGAGGGATATACCTTCAAGTCTAGTAACAAAATTTTGAAAATTATGAGGGGTTCTCTCATAGTTATGAAAGGACCTAAAAGGAATGGGTTGTACTATCTGGAGGGTAGAACTGAAATACCACTTGATTCTAGTCTTCTTACTGTGAGTAAAGACAAGACTGAACTTTGGCATAACAGAATGGGTCACATTGGGTTTAAAGGGCTAAAAGCTTTAAATAATCAGAAATTGCTTGGAAATGATGATATTGAAGCAATGGATTTCTGTGAAACATGTGTCTTGGGTAAGTCCCATAAGGTGAGCTTTGAAGCTAGCTCTCATAGGACCAGCGGACCATTGGACTATGTCCATGCTGATTTATGGGGTCCGGAGAAGCACTCCACATTTGGTGGGAGCAAGTACTTCTTGTCCTTGGTGGATGATTATTCAAGAAAGGTTTGGATTTACCCTTTGAAGGCTAAGTCGGAAACCTTTGAAAAATTCAGAATTTGGTTAAAGTCTGTGGAAAATAAGCTAGATAAGAAGCTTAAAACTTTGAGAACTGATAACAGGCTTGAATTCTGTAATTTTGAATTTGACAACTTCTGTAAGCAGAAAGGCATAACAAGACACAGAACTGTTAGATACACACCTGAACAGAATGGGGTCGCTGAGAGAATGAACAGGACCATAATGAACAAAGTTAGGTGTATGTTGATTAGCTCTGGC
This sequence comes from Osmanthus fragrans, assembly GCA_019395295.1. Lineage (NCBI taxonomy): Eukaryota > Viridiplantae > Streptophyta > Magnoliopsida > Lamiales > Oleaceae > Osmanthus > Osmanthus fragrans. Next base: position 214,788 of record CM033346.1, read on the forward strand.
CTTGCGAAAGGTTTTTGGGCTGAAGCTGCAAGTACTGCAGCTTACTTGATTAATAGGTCTCCGTCCAGCAGTATAGGGTTTAAGACCTCACAGGAGTTGTGGACGGGAGAGCCTCCAAATCTAGAACATTTAAGGGTGTTTGGATGTGCTGCATTTGCACACCAATCTGAAGGAAAACTTGAGCCGAGGGCGGTCAAGTGTGTGATGTTAGGGTATCCCGAGGGTGTGAAAGGCTATAGGCTATGGGTTTTAGGGGTTCAAGGTATTAAGATTATTAACAGCAGGAATGTAGTCTTTAATGAATCTGAGATGCCTTGTCTAAAAACAGAAAATTGATGAAACCAACAAAACTGAAACTGAGAAGAGTATTCAGACTGAGGTGAAGCTTACTAAGCTTGATTCACCTACACCTGGGAATGAGGCTAATGACCCTATACATCAAGAACCTGAAAATGAAAATGTAATTGAAACTGAAACTGAAGGGGTGACTGAACTTCAAGAAAACACTGAACCTGTTGAAGTTGAACGTTTTAATGATCAGCCACCTAATCAAGATTATCAGCTTACTAGGGATAGGGGGAAGAGGCAGATCAGGCCAAATCCTAGATATGAATCCCTAAACATGACTGATTTTGCCTTAGTTTCAGGTGAAGCCCTTGACCAGATAGAACCTGATAGTTTTGAAGAAGCCGTGAATGGAAAATGTTCTGAAAATTGGCTTAAAGCTATGCAGGAAGAGATGGGATCTTTAATGGAGAATAAAACTTGGAAGTTGGTTAATAGACCTAAGGATCATAGGATAGTTCAATGTAAGTGGATTTACAAATTGAAAGAAGGGAATAATCCTAGTGATCCTCCTAGGTATAAGGCCAGACTAGTGGCGAAGGGGTTTACTCAAAAAGAGGGGGTTGATTACAATGAGATATTCTCTCCTGTGATAAAGTACAAAACAATCAGACTGATTCTTGCATTGGTTGCTCATTTCAACTGGGAACTGGAACAATTAAATGTCAAGACTGCCTTCCTACATGGAAAATTGGAAGAGGATATTTACATGGGTCAGCCTCAAGGTTTTGAGGTGAAGGGTAAAATAAACTATGTGTGCAAATTAGAAAGATCTCTGTATGGGCTTAAACAAAGCCCTAGACAGTGGTACATTAGGTTCGATACCTATGTACTGAAGATAGGTTTTAAAAGGAGTGAATATGATGCATGCCTGTACTATAATGATAGTAAGGAGGGTTGTGAGGTCTACTTGTTGCTGTATGTAGATGACATGCTTCTAGCAAGTTCAAGTAAGACTGAAATCACTAAGATGAAGAACCTTTTAAAATCAGAATTCGATATGAAAGATTTGGGGAGTGCTAAGAAGATTTTGGGGATGGTTATAAAGAGAGATAGGGCTGAAAATAGACTTGTTGTTTCCCAAGAAGCCTATCTGAACAAAGTCATAACTAAATTTGGTATGAATGGATCAAAATCTGTGAACGTTCCCTTAGCAGCTCACATGAATCTTTCTAGTGCACAGTCTCCTAAAACTGAGGAGGAATTTAGAGAAATGAGGAACATACCCTACTCCAATGCTATAGGTTCCGTTATGTTCTCTATGATAACAACCAGACCTGACTTAGCATATGCTATAAGTTTTTTGAGCAGATTTATGTCCAACCCCGGAAAGCCCCATTGGGCAGGTTTGAAATGGTTGTTAAGGTACATTGTTGGTACATTAAATCTAGGTCTTGTGTATGAGAAAAGATCTGAGGGGTTAACTTTAAAAGGCTATGTTGATGCTGACTTTGCTGGTGATAAAGACAGTAGGAAATCAACTACAGCATACTTCTTTACCCTAGGTGACAATTGTATAACATGGAAGTCACAGTTGCAGCCTTTAGTTACTTTGTCAAGTACTGAGGCAGAGTATGTTGCCATAACCGAGGCGGTTAAGGAATGTACTTGGTTAAAAAGGAATCTTAAAAGAATTGAACTTCATGCATGATATACCTGTTATGTTTACTGATAGTCAAAGTGCTTTATTGCTTTGTAAAAATCCCGTTTATCATGAAAGATCTAAACATATTGAGGTAAAGTATCATTTTATTCGTGAGAAAGTGTCTCAAAATGAAGTTAAACTTGTTAAGATTCACACTGATAGGAATCCCTCTGATGTGGGAACTAAAATTCTACCTGCAGGTAAATTTAAATTATGTTTATCTTTGTTACATATTGATACGGGTTAATTTTTCTTGCAGGTAGTGGGCGATGATGATGAACAGTTCTTCCATGTGCAAATTCGCAACCAAAAGAGTGTGTTATGAGAACCAAGGTGAAGAATGTGAGAAATGTTTCTCTTAACTCATATTTATTGTGAGCCTTAGATTAAAATGGATGGTGGAGATTTCTTGGGAGATATTCTTATGACTTGTTAGAGAAGCTTTCATCTAAACATTTGAATATATACCTACTCTCTTACACAAGAAGGGTTAGACCATTCTTTCAAAGGACAAGCCTCTCTCCCTCCTACGTTTTTGGTGCTCTCCCTCCATTGGTAAACATCTTTGGCTTCTCTTCTCTTCTCTTCTACTGTGAGTTTCTTGTGTTTTCTAGGCATGAAATAGGGCTAGTTACATTGGTGATTCTTGAGTGATTGGGGAAGGAGAAGGGGTGGTTTCTTGAACCAAGTATAGGAGGTTCTTTGCCGGTTTTCTCTAGCTCTCTTGGAAGGTGATTTGCATTGCGTGGAAGGGTGTTCCTGAGCCTACAAATCGACCATAAACAAAGAGGAAGAAGCTGGACATTTTCGGCCATTGTTGGAGCTTCAAGTTTCCAGATTTTCGGTTTATGTTCTTGGTGGTTTTCATTGATGTATATGATGTATTTGGTTGTTTAAACACCCATAATCCTAACATAGACATTTTTCATGGGAAATGAATGACACAATTATACAAGTTTGGGGACGCTGGCTTCAACTTCTTTATCTTCTTCCTCTCCTTTAATGGTTTCCAAGTCACACAGACTCTTCTTCTTCAAAACTCTCATTCACTAACAGAAAAAGTCCCCCATTATGGTCACCGGTCACTAGAGCAGGATTCGATACGACGTTGTTTGAACGAGAAGCAATGACCCACCTCCGGTTCGGTCTTTTCCGACATTGAAAATAAAGAGGAACCCAAGTGCCCACCTGGCCTCCGCCAATACGAGTCCATGGTAACTTGTTTTAAGGACAGACATGTCTGAAGATGAGTACCTTGTTTTTACCCAGAAGTATTTTTTTTTTTCTATTTTGTAATCAGCACTCATTTTACTGGTAAACTATTTAGTATTACTTCCGTGCTCTCATGGAATGACTATTGCATTTTTGGGAGTTCAAAGTTTGAATTGGTGAAAAATCGGAATTTGAAGGAATTATGTGGTTGGTACGGTACGGATAGCAATGAGGCTGAGCTCTTCAAGAATTTTAAATGTTACTCGAATTTCTTTAAGGGCTGTTTGATAGAGTGTAATTTTTCATGGAACTAGGAATTGAAATTTCATTTGTCATTTTGACCTTGTTTGATGACACTTATTATTATTTATTTTTTTACTTTTTGGCAATCCAAACAAATTTTAATACAAATTGTAAAAAAAAAAAATTCCCAAAAACTAACAATATCCATGAAAAACAAAGTCAAACGGATTAAGTGTAAAATTATACCAATCAAACACAATTAATTACAATTCTCTCTAAAACAAATTCTAAACAATTCAATTTCCTGTAATTTGTTTTCTTTCCACCCAAATTCCACATTTGCAATCAAACGGACCCCAAGATTCTTTGACAAAACTTAGCAACAATGAGAAAAGATTTATACTTGCAAGTGATGGCGTTGGGTTTTGAATTTGCAATTTTGCATTATCATTCTATGGTGTATTTTCTTAAAAAGATTAGAGACACTGCTTCTATAATTTTACATTAACGAATTAACAAAAATTAATACGAATTCACAAAAATGGTTAAAAACATATACCGAATTCAGTTCCCACTTTTTAATGCAATGGCAAATGTGTAGTATATTCTTGATCTTGAGCACACCATGGACAAAGTTTTCTGAAGGTCGGTATATGAAAATTTGTGTCTGCAGCTGCATGTATTCAACAGAGGAGTTATTCTACTTGCCTACAGCATTAGGAAGAAAAACAACACTTACTTATCTACGTCCTCTTCACCAAGCCAGAATCCATGGATGTTCTAGCGGATACGCTATAGCCTATAGACAGATGATGATGTTATCCGATCATTCGTGACGGCGCTTCTTATTGATGTATATTCTAGTTTACTCTTGTATATTTCAAGTAGATTTTCTGCAACCCTGTTTTGGGACGTTCATTCCTAGTCATTCTTGTATGAAAAATGTGAGGTATGATTTTGTCTTTCATTTGTTAAACTTGGAATGCTTAATGAAGGGAACATTATAGTCTTTTTGTAGTTTCAGTTTCTCACTTGAAGGTAGATGAAGATATTACTTAGAAAAGCTGGTTTTTATAAATTTTAATGAAAATGCATATAATCATACTAGAACGAACACAGCATTCTTGCATAATCGAACAAATGAACTAAGTCTGTACATTTTGAGAAACAGACACAAGGCCACGAATGAATGTTTCCGGACTTGTTAACTGTTTAGTCACATTTCTGCAAGTATATACATACATTGAACGAGATCCTCCCATGCTTAGTAAGAGGGAGAAGTAATTTTATTCAAAGTGTTCCAACTTCCATTGCTCCTCCATTTACAAATCCTCCCTCACATGGGTCAATGCTGTGGATTTGCAGATGGGACAACTGTTCTTCATCAGCAGCCACTTCTTTATGCAATGTCTGTGATATTCGTGTCCACAGTCGAGGATTCCAATTCTTTCTTGCTCCTTGTAATCAGTCTAAAAAAAGCCAACCAAATGAAGTTTTACCAAATTTGAAGCAACAATTCTACATCCCTTTTTCCCATGGCAACGTAAAGGACCGAAAAATATCAAGAAAAACGTGATATGCATGGGGGGGGGGGGGGGTATACCAGATGCAAGAGAATGAAGAATAAGCAGTATTAAGTATCAAACAAACGAGATGTCACCGTTATTTTACTTCACTTTTCAAGATTTTTTCAGAAACTAACTAGTGAGAAGTTAAGGGGGCGTTCTCTTCGTATTTCAGTTTTGTGTGTTGAGTTTTGAATTCGTTTTGTATTTTGTGTTTTGGGTGTCCATTTTGAGATTGTTGAAAACTCGTTCTTTTTGTCGTTTTGAAAATATATTTCACAATCCGTTTTTTTTTTTAATTTTGGCAGATTTTTGAAGATAACAGCCAAAACGTACAAAAATTGTTTTCTGTTTTCTTCACAAAATTTTCAGCCGTTTTCAAAAACTCGTTTTCGAAAATGGAAAAGAGAACGCGTTTTCAATGTTTTGGAAAAATCGAAAACAGAAAACGGCCCAAAAACAGCAAAGAGAACAAACCCAAGTGTCTGCCTTAGACAACACATAACGCAATCATCTTCATTATTAGATGTGCCAAAAGATAATATTAGTACCTGGCATATTACACAGAAAATGATTTCATGTTGCACACATGTTGTCCCGTCAAGACTGGAACAAGTTGCTGATGAGGCAATAGTTCCAACTTTCAAATCACGTCGAATAGCTTCTTCAGACAATCCAGTGACAACACTACCAATTTGTTCCCCTAATGCGAGAAGCTCCTGTGGTATAGTGGCAAAATTTAGAAATTTAGTGTCAAATGTCACATACAAAACAACCATTCATCAACCGCTCCGATATCCCAATCATTGACAGTAAGGGAAATGTAACTTTTCTGTTACCTCATAAGACATGTGATCTATATCCAAACGCATATCCCTGTGATGATCGACAGTATCTCTGGCTTCATGATAGCCAGGAATCTCTAGCATTGCAACTTCCTACAATGACAACTCATAGCAAATATACTGAATAAATGATATTACTTTGTATTCCATCAACAGACATTTAACTATAATGCTCCTAGTAATCAGACAATGTAATCAGTTATGACAGAAACAACAATTATATAGATGAAACAAGAAAAACAATGATAAGAGCCTTACATCTTCTGGTAGAAATCTCAAATGAGGAAGATTAAGATGCCTTGTATTTGAATCGAGCATGACTTCCCTTCGATGAGGCTGGTACAACCGAAAGCCCGTTGGTGGAACAGGTGTTAGAAATGTAGATCCTGCCTCTACAGCATCCTGGAAAGGACCGATGCCACTATTTGAAGAGCTAGCAGTAGTGATTCTGTGTGATGATGTCCCTACTTGCAAAGGCAAGTTGATATTATATCCTCTCGCCCCTTCCATAGGTGGCTGTGGATGATGATTCAGATTAAGATGGCCTCGAGGAATAGGAGGTGGAAGAAAACTATTGGAACTTCCGCTGCTGGCTGTAAATTGATAACCTTGAAAGCCCATATTCCCAGCTTCAAGACAACCTCCATCGACATTTGCTTGAAAGACAAACAACAGAAAGGAGTTGTCAGAATAGAGAACACATCATCAAAATCACCTAAAACCAAAGCCTGCAAACAGATACCATGCATATAAGGTAAAGTGGGAGCCTGGTTCCAGGCGAAAGTCCCATTATCACCATTGTTAGCACTGAAATGCGCGTCCAACCAAGGATTGCCAGGCAAATGTGCAGGTTGAGTGACATAATTTCCTTGAATCAAATGACCAGTGTTTTGTGCCATTATAGATTCAGATCCAATCATACCAGGTCTGTTCCTCACACTTCTGCGAGAACCGCTTTCAATCATTGATGTGGGGTCATTAGTTGCACACTCAGGTGGCAGAAAACTAGCAGCATCTGTTATAGTAGTATCAGACCCAACTGGCCTTGCAGTTGTAGGGGCAACAGAAGAACTAGATCCTGCTGAATCATTATGATACTGGTAATTTACAGGAAGCCCCTCAGCATTCTTTCTCTTTAATGAACCTCTGACACCATCCATGTAGGGAATGTTCCTCCCAGAACTGTCTGTAGGAATACCAAAAATTCCCTGAGTGCCTGAGAGCAACAAATGATCATGTGCCCCATAATTCATGGGCAAAGGGAAATCTCTAATACCAGATGGAGGAACCATATACGGATTGTAATGACGAGATGGTGCACCAACAGCCAAATCAAGATTGGAAGAGGGATGGGGATGCTGATGCTGAACACCGTTGTACTGCATCATCCCATAGAATAATGCATCATGATGTTCAGGCATATGGTGGAAATTAAAATTACAAGCATTTCCAGGAGGAGGAATCACTGTATGCACACTAGTCCGAGGAAAGTTTGCAACACTCTCATTAAAGAGCCCAGGCTCTGGATGTAGATGTCTGTGGCCTTGCTGATCTGCTTCCAAATCAATCATATGACCAGAATAATGTGTGTTCTGGTGCCCCATGTAGTTGAAAGACAGTCTGCAGATGATGCCTGGATCAGAAGGAAAGATACATAATTAGAAAGAAGTTAGATTAATCATTTTAGCATATAAAAACAAACTAATATAAAAAAATCTCAGCTTGGCAGAGCCAATGAGTCCTTAGCTCATAAAAATACCAACCGACATAGAATTCTAATAAGAAAGCCCAATAGATAATTTGATTGCAACCCGTAATAACAATCAATGGAGATTGGATTCCAACTCATTATGATAGTTAACGTTGAAATGGGTTAAGATAAAGAACATGAGTCTATATAAGATTAATTGCTTGATCTTAGATGACTTCAATATCTTTATGAGCATTTACTTCAGCCCAGGAAGGCTTATTATTTTGTCTTTTACAACAACAGAATTCAACTTAACCACAGAGGGAAAAACAGATATTGTCGAAATGAGAAAAATGTAGGAATGTGATGGTCACGAGGAACCCTCTAATTGGACATCAAAAAAACTATTTTTATGACTCGCCATTGTGCCAAAGAGTTGAAGAATAAAGTAATCCTGCGGAGACATAAAATCCTGCAAAATAATTTTAAAAGCTTCATTCATCCATACATCACATTAAATTCTCCTATCTAAGAAAATGTATTACGTGTAAACTCACAAAATCTACATAAAATAATAAGCCTTGATAATAATTAGTTGTCATCTAATAGAGAAGCTCTATAACTCTCTAGTTATCCTCCAGATACCTCTAGCCCCAGCCCCTCGAAAATGAGAAAATAGGATTCTCTTAAACTCAACCAGAGGGCCTCTCACTCTCTAGATGGCAGTCCAAACTCATTTTCAAATGAAAAACATCTATCCTTAACTTGAGTGTGCGGAAAATCATTCCTGGGTCATAGGACTTGCAGAAAATAGAAAACATGAGAACACCTATCCCCCAGGGTTGGGGACAAAATATACAAGTCTCTGGAGATGATACCTACAAAATGCCAAAAATTTGATGTGATAAAAATTTCAAAACTTATGAGAGAAAGGAGGGGGTCAAGATTTACTTACAAATTTGGCATCCATTACAACAACCTTTAAAACTTATGAGAGAAAGGAGGGTGAGAAAGGAGGGTTAGAAATTTACTTACAAATTTGGCATCTATTACACCAACCTTCAATGTTGCTGTAATAAAATCGTATTTCTTTGCTAGGAAAAGATATTGGCAGACTAAACATCAAGAACGCTAGTGTCCATAAGGTGTGCAAACAAATCCCAATAAGTCTATGCAATGTAAACAAAAAACACACGCCTAGAGAAACATCCTTATTCCTTCTCTTCAAGGACTTGTCTACCTTAAAACAGAACCATCCATGACGGCAATTTCACTTTAAGACAGATTCCATCTATATTGTTATAATTCCCATTAACTAAGTTAGAATTTTCTTTTGAAAGCCAATAATATCTGGTAAGATAATGATGCGTAATGATTCAGCCCTAGATTAAGAAAGTGAAACTAAACATCCCTTCTATAATAGTCAAACATTCTTTAAATTAATTAACAAAATTAGCAACACATAATATTAATAGCATACTCTATTATCAAATGTTATTTACCAAATTAACAGTCTGTGCATTTACCAGAATATTTATGTAGCTGGATAGTATCAATTCTTTGCTGCAGAAGTTGCAAGCCGCAACAAGCTCAGTGTCTTCTTCTGAAACAGGTAGTTTAAAATTTGAAAGCCAGCAAAAAGAACCAAAAGACCCAACATTAGGAAATTACAAGATCAATAGATTCCAGATTGTATTAAGAACCCACACCAGAAATATCATTATTTAGTCCTCTAGATTGGCATGCAAAGACCATCATTTGTGTGTGTGTGAGTACACATGCACGTAGATGGCGAGGTAAAGAAATCAATTCTCTTCATAAAGCCCTACGCCCTGCATTAACTCGTCAGGTCTCCTTGGACTTCTAAAAGTTACGACTGGTAGAACAATGACAGTATGTTTGTCTTGTTTATTAAAGTGAATAATACCGAAAAGGTTAAATTCTGAAATTGCATGGCTAAACCCTAGACAAACAAAGTAGTTAATCAACTCAAAACTTCAAGAATAGAAGTCTAGTGGGAATATTCCAAACACATCTTTTACCCTCAGGCCTCAAAAATGTAGCAATTGAACATCTAATTGAAGTTCTCAACATCACCCATGAAAGTATAGACTATAAATTATCCAACAATAAAGAATCTGGATTTTCACTTTCAAGGTCACAAGAACATTCTCAAGAACCACAAAGTAACTTATATCAGAATCTATACCTAAAAAATCCAATAATCTAAATGCACGAGAACAGATGTACTAAAATCGACTACCTACTAAAATTGGGTATTACAAATGTTGAAATTTTTTGAACCAAAATACAGAATTTCCTATACCTACCTAACGTGATAACAGCTTAAATAATTCTATGAAACCATATACCAAATAAAAGATTAGATATTTTTTGCCAGAATTACATGGTGGGCAGCCATGCAACTAATCCTCATGAAACAAACATAACCATCTAATCCGAAAAACAAATAATAAAGAATTTAAATAGAAAAAAACACATTTTTATCATCATAACTTCCAGGAATTCCCAAGTTTCAACCTTCGATAATTCCCAGAAAAAATTCCAATAAAATAATCTTAACACCTGAAAAAACCAACAGAGGAACAAAAACACAATTTTGAGAGTTGCATTCAAAAGTGATGAATAATCATCAAAATTACAATCTAACAAAAACCTCACCTTTTTACCATCAAATTTTCCAAGAATTCCCAAGTTTCAACCTTTGATAATTATTAGCAACAAATTACAATAAAATTAATTTTTCCTGGGGAAAAAAAACCCTAATTATAAAAAGTGATCAACGGTCATCAAAACTGCAATCTAACAAAAACCCACCAAGATTCTGTCCTTATAAGACAATGCATGCATTGCATGTGGGTTATATATATCTATCAAATAAAGCCCAACAATAATTCCAAAGTTCAAAAAAACAGAAATTTAGAGGAAATGCAAGAATCGATTAAAAATTGAATTAAACAACCAAATTGAAAGATGGTCAGAAGGAAACGATCGAGAGATCTAAAAGGAAGAAATTAAAAGGAAAAAAAAAAAAAAAGAGACAGAAATTATCTGCAATTTAGGAGAGAGAGATAAGTTGATACGAAAAATCGCCTGTTAATTGTTTCCTCTGTATTGATGGACTAATGGTACCGTATTGTTTTTCATTTTTTTTTTTTTTTTTTTTTTAATTTCACTGTTAATTTAGTCCCTGTTTAGTACCGTCAAAATTATAATTCATTTTTTTTATTTTTTTTTTAAAAATATATTTTAAAATAGTATTATTTTACCAATAAAATAATATTACTCGTAAATTCAAAAAAATTTCATTTTCAACCATTCTACAAAAATAATACTATTTTAAAAAATTTTTTTTTTCTAAATTTTCATCATAACAAGGTCAAACGGGTAATTATACGTTGGATGTGTTTTGGCCAAAGTGACCCGTTATTTTTATCAAAAATGTTACTTGTACATCAAAATTTATACATAATGGTGTCATTCCTCTCACATGGGGGAACCCACTCGATTATTTTATTCAAGTGAACCCCCTTCCATGTGAGGAGGATGTACATCTTTAGGTACACCTTGATGTACCAGTAGTAAAATCGTATTTTTATTATGCTTTTAAAGGTAACTTGGTAAAGTAGTTCCACGCCAAGCATGGAATCCTATTTTTTCATTTTATTTGCCTTTTATTCTCATTTAAAATATTTTTTTGTTTCTCTCTTTTTTTTTTCTGAATTAGAATTAATATAAATAAAATTGGGAAGGAAGATGAGACAAATTTTATTCGCCTTTTATTCTCATTTAAAATATTTTTTTGTTTCTCTCTTTTTTTTTCTGAATTAGAATTAATATAAATAAAATTGGGATGGAAGATGAGACAAATTTTGTGGGTGCCAAATGAAGTAAAAGAGCACGGGTGGGCCCATACGTTCCTGGCTGACGGCTACTCTCTTGCTGCATCGAAGACTTGAGAATATTCCTTTATTAAACCAACAACGAAGGCCACTCATATTCTTTTATTTTCAAGACTTCTCTTCTTATTAAAAAAGTGTTATCTCCTAATAAAATACTGTTGGAACGTGAAAACGGAATTATTTAGAAAATAAAAAATTTATCAATTCAATAAATAAAATCGTTTAGATGTTCACATATATATTATATCAAAAATAAAGGATTCAAATTTTTACCTAAATTCGATGATCAATTCTTGAATTAATTCTGAATCACGAACTTACAATTCTTTTGGATCACAAACTTTCAACTTTTATTTTCAAGAACTTGATGCTTCAACCCTCCAAATCTTCTATGGTATTCTCCAAGGTCAAAATCACACTTTTGGGTGGACACCTTCTTTTTAATTAAATCAAAAAATTAATTTTTGAACTGGGCATTTTAATAAAGCATGAAAAATAATTTTCTCTCTTTTTTCTCACTTCAAATTTGAACACTATAAAATTATGTATTATGATTATTGTAAAAAATTTAGGTTCCATCTAGTCTCTATTTAAAGAGATAGAATAGTTCCAATTCTTGTACAATAATAATTCCACATTCAAATAAGAGTTCTAATTAAAATCTAAGTAAGAGTTTTAATTCAAGTCTAAATTCAATTAGTTTACATTTAATTATATGTGTAGTCCTAAAACTTCAGTTACAATTATAATTAAGTTTACAACTTTCATATTAATTACAACTAAGTACGAAACTTTATTATAATTTCAATTAAATAATTTTCGTAATTAAGTTTCAATAGTTTATAGAGCTACCACAAAAACTTGATCAAACATATATTATCCAAACGACCAAATTCCAATAATTAAATCACGTATGGTCGATCCTAGACCATCCAATCTAATTATTTAATGTTTTTGTTTTTTCCATTAAAGGCAAAAAGACTGAACTTTTGGAATATATAAGATTACGGAAACCAATAAAATCTGTAATATTTTCATCTAACTTATCGTATATGTATTTTATCCCATCTAAGATTCGATAATTAGGTACGAGCATAAATGACCGTTTTTTGCCTTTCTAATTATTCTTACTAATCTAAATATCATTTTCTTCGACGGTCTAATGAACTAATCACAGATGTCGAAGTTTAGCCGTCGTTAAATATTGAACTAAGATTTTAATCGTTAAACAAAAAATACTTAAGTAGTCACCTTACCCATTTTTTAGGGTAATTTATTCTTTTTTTTTTTCTAGGGTTTATGTGAGTCCAAGATTTCCTTATATCAGCGGGCCGATGCGTAATATTAAGAAAATTGAATCTTGATGCCTAAATTTCAATTATTACCTTTGCACAAATAAGTTTACTGATTTCGGGAAATTAAAGTCGTGAAGTATATTTTGAGGCAAATAAAGTTAAGATGTGGCATTTTGGAAAAAATTCGCACTCTTTGTATTGTGAACAGGGAAGATTCTATTTTTTCTTTGATTTGATTTACTTGCTGGAAAAGCACCCTTAATTTTTTAAGTGGATATGCTTTTCAAAGAATCAAACTGCTCAGAGTTTTTGTTTTCTTTTTAGGTGGGGGTATCTCTTTTTTTATTGTGCGTGACTGCGTGTAAAATTGTGTTATTTGGAGTCTTGGCCATTATATCTGAAATGAGGGATAGTTTGAGAGAATGATCTTGGTGCCACCGAAATCCAAGAGCGTACTGGTCATGGATTAGCTTCCGGTTCACTGGGTTGCAATTATGTTCAATTTAGGCTTTGAATAAGGAATTTGAAGGAAACTTTTTTGTTACAATTCCCAATTTCATGCTACAGAACGCATAGTTCCTCATTCTTGGACTACTATATTGCTATTTGGAATGTTATTTTATGCCTGAAAATTGAGAAGCTTTGCATGATAATAATGAAAATCTAAATGTTAGACTACGTTTGCCTCATGTTTATAAATACTTAAAAACAATTTTTATCTACATATTTCGAGGGATCCACAAATACAATTACCTACTTATCCACCATTTGTATCTATCTATTTATAATTTAAATAGTTTATAAACATTTTTCAAACATGCTTTTAATTATCAAATGTAAAATTGTTGGTTAGAATAAGCGAGGCTTGTTATGCTTGTGATTGAGTTTCATTATTATTAACTTACAATTTCTAATCAAACTTTAATTTAACCACACATTCACAACTACTACCCACCTATTAATCACACATTTTGTAGGACTATAAAGTGATTATAATGAAACCCACACACTCTCTTTATTCAACAAATCCTGATATGAATGAAGTCTCACGGGTCTGTTTTAATAAATGTGAATAGATTTTTCAGTACTCCTGTATATCTGTAGATTATTGCATCTTGCCATGGGATAAAGTTATGTTTTGTATTAAAATTTGGCATATTGGCATTACCGCAGGACAAAAGTTAAGCTGGGCCTGGGAGATGGGTAACAGGAAGGCCAAGTCAAAGCCACCTCCAAAGAAGAGAATGGATAAACTTGATACCGTCTTTAGCTGCCCCTTCTGGAATGCCGCATGTAAATGTTCATAATACTATTGCATTTTTTCCTGGTCAGCCGTGTGGAGTTTCTGGTTGCATTTTACTGAACTGAGGAAGCACCTTTGCTTCCAAACCACCTATCATATGTTGGATGGTTAAAATTAAAAGACGTCATTTCCTGTATGCTTCATGTTTTGGTTTGTCCCACCAAATGCACAAAAGATGAGACAGGAAGAGAATTTGGAAGTATGGGATAGGTATCCCTGAGAAGAGCTTTATGTTTGGTCCTTTACTCCTATTGACCAGGATAATAAAGGGTGGTAATTGGAATTAATATTATATAACCTTTTAGACAGCTTTTATAAACCTCCTCATTCTTTTCTTCTCTTGTTTTTCGTAGTTTTATTTTGTGAAAGTTGTAAGCACATTTATTCTCCTCCAGTGATATGAAGAACTTGATTGGTGAGGCTTCATGCAGGATTTGCGAAGAAAGCTTTAGCATCAGTGCATCACGGTAACAGGTTTGTTCCATTCTATTGCAGCTCCCTAAGAAATTCAAGTTCTTAACAATGTTTGGGTGCGACCTTGTCAAAAATTCTATTCTATTGAATTGCATGAAAAGTGTGGCATAAGGATATTTATTGTAGAACGACTCTGCGGAACCTAATCAGAATGTACAACCAATCACATTCTTTCATTTATTCTCAACAAGTGTCACCATCTCCAATTATTGACACAAATGCTCATTTATACAACCTTACATCCATCTTTGCATTCATCATGCGTGTTACATTCATCTTATAGAAATGGCCTAACACAGTCCCTTAAAACATAGTATGTCTAATATCTGCTGTGTGGAACTAGTTTTTGAAACATATCCTATCACATAATTCCTGCAGCACTTCTCCATTTCATATAGCCAGCTTTAATCATATACATTGCATTCTAATTCAATTCCTCCTCTTGTTACAAATGGAACCAAAGTACCTAAAGCAGTTTCGGGGTTATAAAGATCCATTTTGCAACAAATATAATGTTATTCGTACCATTGCCATCATTTGATATAGTATGTGAATGTAGAAAGAGTTTGATTTAGGAAACTATGAAGAGTTAAGGGAATATGTGGAATACAAGAAGTCAGTCCAAGTGGATATTTTTTTATGCCAAAATGAGACTTCATTTGGAATGAAAGACATTTTGGAATTTTTTGCTTACCTTGTTATAGAGATCCAATGAACCTGATATTTGTACCAATGGAAAGATAACTCAAGTGGCAATAACTTTTTTCTTGATCAAAAGTCCAAATTAGCTGCACAACCTATCTAAAAATTGGCATAAAATTGCATGTTGTTGCTGTCTTCAAGCTGGACAGAGCACAAATTGTTAATGTTCACTTGCATTTTGGATGCTTCTTTGCCTATAAAAGGGGACCTTGGCCAAGAATTTGAGGGCATCAATTCCTCTACATCATATTCTAGTTTTCTTCTCTTTCTCTTTGCTATATTTTATTATGTATTTCTAAATCTTTAGCTAGAGTTAGGGGTGAAACTTTGATGAATTTGTAGTTTTGTCATTGATCTTTCACTTTGTTCTTCAATGTTAATCTTTTTACTTAGTTGAAGTATATGTTCTCCAAATGGTTTTGATTTGTTAAAGACTTTGATTTATTGTTGACAAGTTTAGCACAATGAATGCTTAAATAATCTTTACCAACCAATAACTTATTTTGACATATTCTTTCAAACAATTAACAAGAACTATTCTTTAATCTATTTTGCAATCAACATTTTATCTTCCGTATGAGATCACTTCATAGTTGATTTTCATATGAGTTCAATAAAAGATCAAGAATAATTTCTACTCATTTATCCAAAGTGAATCCCCAACGCTCTAGTATTCTTCTCATCGTAATTTAACTGATCATTTATTACTCATAGACTAGTTTATTTCCTTCCAATTCCCTGTGGTTCGATCTCGGACTTCCGAGTTTACTAATTGAGACAACTTGCACTTGGGTTTGCAACCTTAAAGTTGTAGTAATGCAGTAATAATTGAATGGTGTGTAAGATATTTTACTATGCGTGTGTGTTCATCAAATAAAAGAGACTGCACGTACTGCCAAACAACAAACACATGCGAGCCCCATGTAACATTTTAAAAAAAAAAAAAAAAAATACAAGTAGGGCTCGCTACAGTAAGGGGCCTATAAGGCCATGTAGGAAAATACCCTGTCCTTAATCAATGAGAGAGTTCTGTGAAATTAATTTAGCCTTCCATTTTAAAAAATATATATCCCTCCTTATTTTCAACCATGCTAAGCAAAAGAACGTCTTCCTTCCCAACCACAAATGTAGCCAAACAAGCAACCAGGTATAGAGAATTGATTAAAAAAGACAACCATCTAAAAAAATAAAATTATATTTTCTCTCTTTTTTTCCTCCCAAGTATAGACCACAGTTCAAGACAAGGACATAATTGATTCAAACTTTTTCTCCACATTCCCCCCAATTTGTTAAATTCAGATAGCAAATTCATCCATTCAATTATACTTAATACCTGAAGAGATGTCAGATGAGGCCATGATTTGATTGGAAAAAATTTGGGAATTGCTAGAGATGCCGAAACCGAGAAATCTTTGGAGTGAAGATTGGAGTCTAGGACTCTGGAGAATTCTGGAAGAGGAAGCCGGCAGGTAAGGAAGTCGAATTGAAAGTTTGAATTGAAACAGATGCGGTTTGTTTGTGTTATGTGTAGTCCAAGTCCAACCTTTTTTCTATTTTCAGTATTTTGGATAATGGATCTTGTCTGCATTTTGAGCCCAAGCCAAAATTTGGAGGCCCTAGGGTTGGAATTGTGTCAAAACACTCTTTAATTTTTTATTTTTTATTTTTTTCAAAGAATGGAGCTCAAACAGTGGCTTGTTTTACCAATTGAAGTATTGAACCTTGAATTTTATCTTCCTACTTCAGACGAACGGTCGTCATATCTATTGCCATCCACCACTATTCTGGGTACCATCTCTTTTCTATGCCCAACTTCAACTTAAAGACAAAGGATTTAAACATAAGGGGGTAAGATGCAATTTTGTTATACTCTGCCACGTAACATAAAACTCACTTGAGAAGGCTCCACGGAAGCCCAAATTCCTTCTGCGGATAATAGCACGTACACGTCATCAAGCTTCTCCATTTGAGATTTTGAGTTTTGCCTGTAGTCATAGATAATATACAAACATAACTTCGTGATTTTTACTTGTTAGAATAGGACTGAAATTTCATCATATATATATTTTACAGTATAATTGAGGATGCGGTGGCTATTGCGGAAGAGAAACGGAGCACCGGTGAATAGAATTGGAAATAAATGGAAATTAGGGCTTCTGGAATGTAGTCGGACTGTGGTGACGAGCTGCAGAGCGGTACTATTGCCCCGATTCGGCGGGCCGGAGGTGCTGGAGTTCCGAGATAATGTTAAGGTGCCCGATCTCAAGTCCAATGAGGTCCTCGTTCGCGCTCGTGCTGTTTCCGTCAATCCCCTTGATACCAGAGTCAGTTCCATTTTCGCTTAATTCATTCTTTTTTCTTATCTCGATTGCGTGTCCAAGTATGAAACTAGATTTTTTTTTTTTTTTTTTGTAAAATGAGGTTGAATCAATCAGTAGTACTTGTGATACAAAATTACAGATGAAAGTTGATAAACCATTAGCATTTCCTTGTTGATTATTGTTATTCAATCCAAATCAGAAATTCTCTGTCATTGATATACTGAAAATGAAAAAAAGAATATTTATTTGTGGTAGATTAGTAAATGCATTTGATTCAGATGAAAATTAAAAATATCTACTTTCTTGATGGTGATAATTTTGGGAGAGTATAGTATTGTAGCCATTCTAAGTAGTTGTCTATTTTTTTTGAAGTAAGATTTGCTTAATGCTATTTCCTACTAAGTTACTCTTTTTTGTTGTGGAATTTATGGGGCTTCCACAATTTTAATATGCTTCCTTGGTGATCGAGTGAGAATTGGGAGTTACTGATCCGATTTTAATAAATTATTAGGTTAGACCAAGAGATGAGTAAATGTAAATTGCGTTTGTTTTATGAAATGTGGTATGTCACTGAATTTTCCCCGAAAATACGAATGAATTATAGTTTTTTTATTGTGGGAGTTCATTCGTGCACTTTATATTGACATTATAGAATAAATAATTTAATATTAAATGTGCTTTCTTCTAGTTCCATACTTTGAGCACTAGTTCTTTGTGAACAAACACAAGATCAATTGCTCACTCAACCACTGAAAAATTGATCTTATGTTTTTTGACTCCCAATTCTCTCTTGACCACAGAGGAAACATATGAAAACTGTGGAAGCTCAGAAATTTCAAAACTAAGATAGTAAATTAGTGACAAGTAACATTCTGATTCTGCAAAGCTTGCTTTGAAAGAAACTGACAGTTTACTAGAGTTGCTACTTGCTACATTTTCACATCAAGCAGTTTTATTTTTATAATTTTTTATTGATTTGGGTGCATTTAACGATCTACAACATTATTTTATTTCTTCTTTTTCAGTATGTCAACCACGTGAGAAACTAGGAGCTTGAACACATGATGTCCTTCCAACTCTACAACCTAAAATCCACCTATTGATTATTAACTTATTATGGATATCGATATATCTTGTAGGGATAGTACACAACTTGGTATTAGAACTATACAAACATCCTGGGTTCAAGAATCTTCGTCACATTTTCATTAAAATTGTATATGTGCTAAGCCTTTAACGGAAAAATGAATCCAACCCATACGTGATAATGCATGCTGAAAGACAATTAAATTAAACGAATTCATTCTCACCTAAGATGTTAGGGAGTGGACAAATGTATTATCTAAATTTTGACTCCAACAGAAGATAATGTTAACCATAGTTAATATTTCTCATGATAGCGTTTGGTTTAATTATTAAGTACGTGATACGAATCATTATAGTAAACGATTTACTAAAGTTTAATTAAAATTTACGACTATTTGGTGGCAAGAGTTTTAGCTTCCTTCCACACGAGAGTAGTTGGGGATGTGTTCATGTTGCTTTTGTGTTTGAACTAGGAAGACATTTCCAGTTAATGGTGTCATGCTATTCTTTATCCTAATTACAAGGATATTTAAATTTTAAACTCTCTTAAGATTAATTTACTGATCATTATGATATTTGGAAAGATCTAGTGCTCATGAGAAAACAACAGAATTGGAGAAAGAATAAAAGTAGATTCAACATCTGACAGACTCCAGTTCAAGTTCAAATTAAATGAATATTAATGGCAGAGGAATGGGGGCAGAGTTGCGGATCTGGAGCAAGAGTTCAAGAACAAAGATCTCTAATTGAAATACCACACTGAATTTGAAATATAGTTGAAAAATCATTGTATTTATTACTATGGATTGGATTTATTATTACTATATTGATTTTTTATCTCTTCTAATTAGATCTCAAGTTTTTTGAAGACATTGTTTTGAATAGTGAATTCTTGGAAAATGTGTGGATAACAAGTGAGAAAAGTTTTTGATTTAGATGTAGAATATTTTCTTGCGTGAATGTATAAGTTAAAATGAGTATGTAGAAAAAAGAGTTTTGAAAGAATGGAAGATGATCAGGGGCTTAAAATTGTGAGAGCTTTTACCTGATATGCAACTTTCTTTTGCCTGCTATAGTTTAAGTTTGTATCCACCGCAACTACTTAGATTTTTATAGTGCATACTTCACACTCAGATCTCTTCTACAAATTTCAATATTTTTCAGATGCGATCTGGTTATGGTCGTTCATTGTTTGAACCACTTCTGCCATTGATTTTGGGCCGTGATATAAGTGGTGAAGTTGCTGCTCTTGGAGGTTCTGTCCGCTTATTCAGTGTTGGTCAGGAAGTGTTTGGTGCGCTGCATCCAACTGCCATCAGGGGTACTTATACTGACTATGCAGTACTTGCAGAAGATGAACTAACTTCAAAGCCAGCATCAATTTCACACGTGGTAAGTCTTGGAGTATGAAGCTGTTTATGGGAACATTCAATTGTTCACAACTGTTTTTCTTTTGCCCAGAAGCTTTGTTTTGGCTCTGTGATTAGGAATCTCAAAATACAGTATGCGGACTGGGAAATTGGTCGCTTGGTATATTATTATTAGTAATTTTTTGCATCCAGTCCTCATTCTGTACAATAGTGAGCCTTGGGGTCCTTGTTCAATTTTTCTTGGCAAATGAGGCCCAACCTCAAGTCTTGTAGAATGTAGGCCCCAGATGCACATTCTGCTCAAAAAGGTCGGTACAACATTACACATAATCGCATGTGATCAGGTGCTCATTTATGTATAGATTGGGGACTGTGAATGCAACTTTCCCGTATCTAAGGTTTATAATGGGTGTTAAAGGCATGTCCTTTCTCCTTATTGTTGCAGTTCAAATTACTGGGGTCCAACGCTCTATTGCATCTGCCTCTTATTTACCCTAAGTTGACTTTTTCATTGTTATTTATGTTTCGGACAGGAAGCAAGTGCCATTCCTTTTGCTGCCTTGACTGCTTGGCGTGCACTAAGAAGTACTGCAAGAATTAAAAAGGGGTACGTTTTTAAGCATCTAATGAATAGCGAGTTGGAATAAGGCTACCAAATACATCTGCTGTCTCTCCTTAGTTGTTTACAATTTTTATGATTAAGCTGGTTATCTAACGAGTAGGCATTTTGAGGTCATTACTATGAAATTAACAATTTTTGTAACTTTGTGGCATGATTCAGGGAAATAAACATTTGAAATCGGAGTCACACGACTCTTCTTATTTTGCAGGTCCATTGAGATTGGTTAGATGATTTGATCATGAAATGTGCATATTGCACACATGTTTGCTTTCAGTGTCTTATTTTTCTGCAATGTTTATTACTAGGAACAAGAATACACTTGAATCAAGCACAATCTTTTCTGTTTAAGCATGAAAATCAGATGTTCACAAGTAATGCACTAGTTTGCTGCTTAAAAACACGTTTGTAGACTTTGTTTTTATCTTGTGAGGTATGCAGAAGAAGATCTTAGGTTTCAGTTAAGCTCTTAAGCAGACTGACATGGTTCTAATGAGTTAATTGTTACAAAGATACAATTATTGGGAGAGAATGAATATGAGATCACTGTAGTATGTCTTTATAAAAAGTGGTGTTCATAATTTTTCTCTCTTTGAACAAGAATAAACTATTCAAATGGTTGATTTATTATATCTCTACAGGCAACGGGTATTAGTAGTGGGTGGTGGAGGAGCTGTAGGTTTTTCTGCAATTCAGCTTGCTGTGGCTGCGGGGTGCCATGTTTCAACCACTTGTGGAGGTGAAAGTGTAGACCGTCTCTTGGCAGCTGGTGCTGAGCAGGCTGTGGACTATACGACTGAGGTGTTAAATTAATTACCTCTTTTTACCATCCGATAGATATGAATGCCCCTCCAACCTTTTTCATTATGATTTTTTGCAATCAGAAAATCAAACAGTGATTCACATCTTGCCTTTCATCAATATTTTTTTTAGAATTATTTTCAAAACTCAGTCTTTCGAAAAAAGGTCGCGGATTCTTTCTTCTTTCTTCGATCTATTTATTTATATATTTTAGATCAGATATAAGTGAACGAAAAAAGAAAGGAGCTATCTTTCCTATGATGCTCAAATGTGTGATTCTTTCAGTTTCTTCAAATCAAATAATGATGTTTCTTTATAAACCTTCAATTATAAATATACTTAATAAGTTAATTCTTAAAACTCAAATTTTGGTGCAAGAAGAAACGTGATTAAATTTCTGCCTACTTCTCGAGTATGATCACAAGGTCTATATTGCTGATCACTGTTTGAAATGTTCCCTCTCTTGGTTTAATACAAGTTTCTGATTTGTAGAATTATGAAGTGGCCATAAAAGGATATTTTGACGCTGTTTTGGACACAATTGGTGTACCTGAGACAGAAAGAATGGGTATCAATCTTTTGAAGAGAGGTGGACATTACATGACATTGCAGGTACAAAAAAGAAGCTACTCCATCTTGTTCTCCAGTTTATCGTTGTTTCTCATAATGGTGCAAAGTTTTTGTCGTGTTTGCTGCAGGGGGAGGCTGCATCCTTGACAGATAGATATGGACTAGCAATCGGCCTTCCGTTGGCAACTACTACTTTACTAAAGAAGCAAATTCAATATCGGTATTCTCATGGAATAGGTCAGACTGTCAGTTACTAATATTTAGATGCATGACTTTGTCGTAGGAACTAGATAAAACTAAATATTCTCCAATTGGATATATTATCTAATTAGAATAGCTTTTGTTCATTTTGGTCAGATCAACCGAAAATATTTTGTTGCATGTTTTTATGTTCTTACGGTACAAGCTTGGAAATAACGGATGAGAGTAGTGATATCTTCAATATCATCTGATTAATGCCTACTTATGACATGCTACAGAATATTGGTGGACTTACATGAGGGCTGATGCTGAAGGCTTAGATGAGATCGGCCGTCTAGCCAAGGCTGGAAAGCTGAAAATCCCAGTAGAGAAAACATTTCCAATTACACAAGTTCGAGAAGCTCATGAGGCCAAGGATAAGAGGCTGATTCAAGGTAAAGTTGTGTTGGATCTTGATGAGCTCAAACCTACTGTCCATGAACCGATGCAATAAGCTCGACTTGTGTTTCTGTGAATTGGTGAGCCTTGATTTTTACATGGAGGGTGGGGGGTGTGACTTATGGCTCGCAGTCCTTGGATGCAGAATAAAATAAAGATGGGGAAGATGAGTAGCTGAGACCGTCTAAAGATCAAAATGTTGATCTGTAAGTTCTTAGAGCAGTGTGAATTTCGTAATTATTGATGTTATAATAATAAACGTAGCGTAAATGGTAATTTATTTTTGGTATCTCTCTCAAGGCATATATGTAAATTGATTTATTCGTACAGCAAAAAAATTGAGCATTTGAGTTCCTTTTATTTCATGACAAAATACAGAATAGAAATTGTTTGCTTTAGTATTTCAATATTCTGGTTAATTAATTATTTTTAATATTAATTTTGTCCTCAACATCCACGTTACAAAAAATTATTCTTTTTTATAGCTACCAACAAATAAACTAAAATATCATTGTATGTTTTCTCGTAACTCGACATGGCTTTTGGGCGTACTTCAGGGGTAACCCTTTTGAGTTTTGACCAACACTGCTAATATTACGATTAAGTACTTCATTTTTACTTTAATCAATGTAGTTATCTTTAACCTCGTTTAATCATCATTCCATGCCAGAGCCAAACTGTGCTGAACTTTGAATCCTATGCCGAAAGAAACTATGACCTTCCCATGATCCCATCCCATCCCATGTGACTTTCGTCAAAATCAGACCTGGAATTACTAAAAATATCACAAATGCCACTGTCGATTAACCTTAAAAACGACTTTGGCCAAGACAGTATAAATTCATGTTCATAGTCACATCGTGATCTGGCCACGTTCAGTCACAGTCTGATTTAAACGGAATAATTTTACCTTAATCCTCATTATATTTTCATTAATCAACTTGATTAGTGCACTGTTTAGCATCATGTGTCTCACATAAATCGTGCATGATTAGATATTGTTCTTCGATTCCAATATCGTTTTGGGACATACAAATTAAGATGTGACTTATTTTGTATAACTCGACAAATATTCTATGATTGATGGTAACTCCTGAAGAAGCTTTTAGATTAATGATACAATAGTTGATATATTCATGCTCTCAAAGATTATGGTTCGTAAAATTGGATGTTATATATATATATATATATATATATATATATATTCTTTTAAATAATGACACATGCGAATTTAACAATACTTTGTCTCATGGTATCAAAGTTCATTCTAATTATCCAACTAGGCCCCGTTTGGTAGAGATTAAATTACAATTAAAATTGAAAATATGGTCATTATTGGGTCTCACTCGTCTAATAAAAATCAACAATAAAGATTAATTTTTCAATTTTAATCCGATCTTGCGTCCATGAATCTGGCAGAAGTTAATTCCTTAAGCTGGTACGACTATAATGTACTGTATAGTTTCATTAGGTGCTAAACATGTGAAAAAGGTTAAGGTATAATCATGAAAAGGTCAATTGATAATTGTTAAGGTAATTTTTTTCACTTTAGTACAATGAATTTGACTAAATTGTAAAAAAGTAAGAAAATGATTTTCTCAAGGAAGACCAAATACCTGTAATTTGTCAAATCTAAGCACGATGATAATTTTACATTAGAGGTCATACAATTTACTAATTTATGTTAGATTAATCACTTAATCTAATTTAATCCTCCAATTTATATTTTTAGTTTTGTTTCATCAGTCTAAGATTCATGACTAAAAATAATAGTCACTCTGATATGGCTGACGTAATGTGCAAGCTAACACATGTTTTTTTTACTACAAAAATTAGTAATTTATTTACCGAACAAATTGAAAAGAATCACAGGAGTTATAAACAAAATGGTTAAACTAAAAAAATTGAAAATTAGCTAATCGTAATACAATATATAAAAGTAAGTGACCTACGTGAAAATAATATCTAAAATCTGATGACTTCCAATAAAAATTTCCCCCAAGCATAATCCTACATTTAGCTAAGGACAAACAGAATATCACAAATCAGTTGAGACGTTCATACATTTTCGAGACTTCGATATATAACATTTCCTTAGTACATATGAAGGCATCAAGAATATATGTTGAAGTACCAAAGAATGTGTATACAATTTTTAGTTTTACTAAAAAGATAGAATATGTTAAGGATAAATCTAAAAAATCCACCCGAATGATCACTTGGATGATCACTTGTGAGTGTGCAGACCTTTCATGAATAAAATAATATTTCTTTCCACACTCATACACGATCATTCAGATAATCATTCAGATGGTTATTGTAGCATTACTTGTATGTTAATTTGTTAAAAATATAATCTTGATAAAAGAGGACAACAAATCTTGAGCAGTAAAATTGACCGTGGAAAACAAATCTTGACCAGTAAAAATGACTACTCCCACCCGTTGGTAGTCAGTACCGAATCTGCAACTCCGAGATACAAAACGCAGCTTTATCACTCATTCGCACATCCTCAATTATTCATTCACTCTAAACTTTTACTGCACGATTCGTTCATCCATCCATGGCTAAAAAAATCCTCTCAGTTCAGTAAAAATACAGTCCAAATCCAAATGGACTTTGACAGACCCCATTACAGACCCACTAGTAGCACCGCCGCTAATACAAGTGAAATCTTGATCTGTTTAGCCTCTCGTCTTTCTTCCTCTTCCTCCATGAAACTTTCTAAATCAATCCTAAGTCCAGGCCGCGCCGCCCGTGACGCTCCGGTTTCTCTCTCCAGCTCACTCAGCAGGAAGCTGCGCAAGAATGGCAGCCTCAAAGGTGGCGCGTCACCATTTTTCTCCACGCCAGGGAAGAAAAAAGGCTGTTCTTTTGAAAACCCAGAGCCCTCTTCCCCTAAGGTCACCTGTATTGGCCAAGTAAGGGTGAAGACTAAGAAAAAAGTGAAGCAAACGCGTAGCCTCTCCAGAAGGCAGAGTGGGGAAATTAGTTTTAGGAAACTAGAGCAGGGTCAGCCACAGGCTGTTGAGGGAGTGCAACAAAATGAAGATAGAATTTGCTCTCAAGCACAGAGGTACTCTAACGTTAGTGCAAATCAGCAGCAGCAACAAGATTGCTTGCCGCACAGAAACCAGAGATGGGTTCATTTGCCGGTTACAATATGTGAAGCTTTAAGGTCTTTTGGAGCTGAATTTAGCTGCTTGTTCCCTTGCAAATCTTCGTGTTTCTCCACAAGCGAGAGGGAAAAGGAAGAGAAGCGGAATGGATCCAATGGATGTGACAATGGGCAGAGTTCGTGTGCTGCTGTGTTCGCGAGATGGCTTGTGTCTGTAAATGATGGTGAGGGAGGGAAGAGAAGGGAGATTGAGCTGGTGGTGGGCGGTGGAGATGAGGAGGAAACGGAAACAGATTTGAAGGAGAGGATGTCAATGAGGAGTTCAAGAAGGCATGTTTTGGAGGATATTGAGTTTAAAGACGATAAAATTGAAGTGAAGGGTCAAAGGGTAGAGGGAGAAGAAGAAGCAGGGAGGGTGAGTATCTGTATACCGCCTAAGAATGCTCTTTTGTTAATGAGGTGCAGATCTGATCCCATGAAAATGGCTGCTCTTGCTAACAAGTTTGGCTGGGATGCGGATGCAGATGCAGATGCTGCTTCAAAAAATGTCGACGTTGACGAAGATGGAGAAAATGATGATAAAGAGATGGAACTAGAGATTGAAGAACAGTTACAAGTACAAGAATGCAAAGTTGCAGATGAAGTGTGTGATGAAATTCCTCAACAAAATGTTGGCGTATCAGATGAACAAGATATAGATGCAGATTCAGAGACAGAGACAGAAGTGCCTGAAAATGTGGAAGAGCTACACAGAATGGAGGAATTGTTGAACGAAACAGAGCAAGAACTTGAACAAGAACCAGAGGTAGACGAGGATAAATTGATTGAAGAGGAGGTTGAATCAAATATGTCTTCATTCGAAGCTCTTTTAGATCAAGAAAGTGCAGACCACTACGAAGAAGATGGTTGCACAATTCAACAGATAGAAGAACGGAACCCACTTTGCGATTCGTCTTCATCTGAAGAAGACGACGGTGGATCGACACAAGAATCAGCTCAGTATGAAGAAGAAGCTGCAATGGTGAAAGTAGAAGAAACCCAAGAGGAAACAAGCTACCATCTTGAAAAACCTCACGAAGAAGAACCAATTGAATCAGAATCCAAAGAACAAGAAAATCAAGAATGGAGTGGCACAAAAGAGTCCAACAAAGAAAAAGAAACCCCTGCATTGCCTGAATGTTTACTACTAATGATGTGTGAGCCAAAACTGTCAATGGAGGTCTCAAAAGAAACCTGGGTTTGCAGCACAGATTTCCTCAGATGGCCACCTGAGAGGCCAGCAAATCAAAAATCCACAAAAAAAGGCTGTGACCATGAATCAATAAGGAAGAAACTCATCCCAGATTCTTCCAAGCCTAAACCCAGCGAAAATAATCAGAAACACCTCCAGCAACCACCGCGTTCGTCGTGTTCTCTGCCGGCGGCTGCCGCTGCGGCGTCGATGGCTACCGTGATTGAAAAGAAGCTGGTGAATGCCGTAGGCTATGAGCCGTTTGTGCTCACCAGGTGCAAGTCAGAACCGATGAGGACGGCTGCGGCGGCTAAGCCGATGCCTGAGTCTTGTTACTGGAAGAATGCTATGAGGAAACTGGAGCCTCATAGACGAGCCACATTCGGCGTCGGCGCGGCTGGAGTCGGGTTCTGAGCTGGCAAAAATAATTAAAAATGGAATCTTTAGAGCGTGGTTAGTGTAATAGTCTTGGGAACTGTAGTATTATGTTTGCTGTCTCCGTCTGTCTGTCTGTACATTGTTTTCCTTAATTTTCCATTGTTTAGGTGATTTTTTGTTCTTAATTTTAATGTTTCCTTGTAATTAATGTTTCCTATTTGTATCTCTTTTTTTTCTCCCCTTATAAATAGACAGAACATGTCACCGCAGAATGTTTCTCATGCACTCGACAATACAATGAATCATATTTTAAAAATTAAGAATTTTTTAACAAATAAAAACTTATAAATAGATATATTTGGTTGTTCTGAAAAGTTACTTTTTTTCACTGTATTTAAAAGTTACTCATTTTAACAATAAGAAATGATGTAGGTATTCTCTCTTACAAGCAAGGCACAAAATTATAAAAAGTTGAGTTGAGATCAGAGAGGAGTCGACAGCCTGGTTTTCTGTATACACCCTTTGTTTGTATTCGATTAATCGAAGAAAAGCTGTAAAACATGTGAAGTCTTGAAACCAACAACTATTCATTTAATTAATAGTACTTGCACAATATAGTCAAATGGGAGTGAACAAAACTCGCCATTTCCAAAAAAAAACAAGAATACGGTTGGATGGATATTGTGTTTGTGGATCTTTTATAATCAATATCAAGCAATTTTGTGATTGTTTAGCTCTTATTCTTGGAAAAGGTTTGTTTAAAGGTCATGGTTCTATACAGGTGAGAAGAATTCCGGAGATGTCTGATATCGCGGGCCTAAATAATGAACAAACACTTGAACATAAATGGACGAGCTCAAAGATGTGGTTGGTCCAAATTTTGATTTGAACAAGAATAATTTGATAAGCGATGCCATAAGGGGTCATTCTCCAAACAGGATAGAACCAAGTTTTTAGATTGTTTAAGAATGTTGGATGATAGATCGGACATAGAATTTGACCAATTTTTTTTTTTTTTAATTAAATTAAATCAAGTACGTTTACTGATATGCCAATGCTCCAAAATAGGGTAGCAGCTTCATCAATTCCTTTAGTTTTGACTCAATTAGTGGAGCACCATACATACGCTTTGGGCAGGCCTCAGACATTGGGCCAAGGACATGAGAGAATCATAAATCAGATGTAGAATTTTGAACCACCACTTTTTGTTACATTCATTTGTTGTTGGTTTCCAAAAAATGGTACATGGAATTTTGTCGATCATCCCCTTCAAATGATAAAAGTTGCTTGGTAAATATTGCTAAAGGAGCTAACCCGACAAGCAATATAAATGAGAAACGAAGGCGAATTGGTGGGTAGATATATAGTTGAATATTGAATGCCATTATATTGAGAATGTGTTCCACCAATAGAAACATCTACATTTAGAGCCAGAGCCGGACCTGGCCAGCTTTTTAAGGGGCCCAAAATTTAGTTGTGTTTCTCATTTCTCTCTTTAGATTTGTGGATATCCAGTTATTTCTTGTTTTGGAGCTATTTCTTCCCTGTGAAACTTTTTCTGACTTTTTAAGGGTTATTCTTTTCCCTTTTCTTGTTATTTGTAATCTTTTACTTTCTGGATTTTGCTTGAAATTAAAAATTCAAAGGTTTATTTGAAGGGATTTACGCAGTTTATTGAAAAATTGCAAGTATAGAGGGTTTCAATAATCGATTTTATGGTTTAGGTGAGCAATTGTTGTTGATTTTCACTTGAAATATACTTTTGGTAATGTAATTTGTTCTCTTTTTTCACGTTTATCTAATTATCTTTGAAGTTAAGACTTAAGAGAAGCGAAGATATTATTATGATTTGGATCTTCTTCTTTTTTTTCATTTGTGTAGTTTTGCATTAATAACAGTTGCAATTTGGTTGGATTAATTTAGCAAGATTTATTTAATGTGCAAACAAAATTTTATTCGAGCTTGTGAAAAATTGTTATCTGCTTCACTGCTACGAAATAATATTCTAAACTCAAGTTACTGATTGCATTTCATTATAGCTAATTTATTAACATTTTGTGAAACAAAAGGAGAGTTGATTGATGTAATTTTTGTTCTAATTTTACAGTTTAGTAAGTGTTAGTAGTTGAGTAACTCGAGTCAAATATCATGGCTCCTAAATATGTATTTGGAGCTCAAAAAAAGAATAATAGAGAAAGAGTAGAGACATTAATTCGAAGCTAGACTGGAGATATAGATAAATATTTTAATAACAAGAAAAGAAAAGAGAATAAAGGAACATCGAAAAACTCTTATAAAAAAATTGGATTGCTTGCTATGATTTAGGAGCCCAAATTCTGAAACTCGCCTCAGGCCCCGTGAAACACAGGTACGGCTCTGTTTAGAGCGTTGTATATGCATAAATAGCTATCCGCAACAACTAAATGGGTTTGCCTATATATACTATGAGAAAACATCATAAAATTTAAAGAGCATGGAATCTCTTTCAAACCAATGTGGTTATACGTACTAGCTTCGGTCGAGTTGAAATAAAAATATCTATCTAATTCGATCAACTAATAGTAATCCAAAGAAAAAGGCATGCTTTGTTAATGATCAGCACTCACATTAGATGCCACAGCTCTAGCCCAGAATTTGATCTGTTTCTTTATGTCTTCTGTTGACCTTTTGCTTGAAGAAGATGATGAGCTTTGTGCCATCCACGCCTCAGAAAGAAATGGCCTCCTTATATTTTCTGCTGCTGCTGATTTCACTCGCTTCTTCTCTTTCAAACCTGGGAGTATGTTAACTACACTTGGATTTAAGTCTTGTACCTTGTCGAAGTTGAATCCCAAATCCTTAAATCCTTGAACTTCTTCAAACTCAAGATCAGTTAAGCTTTTACTCGTCTTAATTTGACCAGTTGGGTATTGCTTTCTCATCTGTTCCAACCCCTCCATGTTAAGGTTTTTTAATCTTGGTTTCTTTCGAACTTGTTGATTTCTTGGCTTGCTACAACTTTGTGCCATAGCCTGTAATGTAAGTACATTAACTTTAGATCTTGAATAAGTACGAGAATATCGGGTTGAACTTGACAAGATTAAAGAAGAAAAACCCGTAACACTATATGTTAGTATTCACAAGTTTAACATACTAAACATGTTATTATGTACCTTTGAAGAAGTATGTCTAGGAGGCGACATGTCGGAATGGATTAGAGAAGCTTGCCTAATTAACTTGCCCATACGAAAGTCATTCTCTTCATCTTGAAATTCTTCTAAATCGAGGGTAGTTGGTAGAGATGGTGCATGACTCAATCGGCCTTGTATGTTCGATTTACATCTTGCAAACTCACTCCCTTTTGCTTGAGCTTGTTCTTCCCTTTCCATTGATGTTGTCTTAATTAAACCGGAAGGCTTAAATTTCTCACCTTCGGACAGGGACAGGTTCTTGATTGATTCATAGGTCTGATCAAATGATTTTTCAACCATGGTCCCTTTCCTGGAGTTCGAGGAAGTAGTAGGACAGGACTCAAAGAGTTCATCAATAAGATCCATATATAAAGTACAACTTCTCAAGAAATATATATATCTTGGAGAACCACCTTAGATTTTTTTCTATATGGTTATCTGTCAAACGGCGACGTGGGACTGGATTTCATACACAAAAAATACTAGGTGCAACCTAGAACTATGAGAAGACAGAGTCAAAGGAAGAGATATACATAAACATTGAATATGTATTACTAATTTTGGAAGAGAAGAAGTGGGCACAGTTGATTGGAAAAGGGGCCATTCCAGCACCGCCCATGTGATTATCATTTAGTATTATAAGGATTCTTAAGCAAATAGAAATCAGACTCTTGCTATAAGATTTTGTTGTATTAATTAGGTCACGTCTATATAATTTTTTTTAGCAAACTCGAAAGGGACTTATTTTGGCATTAATTTCGAAATTTATCTTCAAACATACGCATCTCCCACATGTTGTACCAAATACAAGAACCTGGCAGTCGGCAGAGCCTACTTTCCATTTTGGACACATCTGAATGACTGCAGCAAGTTTTAGTCATTAGCCAAGAGACTAACACGACACTAATTGCAACTATGGTTCGAGCAATAATTTATATGAGATAGGCACATCTTATCTTATCTACGAACCTAGTAGCTTATCTAGTTATTGGTTGCTTAACTATTGTGCCGTCTTTCACTTCGTACCCTACTATTTTAAAAATAAAAAAAGTTCAGTGGCCATAGAAAAAATATTAGATTATTGTTCGCACGACCCGACCGAACTATATGAAGGAAGTGAAGCTTATATCAAAAACTTCTAGCTCGTGCTATCTATTTTAATATACAATAGAAAATAATGTGGCCTGCAAATGCAAAATTGAATGTACAGTTAGCCCCGTTTCATTCCCATTTTTATTAAAATACATTTTTTTTTTCAACCATACATTTTTCTTTAAAATAATATTTCACTTAAATCAAAAAAAATTCCTTATTTTTTCAACTACACATTCTCCATCAATATATTATTCTAAAATACATTTTTTCAGACCCCCAGGACACATCTCCAAGTGGTAAAAGGAGAAGGTGGAAAAATTCAGTTTTACTTGAGGCTTTCGCGTCAATGGTTCGAATCCTGAAATATGTATTTGACTCTTGGGTAAGTGCAAGTAGGGATGTCAGCGAGTTGGACCGAGCCGGCTAGTGAGCCTAAATCCAAGGCTCAGACTCGGTGGAGCGGACTTTTTACGAGCCCGAGCCGAGCAGAGCAAAAGCTCGTCAGTGAAAAATAGGCTCTGCTCTGCTCGGCTCGACTCGGGCTTTCGGCTAGAGCTTTTACGGGCCAAACCGGCCCGTTTTTCCCTTCTTTATATCAATTTTTTTATTTTTTTAAAAAATATTTTCAAGCTCACGGGTCGACTCGGACTTGGCCCGTTGCCCCTGAAAGAGGCTCGACTCGGGTTTTGGCCCGTTCCACCGAGCCACGAGCAGAGCTTAACTCGGGCTTTTTACGAGCCGAGCCTGGGCGGTCCAAGCCCGCGAGCCTTTTTACCACCGCTAAGTGCAAGTGTACAGACAGCCTTCCACTCTATACTCTTGAAAGCATAACCTGCAATTTACCTCATTCACGATGCTCCAGGTCAGGAGTGGTGTGGGACCCTCAAAGTTGAGGTTCAACCTTTTAAAATACATTTTTTCAGCCTTTTGTGTACTTTTCTATTTTCTATGTAAAAAGAAGTCTATTAGTACGTAAAAATGTGTGAAATGAACTCAAGACAAAATTTTTACTTTCTCTGCAGATGGTTTGCATTTTTTCTTTATTCTTCAAGTCCATTGCTGTTTTTTTCCTATGTTCTTGAAGTTATTGTGCTGATTTTTTGCGTTCTTTCATAAAAAAAATAAAAAATAAAAGAAGCCAACATTTGGTATCAAAGCATCCATTGATTCTAAGG
This sequence comes from Osmanthus fragrans, assembly GCA_019395295.1. Lineage (NCBI taxonomy): Eukaryota > Viridiplantae > Streptophyta > Magnoliopsida > Lamiales > Oleaceae > Osmanthus > Osmanthus fragrans. The sequence goes on from CM033346.1 coordinate 247,603, forward strand.
TTTGTGAAAGAAGATAAAAATGGCAAAAACAAGTTTTTCTTCACTTCCAGTACCAGCAGTGTTTACAGGAGAAAACTATGACTTTTGATCTGTCATAATGAAGGCTTTCTTGATGGCACATGATCTGTGGAAAGTACTTGAGCAAGGGTATGAACCACCTGGATCTAATGCAAACATCACAGTAGCACAGTTGAAGCAACAGAAGAATCAATCCATGAAAAATATGAAAGCACTTTCTTTCTTATATACAGCAGTATTAGAAGAGATTTTTCTAAGAATAGTTGCTGTGTCTACAGTTAAAGAAGCTTGTAATAAGCTTGAAGAAGAGTTTAAAGGCTTTGAAAGGTGAGGGTTGTGAGGTTACAAACCTTGAGCAGAGATTTAGAAAATCTCAGAATGAAAGAAGCTGAAAATGTTAAAAGACTACACCTCAAGAGTTGTAGATATTGTTAATCAACTCAAGCTAAATAAGGAGAATGTTTCTGACAAAAAGAGTAGTTCAAAATGTGCTAATCACCTGAAAGGTTTGATGCTGTAACAATAGCCATAGATCACACAAAAGATTTGTCAACTCTTTCATTAACAGAACTTACTATTGCATTATTAGCTTATGAGCAGAGACAAGCATCAAGGTTAGAAAGTTCAGTTGAAGGAGCTTTCACTGCAAAACATGAGCAAAAATACTTAAGGGAAAGTGGTGAAAAAAAGCAGTAAGATGGAAAACAGAGAAGAAAAAACAGTAGTAGCAAACAACAAGGAACTAGCAAAGAAAATAGAGACACATATCCTCGTTGTAGTGTTTGTAACAAAACAAACCATTTGGGGAAGAATTGTTGAAAATCCAAGCAGTGCAGATGGTGCAAAAAGTTTGATCACATGGAGAAGTTTTATAGAGCTAAACTACAAAATCAAATCTCACAACAACATCAGCCAAGATTTCAAAATCAGCAAGCTTCACTTGCTCATGAAAAGAAAGAAGAGGATCACTTATTTCTTGCATTTGGCGATGGGATCACATTCTATAAGCGTATCACGACCGCAATGAGAAACTGCAATGCAATCTCTATTAGGACATGCAGTGAGTTAGAAGGTCCTATGTGTGATTATATAGGAAACCAGTATGGGAAGCCAATTCTGCAAACTGGAGCTGTCTTCACTGAGCCAACAAAAGCACCTTTAGAGCAGCAGTGGATGGAATTTCTTGACAGCTTTGAGACTGGTATTGTTTTAAACACGTCCCCGCACATTATATAAGCAATATCATTTTTTCATGAGAAGCCCAACACTAATGTAATTTTTATAGATGCTTGTTGAGCTTTCGTTGCTCAAGTGCTTGCTTGGGATTGCTGTTAAGTGCTTATAAGTTGAAGAGTGGGTCATTTTGTGGGTAATAAGTGGGATATAAAAAGTTAAGCTTTGCCAAGCATGCACTAAATATTGTCTTCAACGGGTACGGTGGTGTTCTGTGCATTCGGCAGCCAATTGATCCTTGAAAAGCAGCAATTTCAAGAACTAGTTCTTGGGTTTGAGCTAACAGGCTTGCCAATCTTAATAGCCCTGAAACCTCCGCCTGGTTGCACAACAATCGAAGAAGCATTGCCCAAGGGATTTGAGGAGCGAATTCGAGGGCAAGGAATAGTACACAGAGGAATGGTTCAACAGCCTCTGATATTGAACCACCCATCAATAGGTTGTTTTGTGAGCCACTGTGGCTTTGGTTCAATGTGGGAGTCTCTGATGAGTGGCTGCCAGATAGTGCTTGTTCCTCATTTAGGTGACCAGGTATTGAACACCAGATTATTCGCTGAAGAACTGAAAACTGCTGTGGAAGTTGAGAGAGATGAAAATGGATTGTTTACGAAAGAGGATTTGTGCAAGGCTATTAAGTCTGTAATGCATAAAGACAGTAAAATAGGTTGCCTGGTTAAGGAAAACCATGCAAAGTGGAAAGAAACCTTAAGAGATCCATGTTTTATGAAAAACTATATAGAAAATTTTGTAAGTAATTTGGGTGGACTTAGGAAGAATTAAACATTATAACTAGGATATTCAGATTTAAAATTTTATAAACCACAATTTGGTTCTGCCCATTTTCTATATCTTAACTGTTCATAGCATTTTTTTTATCATTATTGTTGGATTTGCTTGTGTGTTGATTGCATCGCAAAATATATATTATAAATTTCACTAGCACGAAGTCAAGAATTAACTAGCATTGTCAGCAAGGTGAATTAGCAATTGAAAGGTTGATTTAGGTTTAACTGTATAAATAGATGCACAGAGGCCTGTAATTAAAAACCAGATTTTTTACTATCTCACATGGAGGGAGACTTTAATCGTGGAAGTTATGATGCACCGACACGGACACGTGTGTCTGACACGATACGTGTCGGATACGTCAACACATGATTTTTCAAAAAAGCACCGACACGACATGTCGTTGACACGTTGATTAAATTCTTCAAAATTCTTCATTTATATAGTATAAATTTAGTTTTATATTTATTATTGATTTTTCTTGTTGAAATCTTTTAAATATAAGTACTTATTTGTTGTTTACTAATAACTTTGAGTTAAAAATATAAAATAGTTATAGTAAGAAAGAAAAATAATCATTGCAGAGTGTCCGAAAAGTGTCAGTATCAATAGTTCAATACGAGTCCGACACGTGTAGGACACGGACACGCTACCCTAGTTAAAGTGTCCGTGCTATAGAGCGTGGAAGGGTACGAGAGTACAAATGTGATGCAGAGGAGCTAATGAATGACAAACAAAGAACGCAATTAGGATGATTACTCATTGATTCGGCAGACTTCGAGCTAATATCCACAGAAAGAGCACTTCCAAGATTCCAACTCTATTGGTTAAAAAACCACCAATCGGAAATAAAAAGTTTACTAGCATTTAAATCAACATGAAGACTTTACTTCTTAAAATCATATTATGTAACCTTTTCAGTTAGTAATAAACATTATTAAATGTGATAACTTATTCAGTAAAACAAATAAAATAAATAGCTGAGAACAAAAGATAGAGAGGTTCACCCTTGTTGTTAAGTTGTATCCAACTAGCGCTACGATGGTCTAACTTGTTGAAAAGGGCCAAACTGACTACATGAAAATATGTTGGCTATAAAGACTGAAAGGCTTAACACAGGACAGATCTTGATTCAGGAAACTGTGCATCGGTTTTGTCTCATTTTCTGATGGCAAAACGTCATCATGAAACAACATCTAATGTCCTGTGGAAAAGGCAATTTCAAGATCAAGATGGCTGATGGAGTGGAAAGAATACAGTTAGGGATGTTATCTCTGGTTATATGTTTGAAGCACCGACTGTTCCTAAAGGAGTACTTGCGATGTAAAGAAAGGGACAAGAAGTATATTGAAAGGTAACACTCTTCGAAATACTACAGCTTTTTGCACCACTCTGGAACTTAAGCAAACTTTACTTTGGCACTTAAGGGTGGGACACACAAGTGAACTATGGATCGCGGGTTGTACGGTAAAACCTAGATCTCCAAGCTTTAATTTTGTAAACACTTCATTCTTGGACAACAAACCAGACTAAGGTTTATAAGACTGCTGGATTCTATACTGTGAAGACTACTCTTTGGAAACTACTGGACTCAAAATACCTATGGAACTCTGGCCACGTATGGCATTGAATTATGCGAAAATAATTTTTGACTGCATGTAAATGAAGGGAAGACTGAACCAAGGGAAATTAAATGCATTTTTCTTGGTGTGTATCAAAAATGGCTTGCACTGGACCAGACCTGGCATATTTTATTAGCTAAATAGTAGGTTTATGTCCAAATTGGAGAAGCAGCATTGGAAAGCTTTCTAGCGGGTTTACTAATGGGACATGGCAAGGCTAGAATTGTAGATGCTGACTTTACTGGTGACTCAGACAATACATGATTGATAACTGGATAAGTCTTCACCTATGGAGGGAACGTCATTGGCAGAGGCCACTCTTCAAGCAGTGTTGGCTCTCTATTACAAAAGCCATAAAGGAAGCCATGTGGTTTAAGGGGATGTTGGGAGCGTTGTTGAATGGAGACCAGAGTTCTCTACACCTTACCAAGAACCCTGTGAATCATGAAAGGACCAAGCATATTGATGTCAGATAATACTTCATAAGATACTTGATTGACCAGGGGAAGTAAAGATTAAAATGTTGATTTACCCTTTACCAACAACCGACTATTATTGCCTAGACTTATTTAATGCTGGGATTTTGAGTATGGTAGCTAAACCAGGGTAGAAATTTGTTGCATATGATTCATCTTTGATCTCCAACCGTAAGGAACATATTGCACAAATTTACTAGCTAGTGAGCAGTCAAGAATCAGTTAGAAAGTGGAGTTAATTTCGTTCTCGAAGGCCAAATGTACTTTTGTCTATGTACATGTTATTGCATTAACGTTCTTGTTTAGCTATGTCAGATTTATTATCTAACTAACTAAGGGTCCGTTTGACATAATTTTCGAGAAGGTAAAATAAGATTTTGAGACTCAAAAGCTACTTCTGAATACGTTTGACCAGAAGTGCTTAGCTTATGTGATTTCATCTAAAAGCATTTTCAAAATTGAAATTTTTTTTAAATTAGTTTTCATACAATTAAGATAATTTTCTTATTAACTCTTCTATAAGAAGTAAAAGTTATGGCAAACGGTCCCTAAAAATTAATTATGTAGTGACTAATGTAGAATTAAAATGTAATTTAGTGACTAATTTGAAACAAATTCAACTTTAACAACCATTTTTAAATTTGTCATTACTTTCTTTAGGTAAACCGTAAACATGACAAGTTTGAAACTATTTCATGAGTTATAGATTATTGAGTGCCCACTGTAGATCATGAAAACTTGTCCCTCTCTTCAAAACCCTCTGGCAGTGCTTCTTCTATGGAATTTGCACCTGCTGGTTTTGAGAGGGCAATGAAAAATGGTAGCCCTGTCATCTCAAAACCCAGTACAAGTTCTTGAAATTGGTTCTTTTGGAGAATCAATTGGCTCCCAAATGCACAATACACTACAGATTTTGGCTCAAATTGGTTTAGCCATTTGTCCCATTTCTCTTCAAGTTGTCCTTTGGGTGTGTCTGGCAAAACTGGCCCTGTTAGAATCACAGGCTTCCCATATTGGCTTGACAAATAGTCACACATTGGCCCTTCCAATTCTTGGCAAGTCCTTATAGAAATTGCATCACAACCCTTCGTTGCAGTTGTGATCCGCACATCAAAAGTGGTGGCGCCGTAATCCATAGATATGAAAGATAAGGTACGAGTTTCCTGCCCACGGAGAACCACAGTGGAAAAAGGGTACCCTTTGGGTGGCTCCATCAGTTCCTCAACCATCATAGGCCTGTCTTTGGGAATTTTCCTAGCCGTAACAATCCCGATAGCTAAACAAGAAGCACAAATAACATTATAACAAATAGTCTTGAACCCAATCTTGGATGCCAATTTAGGAATCTAGTCAGCAAAATCATAGAATCAAAGGAATCAAAGGCTATAGCCAGTGGATTCTTGCCACTGATATCCATATCAGAAGCAGTTTCTGCACCTGGAGGCAGGCCCTCAACTTGAGGAACAGTAACAACATGGAACTTGATTAGATCTGGGTACAAATTGTTGTTGCCCAGTTGAATCAAAGCCTTTTTGGGCAACAAAAATGAGATCTTGTGACCTCTTTTAGCTAACTCATTGGATAGATGGATGAATGGAGTTATGTGTCCCATGGCTAGCCATGGGAACATGGCAAGATGAAGCTTTGACTTCTCCAAATCAGGCATTTTTGCAGTCAGGCTGCTGTATTTTTTTTTTTTTTTTTTTTTTTTTTTGAAGAATTAATCTACTTACTTGTATGATGATAGTTGACAATATTTGATGTGGTAAAATCTAGGCAATTGATTTAAAAAATAATTTTTGAAATAGATGAACATGATGATATCAAATCATGATTGTCAATAAAACTTATCAATTATCATTGTACATGTAGCATATTCCTTTATGAATATCAATAAAGTGACTTTGTCCAATATTGAAAAATCATATTTTTTTTTTGGATTACGTCCATTACTGGCATTCTCACCTATTCTGTCCTGAACTTTGGTGAAGAAGGTAAATCGCAGGTTATGCTTTTAAGGATACATGGTGAAAGACTGTTTGTACACTTGCACTTATTCAAGAGTTAAATCCATATTTCAGGATTCGAAGTTTTGATGCAACAGCCTTTTATAAAACTGAATTTTTCTACCTTTCCTTTTTACCACTTGAAGATATGTCTTGGAGACGAAAAAAGAATTATACTTATGTATTTGGTAGTGGGACTTTTGGATGGTTTGGTGAGAGGGCTGGGGTTTAGGTATGCATATTATTCCACGTGGTAGACAAACCGACGTCTCTACATAACTAACAGGTACATTTCCAATTTAGAATAATGCTATCTAGGTTTAATAGTGTTAAATCACCAATTTAGAAGGTCAAACTTATAAAATTCAATTAAATAAACTATGTAATATTGCAATGCATTTAAGTGAATCAATCATTCAAGAGTAATATTATACTCTTTAAGGACAAACCCATAATTATGAGCATTTGGGTTAGTTGAAATGGTTGTGTATATAATTTATGATTAGGTGAATTTCATGAATAATTAAGATTTAGTTATTACTTATTTGGTTAGTATAAGAACTAAGAAGAGAATATGGACTGAAAAGTTAATAGAGTTCTATTCATTCAGAGTAAAACACTACATTTATGCTTTGTGTTCAAAGTTGAAACAAATTGAAAGAAGATTCTACTAGAGGTTTAGTAAAGATGTCTACAATTTGAGGACTAGTAGTATCATATTTTTCTGCAAACGAAATAGTAGTCACGTCGATATGCTTGGTATGGTCATGTCTTAGTATCACATGAACGATACTTCCGTTGTCACGAGAGAGCTCATTGTATATAGAAACCAGTGTCACGATGGAGCAATAAAAGCCAAGTTCATCACAGTGCAAGCTAAGCATCAATATTCAACTTAAGTACTTGAACGGGCAAGATTTGGTTTTTTTTTTTTTTGGGACTTGGACCATATCTTCTTGTTGCACCCCAAGGTAGCCGTGAACTTCTCTTTTCAGTGACAGGGTGATGCTTGGTGTACAGGACCTGCTTGACAAACCCCTGCCAGGCCACTCACAGGTGGGGCCCGCTGAATTTTTTTTTTTTTTTAATACATGGGGGCTCGCACTATAGTGAGAAACCTATCAAACCCCCCCCCCCCCCCCGCGTACACTAAGGGCCTGTTTGATAGGAGGTAGTTTTCCGTGGAATGTGGAAAATGTTTTCCTACTTTTTACTATTCACCTGTTTGATTGCACTAATTTTTTAGGGAAAACGTTTTCCAAGGTACAAGCGGTTGATGCACAAAAGCTAGAAAACGTTTTTTCACTATAGAGATGGGAAAACATTTTCCAACTTTTTAACAATTTTTTTTTTTTTTTTTTTTTTAACAATTAGAACACATTCCAAAGTCAGTAGTAAAAAACAATTATCCATTTAATTAACAATTTGCATAAAAAACAAAGTCAAACGAAAAATTTGTCAGGTGAAAAATTATACCAATCAAACACCATTAATTACAATTCCCTGTAAAACGTTTTCTAGGCAATTCAATTCCCTGCAAGGGTGGAAAGCGGGTGAAAAGAAAATGAATGACAGGGAATTGAATTGCCTAGAAAACGTTTTACAGGGAATTGTAATTAATAGTGTTTGATTGGTATAATTTTCCACCTGACAAATTTTTTGTTTGGCTTTGTTTTTTACTCAAATTATCAATTAAATGGATACATTTTTTTACCATTGACTTTGGAATGTGTTCCAATTGCTTAAAAAAAAAAAAAAAAAAAAAAAAAAAAAAAAAAAAAAAAAAAATTTGTGAAAAAGTTGGAAAACGTTTTCCCACCACTATGGTGAAAAAACGTTTTCTAGTTTTTGTGCATCAACCGCTTGTACCTTGGAAAACGTTGGAAAACGTTTTCCCTGAAAAATTAGTGCAATCAAACAGGTGAATAGTAAAAAGTAAAAAAACATTTTCCACCTTCCACGGAAAACTTAGGCCTATCAAACAGGCCCTAAGTGTTTTCCTTAGTGACAAAACCATCATTCTATATTAGTGTCACTATTGCTAAGGGGAAGATTGAAGCCGAATATGCGCGGATGAACAAGTTTCAATCCAATGTGTAATGTGAAAACTGCCGTCCATTTTTCTTATTGTACATACAATATCTCTTTTGAGTAATGTTATTCAGCCTCCTCTTTTATGTGAGATTCCATACTGCATGATGAATCATTTTTTAACATTCTTTTCTATTCTGAGAACAAGAAAATTAATTCCGCTAATAAATGTAAAGATTGAATCAATTTTAGACCTCTGACTAAGAATATAAACTACAGCATTCCAAGGAAAAGAAATTCTGAAATTGTTCTGTACATCTGAAGTTGAGTTCCACAAATATGTTCCGCAAGTGCATCAAAATTTGCGGAAGAATGCCAATCAAAGCTTTAGCATCACAAGATCAATCTAAAGACTCCTTGTTCATCGCCATCCACTCTATAAGAAAACAAAGGCATAATTTCTCAAATTTACAGTGATAGGAAACGTCATTACCAGTGCCTGGAGTAGCCAGTACGCCATCTCTGAATACGAATTTTGAATCAAGGCGATGATGAGAATTCTTGAAGAAATTTGTGCTCTCTCTCGTTGCATGACAACTACATTCCATTGGCAATTCTTTCTCTGTATTTTCATATTGAGGCATGTCGATTTTCTGACATCCTGGATCTTGCTCCCATTTTCTATTACACGAATAGACAGAACTTTTGGCTGGCAGTTTACTTACTGCTATATGAAGATTTACGGATAAAGAGGCAACAAAATCATGAACACCGTCTACGGTTGAATCTCTTCCTTTAGGTCCCCACTCAGAATTAATGATTCTTCGCAGAAAATTTTGGAGGTTGACAAGGCATTCAGAACAACAATCATACAGGCACATAACAGATATGCCATCCTGAAGAGAGGCAGCTTTAGAAGAATAATTGGTACCAAGACAGTGTCCACCCATGTTTTCCTTGGAATTTTCAGATGGAATGTCCTTGTCTACCGAGGATGAGCCACTATCCTGTGTGCTAGCTTCTGAAGAAGAAGAAAGTGCGATACCATTATCGCCAGAAACACTGGGACCATCTTGTAAACCACAACTTACTTCTCTAAAACCATTGGCATGTTGCACACACCCAACGTGTTTATATTCTGCATGATCTCCAGTATCTTTTGGCATAGAAACCTGAGGTTTAACTTCATTTGACAGGGGACCATTGAGATTTTCAACATGGGAAGAATGCCCCGAGCAACCATTCGTGAAGGATCCAATGCTGTAACCACAACTCCACCGCCTGCATCAGGACAACCATTATCACCCTCATTTAGATCAGCACATATACCATCTTCAGCACTGAATTTCTGGGGACCTTCTTCCAGCCTTTCTGATTCATGTAAAGTTCCATCAGAAACATCTTTCTGACCAATGCCTAGATTACTATTCTTGCAGGCATTATCGTCATCCAAAGATCCTGTACAACCATTGTGTCTTGCCTCGAAACTTTGAGAATCCATCTCTAAACTGAAAGAAAAAGCATTCTTGTCAAATAAGAAACCATGAAGAAATGAGGAGGAATCCAAGGAAAACTAGATTCGGCAATGTAATACTCAAGAAAAAAAATAGAATTAACAAAGAAATACCTTCGCAGTGCGTGAACCCAGCAGATAACAACATCTTCGAGATAAGCTACCTGTGATAAAAGACGAATAAACTGATATCTATCTTTCCCAGCCTGAACTTTATCATTAATGCGTGCAACGAGAAGTTCCAGAACTTTCCGAACACCTGAGGAAACCTCCCTAAGAGACTTGTATTCTCCTCTATATGCTGATAAACCAACAGCAACTAATCCTCTTACTAAACCAAAAATTTCTTTGCTTTTGATATTGATTGGGTAAGAGGCAAAAGTAAACAGCTCCGCTGAATTCACAGGGCGAACAATACAAGAATTGAAGGGCCAACCTTTCCAGGATCCACTAATGTCAGCATAGGGGCCTTCTTTCAACTTGGATGTGACCCAACAAAGTTCAGCAAATTGAGGACAACTCAAAATCTGATAGCCTAATGTTGATATCGCTACCAGCAAGCTCGATCTACCTTTCATAGCTTTATTTGTAAATGCAACTGCACTGATGTGACATGATTTACTATCAAGAACAATACCAGATACTGGATCTGAGCTACTACTAACTTTATCGACATTGCCTTCAACTGTATCACAAGCTTTTGTCTCCTTGACAGACTTCATATGAATGTGGTTTCTATGATGAATTAACTGCACAAATTGTTGTACCAAATCCTTTGACAATTTTGAAGCAAATGAATCAATCATCCTATCATGATCAAAATTGCCATCAAGCAGCACAGGAAACCGAGGCACAGCATCCTCCATTTGAGTAGAGAGACCGAAACCTACTGCATCTTTCTCAAAGAACTGCCTTATCCTCTGAGGAAATAATGAGGATGGTGCTTCTGATGTGGCCTGTTAAAAAGAGAGATCTAGTAAGCATTTTCTTAATTTTAACAAATAATTCCTGCAAAAATAGATTGTTAACATTTTTGCCAAAAGCAATTACCAATTGCTGCATGTATTTAATGAATTTTCTATAGATAGGTTATTTGGCATTCGGCAGCTAACTCTATTATACAACCCATAAACTGTATTTTAAAAGAACTTTTTACATTACAGTTTTCTTTGCATATCATATTTGCAGGTGATTGAACTATTGTTTACTCAAGAAGGTATATACATGTCAAAAATTCTCATTTTCATAATTTTCATACCATGGACATTATGATCTTTAATGACCCCACACTCAATACTAATAAAGTACAGCAAGAGATTTAACAATTGTTACATAAATTGAGACTATTAATCTTACAAAATCTTCCTGGTCATGCAGAATTGGTTAACCGCTTACCCATCTCATTCAACCCGCTTTAGTCCTATGTATTACATCATCTTCATTTCCACAGTCAACGAAAATAACCAAACCTAGATATCTGAAACAATTTCTTCTGGAGAAAACACTAGACTTCATTATTATCCTTTTTCCTATTATTATTAAAAGCATAGATAGGAGGGAAAAAAAGTTGAACAAATTTTAAAAAGAGAAAGGAAAGGAAACTAAGATGGAGAAGACTATAGTAAGACTATAGTAAGTTATTGAAATTGTCTTGCATGTGTTAAAAAGAATAAGATATTTTAAATTAAAGAAAATTAAAGGGGCACCTTCTGAGGTGATTGATTATTAGACACCCCTTCTCTTTTTGATAATTATAGAACCTCCCTGCCCCCTGGTAAGATAAAGTAGATATTCATTTTCCATTTGTCCCTTTCATCTTATGATAGTTTTAGAATTATCTTCGGTTTTCTTATTTTTGCTTCTTTTTTTTTTTGGATAACTTTTTTTTTTTTTTTTTAAAATGTCTTTGGATAACTTTTTTCTTCTTTTTTTAAATTTAAAAAAGTTTTTTTTCTTTCCCCTTTTTTACACAAATAATTACATCTTAAAAATATTGGTCAAAATTAAGTTTTGTACTATTTTTTTTAGTAAAGGATAATATTTATCCAAATTTTGGACTAAAAGAAGAAAAGAAATATAAAGTTAACTTAGTCAATGTCATTCTTATTGCATTATTGTATTATAATGAGAGTTTTTTAAGCTTAACATGGTATAGCTGTTACGAAGATAAAAGCTAAAAATTAAAGAAAATATAATTTTATTCAAACAATTTTACAAATATTCAACAGTTAGTTTAGAGGAAAACAGTGCTCGCACTAGAGAGAGAGAGAGAGAGAGATAACCTTGCATCAGTAAAAGAGCATATAGATATTGTTTGCCTTCAATTTTAGAGAGAAGGGAGTTTAAAAGGCTCCCATATAATGTCACGGTTTTACTTTTTCCATTCCCATGAAATACAACATTTTCAGCCAAAAATGTAAGAGCAAGGATAAGACATCATACCAGGATAATCAAGGACGAATGTAATCGTATGGGCTCGACCTGCTCAAGAAAATAGTTCCAGAGATAAGAGGCCTTCTTCATAGCAGTTGGGGACTCTGCCACCTCTGTTCCTCCAGCACAAGCACAGAGCTCATCTTCCTTGTCAAGTTCACCAAGCCTATAACAAGATTTCTTCTCAGAGGATTTGGGTTCCACTGAAACAAAATAACTATCCTGTTCAAAGGCTTCATAACTCGTCTCTACAGCCCATAAATCAATCCTTGGCATAAAAATCATGCATGTCTGTGCACCAGCACATCTCACTGCCACATGAAATGATAATATTAATTATTTCTCCAATAGGTTGATAGTATATCATTACCACTATTTTCTTTTCTTCCAGAGCATCTTCGACTAAGCCTAAAAAAGACATAAAGTAGCTTTTTAGTTTCCAAACATCTTCAAGATAACGTACTTTTTTTCTTAATTTTTAATATATATATATATATATATATATTCGAGAATAACTCCTTCAGTTGTTGTGAAATAGGTAACTTTTTTTCTACCTATCACCAATAAAAAATTTGAAGGAAAAACTTTTTAAGCTTAGCCAATCACACTCTAGCTAAGCATCAAACAGCACAATAAACACGTTCATATCCTAATCTCCACATTCAACAATTGTCAAGCATGCTAAACATAAAGCATCAAAATGAAGCCTATTTATGCCTCTATTTCCCCTTCTAAGCATCTCTAACACCACCTCATCGTTATAGTCATCACATTCCAACTGAAGGTACTCAGCATGAGACCTCTCTCTAGTGAGGACGAAAAATGACAAGGGAGGGAACCAAAGAAATAGTCTTTATAAATGGAAGGGAACAGAGAGAAGGGTGACAATGAAAAATACTTACCTTTCTACCCAAAAACTCTAAACTACGAATGCAATCTATTCAGATGGACATTACTGGTAAGAAAGAATTCTTATCACAATCTTCACAAAAAAAAAAATTAAAAAATAAATAAATTGCCCTCAGGGTAAACTTGTCACTAAGAACCTTTATATGTAACACCTGTTTGAGCCTCATTTTTAGTGGAAAATGTGTTTTGAAATAGTGATTTCTTGGAGAATGTATGGTTAAAAAAATAAGAAAAAGTTATCGATTTACTTGTAACATTATTTTATTGAAGAATGTGTGGTTGAAAATAAGTTTTGAAAAATTATTTTTTGAATAAATGGGGCCAGACATAGGCTTAGTGTGTTTGGATAGTGTGTTCGATATAAGTTTTCTCTCTATTTTTTTTTATTTTTTTTCTATTTCCTTCCTATCCATCCATGGGCTCCACCTTTTTTCTTTCTCCTCCCATGTACTTCCCCAAACTGCAACATTGTTTAAAAAGACTATTTGAGGTCTACGCCTCAAAACAGCCCCTTAAATGCCATTTGTGAGGCTTGTGCCTTGAGCCTAAGCCTCAACCAGCTAAGGTGTTTGCCCGTCTGCCTTGCATGTTTCAAACAATTAATTATTGACCTTAACTTTTTGAGTTATTTATTTATAACCTAAAATGTTTTACAGATTCTTTATTTTATTTTTTTTCTATTTTCTACCTACACTGAAGTAGAATGGGAAGGAGAATACACTATTGCGATTGGAGAATGATGACAAAGAGTGAAAAGAAACTTATAATCATATAACGATAATGTTAACGAGTCCCTACATGATCATATTTTTCGTGATATAAGAAATTTTTGAGTTGTCTCCACTCTAGTAATACATGATTAATTTGAGAACTTGTTATTTTCTATTTTCTTGCTCTATTTATGTTTGTTTGCAAGTTAAACTTTTAATTTGGTAAATTGGTTTTACTATAGATTTATTTAAAATGGTTCATGGTATATTACGACCATATTTTTGTATTTTATATTCATTTTGTGTTTTATTTTTCTATCTTGGTGCTTAAGCCTCACAGAGATAATACGCTGAATACCGATTGTCTTTTTAAACATTGAAGTGCAATAAAGGAACTATCCTATCCTTCCTTGCCTCTTTCTCTGTTACCCTCGATGGAAACACATCTGTAAAAGCCAACTAAACAAAAGATCTTCGCAAACATTCTGTTTTTCCCTGTAGAAGAAAGACAATTGCATGCATATGCACACTCAAAACTACCTAGCAGCTTGAACAGAAAGGAAAAGAAAAATCAAAAGAAAGAGCCATCATGTAAGCCTAACAGGGCTACAAGACCAATGCCATTTGCAAAAATGCACGTGGGATGCCAGCTGACATAGTGATGGGACGTGAAATGAGCATAATGCAGATGTGAAAGATATGCAAAACTTAACCAGTAAAAGAAAATGAGAAAAGGAGGATAATCAAGGGTGAAATTATCAAAACTAGGCAAAACATTGCAATTACAGGAGAACAACTCTTCTCAAAAATGGTGTACCGTCAAAGATTTCTTAGCAACAAACTGAAAACCTAAAAAATAGTTACCGCACTAGCTCCTAATTTGCTAAAAAGCAGACCAAAATAAAAGGAATCATAGAATCTACTGAGTTCAGAATGAGTTAAGCTCAAGCGTAAATCACACATTTATGCTGCAATTTTGCTGTAATAGCTAAAAGTAATAGTAACAAGCTGAAATAATAAAAAAATGGAACATACTTAATATTCGTGTTAGCCCATTAACCATATCTCCATGGCCTTCTTGAGAAATACTGGCCAAATCAACTTTCCACACATCAACATACCCAACAAAACAGTGGAGAAGGCATGACGCAAGATGCCTCTGGCCAGATCTTGGATTTCCAGAAATCAATATCTGAAATCCTGCTTTATTTCCTGATACATAAGATATATTCTGCATGAACCCAGGACGAGCACCTATACGTTGAAAGTTGGAGGTGGAAAAATTTAAGCAATCACGGGCAGTGTCCTCTAACACATCAGAACTGCGGAAGTGAAGTCCTCCAATCAGAACATTAACAAGTGAGAGGTTCTTTTCAATCTCACTACAAACATTTGCTTGTTGGAGCAAATCATTAACGTGCAACCACCAATTGTCGGTATTCAGTCTCTTTCTATCCAGAGCAGAAATAATTACATCCTTCACCAATGTGGCAGCTTTCCTAATAGGTGGCGGCAACCAGACATGCTCGTTCAAATAAAGTGAAATGAGCAATCTGGTTAGTGGTTGCAGCAGACAAGGAATGAGATGGGAGTCAAGAGGAGAAGATACAACATCATTTGCAGCAATCCCAGCTTCTCTCCGAGAGCAAGGAGGCGGTGCATGAGAAAGAGCCTCCAGCCAATCTCTCTCCTCCACTATAAAATTGGGAATAGGAGGGCTTACCTGCTGAGAAGCTTTTCCTCCAGCATCATTAAGAACTTTTCGCAATGAAAAGCTTCTCCGCAGAGCGATGAAGGCCGCTTGAGTACAAAGAGCCTGAAGATCGGCACCAGCGAATCCCACAGTTTGCCTCGTCACCCACTTAAGTACGGATCCAGTAATAGGCTTAGGCCACTTCTGAGTGTGCAGTGAAAGGATGGCTTCTCTGTCCTTATCTGAAGGCAGTGGGAAATAAATTTCACGGTCAAACCTCCCAGGCCGCCTTAAAGCAGGATCGACTGCGTCAGGACGATTGGTAGCTCCTATTACAATAACTGAACCTCGTGATTTTAAGCCATCCATTAAAGCAAGCAAAGTGGAGACAACTGAACTGTGTGTTTGATCTTGTTGCTTAGTGCGGCCCGGGGCCAAGCCATCTATTTCATCAAAGAAAATGATAGAAGGCTGTGATTTCTCAGCAACTTGAAACAAAAGCCGTAGCTGGCGCTCAGCATCACCAACATATTTGCCTAAACAATCTGCACCTTTGCGAGCAAAAAATGCTATACGTTTATCCCCTCGAGCACAGGAACCAATCAATGCACGCACAACTAATGTTTTGCCTGTTCCAGGATATCCATGTAAAAGAACGCCTCGAGGAGGCACAAGCCCTAGATTGTTAAAATATTCAGGGTACATAAGTGGTAAAATGACAACCTCCATCATGCATCGGATGACATCTTGAAGCCCTGCAACAGATTCCCAGCCTTTAAATTGTGTGTCGTTATTCGAATTTGTGCCTCCAATGTACACAGGTGCGATTCTCAATAAATCTCGATGAAGCCTCTTGCTCTCACGTCTCAGAAACTCTTCATCCTCCCCACAGTTCTCCAACCATTTCTCTTCTGCTTCAACATCCTTACGCCGTGCATCATTTGACATCTTTTTCATTTCCAGCTTCATTTGCTTTGCCTTCATTTTCTTTAAGCTGTGCACATATTGACTTCCATGGGGTTGGAAGAGATGCCGGTGATCGGTGCAGGCAATGAGAAATCTGCGATGATCAAAGATGCAACCATTGGCTCGAGCACATGGCTACAAAATCAAAGAAACATCCAAATTGAAACATAGGCAGAATTATGGAGTAACCCAAAAAATAGAAAGAAAATAAAAGGAAAAATGAAAATTCACAGGGGATTAAAGACAAGGAGGCAACAGAAACATCAAGTTCATAGAATAGAATGCAACAAACCACTAACCACATGGTATGTTTTGGGACATCGATCAACACGACACCCTATTGTTGCCCCTGGCCTCCCACAGCGACTGCACTTCAATGCTCTTCCCCTGCAAAGTGCTGCCCGAACATTTTTCAAGCATCCCAAGCCAGCAAAATAAACCTGAAAACACGTCCGAATTGGCATAAGGTGAGAGTTGACATGCTAGAGGACCAAGAAAAATAAAACGAAATTATAGTGACATATATCCAAGAAAATATAAGCAGAAAAAGTGTTCAGCGTGTATTAGAAGGGGAGCTACAGAAAAACAAGCAGTTAAGGTTGTTGCTTACTTCCTACTAACATTTCCATCATTAAGCAACACTTGAGATGGTTGAGACCTGATAATCTCATGAACAGACAATATCAGAAAGTATAATAAATCAAGTCCGGGTACAAACTTGAATAAAGATCAACATCAGTAACTCGCTCGCATACAAGCAGGAGAGAGAGAGAGAGAGAGAGAGAGAGAGAGAGAGAGAGATTTAGTATGATGTTATCATGAATAAAATACAAGAAAATTACACAGCAACCCATTTAAATTTTAGCTCCAGGTAAGCTAAACAAAGATCCCCCTCTTTCATTTCCAACTTTCAAGTAAAAAGTTTGACAAAGTCTCACTCTGAATGGTGAGGGGATTAAAAGAAAGCATGACCATAAGAAGACAACTCGCAATGGAAGGAAATGCAGCCAACAAATGGACAAAAGTCTCAGAGTCAACATTCTATAATACCAATTCAAAAGAGAGAGAATTTACAAGTCACTTATGCACCCCCAATCGATATTGCAATAGCGCGTTCAACCGTGCACTCACCTCTCTTGTAAAGGCTTGCGGGGGGGAGCTTGGAGGTGGTAGTGAAGTTGGGGTGTAAGGATTACATATTGATGTACTTTTTGAATATTGAGGCATTTCTTTATTAAATTTTGAATCGGGTACCTTTTTCAAATGGGATGGTTGGTGTCAATGTTTGTTGTTATAAAGATATATTATTAATAATGAAGGAGGAATTGAAGAGAATGTGATACATAAGGAGGGTTTAACGAAATGGAGAAGTGCTAAAAGCATTCTGTGTGATAGGAAGATCTCTATAAGGTTAATAGGTCATTTCTACATAATAGTGATGTTGCCTGCTATGCTTTATAAGCGAGTGTATTAATATACAGAATGTCCATAACATGAGCAGCAAAATGAGAATATAAGATAGATGTGTGGTTATATTAAAATGGATAAGATAAGTGACAACATACACCAATAAATGAAGGTAGCGCAGATTGACGATAAGTTAAGGCAATGAAGATTTAAGTGGTTTCAGACATATTTTAAATAGATCCAAATAGGACCTCATTCATAAGTGTAAAATGATCTCAGTAGAATAAGTCAGAAAAGGAATGGATAAACAAAAACTAACATGGTCTGTTGTAGTTGTTAAAGATGTAATTGATTAAGTTGGCCTAGTAATGAACCAAACAAAATGGAAAAAAAGGATTTATGTAGCCAACCCCCATTTTTATTGGGAACCAACTTTAGCCCATATTTGATGGGCTATTTCTCAAAACTCCTTTTTTCTACATACTGATTTTCAACCACACGTTCACGCAATAAAACATTCTGCACATAAACCCAAAACTTTTCCATACTTTTTAACCACACATTCTCCAAAAATTCACTATTCAAAACATTGTTTCTCACTAATAATGGCATCAAACAGGGGCTTAGTTTGTTGTTATTGCAGGTTGGTAGATGTAGAAAGAATGCAGCTACACAGAGAGAGAAAGAAAATAAAAAATTAAGCTGGTGAATTTGGAAGCTCTCGTCAAAAAATTAACTTATTCACAGCCAATATTGTTATTTTTTCAAATGCTTGCAATTCACAGAGGTTAGTTAGCAAGTTTTAGGATTTTGTCAGCATAAGACTATGTACCCTAATTCAACAAAAAAACAACTACGTTTTACCAAGTCTGCTCTCTCAATGAAAAGTAAACATTGTCATCAAGCGGTGCCAAAATGGTTTTTCATAGATCCACAAGACAAGGAGAGATCCACACTAGGAGTTTATCAATAGAGCAAACTGACTCCACATTATACTCTCACGAGGTACGGCTGGAGTTTATCTCTATCATCAAACTCGCTTTATCACATTTGAAATACTGAGTAGTTGACCACAGTAGTCCATATTAGCCTCCACTGTCACTATTCATCAGGATGTTTTCACCCCAAATTGTTATGCAAATCCCGCCGGGGAGAGAGAACTATTGAAATGACAAGTTGTAAATAGGAAGGAAAAAAAAAAAAAAAAAAAAACTGGAACTAAATTTTAGCAAGACTATCTATGAACATAGCACCGTTTGGCAACACTGCTGCGGACCAAGCACACAAGATTCCCGTCAAAAAAGTTTGGAAAGGAAAAAGCTATGCAAAATTAACTTTTGCTCAAAAAGACTATTCCATGACTCAAACCCATTTCACCTAGGTTAAATGAAGCAACCTTACTGCAGCTCCATGGGTCAATAAAACCCAAGAATTTATAAAATTAGAGAATCCAAAAGAAAGGGAAAAAAAAGGGAATATCCAGATTATAAAATGTCCAGAAGGCAAAACACATTTCATGCCAATAGAAAACCTACCTTCTTTCACAGGTTGTACCAAAGACATTAAGTAAACAGAAAAGATTATAAGTTTTCCAGTTCTCTTATCTAAAGAAAAACCTAATCCAGTTATATTGGCCAGACAGGATAGGATCTCATAACAATGCAGGCAAGCACAGAAATTTCTTCCATTATCAGAATGTCTGTATATATTAAATAAAAACAAACATAGCCCCTAATAAGTGGCACTGCATGAATCTCACAAGTATATACAATTGCCATAATGGAGGAAACCCTTAGATGTTAACAAGCATCCATTTTTATAGGATAGAACAGTGCTTCAGACGTGCATAGAACCTCTTTAAATAATATATACAAGATTTTTTATAAGAAACATAACCACTTCTCTGTTGACTATTGACATCAAGAAAACGAAAGAACTGAAATCCATCAATTTATCCTTCCGCCTTTCCTGCAGCCAATTCCTAAGGGAAATTAACAACATGCCATCCCAATTAAAAACTCCCTCAATCTACCAGTAAACAGCTTCTGATTAAGATTAACAAGCAAAAGAATAGGGGATCCCCACATTCATTGAGGTCAAATCCACATGCTATGCTATAATGTCACAAATTAAGCATACAGGAAAACATATTTCTTAATGCAACAAACTGCAATGACAAGTATCAAAATAAAGTGACGGTAATTAAGGTATTGTTTAATACCTCTGGACTCCATACAGCACATTGCTGATGAACCCATATTCCAGCTATACCAAAGCGATCATTTATAGGGCCCAAGAGCTGTCCAAGCCATCCAGATTCATCACCAAATCCATCCCATACATCATAACTAGGTTCGTCCGAAGCAGAAGACCCATTATATATCTCATTATCACTGCTAGCCCCATCCTGTACTAATATTTTGGGTGGTTTACCGTCCATACCACCCCCACACAAACCACAACGTCTTCCCGGTTTTATTCCTGGTTTGCTGAGCATGACATCTGAAGCATATATAGGCCCAATTAATTTCTTACCTGTCTCATCTTCCAAAGGTTCATTGTGGCGCTCTTCCTCATTTTGCATTGTCTTGTGTAGGACAGTCAACTTCAACTGCATTGTTTTTGTCTTCCGCACGAGTACATGCTTGTTTATCCACACCCACATCCTGCTCCATGGTTTCTACATTGCCATTGCCCTGGCAATCCCCCAGTTGTAGTTCTGTTTGAACTTCATTCTCCCTTTTCTCACCCATCTGTGAAGTAAGATTTGTGACTTCATCTCCATCCTCATTTCTGCGTTCCAATTCAATTATTACATGTAATCCATCCCCCTCATCTGTCACTTCCAATAACTCTTCCTTGTTCTTCTCTGTATCATCCGCCATGTCATCTCCCAAATCAATCTCCAGGTCCTCATTTGCTAAAACATTCGAAGCTATGATTTTTCCAGGTCTCGTCAACTTAACAACAGTTGATTTCCCACCCACTATATCCTCTTTCTTCCCATCACGCTGAGGCTTAGCTCCTTCCTTGAACCGATCAAAATCATCAAAAAGCTTCCGCTTACCTTTCAGCAAAGTCTCCCGCCTCTCCCTCCCTCCACGATTTGCACTCTTGTCCCTAGATCTCAACCTTAACTGCCAACCATTATTCTCTCCCTCCAAATTCCTCGAAGTTGAGCACACGGTCTCACACCTCTCTCCATCCTCTCTCTTCACCCTTTCCACACTATTCATCCCACTTCCTTTATCAATCCTCAGTCTCTTTCTGGGTGGCAGAGGTGACGAATCAAGAAATACAGTAGCTCTACGAGCCCTAATGCTCCTTCTAAGCTCAAGTGCATTTCCTCGATTATTAAACTCACTAGATTCAACCTCTTCAACTCCTTTATGATGGCTCCTATTGTATACTTTCTCACAGATTGCGTCTAATCTTTTGTGCTTTTTCTTGCCACTATAATTTTTCCCCAACTTTTGATCCTTCCTTCTCTTCGTGTCCAACACCGACCGCGATAATTGCATGTCAAACGCACTAAAAGGCATAAAGATATACAAATATGTCTATATTTATATATCTCTGTCTCGACCCCTGTCCTTCTTAAGAATATGAATACCTAAAGATTAAATAAACTAATTTAAGAAATGGTTCGTTATACGTTCAGTTGGGGCCTTAAAATGCGCCAAACAACAAGAATGAGGACTGACCTTTGATCGATTGATCACTATTCCGACGAAAGAAAAAATAAACCCTAGAAATCATCAGATATCTATTTAACCTGAAGCAAGTTTCGACCTTAATACTCGGAATCCCTGGTTTAGATTCAGGATTCAAATCAAACAATTAACTTTTTTTATTTTTTATGAATTTGTTTTACTCTCAAGGGCTTCCTCTTTACGTTCTCTCTTCTCACGGAAAATCTATTTCTCTACTGCTGGGCGGAGGCATTCTAAGGGTTTAGATTTTCGCTCGTAAAATTATAATTTAATATTTTAGGGTTTCGTTACGCGATTATTAAATGCGTAGACAAAACTTGCTATTGCACGGAAAAGATTCTTGCCCACGGGCCACAGCTTTTAATAACGGACGCCACGGCTACTGAATTATTTAATATCAAAGTTGTTTATACGCGCTAGTGATTGAGAGTGGGGAATGTTTACTAGGAAGTGATTTTCAATTTTATTTGTTTTCCCACGAAACGTTACCGCAAACGCGTTATATGTGGCTCTTTGTGATCATGTTTATCATTGGGTCTATTTTTAGTGTGATTATTTGTGATCAATTTTTTTTTTGGTAATTTAGGTGTATAAATTTCGTATGACTAATATTGAGGAGTGGCGATCTTTCGCCTAATTCACCACTCGGATAAATTCTGATACGGTCACACTTATACACACTTAGACCGGATATTTGGGATGTGAATTTTCTCTATGTGGATCTTCCTTTATAACGTGAGGACAAAACTCACGGAGGGACGATAAAGCGCACCATAACTTTGCCTCCACAGGATACCTGTCTTCCAACATAAATGTTGTCTTTCAACTGTCGCGGGGATTCGAACATTCGATGATCCGTCGAATAGTATTCTGCTTTACCACTGCATCATGCCCATAAGGGCGAAGTATTTCTTAAATGTGACTACTTGTGACCTGATATGTCTTAATTTTGATTATATGTGACCAGTACCGTCATTATTGTGGTAATACTAGGTTTGTGTTAACAATATTTTGTGATCTAATATATAAAGAGTGATTTTTTGTAACCACTTTCTTGTAAATTGTAACTATTTATGACCTTTTGTGTGTAATAATGACTCTGTGAGAGCAAGTTTATGTTATTTTGGTACTGTCGATGACCATGCATGTTTTCATTGTAAATATTTGTGCCCAGTAATGCGTTCATCTGTGACATATTGTTATTTGGTTGTGACCTATTATTGTGAAACTACAACTTATATTAATCAAATATCAATATTATATATTACAAATTATTTATT
The DNA here is from genome assembly GCA_019395295.1 of Osmanthus fragrans. Taxonomy (NCBI): domain Eukaryota; kingdom Viridiplantae; phylum Streptophyta; class Magnoliopsida; order Lamiales; family Oleaceae; genus Osmanthus; species Osmanthus fragrans. The sequence continues at coordinate 270,399 of CM033346.1, forward strand.
GATCATAACTTATCAAATTAACTATTTACAACTCATTGTAAGGTTACAGATAATCAAATTAACTTGTCGCAACTTATTCATCGATTATAAATTATCAAATTAATTGATCACAACTTATAATCAATCACAAAAACACAAATGGTTACAATTATAAGGTTTGATAATTTATCACAATTTTATTTCTTGATCACAAACATTGAAGCCACATTATAAAATGAATCTCACATGCCACAAGTAATTGTAGCTGAAGGGTCGTGAAAATCATGATTATGAAGTTGGTGTACTTTCATTTCTGACAAAAGGCCCAATATTGTATTGACATTTGAGTTATGCCAAATGTACAAAAATATGGTTTATAGAAGAAATACAGAAGTCTCACGTGATGTGGGACCCATGTGCTTAAAAAATTGACAAAAATAACCCCACCCAGCCCCACTCACTACGTGTCTGTGTTGGTATAGGCCCTGTGAACCTCAAGCTTAACTCTTGACATTTTCCCACTTTCCTGTTCATCTTCCATGGAATTCGTAGGTTCACCAATTTCTTCCTCTGCTCCCAAATTCTGTTCTTCACATCGCACTAAATTAATTACCAATTGATCAACTTAGATCTCGCCCAAACCCCTCTTAAACTCTCCTTTTTGCAAATTCCCCTAGAAAATAGATCAATATTTACGGTGGAAAGATTAGTGCCCGTCTATGATTAGGGCATTGGGCAATCACGATTATGCACCTGATGAACTTCCACCTTCTAATTCGAACGAGAATGAGAAGTTAATTGTTATTGTTTTTTCTACAGTTACTAGAGAAGATTCCGATTTCGCCAAACTAATAATAGAAATTGAAAAATCATACACTGCCATGGCCATTGTGGCATCGCCACATATTGAATTCAACAGGTGAGTCGATTGTGTGAAACACCTGGGTCATGGGATTCAAGTGCAGGTGTGGGATGTTGTTAGCGAGACCAACATAATCATCAAGCTTGAAGAAGTTTGACGGTTCTGAGTCGTTGTTTTCGTTGGCTGTGGATTCATGGACCTCCAGCTGAATTGTGTTTGGGAGACCAATCGAAGGTGGGGTTATGTTTGGAAGGTGATTTTGTCGGTGGTAGGTGGTGGGAAAAAATGTGGCGGCGACCAGCCTTCATGTTGGAATGGGGTGAGTTTTGAAGTGTTACAAAGATTGTAACGACGGGAATAGTGAAAATTTTGATTATATATTTTTCTTATTAATCTTGCATTAATTATTTTTTAATTATCATCTGATTTATCTGATTTATGAATTTAAAACTAATTCTCCTTTTGAATAGTATGCTTGAGAGATGTAGAGTATTGGGTAATTTTCCCATTATTTTAAAGTGACTCTTTAGTTTTAGAGATATTTAGGTTCATTTTTTGTAAAATTAGAATAGCAACGTATTTTAAAAGTTACAAAATATACATTTAGGCAGTGTTTGATTGGGGGTGGTTCCACCCTTAATTTTTGGTGTTTGATTGCATAACTTTTTCATGAAATTCATTTTCACCCATTTTCTAGATACAGTCATTTAAAACACGTTTTCCACCTTTTATTTTCCCATAATTTTGGTGGGAAAGTGTTTTCCATCTTTTTTTTTTTTTTTTTTTTTTTACTTTTTGACAATGGAAACATATTCTAAATCCAATGGTAAAAAAAAGTATCCATTTAATTGATAATTTGCATGAAAAATAAAGTCAAACGAACACAAAAATTTCAATAATTATTATTTTTACTTGTTGACAATCCAAACAAATTTTAATACAGATTGTAAAAAAAATTATCCTAAAAAGTAACAATTTGCATGAAAATAAAACCATACGGATTAGGTGAAAAACTATACCAATCAATTAAACACCATTAATTACAATTTCCTCTGAAACAAATTTTAGGCAATTCAATTCCCTGCAATTTGTTTTCTTTCCACCTAAATTTCACCCTTGCAATCAAACGCACTCTTAGGGTTCATTTGATAGAAATATGAAATTTGGGTAGAAATAAAATGAATTACAGGGAATTGAATTGCCTATAATTTTTTTTACTGAGAATTGTAATTAAAGGTGTTTGATTAATATAATTTTTCATCTGATAAATTTAATACTTTTGGTATCCGTTTGACTTTATTTTTCATAAAAATTGTCAATTAAATGAATAATTTTTCTTATCATTGGAGACAAAACTTATTTAGATTGCCAACAAAATTTTAAAAAAAAATTTATTTGAAATTTTTTTTATGTTCATTTGACTTTATTTTACATGAAATTTGTCAATTAAAGAGATAAATTTGTTTACATTCAGTCACTATTACATCAAAATCCTTACCCACTCAAACCCAAAAGTCGTATTCAAATCATATACACGCAAAATTTTTGTGAATCCTTCAAACGTACGTATAGAACCTTTGATTGTGCCTGGCTGAAATTTTGATTGGTGTATGGATCTCATATAATTACACTTCATACTTTAAATTTCAACTGACTGAATATCCAAAATATCTCAATCGAAAAAAGAAAGTGATAAGCAAAAGCAGAATCGATATCACTAGCCTAACTTTGATTCTAGCTAAAATTTCTCTTTTGACACGAACTTCGGCCCCTTTTCGACTCCTTTTATCCAAATACTCAAGAACGTATTATCATTCTCTTTCATTAAATATTACATCAATCGAAAATACAAATTACGAGATGATTGTACAGTAAATTTCAACTAAATCATTGTTTTTAAATCACAATGAAAAATCTTTAAGGACCTGTATGATTGGCTCCCTATTTCTTGAAAAATGGAAAAACATTTCTAATGCCCGACAAAAGTATTATTTGATTGGCTCCCAGTTCTCTAGAATTATTTTTCCCAAAAGTTGAGCACGTGACCTGTTTTGCTGCTTTTTAAGAAAAATGGATTTCCAAGGTTTTGGAGGTAAATGATTTTTTATCTTTTTTTTTTTTTTTGGCAATGAAAACAAATTCTAAATACAATGATAAAAAAAAATTATCCATTTAATTAACAATTTGCATGAAAAATAAAGTCAAATGAACATCAAAAATTTATGAAAATTATTATTTTTTTTTATTTTTTACTTTTTAGCAATCCAAACAAATTTTAATACAGACTGTAAAAAATTTATCCCAAAAATTAACAATTTGTATAAAAAATAAAGTCAAACGAATTATGTGAAAAAATATATCAATCAAACACCTTTTATTACAATTCCCACTAGAACAAATTTCAAACAATTCAATTTCCTATAATTCATTTTTTTTACCCAAATTTTCATCTTTCTATCAAACATATCCTAAATTTAAAAGCTTACAACATTGAATAAAAGAATGGCACGATCATTATATGTGTGTATATATAATCAACAAGGTATCAAATCAATAAACCATCTGATTACATTGATAGGCATCCTCACAAGGCTTACAGACAAATTTGCAATTCCAGCGCAGCATATGCAACATGGGCATATACAACTCAACAAACTCCTGTACATTACAAAAAGAAATTAAATCGGTATCCCTCTCATCCATGTAACAACAAATTAAGCATTATTTTTTAAACGAGACATAAGAAAAAAGGGAAAGTTCTTAATAATTTGAACGTGAGATATGTAATGTTAAACCAAAAAAAAAAAAAACTAAGCATTATTCTCAATAAAAACGGTGTAAAGAAAATTTGATTAATTTCAAGAATGACGAAACATAAAGAAAATAGAATTGGAAGGACATGGAGGGATCCATGCAACAATTATATACGAAACTTGAATAATTTCAAGAACGATGAAATGTTACGAAAATGTGATTGAAGGGACATATTGGAATAAATTGAAGAATTAAGAAACTAACCCAGTAACCCAAACAAGAAGGCCTACGAGAGACAATATCAAGGAAAGAAAAGCAAATGGAAGACCAATCAAGAAACCAAATGGCCTGCAATCCTCTGCCTCCATTGATTATCCTTTCTCTATTCCCAGAGAGCTTTTTAGAGAGAAAGAGAGAGATACAGAGGCCTCTATTTTTTTTAGCAACGTCTCTTCTATAAAAGGTTTTTCTATTTATTGGAATCTAAAATATCCTATACTATTCACCTGAATAAATTTTTTATATTTTTTATTTTAAATTGAAGAGAAAAACATAAAACTGTAAAAGCTCGTACACTCACATTGCTAGCAATATGAAAAGCCCACAATTTTCTAGAAACTAAATTAAAGAGTTAAAAAGTAGTCTAGTATGAGTGTCAAAAAACACGTGTTTTTTTTTTCTAAAAGTGAAGATCCATGTTTTTTGACTTTGAAATTCTTCTACTAGATTTGAACGCCGGTGAAAAGGGTTTAGAATTCGATAAAGCAGCAAACCAGAAAGGAGCTATGTCCACTTTATTAGACAATATTAGAAAGGATCCTGCTATGCATACAAAATCATTTACAAATTTTTTTACACACTATACACAATAGAGGTGAGAATTATACAGCTGGCACTTTTGAATTCATATGAGGTCCGCATTTTTTGTGAGAGAGGGTAACACATTTTGTACAAATGTGTTTGTACATATATCTTTATCCTATTAGGAAAGAAATAGAAGTTAAACTGTGATGTTCAATACCACGTAAATGTACACTAAAAAATTTGATATTCATTTATGTAATACATAGGGTTATGGCTTCAAGTGAATAAAATTAATCAAGAAAAGAAATGGTTTGTCCAAAAAACGGAAGAAAGTATGATTTCTAAGCTTAACACCCGATGTTAAAGATGAATTTCATCCAATGCGTTTGTCAACGGTGGTTAAAAGAACAAACGCTACTTTTTAGAAGAACTTTGATGCAAATAAAATAACTAGGGCATGAGTCCATTTCGTTGCAAATGAGGTGTGGACTGGCGCCTAGGCGCCATTTTTAATTGAAAAAAAAATGTGGGGACCGTTGTAAATGATTTTACAAAATTGGGGACTTGTATTGCAATTTCTCTTGGTTTTAAGAATTTAAATTCGACAGCAGGCTTCTAGGTCTTCTTCCATTCTTCTTTTCATTTTTTTTTTAGTATTTTGAGGGAAAAATCAAGAGTACGAGGAGAATACATGGAGAAATATTTTGGGAAGTCAAGACCATGCTTCAAAAATGGTTTTATCTATAATCTCGTATTTTCTCCATTATTTTGTCAAATTTGTAATGTACTGTTATAACGATTTTTTTTTTTTTATCATTTATAACATGAGCTAAGTTTTATTGTTGGGATTTATGGTTGAAGTTAACATAGCCTTAATTAATTTTAATATTTGTCATTTAATGTTAAAATGTTTATTTTCATGTGTATTCATTATTGTATTCTTGCATTTTTATTTATGTGGTCAATGAATGATTGTGTTTAGTTATTTGTATATCGTTCAAAAGAAAAGTATGTATTTTAGACCAGATAGTAGAAACTCTAGGTTTGTGTAAGGGATGGAGATATACATCTAACCCTAGGTGACTCATATAGTTATTTCCACAAAGATTTAATGTGGTTGTTTGATTTTAATCGATATAGAGATACAGTATTTTAAACCAATCAATTATAGTTAATTTTGTTCGAGAGAAATAATTAACTAAACTTGAAAATTTGGATCTAACATCGTAAATGAGTAATTTATTAATTGATTTGTGGAAAAATTAATTAAGCGACGATTAAGCGAAACCATCACATTTTCCTCTGAATTATTTTCAAGTTTTTATATTTTCTTATTTTTTAGATTTGTAATCATTTTCCAAAATCAACATCTTTATTAATGTGTGTTTGTTTTCACTGTTAAAATTAAATTGATTAAAGTCGTGTAGTCGAAAATTGAAAGTATACATTTTTCGACTGCGCGTGTTTTATAGAGTGGTTCTACGCGTAAAGGCCGGGGAACAAACAGTGGCAGATCCAGGTAGTGCGCGGGACCTTTGCTCGGCGGCAGAAGGAGTGGCAGTGGACTTAAAGGTTGAAACTTGGGTTGCACTCTTGCAGAACATCTTGGAAAGATGGAAGGTTGGGTTTTGGGTATTTTTTCCCCCCAAATTTGTTGTGGGCTGCTTTCAATTTGGGCCTTTTTTTTTTTTTTTTTTTCAAAAAGGCCCATATCCATTTGCAGCCTGCTTAAGTGCATCCATAACATATACGCAGGCTGCCAAATGGAACGGAAGAAATCAAAGGGCAAAAGGCGATTTCAGCGAACTGCTATGAAGGCTAAACGGAACTGGGTGAGTGTATTTTTTCGATTCATCAATGGAGAGTGTCTCTGACTGTAGATTGTAGTCTGTGTAGTGTTTAGTTTACTGCCTTGTTGGCTTGCTTGTTCAGTTGTCTGCTTCAGTTGCTCAGCTTGAGTATTTTTTCCTTGATTTTTGTTATTTGTTATGATTTATGTTTATGAATTATGAGTTAATTGACAAAATAACAAAGTTTATGAGTTAATTGAACTGTAGCGTGTACTGTCTCTGTTAGTGTATGTCATGTGAATTAGGGTTTAGGTTTATATTTGTGATTTGAGAATTTAGGTTTATCAAATTAGGGATAAGTAAAAAAAAAAAAATTAATGGAGGAGATGTTGGATTCAATTGCACCATGTGTACAATGTACACTATGTTTACAGTTGTCCAAGTTTACAGCTGCAAAGTAGGGTTGTATCATATATTTTTTTAAGTATTTTGAGTTGTATTGAATCATATTTTCAGATGTATATAATTTTTACGTTTTAATGCATTTATAATATTATTTAATTAAATATTAATAAACGATATCGTTGAGTCAATGATCAATAGTTGACCCCGCCCTAGCTGCCTGGGAACAAATGTTTTCCTGAATACCCTATACTTATGGCCTTCTCCATTTTTATATTGAAAACCTAGCAAAATTAGGAAACTAAGCCCCTGAATTTTGAAAAAACAATAAAGACGATCCCCAAGTTTTAAATTCGTGCCTGCTGCCATAGTTCATTTCTCTTTTCTTTTCTTTTTATTTTTGCACACAAGTCCTCTAAATAATTGCATATTAGATCCCTCAATTATGATTTTGTATAATTTGATCCTCATATTTTGATTTTTCTTTCTATCAAGCCCTTCATTAATTGTAGTCCAAGGTCCTTCAACTTTTTGATCTGTGCACTTTGATCCGCAGCTTCACAATTTTGTACGTTTTTGGTCTATTTTCACTCTCTTTTACTTTGTTCTATTTCCATTTGGAGTACATGACCTACAAAAGCCAAAATTTCACAATTGTGAATCGACAATAAACATATTTATACATTAAATAAGTGTGCAAAATACAATTATCAAATACCACAAAATTTAAGTTCTTGCTCGTCCTGAGCTAGATTATCTACAACACAATCAAGCAATGTGATAATGGCCAACACATTAGATAGCTTGTCAAAAATATTCAAGAGTGTAAAATTGTATAATTAATTCACAAATATACTCCAAATAATGCTAGCAAAAATAATTTAAACTTATCCAATGCTCGATCGGTATATATGTGTGTGCAATCATTTCAGTCATCATCAAAATTATGAAATAATTGGATCCAACTTGACCCTTTGTGGTCAAATATTTCATTTCCTGCTCGTAAGATTTAAACTCCTTAAATATATATTTACTTTCTTTCTCCGAGTATAAATCTAAAAGTTGCTCTCCAATCACTCTTTTATTTTTCGCTCTAGTTCGGTTGGATTTAACCGACAATCTCAACATCTCGACATGTGATAATTCTTTACTAATGAGTGCTTCTACATTCAAGTTTATACCAAGTAATTCAAATACAATAGTTATCCAAGACCAAATATCAAATACAATTGCACAAAAATAATTTTTTCTCAATTAAATCTCATGTTTTATCTCACTTCTTTAAGCTTATTTTTTACCCGTATTTTGAGTTTTAGGTCAATAATTCCCTGATTTTTTAGACCAAAGGGTACTGGAATTTGAGATACACTATGGACTTAGTAACTCGAGTAAAAAATGTTACGAAATGAGGCCTAAAATTCAGCAAGTGCAATATCACTCTTTTAAGTACAACTTAATACATGGGACTTAGATCTCTAGCATATGTTCATTATCTAACTTATATTTGTTAGGAAAAGATACTTCACACAAATTTTTTTCAACATGCATGAAATCAACACACTTCTAAATAATATCTTGCACCAGCTCGACCCGTCTTATCTCGTAATGTGGTTAAGTGAAAGAGAAGTGAGTACGAGATTGATAAAAAATTATGCATAACTCACAACCTAGCTCTACCAATTCAAAACTTTTTCCATCAATAAAAGTTTGTTCACATCTTAGATAATAATTAATCATGTTTACTTGAGGTCAGTGCTCATGACTGCAAAACCTCATAACTATGGAATTTAGATCAGCAGAATTAAGCAAATAAGAAAACTCAGGACAAAGTATATCTCTTGCAGATTATTTTTATCAAATCGAATACACAGTACATTAACTATAGTTTCAATATTTACTGAAGAAATTTTTTTGGAAAAATGGCTGTGATATTTGTACGTAATCTTTTGATTTTCATATGGATCAGTATAATGTAATCTATAAAAAGGAACCAACTACTTTCCCTATACAACAAAACAAGTATTCAAGGATCGACTTGAATCATCAACATCTATTTTGGAGGTTGGAATGCCGTTGACAAAAGGACTTCACCCGTTCCAGTCCTTCTTCAAGTGATGATGGCTCAACAGCAAAAGTGACTCGGAGCCAGTTATTTAGGCCGACAGCAAGTCCTGCAATATAACACACTTTCAATGAGGTTTCATTCAATTGACAATAATACTCGAATATTTCACCAAGATTAAGCATTCCAGTCTCCAGATGCTTTCAATTTTGCATCTTTCTTTGTTTTTATTACAAGTTATAAGAGCATATACTATGAGAAAATTTGTTTTCTCCATTTATTCAACGACATAAAATGAAGGGCCATTACTTAGAAGAATTTTTTCTCTGGAGGTCAGTCATACAGGAAAAGAAAAATATGAAAATTTTGCATCACTAAATGAAATGCCTCTTGCACCTGGCTCTTAGTTTAGACAGCCTACTCTCCAAGAGCTTAATACATTGATGACATGTTCGGTAAGGTAAGAAAGAGGAGGAGCTATAATCTTGTTTAATGTAATATCATGTCCTGTCTAGTACTGCACACTGAACATACCTGGAAGAATTATGACCGATTCCTCTTTGGCCAGCTTGAAACAGAAGTCAATGTCACTAGTAATATCTTTCAGTAGGGACAGATTCAGCTTCACCTAAATTTTTTAAAGAAATCGATTTGCTATAAGACATTGATTCTCTATCACTTGAGTTTCGATTTAAATTATGAGAATCTACATACTGCATGCATCACTTACCATGACAGCCATTGATCCTTCTGGTTTATAAGGGCAGCATATGCAATGGATCTCCTTAATCTTTTCAAAGCATACATCTGAAGTTTGCTTAAGCGTGTTGATGGTTTTTGCGAAGAACACCTCATTTGTTTGCTCAATAATAGTTGGAACTGCTGCCTGGCACATGAATTAAAGAAATTAATACACTCATGACTTGCCCATGAATTATTCGCACGGTTCAGTTCGTAATAGGTATAGAATGACTGCGCGAGCATATGGAAGCTAAAGTGCAAACCTGTATAAAGGTTGCAGGACCTCCACAAATGTCGCAGTACTTCTTAAGACGCTCGACGAACTGAAAGAGAAAAGGCAGAGGCCAAAAAAGTTACCGTCAGTGTCCATTTATCCATATTTATACTGAGTTAAAAGCTGAGAACATTTATGGTCTATTTGGTCAGGTAGAAATTACGTAAGATCTTGACCATTGTAACAAACCTTTGGGGATTTCAAGCTCCCATCAGGATCGTTCATAACCAACCAGCCAAGGCGCCAACCAGGCACTAACCATCTCTTTGATAAAGACCCAAGAGTAATCACGGGTGCAATGGATCCAAAAACCCCCATGGGAACAAAAGAATTAGCCCCAAAAGCAAGGTGGGCATAAACTTCATCAGCAATTATCACTACACCAAGTTTCTTCGCAGTTTCAGCAATCTAATTTCGGCGTACAAAGATTTTTAGCATAAGATAATATTAATAAGCATTTGTAAAGTAAAAAAGAGCTCAAGATCCACACCAACCTCATTTAAATGTTGATATGTGTAGACATTTCCACATGGATTCCCTGGATTTATAATTACCATTGCAACGGTATTATGATCAGCGAGAGCTTCAACAGCTTCGAGATCAACCTCCCATCCCTTATCGGGAACAAGATCATAATACCGAATCTCAAGATGTCTAAATGCAGCACAAAGTCCGTAAATTGGAAAACCCGGTCTTGGAAGCAATATATTTGCACCAGGCCGAGCCAAAATCGACAGTGTTATCTCAATAGCCTGTGTACAACCAGCAGTGAGATAAACATCCTCTGATGATAACTTGTAAGGAAGATCACAGGACAAATATTCTGCAATTGCCCTGTTTGGTAAACGCCGCATAATAGAATGAATACTGGAAGGAGAGAATCTAATTATGAAACTTGGATGCGAAGACAACAAATTCACGGTTAAGATAAACTATTAACAGACTGTATGAACAATGTGGATCCAACTACTCTTAACATAACCGTAACACAAAGCATACTTTTACTTGCACTTCACATACAATGATAACCAGAACTAAAGATCAGCACCTTCAGTGTTCATTTGTACGATACACGACTATAAAATTTCCCAGAGAAATTAACGTTTAAAGGCGCCATTAAACATTAAGATGGTGAATGCATAACTTGTTTGTGATTGAACGATTAGATAAACCCAATTGTGGTAAATTTAGAAAGTTGAAAAAGCAGAGCTTCACGAGAGGAAATATAAGTCGAAGTTGGACTGCAATAATGAGGAGATAAAAAGCAGTTTAACACAAAAATTCCTTGCCCAGTAAATTAATTTCTTACTTTTCAAAATGAAAAGTCAAGAAACTAAAGCCACAAAAACAAATTCGAAACACATACAAGAGTCCCTTTGCCAAGACAATTAATATACAAGATTATAGCTCAAAAGTAAATTATAAACAAATTTTGATAATTGCATCTGAAATTACTGACACAAACTGTGTATCAATCCAAATCCACGTCAATTTCAACTATAAATGGCTAAACACTTGCATGCACGAAATGAATTAAAAAAATAAAAATAAAAAATCATTACTTTCTGGCTGCAGGGAGTCCAGCAGTGGGAGAGTATCCATTAAACTTAGCAGAACGCAGAGCCTCCACAACTGCTTCTTGAGCAACAGCAGTTGTATGGAAGCAAGAATAAGCAGTTGGGTCCCCAATCCCCAAAGAAATCACTTTTCGACTGTCATTGCAATCAATATTACCCATCAACAACCCAATAATCCCTTTAATAGTAATATTATTTGGAGTTTCAATATCCAAATTCTGCTTCTTCCCATCCTCCATTTTTTGGGTGGCTATTTTTTTTCAAGAATCAACAGATTTTCTTGATATTTTGTGTGTGTGTGTGTGTGTTTTTTTTTTATTTAGGGCGGGTGGTTTTATTGTGCATTGGTTTGGTTTCTGTGTTGAGAATGGAACTGAAGCGTGTGGTTGGGAGTACTCCACGCTCACGCGGCATAACCGGGCAAGAGTAGCATGTTGTTTTCGTGATATTCGAAGTTGTCTTATATAAGATTTGCGAAGGACCAGTGTTAATGGGAGGAAAGAAAAACGTTAGCGGTAAATTCTGCAAAATACACGGAACAAATGTGATGGAAGTTCAGCACCTGATTGACAGTATTTTTTTATTTTATTTTTTGGCTAACTATCAATGAAAAACTAACAACTCTGTGTATCTGTAAAAATGATGTGAAGTAATCCCTGTAAATGTGGTACTAGAAAAAAAAAAAAAGTAACTTCATTTTCTAATTCTTGGAAGAACAGAGTTTTGATTAGTGATTAAAATACTGCCATCTTTGCACATAACAAAACTACCCATTTATCAAATTCAAATTATGCTGTAATTTTATTATAATATAAACATATTTATCTTTGGAATTCCTACGAATGAGTCAGCATAGTCCACGTATTTGGGATTAGATCGAAGTAGCCAATATCCAGACGCCTCTTTGCACGAAATAGACCCATATCCTAATCCAATACATGGGTTGGGTTCGTTTGTAACATAAATATTATTTGATGTAATAATAACCTTGTAATATGTAAACATCCTTATCCAGGCAGGGTTTATTGACACGGAAATCCACTTTTCTTTAAGGTTTTTTTTTCTTCCACACTAAAAACTAAACAAAAACCAAGTAGCAAAAGTCTTGTGTAGAAGTCACCACTTTCGCGAACAAGATAAAACATACACATGATTGTGAAATAGAGTAATAGACAACAACGCGTCTTTTACAAAATATAAAATGTAACTTTATTCATTAATTATTAACTAATATTTTAGATAACAAATTATATCTTCTGCGTATAAACTATTATTTGCATCCACAACTAATAGAAATTGAGAATGGAAAAGAAAAGGCTTAGGGTGCGTTTGGTTTGTGTTTCTATTTTTTATTTTCAGTTTTGAATTCATTTAATAAAATCCAATTCATTGATTAAAATAAAACTAGTAGTAAATTTTGAGAATTACAAAGTTCATACTCAATAAATGAATAGAACACAATCCTATATTAGAAGTTCAAAATACTCAATTTTTGGCATCAGCACAAATGTCATCCTGAAATATAGATCCTTAAAATCCTTTATTGCTTTTATATAAACCTCATTAGACATTCCTTCCATGTTGTTTAAGATGTTCAAACACTCCATATTTATATTTGAATAAGGGTCTGGACTAGTGACTTCACTAGTGCCCTCGTGATTAGATGATTTTTCTTGGATGCGTGCAAGCTTTTCTTTAAATTATAGCATCCTAAGTTCTATTTCTTCATTCCTCATACTAACATTAGATGGCGATTGTGCCATACATTTCTCAAATTTTTCACCTTTACTGATTTTGAGTTCCTTACGTCGACGTTTGTTAGGTGTAGTATTATTACATCGACGAATATTTGAAACTTCATCATCATCATTTTTCTACACGTACATGCACTCCCCTTCTCAAAAACTCATCTTCTATCTGTTTTTCTTCCTCCGACGTTGGAGGAAGCTGAGTAAAAGCATTGCCTAGACCTCCAGTAGTTATAGTCCCGCTAAAAATCTCTCCAAGCAATTCGTAATGCTTACATCCTTCCCTCCTAAATGTCTTATAGTCGCTCTTGTTTATCTACAATAATAATAAAAAAAACCCACATTAATAAACTGTATAGCAAAATGTAAAACAAAAATGATATCATAAATAAGTGATGCTAAATTTTCTTTTACAACACATACCGTAAAAAAATGTTGCCAAACTTCGCGTTCTCTTGGTTGGTATTTGAATCCCATGTAACACTCGTATGCCCTAAAAGGTCAAAGAACAAGCGATGCACCTTACGTAAAAGGTTCCACTTACTTTTCAATCTCTCTATTTTGTAATCAGATTTTGTGGCAACAATCATCTCTTGATTGATCTTGCCCCAATCGTCTTTGTGAACGTAGAACATTGCAACTTTCCTACTCTCACATTATCGTAAAGTATTCCGAGAAAAACATGTCCGTTCTAATCAGACCATAACATTGTCTCCATATTATTACTCCTATGACCACCCATGTTCTCTAATGAAGATAATGAATAAATATCAACCACTTAACCGAAATATAATCACAGATTCCATATTTCTAAAAAATGTTATTTTCATTGAAATTATATGCATAAGAACATAACCAAAAATACCCCAACACCACTTACGAAAAATATGAATAACAAGACAGCAGGAAAAGAAGAAAGGGAACAAGAAATTTGGAGCTGGGGCGCTGGAAGAGCAATTGGGTTCCTTGACAACTACCTCATTCAGTGAATTTGTCCAAACATTACTTAAATTTGAAATCTTTCTATTTTGAGTTACCTTGGTCCCGGGTCGTGTTTTTACCCTTTCTTTTTCTTTTTGACAGGGAAGAAAGGTTGCCCGGGGGTGGGGGGGGGGGGGGGATGATGAAATATACACATACCATTTATGCTAAAAGATTAAAATTTGAGAATTTAAGTATGAAATATTAAAGTTAAGGATGAACTTACTACACGTTCTTTAATTTGGGACCTCTTGCCGGCATGGAGGACGTCGCCAGAATGAGGGGACATCGCTGGAATTTGTTGGAGGGGAGAGGAACGAATGAGGAGATGAGAGGTGAGGTGAGAAATTGTTGGGTCAGTGGAGAAGAGAAATGACTTTATGTTTACGTCCTATTTTCAATTAATTGGAGTGCATTCAAAACGTCAAAAATCCGTTTTGAGTTTTCTATTATAAATTTTATCTTGTTTTCAAGAATGTATTTTCGAAAATAGCATACCAAACATGTTTTGAGTGTATTAGAAAATTGAAAATTGAAAACACCCTGAAAAGGGTTAAACACAATCTTATATTGTGTTCACAAAGCATGCATATAGAGTTGTCTTGGTTTTTCAAGTTTCTGCTTCATTGTACACTTACGACTCCATGAAAATGAACTTTTATTACATCCAAACAACATTTGCATCAAAATTTGTAGTTGAAGAAACAGTGATCACCCTGACTTTCATGGACATCAAATTTATATCTTCAACTTATGCTTAGATCTCTCTTCTTAGAACCTCTTATGCAAGCCCAATCATCCATCTTTGACACCGTGATGTCCTCCAAAAATTGAGAATAATGTTCAACGACACAAGGAATCTACATAAAAAATTAATGTACCGTCAAATCTGATCTAAAACTCTAAGCACTTAGTTCTATTTGACTAGAACCCCATTATCTACGGCAAGATAGTTCTTGAATGAAGAGAATACTTTTGACTCTAAAAGTGAAGTTCAATTTTTGTTAATCTATCGTTTTCTCATAATTATTGTTTTATCATTATATAATTCCACTTCTATATTTAATAATCTAAGTGCTTGTTTGATAAACTTTGTTAAAATTTTATCAACTTTCCAATTGGTCAAACTTTAATTTTAACCACATATTTCAACTACTTTTATCAACATCTGCTAAAACTTTCATCGAAAGCTTTGTCAAACAACCTCTAACTTTAAAGACATCATGGTCTTTTATAATCTCATATCTTTACTTTATTGTGTTATGCCTAATTTTTCTTGACCATTGCTAACTAGATGACAAATGCAATATTTACCAAAGTATCAGTGTACCTGCTCGGATATGATACCAGAGACGCCAACCAAAGCACCTGGTTTTGCATAAGAGACAATTGCTTCTGCTAAATCTAGTAGAGGATACAATAGTATATTTGCAATAACCACATCATACTTGTTCACCTCAGCAATAATCCTTGCATTGTATAAATCCTGTGTTCTCATGTCTTCGTGTGAAAATCCACTATCCAAGGCACGATCATTCTTGCTTCGAACTAGACTTAAAAGCAACTTCTCAGGTCCTATGTTGTTAAGATCAGCATTTTGTCGAGCAGATGTAATTGCTAGGGGATCTATGTCAAATCCAACTGAACGATCTGCACCGAACTGCACTCTCCATAAAATGAGCATTAATAAATCAGCTCAATAGTCATATCAGTTGAAAAGTACTAGCTAACAACAAAGCCAACTATGGAACTAAGCATTGTATACATATTAACCCCTGTTTGTGTTCCAATTATATTGAGATTTTGGGGGGAAAAGATATTTTGGAATAGTGAATTTTTGGTAAATGTGTGATTAAAAATAAGAAAAAGTTTTGAGTTTACGTGTAACATCATATTATGGGAGAATGTGTGGTTAAAAATGAGTTTTGAAAAAACGGAACCCAAACAAGGGCTACAAGTGGGAAGTGAGCAGTACATAATGGATTCAATTAGAAAATTTCTAAACAAAAGAATGCCTGGCTCTATGAAGAACTCAAATGAATTGAACAATTATATGACAAATTTGGCAATACACTCATTTTACTAGTCCACCTGAAGAGCTGTACCATTCAGTAAATGTGCAGTGTGAAATTTATAAACAGAAGCATTGCAATAAAAATAAAATAAAATATTAAAGTATTTTAATTTTAATCCATAATTGTCCCAGCTTCATTTTCTTCAACAACATCGCCATCAGTTTCTTTATTAGCATTAAAAACTTCACTCTCCAACTATGGCTCACCTCAAGCAGTATTAAATGATTCCCCAACAATGTCCTCTAT
Organism: Osmanthus fragrans; assembly: GCA_019395295.1. NCBI lineage: Eukaryota > Viridiplantae > Streptophyta > Magnoliopsida > Lamiales > Oleaceae > Osmanthus > Osmanthus fragrans. The sequence continues at coordinate 286,694 of CM033346.1, forward strand.
TTCGGATTCTCCTTTTGAATAAATATTTAATTTTCTTGATAAAAGATACATTCATTCTTAAAGAGTGCACAAAAGAGTAGATCCTCATTGTTAATTAATAATTATTAAGTAAAACAATTGTCATCTATTGTCAACAATAATACAATAAGTTTCAAAAGAGTTTAAAACCAATAAAACTCGTTTTCTTCATGTGCCCTAAGGTGTCCAATACACATATCCGGTACGCATTGAAGAGTGTACAAGCGTATCCAAACTTGCATACGTATGAGATGCAGGTATAGAATAAATTTACAAGTATCCGTGCATCTTAGTGAGATTATCAATTTGAAGTGGACATGTGCAATAATCCAGGAAATATACTATATTTATATAAATAAATTGGCATCAGAACAAAGCAGCTATCGACCCATATTAACTTGTAAGAAGCCGAGTAATTTGGAATTGAATTGATTTACTCTTTTATCTAAGGGAAAATGGCTCTCTTGATTCAGACAATATTCAGTTGTAAATATGGCTTGTCTGACGTTATCCTTATACCTTGTTCATGTTTGTGAAGAAAACTCAACCTCGATGGGAAATTTCCTTTGAGCACTAGAAATTTTGTAACATTCTATATTGATAATTTTCTTCAGAATAAAAGTGGATTTGTTTTTAGTTCTCAGTTTATGAGCACCATCAGCATTTTGCGTGCAGTGCTTGCTTACCCAGTTTCATTGTTCTACATCGTCTTTCTGTAACGAAGCAGATCCAAGATATAAAATACCAAGCCTAGAAAAGTTCCCGTTCCAGAATCAGAGAGAAATATAACTCTTAATCGTGTAGGCTCAGTATTTTAATTAGTTTAAAGAAAGATTTCAAAAATCCACGCTTAATTTATCTTCCAGCCCAAAATTACCTCAAAAAGTTGTCTTGGGTCATCATTACCGTACTTCATGATGCCCCTCACTTGTCCAATAAAAAATAACAAGCATATTGTATCACTAGCCTGATTTAGCTTCACAAATTGATAAAAAATTCAAGTTAAAAAGGCTCTCCACATCACAAAAGTTTTAAAACAGATGCTATGTAAAGAGCGAACTACCTTAAGTGCTGCAATTGCAAGAATACCCGATCCTGTGCCGTAGTCCAGGAAATATTCTCCTCCTTTTATCAAACTTCGTAGCAGCAATAGGCACAATTTCGTAGTAGGATGTTCCCCAGTTCCAAATGCCAAACCAGGAACCAGAACTATATTTATTGCTTGTACATCCTGTAAGTTCAAGCATACAAAACTGACGTATGTATATAAAATTAATGTGTCCATTGGTCAGACTTCATCACTGTAAAACAAAAGTAAGATTCGTGCAAGATTAAAATGTGTGGGTTGACATAAAACAAGAAAAGGTGGAAAATCAAGAGCGTGCACATATTGAATGCAGAAAAAAGCTAAAGAACAGTTGCAAAGTATTGAAATCAGCAATAACGATAGAACAATGTAAACAGAAAACAGGTAGAAGCATACAGGGGGTTTTCTCCATTCGGGCACAATCCAAAGTCCCTCTGTAACTTCCACGGGATGAAAAGATTCCTACATAGAGATAATTCATACAAAAGTTAATGAGCAGACCTCAAGATTTAATATCAAGTTTGTGAAATAGAAAAAAGCTGGGAAATTCATCATCAATTAAGTAAATTCTAGCTTATGGATTTATATTGCTTTGCACAGAATGAAATGTCATGATCAGCAAACTTATAAGATTCAAAAAATTAAGTAGTAAAGAGAGTTTATAAGCTTAGAGTAGGGAAGGAAAAAGAAAACAATGGGATAAATCCTAAGTAACCTGAGTTTGTTTAATCCAATCAGTATGATCATGCATTTCCACTTCACAATTAGGCATCTCTCTCAGGCCAATGGAATCTGCGGTTTGTGAAATGCATTTCTTTACATCCTGACTTAGAGTAAATATAGAACTGATCCTTATCTGCATATAGTGGCAATTTAGGTTATCCACCAATAAAGCAGAAATTACTATAGTGATACGGACAAGCAATAACTAAAAATGTCATTCGCTACCTCATCATTGTCCCCGTACGATTCTTGTTCATCAATGGTGACAGAACTAGCTCCAAAACACAAAAGGGCCTCCGAAAGCATATCCTAGTAACCACAAAATTAGTCTTGTAATTGGATAATTATAATAATGATAACAATTGGGAGGGGAGCTTACACAAACATCTTTTCTGCAACTTATTCTAACGGAGAGGTAAGGGCAAGCGAACGAACTCTCGCTAGTCTCTATACTTTCCGAATTAGAAGTTGAGGGTGTGGTTAAATAATTAACGGTGGCAAAAGAGCGACTCCATGGTGCCTGGTGGAGAGCCACTTGGGTGGGAGGTAAGGCGGAGAACGGGAAGCGTTTGGGTGAAGTGCGACGGTGGATACGGCGGCGGACAGAAGAGAAAGTAGCCGTCGAAAGAGACACCAGGTGTTTGAAGAAATGACCGCGAAAAGAAGGGAGTACGACTGACATTTGGTGATACTGTTCTGCGAAAACTACTTGTTTGATAAATTAATTAATTAATTTTTTAATAATTTGGATCAGAAAAAGAAAAGAAATTTATTAAAATATGGGATAAAGGAAGCCAATTCAACGAAGAGACAAAAAAAGATAATGGTATTCACGGCGAACCCATTAGCTCTAAGCGTTCCTGAACCCGCTTTCGAGTCCTGGCTCCGAGACTCCGGCTACCTAGAAATCCTCGACGAGCGGACCTCCGACCTTCACCGCCTCTCCACCGCCACCACCACCACCACCAAGCCCAATAATTCTGCCGCCAGCTCCACCTTCTTTTCTATTAACTGTAGCGGCTTCCTCGTATCACTCTTCTCCCGCTTTTGGACCCTTTTCTCGCTCCTCACTTTCAACCCCTTCTCCAAGCTCGTCGCCGATGATTTCTCCGGCGACACGCCTTCTTGGACCCTGGCGTTCTTCGGCTCCTCTAATTCTTACTCCTTTCCATCTTCTCCTTCCCAGGCCCGCCTCCGTGTCCATGAGAATGTCAAGCGCTTTGCCCGCAATTACGCCTTACTCTTCATCGTGTTCTTCGCTTGCTCTCTGTAGTTACTCTCTCTCTCTCTCTCTCTATATATATATATATATATATATATATATATATAGATATATATATGCATGTACGTTTGTTTGTGTGGTTACATATTTGTAGGAAGAGAGTTTTATTGATTTTAATTATTTTGGGGTTTTGAGCTTAACTTTGAAATTTTGGTGAAGAAATTGTTATTTTACTCTTTCTTTCTTTGTTCTTGAGTAAAATATGCATTTATTCTCTCGCTCTGTCTCACTACGTGTATTTTGAAGTTTTATTGATTTTAAAGCTGGCATTTTTTTCACAATACCTGACTTTTACTGATTTTTATTCAGTTATTTCTATATAAAGGTTTATGGTATAAAAGGTTCACTTTGAAGAATATGAATGTTCTCATAATTGTTTATATTTTTCATGTTATTAGTTAATTGTTGATAATTAAAGGTTAATGGTGTATTAAGGTTGAATAAAACGATTTTCACTAGTAATATGAGAAGATATAAAGTTCACATGTCTATTCCAGTGTCTTGTGGATCTCTCATTCTTTGATCTGTAATGTTTTCATGTCATGGTTACTGTATAAATCTGTGGTTACAATGGCAGATATCAATTGCCGCTAGCTCTCGCTGGGTTGATATCATGTTTGGCACTGTGGGACTTATTTAAGTTTTGTGCTGATCGGTGGGAATTATATAGGCACCCTTCTCTCAGACAGACCTTGCTTCATATTGCCCAGTGTGGTGAGTTGAGTTCATATTTCTTCAAATTGAATTCGAGTTTCCTTGTTTGCTGCATTTGTTGGCTGGAAGTAATCTAAGTTTCTGCATCGTAGGATACAAACCTGCAAAAAGCAGATGAATGAAATCTGTTCTTGGACACAATGAATAAAACTTGTAAATCTTTGTTTCCAACAGATGCATGATTAAGCCATTTAGTTTTTAGGTATGCAGATGAAGGGAATAAATTTATAAATCATACATAATAACCTAATTACATGGCAGTGACTTTGATGGCTCGAAAGTATTCCTTTTGGGACAATGGCTAGAGCTTAGATGTTCCAGTGTTGCCAATTTTAGTCTACTATGAATAAGGATAATAGCTTTACTACTGCTGAGGACCATCTGCTGATTAAATAATATCAGTAAACATAATTTTGTGACAGTGGCTTTTTAGTAAAAGTTGACACATTGTTGACTATGTTATAGTCCTTCCATGGATATGAATATGTAAATACACACTTTTGAACTTCTGTTATTTTAAACTTGAGTTTCTTCAATTAAATGCAAATTTGACTTTCATCTTACTTGAGCAAGAAAACTGCTCCATTCAAAACTAGGAAAAAATATATTGGAATTCGCTCTACTAGAAGAATGGCCACCCTTTTACAGTTCAATCACATTGAACGATCACACATTTTTCTTCCTCTTACCATTTTTCTAAGGGAAGAGGAGGGGTAAGTGGGGGTGATTCTATCAGGTAGCCTTGCTAGAAAACCGACCACTCATCTATTTATCAATAGGGTTATGCTATGTATACACCTCATGGTGTACACAATACATTACACCTCCTCACATAGAGAGGGGTCCACGAATATTTTATTATGTGTGGGACCCCCTTCATGTGAGGGGGGTGTAAAGCATTATGTATACCATTGTGTACACATAACTTTATCCTTATCAATATGATGATTGAACTGACAAGTACCATCCGTTCCTCTGTACAATTTGATATGATTGGACCACGTGTGGATATACTTATTTCAAGTTTCTGCATGAATATGGAACATGTAAGTTGCCCATTTGAGTTATAAAATGACACAAAAGCTTGTTTCCACTTATAAACTCCATATTACCTGAAGTTGAACATAAATATAATATGATACAAGCGAAACAATGACTGGTTGGTATACCTTTCCCTAGATATGAGATTATATGTCTCTATCATAGAATTATGACACCACCTGTCTTTCAGGTTTAATGGTGAAAGGCACACTTGATTACAATTCTACCCTGCCTATGGGGCATAGTTTGAAGGTGGGGCAGAACTGGGGATGTGATCGAAATAATGATTTGAAGGATACTTAATGCTCTACTAGATTATTGATTGTAATATCAGGGATATGCTTGAATAACTTGCATTTTCGCTCCTGCTCTTCTAATTGGGAGCTGGAGATGGAAACTCTCTTCCTTGGAATTGGATATTGTACTGAACATTTGCAACCCATGCTATTTTGTGATGGAGGGGTGAGTGTGTTAATACCAGCAATACACCCAAAACTTTCTGAAGCTGAAGCTTTTGACAGCTTATGTCAAGTGGAAATTTCTTTGCTACTATACATCAGGAAACTCAAACTACCTAGTTCCAGGGATTAAAATGCAAATGGTCGTACAGATTTTTGTGTCATTATTCATCTCAAATTTTTGTTGTTACATTTATTTAGTTAATGGTGGCTGGTACTACCAATAACTAGCTGAATTTTTAACTTTCTACCATATAATGTACATCACCCTCTTTGAAGTGCCATCTTCTGCTTCATCTTCTTTTCGAAAAGGTAGGATGCACGGGTCTTAATATAATTCCAAAAGATTTTGACAACTTGTGATGTCTATGGGACTTTGGGCTCCTAATTTTTGTAGTACAGATAAAGGAGCACATGCATGGTTGAGAAGTTTTTAATAAAATGACCTTTTTGGTCACCATGACTGATGTTCTGAGAACAACTTATTCTGTAAATTAAAATTTTCAAGTGTTCTAAAGCGTGTTGCTCTTGTTGGTGAAATATCTTATGCCCTTATGGGCTATATACAAATGTGATGTCATTTTCAACTTCTCGTTTAATGTTGTTTTCAATTTTCTATATCATCTTCAGAAAAACCTAAATTGTGTCTAAAGTGTACAGAATTGACTTCCTTGCACTTCCACGGAGAATTTGTTTGAGAACTGAATCCTTCTGTATCTTTGATTCTCCTGTTCTAATTGAAGGAACCCTTAATAGTATGGTTTATGCTAATATATGATCTTCACAGCAACACAAAAGTTTTGCGCATAGTATTATCCCATCTACAAAATGCTAATCAAGCCTCCTCGTCCTCACAGCAACTGCAGTTATTCTGTTCTTTTCCAATGTCCAATTGGCCCTGTTATGTGCTCTTAGTGTCGGTTACGCAGGTTTGCATTCGTTATCTTCTGCTGGCATTCTTTACTCTAGCACCTTTTCTATTTCACAGGCATTTGGTGTTACTGAGTTAGTCTTAAATATTTTTGCAGTCTTTATTTTACATGCCTCGTTTAGGAAATTGACCCCCGCAAAGCAATCGCAAAGAGACGGAAATAGAAGGATCGACCAGAGATGAAGATCCTGCATTTTTAGTCGAACACTGTATTCTTTGCAATGTGCTGCTGAGGTGAGCCACTATCACTATATCCAATCTTGTTGCCGGACTTTTCAAGTGATTAGTTGAAGTACAGCTTAATCCCTAGTTTAGTTTTCTGTGTTAAAACTGTATTCACTCACTTTTGATTTTAATTCACTTATTTTCATGAATTATACACATTTTTTCTGCTTTTATGTATGAGGAGAGCATTTTTTGCATTATATTATATTGTATAATATATTGCCAATAATTAGAGGTATAAATCCGGCCATACTGGCCTGAGTCTGATTGGTTTTATTCTACATCTTGATATTTATGTCATACACCCTCCACACCACAAAAATAGGCTTGTTTTCATTTTTACGCGGATTAAGAAAATGGCATCGATATAGTTGAAAAAATATATATATTTTATATTTATATTTTTTCCTATTATAGCCTTACATTAAAATAATTATTTAAGCATGAGCAGTTCATATTTGTTGATAACAATACGCATTAAATAGGGGTATACTAGAAAATTAAGAAATTCACAATATTATCAACAAGGAAAATGGTCTATAATTTGGAACAAACGAAAAATGAAAGTAAGTCTATCTTTATAGGATGGAGGGAGCAGTGAAGTTGAAATAAAGTTTTGAGGTATAGTGGTAGTTAGAATTCTTATTTTATTAATTGTAAATCAATTTTAAAAACAATTGTGTAATTAGCTTCAAATATCCATATAGAACATAACGAAATTTTAGTTAGATTAACAATCATCAACACCGTGTTACTGCTGTTGCAATAGATATAATAATTGTGAGCTCGTGTTTCTATTTGTATTTTATAGATAATGGGGATATGTATGAATTATGAAGTCAATTATGCTCCTTGGGAGAAATGTGGAAACAATCAAATTTGAAAGTAGTCCGTTGGTCGAAAATCTATAGCATTTTGAAGGTGTAGATTCTCTCGAAAAAAATTCTTCTTCTTTCCTCCATTCTATTTTTTATTTTTCATTACGAACAATTCACAACAATTTCATTCAAATATTAACCTCAAGCATCCAATTGGAGAAGGAAACAATAAAAAAGATTTTTTTTTCATAACTCAACTTATTCACTATTGGTCCATGTTTCTTGAACAATTTCAATTCGTATGGCGTAAGACTTCTAACATATCGAGGTCAGAATGGGATCGAATATTGGCACGTCTCATCTAATGCTCGATTTATCTTGATTTTCAATTAATGAACATGAAGGAAACAGGTGATATTTTAAATGCCATCCAAACTGTCCCAACATATCTTGTTATTGGAACTATATGAATCAGCAAAAATTAAACAGTAGATAAATAATTGTGGGAGGGAGGAATAGGACTACAACTTGCTTAGGTAAAGTTAAGGTTTAAGATTTAGGCAGGGGATCCGCTCGAGATACGGTCGTGTGCGTTGTGGCCGAGCCCTGAGGGATGTCAAAGGGAAAGGCTACGGTTACCCGCACTTCGTGCGCTCCTATTTCTTTATGAGAAACGATACACCAACTCTGCCACGGCATGTGCTCACGTGACTCCTTAATCTCGTATTTTTTTAATAAAATGAATCATGACAGAATTTTGTATCAATCCTGACTATGGCATAATCTTCAAAATAATAGCACAGTCTCAATTTTGACTGGTAAAGATTCTGTTAGCACCATTTAAATGTCTTGTTTACCCTTGTCTGCCGCAGCACTCGATCTAAGATTATATCTAATAAAATCAGATAGGGAAGGAGTAATTTTTACCAAACTTTTAAATTTTTCATTGACTCAAGTAAAATTGTTCTTTTGTCCACGGTGACAAAATAAAATGTGTCCATGAGCCGACGTTGTCACGTCAACAAGTCAAGTCATCATTACGTGACAATCTGTGGACACAATAAACTTTTATTCATCGTGAACAGAAGATCATCCCTGTTGACTCGAGAGGACGTGGATAAAATTTCCAAATATTAAGAAATGTAACAAAACTATGAATCAAGATAAATTTTTTTGTTTCTTTGGCTATCATCTAATTTTTTTTTTTTTTTTTGAGGAATTCGTACGTGAAATCTTGTTAGTAAATAAGAATACGTCATTTCAAAGATGGTGTAGCTCGTAGCGAAATGTGTTAATGCGCCGTGATATGAAACAGTAGAATTGAAGTTGTTTTCTGTGATGAAAATCGCATGCACGGCTCCAAACTATTATTGCACAACTCGACCTCACAAAATTTAATTCTCAACAACCAGAAGGGTATAAGTGTCATTGACTTACCCCAACTCACCCCTACGAACCCCTTGGAGAGTTGGTGCTTTGTGAAGGATGATAAAAGCTGTCCCCACTGTATTTCATAATTCAACAAATAAATTACCGATTTTGCTACTTGTATAATCGAGGATGACAATCTCAGTTGACAATGTCCTTACATGAGGGGAGTCCACTATTTTTTTATTCATCGTGATCCTCGTCTCATGTGTGTGATTGTCAATCGAAATTGTCATTCTCGATTATTCGTGTGGCATGACCCATAAATTACCAACCCCCAAAAGAAGCAACATCACTTTTACACGCGCTCTCTACTTGCCTTTTTTGTTAAAGATGAAAGATAGAAGAAGATAGGAAAGGGTTGAGTTTTGTTAGAAACAATTTTGATTCTGATTGTTGTCCTAGTGAATTAGACAGAGAGAGAAAAATGGTGGGCTCAGCAGCATCCGGCAGCAGCAAAGAAGCAGCAGGGATGATGGCCCTTCATGAGGCTCTCAGAAGCGTCTGTTTAAACTCAGACTGGACTTACTCTGTCTTCTGGACCATTCGCCCTCGCCCGTATGTACTGTACTTCTTGATTTTTCTTCTATCCCTGCTTTAAAAATCACTTCTTTACTCCATTTCTTGCAGGAGAGTTAGAGGTGGCAATGGTTGCAAGATTGGAGATGGCAATGGTAGCTTGTAAGTGTTTAATTTGACTTTTCCTAGAACAGAGCCCTATGTTTTTTCTTTTGTTACTTGGATTTAGGTTGTAATTTTTTTTGTTTTGGTACAGGATGTTGATGTGGGAAGATGGGTTCTGTGGAGGCAGAGTTGCAAACTGTTTAGATGTAGAGGATCCTGCCAGAAAAGCCTTCAGCAAAATGTCTATTCAGTTATATAATTATGGAGAAGGGTGGGTACTGGGTAGGTGTTTTTGGTTTTATAGATAATTTCTCTGTCATTCTCTGTGCTCCAATTATGATTAGGCTGCTGCACAAGGAACTAAAATAAAAATTTGAAAATGTTTTTAGTATGTGTATTGACTATTGAATGAGTGTATTGTGATTGGGTGAATTGGTTGCAGGTTGATGGGGAAAGTTGCTTCTGATAAGTGTCATAAATGGGTATACAAAGAACCAGCAGAGTGTGAACCAAATATCTCCAACTACTGGCAGAGTTCATTTGATGCAGTATGTATATCAAGACGGGATAGATAGAACAATTATCTTTTGTAATAATCAAGAAAGTGGACTTTTCACATCTCAATTATTGGTCTGATTGAACTTGTATTACTTCTGTGATCTACTAATTGCAGGTTCCTCCCGAGTGGACCGATCAGTTTGAATCTGGCATTCAGGTCAGAATCAATAGTTTAGGGTTAATCTGCTTATCCTTCAATGCTTAATGACTTAGCCTTTGTATCCTTTGACATGTCCTAAGACTATAGCTGTTATTCAAGCTGGACATGGCCTACTTCAACTGGGTTCTTGCAAGATTGTGAGTTCACTTTGTAAATATTTTGTTATGTTTATGTGATTTCGTATAGCTTTGATCTCACGAGAGAGTGTGTATATCTTGTTATAGATACCTGAAGACCTTCATTTTGTGCTGAGAATGAGACATATTTTTGAATCCCTAGGCCATCAATCTGGATTTTACTTATCCCAACTGTTTTCTTCAAATCGAAATGCCCCATCGTCTTCTGCAATGCCTTTAAAGCAACCGACGATGCCAATCCGCCCTCCCCCTCACCTATTTAATTGGGGACCGAGGTCAATGCCTTCAGCAACTTCAGTCCTTAATGCATCTCCCAATTTTCAAAGTTCAGCTCGACTTGGTATTCCTCCGTCCAAGGACGAAATGCACATGTTCCTTCACCCGCATTCATCAGAAGCAAGGATGGAAGATATGATGGGAGATCATGAAAATGATATCAAATGGCCTAATGGATTTAGTTTCTTCAATGCCCTAACTGGACGCACGGATGATGCCAAACTTCTGTTTAATCCTAATGGCCTTGGAAACAAGCCTGAAAATCCGAATTCAGATGCTTTGAGTTTGCACAACAATGGTAGCCCAAATCCTAATGAGTTATTGACTTTAGATAGCCACCCCGATAGCATTCGAAAAATGGAGAACAAGAAGTTCAAGAGTAGCTTTACGTTACCTGCAAGAATGACTACATCTTCTTCATCGGCTTCACTTGATCATCGCGCCGCACACAATATGGGGGAGCGTAGAAATGAAGCAGGAATGTACTCTGATGTTATGGAAACTTTCTTGGAGTAATTTTATAAAGGGCATGTATGAAAGTATAATAGGTTGAGAAGTATTTAGGATGATGTTTCCTTTGGTGTTTCACGTATGTTTGTTTTAAGCATTTTCTATATCATATTGTTCTTTGATCCTTTGGGACACTGTTTTTTTAATAATTTGTTGTAGACTTCAGTTTGCCATGAAAAGTTTAAAAGAAAATAAATGTTCTAAAATTGATAATTGATCATCAACTTCGAACACTTGTTAAAGCTCTATTTTTCTCGTCGCTCGAGTTTGGCCTTAGTGAGCTCAGTCTTGGTCATGGTCTACCTAGCCACGTCATTTTTCCTCATTCTTTTTGGATCTAACCACGTTAGCATCTTATATTTGCAACTCGATGGTCAACTATCCACCTTGTTGGGTAGGAAAGAAACACCTTTAATCATGCATAAAGCGAATTAATGGTGTAATTGCGGGATTAAAGACCAAATAGGCGTGGATACTGCAACAACCATGAAAAGTGTCAATTGACAAATTCTTTAATAGTTCCATTATACAACTTTCCTCTTTTGAATTTCTCAAGGACAGAGGTGATTTTGGTTAAAGTTAAAAAAAATTGGTGGATCCTATGAAATGTATGATGAAAAGTGAATTTTCGCCCTGTTTAGTATTTTTCTTTCAGAAGCCTCACTTGTACTTGTTCTAGCACTGCTACAATTGCTTCTTCTGCTGTTGGTGTTGTTACTGCGCGACGACATTAAAGAATCCTTGCTGCTTATGCTGCTCATTGACAGAGTCGGTCCTGTGATTTTCAGGGTTTGAGGCGAACTCCGTAAATTAGGCTTCCCAAAATCAACATAAATGCAAAATCCAACAATGTATTATGCAACATATTGCTAACTTTAAATTTAAGAGTAAAACAACAAACAAATATATTATACAAAAGATTAATATTATAAAATAACAAAACTAACAATGTTTATATATATATATATATATATATTTATATATTTGTCTATCCTTTTTACACTTCAACTATATACAAACTGCATGAAAATTGAAATTTCTGATACGCGGGTGCTTTTTTTTTTTTTTTGCAATTATAAGTTAGTCCTATATATCATCCTCAACACAACTAAAAATTCAGGATTTCATGTCCAAATAAATATTGCTTTTTCACAGCCAATTCTAAGAAATGCACAATAAAGAAACAGTAGTAAAAGCATATTTCCAAAACTGAGTAGAAAATTCAAGAACCCAAAAACTTGCCCTGTTAAATTCAAACAACATTAATAATACATTAAAACTTTTCCATCTTGCCTTTCTACACTCTAACCAGATATAAAATGTGTGAAAAATATGAAATTTCCAATACCTGGTGCTTTTAATTCCCCAATTTTGCTCCTTTTCTCTAAAATATGTCCTAATTATCAGTAATTACTCAAAACCACTACAAATTCAGGTTGTAGCCAAATGAACAGTACTTGAAGCATACTTTTTAAGCTGGATCAATTATAGAAAACTAATCAGCAAAACCTCAAGAAAAACAATTATTTAGAGCAAGAAAAAAAAGCAAATTCAAGAACCCAAAACTAAAACTATGAAATTAATCAGTTGTCCATACTTGAGTTGTTTAAGTTTGGCATCTTGGAGAGCAGAAAACTTCTTAGCTGAATGAACTCTTGCAGCCCAGAAATCCATATCCATTTCCCCCACAGTTTAAATCAAGAAATAGTAGAAATTCACTAAAACACACGTACTTTTTTTAAAATGGGATTCACAGAATGAACAAGAAAATTAATTTTCAGATAGAATTTAAGAACAACATAGGTTAATGGACTTCAGTTAGCTTTTATAAAGCGAAAGAGAGATGTATACATGTCTGCATATTGGGTAAGGAAAATCGAGCAGTGTTGGGAAAGTGCAAACAAGTTCCACATTGGTTTATTACAGGTAGATGATGGACTTATAAAAGATTGTAGTACCTAATAAGTTAACTTTTTAGGATGAAACTCCACTTCTGTAATCTCCAGTCCCGTTATATAATTTTTGTCGAGTTAGTCATTAAAATTTAACTTTTTGTTGAAAAGACTACTATAAATAAATCTAATTTTTGGAAAAGAAGAACAAAGGAACTAGGTGGCTAAAAATTACAAGTGATTGGCTCTATATACCATAGTTGGGACTTGGGACATAGGTAGGTTGGGAGAGATTGGCAGGGTTTGGGGTCTAGAATTCAAAGGTGAGAGAGCGGATGCTGACATTGGATAGAGAGATCAAATAAGGTTAGGACTAGATAGTAATAGACATTTGTTTAGCTCTAACAAGACGTGATTTATTTAACAAAAAATTTGTTTTAAATTTAGGTATAAAGTTACCCAATATCTAATTTTCACGTAAACATTCAAATAGCTAGCTTACACTTGCATGTCAATCGATTGAAGTCCTTTTAATGTACCAAGTATATCCATTAAAGCTTTTCCTCTTGTCTGTGGAAGAAAAGGCAAAAGTTTCGGACAATGAAACCTTATTAATTTGATCAAAACAGTTTTTGAGAATCCATGGCGACAACTTAGGTGGTTAGTATTTCATTGTCTCCCATTAGGGTTTATGTAGAGGACCACTGGGTCCATGTACATCTCCTTATGCATTTGGGACCACTTCATTTGTTATTCCATGTTGCCTAAGCCTCTAGCAAGTAGCAAGTCTACCTCGAACTTCATAATTGAATCACGATCAAATGTTATATTGTACAAAGACAAGTTAAATATTTTATAATGCAATCTACAGTTAGACTTAATAGTACATTTTAAACATGTTTGTTGTAAATTTATTTCGCAAGCGGATGGTATCATATATGATTAATAAAGTAATGAATAGACCACCACGGGCATGGCGCGGTAAAAAGTAGAAGGGTTCTTTACGGAGTATCGAAAGTTTGAATTCTCGCGACAACTAAAATGCAACATTTATGTTTGAAAACAGATGTTATGTGAAGATAAAATCATGGTACGCTCTGTCACCTCTTCGAGGGACCCATCCACATGTCGTAAAAAAGGGTCCACAGGGAGAATAACCATTTCCTAAATGTCTAGTCCAAGTACGTATAAGCTATGATCACATCCGATTTATTTGAATGGCGAACAAGGAGGAAGACTGCCACTCCTCAAGATTAATCAGACGAAACTTGGATACTCGAGTCATAAAAAAAATAAAAATAAAATAAAGATAAAGAAAGAAAGTAATGAATAGAATATTGATATTAGAAGGACTGGTTATCTACTCATTAACTTTATTAAAACTAGCTCTAATTTGAAAGACATAAAATTATTTTTTGAGTTTGAACTTAATTATATCTAATTATCTACGAAAATATAATCAAGTCATTATGCCAAATTAACACATTTTAGACCTTCACGTCAAATATTATGCAACACATCTTGTCCTTGACGATAGTTCCGTCAAATATTTTGTTAGCATGTTTTAAAGTGACGGTCAAATATTTCAATGCACTCATATATTTATTATTATCTTTAATTATTTAAAAATATGATTGACAAATAATTCTTTTAACGCTCTTCTTATATACTTCTAGTCCAAAACAAAACACTAGTATGTCTCACCTTTTATACCACATGTTTGATAAATAAATTAAAAGATCTAAAATATTTTTCTCATGTATGATTTCGTATATAATTTTATTTGTGCCTATTTACAATATCAATGGTGCTCACTCGAATCTTGAGTTCATAAGCAACGCTTGCTTTACTTCTTATTTGATAAAGCAAAAGTGATAAGTGCATTAACATCTTAAATCTTTTTCTATAATCTTGTATGATTTTGTAAGTAAATAAGTGTAGTTGAATTTATACGTATTAAGACAATCAAAAGTGCTTACTCGAATCCTAGGCGGATAATGATTATGTTTCAAGAATTTTCTTTTTTCGTTGCGTCGATTTAATATCAACTCAATTTTTCATCAACGCACAGTGTGTGAAATGTGACAAATGTCCAATTTTATTTTTTTTAAAGCGCATTTATATATGGAATTCTAGAGAGCCATAGACTTCAATGCATCCTCCAAATAAATTCACGTTCAAGATGCATGCAAAAAACTAAAAATAAAATAAAATATGTATTTGTTCAAGATGTGTGCAAGTTGTGTGTAAAGGTGAACAATATGGTTAGGGCTTAGAATCAAATTTTTTTATGCTTTGCTCGTGGAAGGATAATTTTCATTTAGTCTATATATTCATACTTAACAGGGGCGTATCCAGACAACCTGGGTCAGGAGTCACAATCAAAATTTATGGTATACCTTTTAATAATATTAATAAGCTAAAAAGTAGGGGGTCAATTGACCCAATAGGACCCCCTAGGTTCGCCCCTGATACTTCACCATTACAGATGTTGCACAAAGAATTTTCTTTATAAATTTGATACTACAATTAATAAATCTCATTACTTGTTCTTTTGTAATTCTACTCTTACAATTATGTTTCAAGCAATTCATAGTTCATACTTATATAATTAATCATACATGTGGAAAATTATTGGATAGTTCAATACAAATTTGACAAGACAAAAGATAAATTTCTTAGCTTATTATTATTATTATTGTTATTGTGTTTTTATTTTTATTTTTATTTTTTGGGATCTCTCTATCACTCACTGAGTGTGTTAGAGAGTGAAAACGTTAGAAAATTAAGCAAAACCTACTTCTCAACTCTGGTTGGGGATTTTCCCCTTTCTCATCAATATTGACAAGTGATGGAGCCGGATGTGGGGGTGGGAAGTCGTGCTGGGTGAGGAGGTTCTGGTGTTGTGTGGGTGGTGGTGGTGAAAATGCCGACCACGGTATGGGTAGGCTGGGGAAGAAGGAGAAGGGATGGGTGGTGTGGGTGGGAACGTATGGAAATTAAGGGATAGTTGATGGAGGAGGGTTGAGAAATGGGTTTGGCAGAAATGGTTTTCTGGTTTGGCAGGAGGGTTGGGAAATGGTTTTTTGGTTTTGAAATGGTGGAAATAGTTTTCTGGGGCAGTGGTATTGAGGGGCAGCAACTGACAGTGGTTGGATGAGGTGGAGATGTTGTAGTATGATGGAGATAGAGAGGTGGAGGAGATGGCAGTGGTGCTGGAGGTGACGTCGGCGTTTGGTGGCTACTATGGAGCTGTCTGGGTAGTCGTGATGGTGGTGATTTTGCAGTAAGGGTAGGGTAGATGGAGAATAAGAAGATATTTCCTTTTGGCTTTTGATTTTAGTTATTTTATTTCATTATAAAAATGTAAAGTTGTCCTTTTAACCTTTTAAACATAGTCAAAATTATGGTCAATGTCAATTTTCAGGTCAACTAACGGTAAGATGGATGGTTTCCATCCATTTGGACCCCAGGTACGAGTTTTTTAAAGGTTAGGATAAAGTCTGTAAAAAAGCGAAAGATTAGGGACCGCGGCTACAATTATGCCTTATATTTATACCTCTTTAGAGTATTGACAGTGCTTAATCAAATTTTCATTGACAATTCATAGGCGAATGCAATGTAAGTTTGATTTACTTCTTATTATTTGATAAAAACAAAAGTGATAAATGTATTAATACATCTTACTATTTTTATATAATCTTGTATGATTTTATACATAAATAATGTAGTCGCATTTACAAGTATTTAGACAATCAATAGTGCTTATTCGAATCCTCGGTAGATAATTATTACGTTTTAAGAATTTTCTTTTTTTCGTTGCATAGTTGTATATAAGGTTCTACCCATTGTGTTCCTGTGTGTTTTTGAGTTTTCTTCACTTCAGTGTCTAGCATTTTGCTTTGCTTTATATATAGAAGAGATGATTACTTTTTTACTCTGATTTCTGAGTCATATTTGTTGACGGGTAAATGTGTATGTCGTTTTAATACCAAGTTACTTTTATCAACGTGTTAAAATTTTATTTTATTTTTTTTAAAAAGCTTGTTTATATATGGAATTCTAGAGAGCCATAAATTTCAATAAAACATCCCCATAAATTTGGGCAAGTTCAAGATGCTTGCAAAAACCAAAAAGAAAAAAAAAAAAAAAAAAAAATTATTCTCACTTTTGTGCGAGAAGAATTGAGTTGAAAAATGAAAATGCACGAAAGATCATAAATTATTGCTTTATGTTGTACTTATATCTTTCAGTAATTAGAATATTTTGTCCATGATGATTCTGTACAAAAGACAAATATTTTGTTAGCACATTTTAAAATGACCATCCAATATTTTATTTCACCCCTGTATTTATTATTATTTTTGAAATTTTAAAAAATATGTTTGACAGATAATTCTTTAACGCTCTTCTAACATACTTCTCGTCCAAATTTAAAAAAAAAAAAAAAACACTAGGGTTTTCTTGTATGATTCCGTAAATAAATATAATTATATTTATACCTATTTGACTATCAAAAGTGCTCCCTCAAATTTCGATGATTTAGATTTGATTATTAATTGCTTTATTCTTTATTATTTCTTTTTGTGCATCAAGAGTTCGAAAAAATTATTAGTTTTTGATTGCTTAATACATATAGAATTAACATGTTTGTACAGAGGGAAATTTCAGGAAAATTGTCAGGTGTTTATGTGGCGGATTTTGATTGACTATTTTTTTTTTTAAACACAAAGTCCTATGAAAATCTGTTACTCGGATTTTGATTGAATGTGTAGGATTCGAGTTTGGTTATGAGAAGTCAAAGATCCTGTGGAAGGCAACGATGGCTAGTTGAGGAGAGAAGATATCAGCTTCTTCTTGTAGCTGATTCCTCGAGCTTTCCCCTACAAAAATTTTAGAACTCCCTAGAGCAACACGGAGTAGCATAAATATTCTAAAGAACATTTAGGGCTTAGATTGGGTCAAAGACTACACTGTGGATGGCCACACTTTTGATAGTCTTAATTGATTGGGAAAATGCTATGAAAATCAATGGGCAGGCTCATTTATCAAGAAATTCTGTAGCGTATCACCAATTAAATGATAGAACCCCTTTTCAAAATGAATTATTCTTGTTGTATAAAATTATATATAAAATTTTTTATAAAATGGACAAGTGACCGCCTCTATTGGAGGGGCGGATGGGCCAGAGGGCGGCTACTTGTCCATTTTATAAAACTTTTTGTACATGAGTTTTTACTTGTAGCATCTTCCAAAACTAAAATGCCTTTATATCACTGCATCGGGGTGGAAACCAGTCACGATGCCCTTTTTGTGCTGACATTAATGGTGGGAATGGCATCGGTCACGACGAAGATTGTTTGTGACCAAATATTTGAGTTATTGTGAGCAATACATTGATTAATTTATGAAAAATAAATAATATGTGATCAATAAAATAGATAATTTGTGATCAATAAATAATACGTGACATAAAAAAAATAAGAGATTGAAACTAAATTTGTAATTATGATTCGCAATTTGTTAAATTGTAATCAATTAATCTGATAATTTATAACGTAGGATAACTTGTAACCTATGAATGCATTACATGGCACAAATAATAAGCCATAGTCAAATAACGTGTCACAATATAAGTTGCAATCTGATAACAATAGGTCACAGTTAAATAACAACGGGTCATAATGAATGCATTACATAAAACAAATATTCACAATGAAAAAGACCTAGTCACAGACAGATACAAATAACACAAATTTTGTCACAGATAGTCACAGTTAACACACAAAATGTCACAAATAGTCATTAACAAAAAAATTAGTCACAAAAAGTCATTGCTCACATATTATATCACAAAACATTGCTCACACATACAATCACAGTTATGACGATGTTGATCACATATAGTCAAAGTTAATATAGATAAGATAACAAATAGTCTCATTTAAGAAACTCTTGGTCACGTGTAATCAAAGTTAAGATAAACCTGATCACAAACAGTCATATTGAAGACAGACTTGGTCAAACAGAGTCACATATATCGCAAAAAAATGGCCAGACACTGTTTTTGCAAGATAATTATGTTTGCAACAACAATTTTAGATCAGCAAGTTCAGAATTCTAAATTTAAAAATAATAACAGCAAACTAACTAATCACGACATTGAAAATAGAGATCACAAATAATTCATTATAGGTCATAAATAGTCACATTTAATAGAAATGTGCTCATTATGATTGAAGCATGGACCTGGTAAAAAATAGTCACATTTACTACAAGTATCCCACAGATTTGTCTACTTGTTATCAATTTCAAATTAAGTAATGACAAACAAATAAAATCTACTAATTAACCACATATATAATTTTCCATCCATTAATATTGACTTTGAAGAACATTTAGGACTTAGATTGGGTCAAAGAATATACTGTGGAGGGCCACACTTTGGATGCAGTTTGGTTGATTGGAAAATTGCTATGAAAATCAATGGGCTGACTCATTTATCAAGAAATTCTGCTGGGCTGAAGTCTATGTTTGGGAAATTTTCATAAGTAAAATGATAAGTATGACTCATTTCAATAATAAAAGAACAAGTTTTAATTTTTAAAAATTAGATTTTTATTAAAATTTATTTATAATTTAATTAATTAAATATATAAAGGTCACAGATATATACATTTTGATCACAAATTCATTTATTGATAACATATTGTCAAATTAATTAATCACAAATTATTTCGAAGTCACAAATTAAAGATTTTATAGGTCACAATTTATTTTCGAAGTCACAAAGTAGAATTTTAATGTCACAATTTATAATTTTCATAGGTCACAATTTGTTCATCGGTCACAAATTACAATTATTATAAGTCACAACTTCACAAATCAAAGATTTTATAAGTCACGGTTTATTTTCGAGGTCACAAATCAGAATTTTAATATATCACGAATTATTTTACGACCACGATTCAAAAATTTCATGGGTCATAATTTGTTCATCGGTCACAGATCACAATTATTATAAGTCACAATTTATCAAATTATTAGTCACTAATTAACAATTTCTTAGGTTACTTATTATTTTTCAGTCACAAATTATCCAAATCATTGGTCACATAGTCACAGATTAATCAATTCAGTGGTCACAGTCAACCAAATAATATGTGACTACCACCAACACTTGCGATAACCGCGGCCTCCAACTGCACCACCGTCGCCAAAACCGCCGCCTCCACTCGAGAGCACCACTGTCTTAAACAAATAATCACATCCACCTGACAAACTCATCGCCACCAACCTACTGCCACGACCACCATCATTGACCGCCACCACCAACCACTGTTAGATCCACCACACCACTGTAACTTCGCCCACCGCCCCATCCCACCCTCCAAAACACCGCATCACTACTAACACCCACCAGCGACGTTGCCCATCGCCACCACCATCAACATCACAGCCAACAACCACTGCAACGAGCGTCTCATGAACAGCGACACTGAATCACTCAAATCAACCCAATATCTCAAATCGCGCTTCCAGATCCACCCCACAAAACCACCACTACCACCATCACAATGCGACGTTCACATTCGCGACAAGCAGTCACCACCAACACCAACACCAACACCAACACCTCACAATATGAAAATCAGAAAAATAAAAATAAAAATTGACACCACTGTGCTGCCGTCACCGTCGCCTCCACCATGACCTCCACAAACCATCATCGCATAGGTGCCACAACAGATCCACCACCATACCACAGCCACAGTAGCTCCGCCTCCATACCACCACCACAGTAGCTACGCCACCATACTCGCGACCTCCACTAAAAATTCCCAAATCGTTGACACTATCATGACCTCCACAACCATCACCGACAAACACTATCCACAAAATCATCCAAAATTACCATCGAGAGGTAGAGAGAGAAGGACTGCTGTGGAGAGAGAGAGACGAGAGACAGAGAGAGAAACTATTTTGGTTGGGGGGGATGATGTACGGGTGGATGGGGTAGGGGTAGGGGTAGGTTTATAAAGTAATTTAATTATTAATATATTTAGCTAATAATAATATATTATTTAATATTAATTAATTAATAAAATATTTAATTTTTGAACAATTAAACATCACATCTAATTTTAGAACTCTCAATATTTAAAGTTAGATTTTTTTGTAATTTCTACTTTTATGCTTTCTTTCCTGTACTATTTTACGGGCCGTGGCTTGTTGAGAGCCCAAGTCCATATATTGGATTACGGAGAAATATGTGGCTGAACTAGGGATGGCAAAAGAGAAAATTACATCTACACAGGTATTTAAAATACCATTTTCATAAATCCAAAATCAACTTTAATAATACATAAATCAGGTTTTAATTAATAAATTAATATAATTTAAAATTTAATTATATATATATATATATATATATATATAAACCCTAGTTGAAAAAATTTCATTCCACCCTCTCTCTCTTTACACCAGCCGCCGACGCCTCCTCCCTCCCTCTCTCTCTCTCTCTTTACAACCCCACGCCGTCACTGGATGTTATCGCAGCATCTCGCCGGATGTAAGGTGCCGGCGTTGCTGTAATGAATAGACAATGACACGGCGAAGCACTTCCACGCAGATGCGAGATGTGAGTCAGTTGCCGCCATACACGCCGGGGTCTCGCATCTCTGCCGCCCATTTGCCCCACGGCCGTTGTCGTATACCGTGGATGTGCGATGATTTTTTGTGATTTTCAGATCGGTGGTGTTTGTGATTTTCAGATTGGATTTTTGGATGGTGTTTTTGAGAGGTGGTGATGGTGGCGATTTTCAAATTTTCAGATCTGACTGTCGATTTTCAGATTTGTTAGGTGGTTGTGGCGGCGGCGATGTGATGGATTTTGGTGCGGTGGTGTTTTTCTGTTTATTTGTATGAGATGGTGGTGTTGGCGTCGAGTGGTGGTGGTTTTGACGGCGACGGTGGCGGGGGTCACATATTTGTGTCTTATGAAATTCTTGAATTGTGACCCGTGAAATAATTGTGACCTATTAAAATACTGATTTGTGACTACAAAAATATACTGTGACCTATTAAAATTTTGATATGTGACCTCGAAAATAATGTGACTTAAAAATTCTTTAATTTGTGACCAAATTAAATAATTAATTAAATTATAAATAATTGTGACCTATTAAAATATCGATTTGTGACTTTGAAAATATATTGTGACCTATTAAAATTTTGATATGTGACCTCGGAAATAATTTGTGACCAATAAATGTATTTGTGATCAAATTGTACAAATTTGTGACTTTTATATATTTAATTAATTAAATAATTAGTTAATTAATCAAATCATAAATAAAATTTAATAGAAAACCTGATTTTTGAATTTTGAAACCTTTTACCTTATTATTGAATTCATCATACTAAAAACCTTATTTATGTATTGTTCCCATGGCAAAAAGGCACCCAAGTCCCGCAGCGCTCCACTTAATCGGGGATTAAGTGCGTTACGGCGGTTTTGGGACAAAAGTTGCTGCCACAAGGCAATGTTCCACCCATTTGTCTAATTATTTTAAAAAACAATTAAGTTACTTGAACACTAAGCCCATATTGGATAGTGATTATCGATTTTAATTTAAGTAAAAGTCAACAATCAATTTTAATCATATATTTTATTGATCCCACAATTTTTCAACCATATATTTTATCTGCTTTTATCAAAATCTATTAAAAATCTAATTTTAATCATAACTAAACAGGTGTTAATTTTTACATTAAGTTTGATATTCTCGTGAGGTGATATTTTTTTACAGGATAATTAGCACAAAAAACGTCCTTACATTTCAATGTTATTATGCAAAATATCCATACATTACATTTTTTTTGTCATTTTCACATATATTTTCACATTTCATTATGACAAATACACCCTCCTATTTAAATAAAACAAAAAGAAAAGAAAAAAAAATTTAAAAAATAAATTGTAATTACACTCCCAAACTTTTAAAAAAAAAATAGCAAATAAGTCCAAAAAGATTATTAAAATGGTAATTAGCACAAACGTTTATACATTCAATATTATTGTTCAAAACGTCAATACATTTCATTTTTTGGTATTTTCACCCTTATTTTCCCATTTCATTGCGAAAAAAATCATCATTTTCATCATTTTTCTTAATTGAAAGATGTAAAATGATGAATATACCCTCATATTTAAATTAAAAAAATAAAAAAATTGTAATTATACTCCCAAATTTTTATAAAAAAAAAGTACAAAAAAGTTTATTTGTACTTTTTTGAAAATTTTGGTTTGTTCTTTATTTTTTATTTATTTAAATATGATGATATATTTGCTATTTTATAGCTTTTAATTGAGAAAATTAATGAAAATGATGATTTGAATAATGTAATGTGAAAATAAGGATAAAAATGAAATGTATGGACGTTTTGCACAATAATATGGAAAGGTAGGGAACTTTTGTGCAATTACCTTTTTAATAATTTATTTGGACTCATTTGCAATTTTTTAAAATTTTGGGAGTATAATTGTAATTTTTTTAAACTTTTCTTTTCCTTTTTTATTTTATTTAAATAGGAGTGTATATTTATCATTTTACATTTTTATTGAGAAAATGAAATTTTTCACAATGAAATGTAAAAATAGGGGTGAAAATGCTAAAAAATAAAAGATAAGAACGTTCTGCACATTAACATTGAAAGGTAGGGACTGTACTAATTACCCTTTTTTATACATTAATTTTCACAATACTTTAAACTATCAATAACACATAATTTGACACCATCTGGAATATCAAAGTTGATGTACAGCAAGTGTGTACAACTTGTTTAATCCATCTTTAATTTAATGTCTCACCATTAGCGGGGATCGGGGTTGTAAAATCCTTAATAAGATGAGGACATGGCGCCCTCTCACATTGTCATCCCTAGATTGATTGTATGCGGATGCTCAAAGGGTAGTTCAAGATGTCAGTAGCTTCATCGAGTTCTAATGTTGTATATTTGCATGATATTTTAGCTCTTTTAATTGAAGTAATCGTAATTCTTGTCACTTTGTTCCTCGTTCAAAGAATACAATAACTCGTCAACGAATAATGTTATTTGTATATAATGAAATTACATAGTGGTGATTTACATATATGTGAGGTGTCAAAAAGATAGTGAAAAAGTATTTTTTTTTATTTGGTTGAAGAAGTTCTGATTGAATCATATTTAACCACATCATATGCATGTAAATCAATATGTAAACAGTTATGTACATATAGCACAATCGTTCATCAACTTGCTTCCTTTGTTAGTATTTTCCTTATTTCTCATAGCTGGGTTGATTGTTTGCCACCTTTCATTTCACTTGCATTTTTGGCGTTATTACTCAATGAAATTACCATTTTTTTTAAAAATAAAGTATTTGTTTATTATCATTCTTTATTATTATAACCTCTCTAAAAAAATTCGACTTATTTCAAAGTACTTTCCACAATTCAATCTTCGATAATGTAGTGTGTTGAGTGAGTGGTGTAATAAAATTATTTCTCATCCATGTTTACATGCAAGTTTCTTATAGACAAAAGATAACACATTCGACTTTCACATACGCGAGAACATGTCAATCAATACAAGTTTATCCACTGGGAAAAAAAATTCTCTCTTAAAATCAAATGCACGAGATAAGAAAATCATTAACCATATTTAGTGCATCAATCAATCACTCAACTTGAATCGAGAAATTCTATTCTTCTTGAAAAGTGACTTTTAGGTTCTGTTTGCCAATCCCACCTACAGGAAAAAATACGAAGAATCGTCCACAATTAGAAAACTTAGTGGGCGTAGATCACTACAAAAATGGCAGCCAATGTGAATGAAGTCTAGGTGCCATTGAGCATTAAAAAAGCATATCCGGATCAACTTTCAGTTCCCACTACACTTAATAGATTTTAACAGTTCCTTTGACAAGGACACACCGACACAGTTCGACCTCAATTTGGTGGAATTTTTTTCAAGAAAAAGTTAGAGCACTAAAACTGCATGGATTGTAAAAGACCATTACCTTCTTTGAACACATCAAGATTACGTTCTGTTTTATATCCAAAGTGTTGAATAAGTCAAGAATGTTGGGATGCAAAATAAGCTGAGGACCGAAGGTAGAGTCTTTCTGTTAGCCACTCTCAGGTGCCTATGCAAAACAAATAAAACAAGAATAGAAATAAAAGGCAGTGAGAGCAACAAGTGTAGCTTATTAAGATTTGGGGGATCCATCTTAAAATGTCAATTTCGTTAAAATGAGTAGCTCAAGATCATATAAGTTCGTCTATATTTTCATCTTTATTCGATGTGGGATTATATCCCTTAACATGTCCCGCAAGATAGTGCCTCTTTTGAACAAACCAATCTTGAAATCTATCTGCTCATTTTGAGTCTTAATCGGATTGAATTGTTCGTTATAGTTTAATGGGGCTCTGATACCATGTTAAGATTTAGGGTTCAACTTAAAAGGTCAACATCGTTAAGAAGAGTAGACCAAGACCTTATAAGTTGGTCTATGTTTTTATCTTTATTCGATGTGGAATTATATCCCTTAACATAACTTACAGGTCCAAGAATATCGAGCTGTCTGCCTTAACCAGCTGGAAAAGGGCATTGTGATGTAGGTGTAGATCATGCCCTTTGTTAAGGTTCTACAACTGCTATATCAGAAATGAAAAAAATTCTACAATAGAAATAACAGTTATATGAGAAACGCACGAGTCAAGTATCACTTCTGTCGAGTAATTCTGTAAAAGGAGATATAAACTTCATCAATCTGTATGTCAAAGAAAAGAGAGGGCAGAAAAATATGTACTGTCTAGGCTAAAATTTAAAAGAAAGGACTTAAAGATGAACAAGGACCTTCAGATTAATAACAGAATGTAATGCTTTCCATTTCATTAGCCATCCGATTTGGAGGTTGAGATTTACATAATGAAACTCACTATCCAAAGCACTTACAGAATAAAATTGAATCACTTGGATCATCTGTTCTCGGCCAGCCCTCTTGGTATAAACTGAAGTTTTCTTGGTTTACAGTTATGTATTTCACTTTCCAGATGAAAATTAAACTAAATTCCTTGAGAAGGAAACAAATAAAACGAAATTTATTGTTATGTTTGTCCTATCTCAATCTCATCTAGCCATGAAACAACTTCATCAATGGATGGTCTTCTTCTAGGATCCTGGTTTATACATTTACAAGCTATACTGAGCACTTCCATAAGTTGTTTTTCACAATCTCTATCTATTGATGAATCGAATATATCCTCCTCCCTCTTCTCAGACTTCTTCTGAAACACCCATGCCACCAAATCCCTGCAATTCTTTCCCTTGCAAACTTCAACAGGTCGCCTTCCAGTAAGAAGCTCGAGAAGAACAACTCCAAAACTGTAAACATCACCTCTGAATGTTGCTGTCAATGTCTGACTGTATTCAGGCGGAATATATCCCAAGGTGCCAACCAAATCTGTTGTTACATGAGTATCATAGGGACAAAGTAATCTCGAGAGCCCGAAATCAGCTAAATGAGCTTCAAATCTCTCATCCAAAAGAATATTGCTGGTTTTGATGTCTCGATGAATTATATTTGGCTCCTTGTGCAAATAAGCCAATCCACGGGCTGCCCCTCGAGCTATTTTCAACCTGGTATCCCACCTGAGGAATGAACTCTCATCAACTCTTTCATGTAACCAATAATCCAAGCTTCCATTTTCCATATAGGAATAAATTAACAACCTGTCATTCCCGTATAGACAGTATCCCTGAAGAGAAACAAGGTTCCTGTGCTGAGCTCTAGAAAGGGCTTCGACTTCAGCTTGAAATTCTCGTTCCATCTGCCCACAATCCCCAGAAAGCCTCTTGATTGCAGCTTTCAAACCATTAGGTAGGTCCGCCTTATAAACCAGACCAAATCCTCCACAGCCAATAATGTTCGATTGGTTGAAATTGTTTGTTGACTTCAGTAAGTCTGCGATAGTAAGATCCTTGCAGTCTGCATTCTTAAAGAGCACCAGCTTAGGAGGTCCAAATGCATCAGATAATCTCGGTGGCCTGCTGATTCCATCATCCAAATCTTCAATTGGTACTCTAGTGTCTCTTCTCGATATCCTAAGCAGAAGAATGGCCAGGAGTAAAGCAATTCCAAGGCCAATGCTGATTGTTATTCCAAGTATGCTGCTCCAACCAAATTTCTTACGTGCAGTAGGTGGACTTGTCGTTCGGAACCCAATATTATTGGGAATGCAAGGAGAAATTATTTTTCCACAAAGTCCAGGATTACCCTCAAAGCTTGAGCTGGGAAAGCTAAGGAATTGGCCCCCTGTTGGAATTGCTCCATCAAGATGATTATTTGCAACACTGAACTTTGAGAGGAAAGTGAGCTGATTAAATGATGAAGGAATTGATCCATGAAGATCATTGTATGACAAGTCCAAAGTCTCCAGGTTTGTCATATTTGAAATGGAGTTGGGGATGGTTCCAGTTATGTTATTCCTGCTCAAGTCGAAGACATGGAGCTGTCTCAAATGTCCAATTTCAGGCCAAATTGAGCCATTTAGTTTATTATTGCTCAGCAATATAGATGGAGGGAAACTTGAAGCTTGATTGTACTGCAAACCACTGGCACTCTGATTTCTCTTTACAAAAAGTGGGATGCCAGTGGAGGTATTAAGAGTGGATGAAAAGCTATTGGCAGACATAAGGCTCTTAAGCTCAGCCAAACCTTTTGGGATTTCTCCTGTTAGTGAATTATTTGAAAAATCCAGGTAGAACAAATTCTCCATCCAACCAATCTGGGAAGGGATACTGCCATCCAAATGATTCCAGGACAAGTCAAGGACTCGCAATTTGGTGCAACTCCACAACCAATCTGGTATTTGACCATTCAGGCCACAATTTCCAAGTGCAAAAAGCATTAAGCTCTCAAACCCACTCACATTTTTGGGAATTTCTTCCCCATGGAAATTCTCGGTGAGAATAAGAGTGCTAAGATTTCTGCAATGCTTCAAAACAGACAACCCTCCAGATAAGTTTACAAGGCTGTTGTTCGACAATGAGAGAAACGTAAGAGAGATGAGATTTGCATAGCTTTCAGGGATCTGGCCAGTTAAATTGTTCTTGGAAAGACTCAAAATCTTTAATTCCCGGCAACTAGATAATGATTCTGGCAAGGATTTAGAAAAACGATTACTTGCTAGAACAAGAGTATAGAGATTAGCCAATCTAGTGAAATCAAGATCAATTGCACCAGAAAGAGTGTTGTTCCGCAAATCAAGCACTCGTAAATTAGTGCATAGTGCCAGAGTTGAAGGCAGTGGTCCAGAGAATGAATTTGAATGAGCAACTAACTGCTCTAGTTGAGTTAAATTCCCAAAAACATTAGGAAAAGAACCAGAAAATCTGTTCCTGCATAGAAAGAAGGCTTTGAGGTTGGATAGCTTACTGAGTTTATGGCTTAGCTGGCCAGAGAAATTATTGGCTGAGACTGAAAGCTGCTCCAGGGAGGATAACAAGTACAATGAGTCTGGAAGTTGGCCTGAAAGAGAATTGAAATCCACATGGAACTGCTGGAGAGATGTGCTACAGCAAGTCTCCAAGCCTTCAAGTGTACCATAAAAATGATTTGATGATAAATCCAGAACCCGAATGTTGCAGGAGAAACTGCAGATTTTGGAGCCAAATTCACCAGTAAACAAGTTGTTACTTATGTTGAATGCAATAAGACTCGGAAACACCCCAAGATCAGTGAAGTTTCCAGTGAAAGAATTGCTCGAGAGGTTGACTGATTGAATCCTTTTCAACCCCACAAGAGCTCCCAGTATTGGTCCAGACAACATGTTGTGGCTCAAATCAAGAACTTCTAGCTGCTTCAAATTAGAGATATTCACCGGCAATCTACCTTCCAGAAAGTTGTGCGAAAGATCGAGCATTTTCAATCCATCCAATTTTCCCAAAAACTCTGAAATTTTTCCCCTCAGGCCTTCCCTGGACAAGCTCAATCCGGTTACTCTACTTGCGGCTGACTTATTGCTACCATCTTCGCAAACAACACCATACCATCGACAGCAATTAGTTTCATTTGACCAAGTTGATTTGATGGAATCATTTACCAGCAGGGCTGCAAATTCCCTCAATGCCAAAAAATCATTTGGATTACAGTTTCCGGTCGGCGTTTCAAGAGCCAATGATAAACCCAAAAAACAAACAAAGAATATCCAATTCAGGAAAGTCATTGAGGAAAATATTGGCAGACCTTTATCAAAACCGAAGGGGCTTGGCGATATAAATCAAGAAGAATTCCACGACCAAGAAACTTTTCTCCCTCACATCCCACAAAATCTGCCTCAGAAATTAAAAGATCCAAACCATACCACTTTTAGTGACGAAAGAATCAGTGCCACTTGGAACAATTGAAATCCACAGGCTCCCACATCGATTGAATCAATAGACAAAAACAGAAAATTTCAATCTTTATAAGAGAGAAATGTTCTGGCTGATTCAATAAGAATAGATGAAAAAACCCATATGAGAAATTTCGTCCCACATTTCAGAAATACAAAAGAAAGACACAATTAACATGTAATTGAAGCAGTTAGAGACAGAGTAAACCGATCAGATCAAACTCCCAAATCCAAAAAATTTGAACTTAAGAACCTACATCAGAGTGAGATAAACAAAAAAATCAGCACTGCACATACGTAGAAACGTCAAACCCACATCCCAGAACACCTCAAAAATCACAAAAGTACATAAAATAAAATTCCCAACGAATAACTTGTAATTAAAGGCCGTCTCTTACGGTTTCAGATCCCCAAGTTCACAATTACAAGACTAAATTGAAAAAAGAACCTTTCTTTATTCAAAACCCCCGAACCAAAGACGGATTTCTCAAAGCCTTATCACTTGCAAAAGAAGCAAGCTATGGTTCACTACAGTAAACAGATTCCTCAACACTAAAAAAGTATGCTCTTTTACTACAAACGGGTCTTCACTGGTTACAAAAGCAAGAAGAAAAACAGTGTTGATCAAGATATAGATAAAAAAAAAAAAAAAAAAAAAGTACTTACTCTCTTGAATCAACGAAACAGTGATACTAATAGACCATCTCACTCCGCACAGCAAGACAAGGAAAAGGAAAGTTTCACTAGTGCTGTTTAAAATATTTTTTCTATTGTGGTGCTATCTGGAAAATCCAAGTTTATTTTGGACAAAAAGACTGGTGGGCTGTTTTGAAATGATGACACAAAGAGCTGACTTTTTTTTATATGTTGGGGGTAGTTTTTCTGCATTTGTTACCCACTTGATTCACACATCGCAAGTCTGACCCGTTGTCAATGCCCAAATTTGTCTCTATCTCTATCTTTCAATATAAAATTTATTTACACTGCGAGGTGGGAATTTGATGTGGTTGGGTCATCAATTTTGTGGAGTGTGCACTTTCACGTATTGGTACTGCGCGTGGAGAACACCCCAAAATTTTGCATTTTTTTTTCTTGGTATAATATTACAAAGCAGCCTCAAAAAGCATTTTTTTATTTTTATTTTTTTTGTAACAAAGAAATTTATTTCAAATTTTTTTTTTTATTCCTATACTACAGCATACAGGCAGGCTTTATCTTAGCTCCAGTTTGGTATTATTTATTAAAAATAATGTTTTGGATAGTGAATTTTTTGAAGAGTGTGGGGTTAAAAGGTAAGAAATTATTTTGAACTTACGTAGAAAATATTTTTCTGTGTAAAAAAAGTATTTTAATTTAAAGGCCACCTAAAAAGGTTTGATTGGTTCTTTTTTCAATGGAGGTGAGAACATGATTTCATCTAGAGTCAAATTTGGATGATTTTGTTGACATAAAAAATCGACAAATCATTATTTATAACTTTCATTGTGGAAAAAAAATACAAAACGACATTTCTTTATGTTGACAAGCAGTAGCTTAACAAAGAAAAAATGAATTGAATACTAGAATGAAATTTATTGTTTCTTTTGAATTATACGAAGTTAGAACCTGGAGTTAGGGATTGAACTTTTCTAGTCTTGAATTCGATGATGGAATAGACCAAGAACAATATTGCTTAAGTCAATAGATAATGAGTTGAATTATGCACATTATATCTTCTTCTTCTTCTTCGCATAAAAATAATAATAATAATTATTATTATTATTTCAAAACATTACATATTTCTACACTGCTTGCATAATATCTTAGGATTCGTTTGATTGCAAGATGAGATTTTGGTGGAATTACAGGAAATTGAATTGCCTAAAATTTGTATTACCGGGAATTGTTAATTAATTGTGTTTGATTGATAAAATTTTTCACCCAAAAAAAATTTGAAATTTTGGATCTTTTGATATTCGTTTGGCTTTGTTTTTCATGAAAATTGTCTAGTAAATGGATAATTTTTTTTACTATTGGTCTAGAATTTGTTCCAATTGTCAAAAAGAAATAAATAAATAAAATTATATACCGAATACCATTCGTTTGATTTTGTTTTTATAAAAATTGTCTAGTAAAGGGATTAATTTTTTTACCCTTGGATCCATAATTTGTTCCAATTGCCAAGAAAAAAAACTGTGATTGATTTTCCCATCAAAGTGATGGGAAAGCCAATTCCATGAAAAATGGAAAAATTGTAAAAGATAGAGAACATTTTTCATGAAAAAATTGATCAATCAAACAAGTCAAAAATGAAAGTTTTCATGGAAAATTTTGCCCAATCAAACATGGCCTTAATTCAATTGGCTCTGTTTATATTGGGGCATGTTAGTTGTATAATAGAGATTTGAAAGATTTTGTTGAGATATAGAAAATTGTTCGTTGTAACTTTTAGTGAGAAAAATAATGAAAAGACAAATAAAAAGCAAAATGTCTTCATGTTATAAGATTTAGAAGACTGTATATGTTACAAATTTACACATTTTTCTCTTGAGATGTACTTTGCATTTTTTTTTTCTTATCGATAAAGGAGAATTAGAGCCGCCATCTTCGAGTTTTACTTCTTTTTGCATTTTTATATTTTCTAACTATTCCAAATCTTTCATTATTTGTCCTTTGTGGGTCTAACTGATATTTCGTTTCAATTTTTTATTTTTTATTTTGTCAAAAATGATCATATTCACCTCATATTATGAAATAAAGTAGGATTATTAATCATCATACACTGTTTAAACTTAAATGAGTTAGTTTTTGTGTGTGCACGTGAATGTTTAAACTAAAGTTTAGCTATTTTTTCTTGATAATAATGCAATTTTCCTATAATGTGTTTCCTTTTGTATTGATTTAACATTTTTCCTAGAAAAATTCGTGACTTTTAGTGAGAAAACTTCTCATCTGAATTTTGTTCTTTACTCCGAGTGCTCAAAATGATGGAGAGATAGTTAATTTGATCGATTTAGATAATGAGGATTGTGCTATGATAAATTAATATACTTTTTGCATCAATACATGACTATAATAAACACATTGAAGAGTTGTTTTGTAAGGAGGATAGACTATTTGTCACTTTGAGAAACGTATAAAGAATTGTCGGTTTCCACTTAAAAAATCAATCGAAAAATGCATCAGCATGTTTTCCTAGTCTTAAAAGCTCTTGGCAGAAAGCTCTTCTTCTAACCTATATGGTGAAATGTCTTTTGAAAGGCTAGTAAAGTTCATGAAGGTGTACTTCTCACATAAATTTCCATGTAGATTATGTTCCTAGCCTTGGGTGCCTAAATGATCGAAAGATGTAAAAATTGATTAGTTTTGAGTCTTGACATTGAGGATTGTGCTATGATAAATATATTTCTCGCATCAATACATGATACTGACAAGTGAGAGAGATAAGTCAATCAGCCATGTTGAAAAAACTCATAAAGAATTGTCAATTCTCACTTAAAGAATCAATCGAAGAATACATCAGCAGTTACATATTTATTTTCTCTTTGAAGCTTACAACAAAAAGCTCATTTTCTAGCCTATGTAGTGAAATGTGTTTTGGAAGACTATACACATGATTATTAATAAAGGAAAACTAGAGCCCCGTTTACTTATTTTGCATTTTTTTTCTCCAACTTTTATTTTCTAGTTCCAAATTTTTTGGTTATTTGGAATTTGTGGTTCTAGTTAACTAACGTTTCCATCCTAATTTTTTTTGTCAAAAAATGGTCACGTGCACCTCACATTATCAATAAGTAATATATCGATTATAAACTTAAGTGAGTTAATTTTTGTGTGTGCAAGGGTAATGCACATAAAACCACGCTTAAAGTTTTGTTATTTTTTGTTGATGATAATGTAATATTTCTACGGATTTTTTTATTTTATCTTTTGTATATATTCAATTTATTTGCTCAAAAAGTTCATGACGGTGTACTTATCAATTACCGAAATTCATATCTAGATTCTGTTCTTTGCTCAGGGTGCTCAAAATGATGGAGAGAGAGTAATTTTAATTAATTTGGACATTGAGGATTGTGCTATCGTAAATGTTCTTCTTGCATCAATGACAAACCGTGGGAAGAGTTTTGCAAACAATCAATCATGTTGAGAAACTTGTACATAATGGTCAATTTCCACCTAAAGAATCAATCGAATAATGCAGTAGCAGCTATTTGTTCTCAACGTTAAAATCTATCAAAGGAAGGTTCGTTTACTGCCTATATGTTGAATTGTCTTTGAAAAGCTATACAAGATTATCAATAAAGGAAAATTGTAGTCGACATCTTCAAGTTTTACTTCTTTTGCATTTTGGTATCCAGGTTTTATTTTCTAGTTGTTCCAAATATTTCACTATTTGGCATTTGTGGTTATAACGTTTCCGTCCAAATTTTATTCTTAAGGTCTTGTGTGCCTCACATTGTGAAATAAGTAAGATTATCAATTATTAGGCATTATTTCAACTTGAAAGAGTCAATTTATGCATGTGCACGGGTAATATACTATTTTCTTTATAAAAATGCAATTTTCCTATGTGTTTCCTTTTGATTCAATTCTTCTAGAAAATTTCATGACATTGTACTTCTCAACGTTTCATCTACAATTTTGTTCTTCGTCTTAGGTGCTCAAAATGAGCAAGAGATACGCACTTCTGGCATCATTATATTATGCTGACATATAGTGCGCTTAGTTTTGGAAGAAGGACAAAGCAATCCATCATGTTGAGTTGTCAATTTCCATCTGAAGAATCAATTGAAGAATGCATTAGCAACTACGTGTTCCCAATCTTAAAAGTTTTCAACTAAAGACTTGTTTTAAATACTCCAAGGTTATCAGTAAGAGTAATGTTAATATGTTATATGCAGTCGCTCATTACCGCAGTCGTCCTACTTGGTATATATGTAACGGTTAGTGATTTGACTATTTCAACTTAAATGGGCAAACTTTTATGTGTAGTGCATGTGAATTGCCCGCCTTAAGTTTTGCTAATTTTTCTCGATAATAATGCAATTTTCCTATAAATTGTTTCCTTTTAAATTAATACAATTTTTTTCCTAGAAAATGTTGGGCATTAGGAAACTTACCTTTTAATGTAGTGTCCACTAATATCTTAAAGAGTTTGTATATTGTCAAAAAATATTGTAGAATGTCAAGATAGACATCGTCCCAACACTCTTTAAATAGAAACTACAAACAATGTAATGCCCATTAAGAATTTAGGAAACTTAGAGTACGTTTGGTTTGTCGTTTTGAGATCATTTTCAGTTTTTAATTTTCTAAAACACTAAAAAAGTGTTTGATATGTTATTTTTAAAAATGCATTTTTGAAAACAAGAAAAATTTTATAACATAAAATTCAGAATGATTTTTTGACGTTTTAAGTGTTTTCAATAAAATACTGAAAACACTAAAAAAAAACTTAAAACAAGGAAAATAAACTTAATAATTTTTCAACTTAAAATAATTAATAAAAGTCTACCCAAATACAAATACTCATCTCTCAATCTCACTCTCTCTTCCCAACTCCTCCAAAAATCCTAGTGGAGAATCCATCTTTTTGGTGCTATATCTTAATTGTATAGTGATTAATTTTTTTACCAACTTTAAAATTTATATTTTTTGATCATATATTAGTATAAAATTGATATGTTTTACTAAATAATTAAATTAATTGAAAAAAATCATAAAACTATTTATAATTTTTTTAAAAACCAACGGCGTTTTCTAATCTTTTGTTTTGAAAAATAGTTTTTCAGAATGACAAACCAAATACGTTTTTTTGCAATTTTAAAATAATCCCTCAAAACAAAAGGCAGAAAAATGAATTCAAAATTGAAAATAGGAAACAGAAACGCAAATCAAACGCACTCTTACATTTCAATATAGTTCAACTAATATTGTAAGTAACTTGTAGATTAATAAGAATAAATTGCACACTCCCAAATAGGGTTGGACATGGTTCTCTAGAATTTTTTGGATATTCATAAATGAAATTGTCGAGTCCAAATTTAATTATAGAACCGTTTAGATTTGGTTTGGTTTCATTTGATTTTCAGGTTCCTTACAATAATTAATTTTTTAAATTTACAACAACACTACATTAATTTAACTAATGACATGTTCAGTTTTAACTCTTACATAATAATGTAGTCCAATCCCATAATATCTTTTGCACCTCTCTTTGTTGAGTTGTTCATAGATTTGATTGTTAAAATCACAAGAATAGAAAGATAACGAGCTCACAATAATGAAGAGAGGAGCAGTCGAGCTTCGAATTTGATTTCTCTATAACAACATAAACGACATTATGGTAGAATAAGAGATTTTGGTAAATTTTAGGTCAATTTAATTAAATTGAGCTTTAGTTGAAAATTTGAAATAAGAAAATTATATTTTTGGTTTGGATTAAATTAAATAGTTAGCAAATTTATTTCGAAAAAATAAAATAATTTAGTTTATTTAAGATTTAAAAAAAATTAGAAAATTTCAGTTATTGGTCTAGAACCGAGAATTGAACAAACCAAACTCATCGGTTCCCAATTCAGATATCATTTCAGATATTTAATTTAACAAAAATTGTTTGATTCGATTCGGATCTGTTTCGGAGATTTTGTCCAACCCTACTTTCGAAGAGTAGACACTAAAACATTCTTATATTGCAATTATTCTTTTACTTTAGATATGCAAAACTAAGATTCACAACGTCCTCTTGCATCATTCATGTCCAATTATATAGAACTATTTTTCTTCTTGCAAGGAAGTAACATGTTGATATTTCTATGCACACGGCTACGGCTATAGATTTCATCCGGGGAGTCCATTGGACAATGAATCCGCATGATGAAATGTTAGAAAGTATTATTCTATTTGAAAACTCTTTACAATCTTGATAAACCCCTGATTTTCACCAGGTTTTCTTATACCAATGATATAAAAGCATGTTCAGGTGTCGTTTATAATATATTTAAATTATGAATAAATAAAAAAAATAAGTAATTTACAAATGAGTAAAACTCGTGACTCTCATCAAATATATAAGGATAATACTTGTTTACATAATTTATGTATATAGAGGGATACATAATGTGATGTGACAATCATCCGACAGTTGATGTGACAGTGTTAGATTTGAATTAAAGGTTGAAAATGTGTCACATGTAATTATGTGAACCATTATGTGTGAATTTATGTACCCATAGCAAATTCCAATATATAAATAAAGTAATTTCACCGATAAAATTGGTTGACCTATAACATTATTAGACGCTTGACAGAAACAAACAAAATATATAAATATAATTTATTACTAGAAGGAAACAAATAAAATTTTATATTAGATGCATTACGGCATTGCGCGTGGGTGAAGTTAAAAGGTCAAAGAATTGAGATTCGATGACCAGGTATAGCCAGTAATACTAAGCGGCGAGGTGGGCGGAAGTCACGGAAAATAGCGGCTAATCTCTCCAAGTGAAGGCGATAAATTTGGGCCGCGTGAGGTTTTCGGGTCAAATAATCAACCCTCATAATGTGAAAGTGTGAACCCACAACCGGGACCCCCATAAGTCAGTAACCTATCTCTCCATCATTTACTGACCCTTTGAAATTTTGCACCCAACACCCAACATTTTCTTAATTATTCTTTACCTAACATTTGATTTACCGCGAGTTTTTAAATTTTTATTATTTCTTTCTTTCTTTCTTTCATGTATGAAAAATACAAACAATAATTGATATGTGGTGGCTTGAGTTTCAAGAATATACTCACTAGCCAATTTAGATTTGTTAAAATGTTGAGTCAATTATCACTTTGAAAAACTTAGAAACGAAATATCGATGATTAAGAAGATGAGTGTATTTTTAGTAGGATTTTTAAGTTTGGATACTATGGTAAAACAACATTGATGAGCGATGAGCTCTCCCCAACCACAAACTTAGGTCAACGTAATGCAACGACAAATTTGTGTCCGACTTTAAGGACTAATTCTGACCTACAAGACAATGTAACGCCACTAATAATTTGAAAGACCTATGGACAAACACAATGCACAACAGAAACTCAAGGAATTTGTGTATTGAAAGCAATCGTCTCTAGCGTCTGAGAATGAATACAATTCATAATCTTCTCTATTAACAAGCTAGTCACGTAATTCATATAAGCAAAATTATTTGCATCTATAGAAACTTTATCAAGTTATCGTAATTGCTATTTTATTTACATGTCAAAGCTGAATCAACACTTAAATCCTTATTTATCTTTGTCGAAGCTAGTTTCTACACTACCAATTTCAAGTATGTAAACAAACTTTAGGATCCAAATGTTATTCGAAATCGTAAATTTTAACATCGAAATATATAACGAATGTACGACATGAAAAGTTGGAGAAATAGAAACTGCTTGCCCCCTCTTATCCTAAAAATTATATAATATATAATAAAGAAAAAAAAGTCCCCAAATGATGACCTGGAATAAGATTTTAAAGGTATCCTATCCAATCTTGTGTGTGTGTTTCACTTTATTTTCTAAGGCTGGGGGAGATTTGCATGAGTTTAAAGATGACATATAGGCCCCATATGATGATATCAAGGATTGGAACTTCCTCGGTAAGCTTTGAACTGAGTGGAGTCGACATTCATCCACATCAATTATAACCCATTTGACATGCTTCTATGGATACTTTTCATCCCACTCTAATTCACTTTATAATTAATGCCATCCTATAATAGTGAAGTTGGGATGGAGGTTAAGTGGGAAATTTATTTATTTTATCGGAATAGAAAGGAAAGTATACTTTTGAACTTGATGCGAGAGGAATGAGATCGAATTAAGGTTAATATTTAATACGCAAGTTTGATCTAATTAATAATAAATACATTAGCGTGCTTCAAACTTAATATCAACTAGTATGAACCCTATCTAAATGTTAGATCAAAATATTAGGTAATGACATCTAAAAGTGAAGTGGAGTGACGGATACAATCATTTCAAGTGGGTAAATTTAATATGCCGTCTCGACCTTTCAATGAAATTTTAATTGGGTTACTAAATTTTATTATGTTTCAATTGAATCACTCAACTTCAATTTAATTTTAAATTGGGTAACTTAATATTATTTTTTGCTTCAAATTCCACTACATCGTCCATTCCATCTCCTAAATTGGTAAAAAAAAAAAAAAGGTTAATTGGCAGTAATATTTTAATTGATCTTATAGAGATGACAATGCGACGATCCAACCTATCCCCACCTGTCGAGGATTTTTGAGAGACAGGACATAGATTTAAATATCCTTTATCGTTCCATTTTTACTTATATATTTTTATGAATTACTCACTTTATTTTGTAAATACCATTAATGTGTAGTGGAGACCATATCTCTATTTCCGTCTTCGCCTCAATTCCCCCATGGAGATGGGCCAATGCGTGTCCGGACCAAGGTATTTTGTCATTCTTACGATTTTATACGTAATTGTGGCATGATATGTTAATTTATAATTACATAATAAAGTATTCTAATTGAAATTTTGCTGAAACTTCAGTGACCGCGGATGAAGAAGTTTACCCTTCTCAAGCAGATATTGGCATATAACAAATGCGATAATGGACCAAACTAAAACCCATTAAATTCTTTTACTGGCCCGTGAAATTTGGGCTTGATGTGGGTGTTGACCAAACTCAAACCCGGCAATGAATTTGGGCTTTTGCTCATTTTTGGGCCTTAATCAATTATAAGTGAAGCTGACTCTCTCAAACCAAAACCTTTTAAATAGGACCCAAAACGATACTTGCTCTAAATAGGAACATCTGGTTTGATGTAAAACAAATCATGTCCACACTACTCAAAGTTTGAATAGTGAAATACAAATCATAAGCATATAGAGATTTTGAAATCTTCTAGAAGTTGGCATCAACGTAAATAGTGCAAGCACCATACCACAATAAAACTTTGCCTAGATTCCAAGATCTTTTAGAAGTTGATCACTTGGCCTCAACATGAACAATACCTTTTCAATTTTAGGAATAGCCGAATAGTGCAAGTAGAAAAACGATACGTGTATCTGTAATTTTTCTTGTGTGTGAATACAAAAAAGAAAAAAATAATAATAAAAAAATAAAGGAAAATCAGACACAAGGCATGCTTACAATTTATAACTCAATTAAAATTCTGTCCATTTATTTCCTCACCTTCTATCTCCATGTTGTATTGCTCCATTGAACTTTATCCATTGCAAAAAATTCTCCACTATTATTTCTCGTAAGAGTCTAGACTGTGTCTCAGTTCCAGTGTAGCTAGATTATCTTCTTAAATCGGCTGTTGATCATTATCTCGTTAAGCTATTACCTCAGGCATGAATTTATGAATCTACTTTTATAGAGCTTGAAAATTTAAAAGAGAGGAGCACATGAAGATAGAAGTGTAATTATGACATCAGAATAGTTACACGAACAATTGGGATTATCATGCTCTGAGAACATAGCATCGCACATGATTCTTTGGTATCAAATAAAATGGAATTTGTGAGTTATTCTTGTAGTAATGAAGAATAATGTAGGGTACGTTTGATTGTAGGGGTGGAATTTGAGTGGAAAGAAAACGAATTGCAGGGAATTGAATTATCTAGAATTTATTTTAGAGTTAATTGTAATTAATGGTGTTTGATTGATATAATTTTTCATCTAATCCGATTGCTTTGTTTTTCATGCAAATTGTTACTTTTTGGGATAATTTTTTTTACAATCTGTATTAAAAAAAATTTGGATCGCCAAAAAGTAAAAAAATTATTTTTTAAATTTTTTGTGTTCGTTTGACTTTATTTTTCCTGCAAATTGTCAATTAAATGAATAAATTTTTTTGCCATTGAATTTATAATATGTTTTCATTACCAAAAAGTTTAAAAAAAATATAGAAAATACTTCCCATCAAAATCATGGAAAAATAAAAAGTGAAAAATGTGTTTTAAATGGCTGTACTTAGAAAATGGGTGAAAATGAATTCCATAAAAAAGTTATGCAATCAAACACCAAAATTAAGTATAAAAAATAAATTGATTTTTCTTTTCCACCCATTTTGATGGCTATCAAAGATAGCCGTTGAGTTTTTTATATTTTTATTTTTATCACGACATTTTAATAATCAAGAATTATTCTATTTATACATAATTATTCTTCACGAAAGACTGTCAAAATACTCACAATGCATGGAGCCCACCAATGATAAAATAATAATAAAAAAAAAAAAAAACATCCCTGTTGTGAAGTGTCGGTAGGGGTTATGCCAAGACCGAATAAAGACTTTTGTTAATGAATAAATTTTATAGGTTACAAATCATTTTCGAGGGCACGAATCGAACCTTTAATAGGTCACAAATCATTTCTGAGGTCACAATTCAAAAATTTTACGGATCACAATTTATTCCACTGGTCACATATCAAAAATTTACTCATCACAATTTATTTATAGGTCACAATAAGTCACGAATTAATTTTTAGTCACAACTTGTCAAATTATTGGTCACAATTGAAAGTCACAGTCACAATATTCAGGTCACAAATTCAATTTCGAGTCACAAGTGGAAGTCACAATCACAATTTTCCTCAAAGCTAACATCACGGTAGTTAGCACCATCTCCTCTACCACCACAACAGCCACCAAAATTCACTCCGCCACCAGATCTAGCAAAAATCTTGCCACATCAACCACCCACAATCATCGCCGCCACACATCGCCACCACTGTCACGACCACCACCGCCGTTATCACCAATTTTTCTAGTGAATAAAAGTCTCAAAACCAACACACCACATCATCGTCGCATCACCACGACCAACCCAGCCTCACCACCACAAAGTCCCAAAACCAACGCACCACATCACCGCCGCATCACCATGACCAACCCAGCCTCACCACCACAAAGTCCCAAAACCAACGCACCACATCACCGCCGCATCACCACGACCAACCCAGCCTCACCATCACATCACCACCACCAACCCACCCCACCACAGGCACCATTTCTCTACTCTACCACCACCACCACAATCTCGTGACACTCTATCCATTCCCACACACAAACCACCGCGACCAAAACCACCACCACCGTCGCCGAACGGCAGAACGGGCGACTAAAAAGCAAAAAAATTACAAACTCGAGCAGAACGGCGTAAGCGCCAACGCCAAATCTATCAAAAAATCAGATACAAACCACCAACACCTCACACCGCTATCACCTCACTGTCGTCGTCACCACCACCAAAACCACAATTTTTCAACTAACA
The DNA here is from genome assembly GCA_019395295.1 of Osmanthus fragrans. Taxonomy (NCBI): domain Eukaryota; kingdom Viridiplantae; phylum Streptophyta; class Magnoliopsida; order Lamiales; family Oleaceae; genus Osmanthus; species Osmanthus fragrans. Next base: position 328,307 of record CM033346.1, read on the forward strand.
TCCCACCACCACCACCGAACTACGGAGACGGCAGACCACCACAGCAACGCTGCCTCACCTCGCTACTCCGTCCGCAGTGAGACGGCACTGTGCCTCGTTGCTCGCAGGCTCCGCCATCTTGCCGCGCCCTTGCTCTGCCGTCTGTGGAGAAACGTAGAGAGAGAGTGAGAGAGAGATGCTGGAGGATGTGAGATAGGCGACGCTTGGGGGAGAGAGAGAGAGAGACGACGTTTAGGGTTTGTGTTTATTTTATAAAAATATTAAATTAAAATAAAAGATATGATTTTTGAACAATGAAATATTCTATCTTATTTTAGAACTCCCAATATTTAAAATAAGGTTTTGTGTAATTATCACTATAACAAATGCGATAATGGATCAAACTAAAACCCATTAAATTCTTTTACTGGCCCGTGAAATTTGGGCTTGATGTGGGTGTTGACCAAACTCAAACCCGGCAATGAATTTGGGCTTTTGCTCATTTTTGGGCCTTAATCAATTATAAGTGAAGCTGACTCTATCAAACCAAAACCTTTTAAATAGGACCCAAAACGATACTTGCTCTAAATAGGAACATCTGGTTTGATGTAAAACAAATCATGTCCACAATACTCAAAGTTTGAATAGTGAAATACAAATCATAAGCATATAGAGATTTTGAAATCTTCTAGAAGTTGGCATCAACGTAAATAGTACAAGCACCATACCACAATAAAACTTTGCCTGGATTCCAAGATCTTTTAGAAGTTGATCACTTGGCCTCAACATGAACAATACCTTTTCAATTTTAGGAATAGCCGAATAGTGCAAGTAGAAAAACGATACGTGTATCTGTAATTTTTCTTGTGTGTGAATACAAAAAAGAAAAAAATAATAATAAAAAAATAAAGGAAAATCAGACACAAGGCATGCTTACAATTTATAACTCAATTAAAATTCTGTCCATTTATTTCCTCATCTTCTATCTCCATGTTGTATTGCTCCATTGAACTTTATCCATTGCAAAAAATTCTCCACTATTATTTCTCGTAAGAGTCTAGACTGTGTCTCAGTTCCAGTGTAGCTAGATTATATTCTTAAATCGGCTGTTGATCATTATCTCGTTAAGCTATTATCTCAGGCATGAATTTATAAATCTACTTTTATACAGCTTGAAAATTTAAAAGAGAGGAGCACATGAAGATAGAAGTGTAATTATGACATCAGAATAGTTACACGAACAATTGGGATTATCATGCTCTGAGAACATAGCATCGCACATGATTCTTTGGTATCAAATAAAATGGAATTTGTGAGTTATTCTTGTAGTAATGAAGAATAATGTAGGGTGTGTTTGATTGTAGGGGTGAAATTTGAGTGGAAAGAAAACGAATTGCGGGGAATTGAATTATCTAGAATTTATTTTAGAGTTAATTGTAATTAATGGTGTTTGATTGATATAATTTTTCATCTAATCCGATTTGCTTTGTTTTTCATACAAATTGTTACTTTTTGGGATAATTTTTTTTTACAATCTGTATTAAAAAAAATTTGGATCGTCAAAAAGTAAAAAAATATTTTTTACATTTTTTGTGTTCGTTTGACTTTATTTTTCCTGCAAATTGTCAATTAAATGAATAAATTTTTTTGCCATTGGATTTATAATATGTTTCCATTGCCAAAAAGTAAAAAATAAAAATAAAAAATACTTCCCACCAAATCATGGAAAAATAAAAAGTGAAAAATGTGTTTTAAACGACTGTACCTAGAAAATGGGTGAAAATGAATTCCATAAAAAAGTTATGCAATCAAACACCAAAATTAAGTATAGAAAATGAATTGATTTTTCTTTTCCACCCATTTTGATGGCTATCAAAGATAGCCGTTGAGTTTTTTATATTTTTATTTTTATCACGACATTTTAATAATCAAGAATTATTCTATTTGTATATAATTATTCTTCATGAAATGCTGTCAAAATACTCACAATGCATGGAGCCCACCAATGATAAAATAATACAAAAAAAAAAGAAAAAAAGAAAAACAACATCCCTGTTGTGAAGTGTCGGTAGGGGTTATGCCAAGACCGAATAAAGACTTTTGTTAATGAATAAATTTTAGTTTGATTATTGAAGAAACAAAGGCCCAGTGGGCTCCCGTTTATGTAAATGAGTCCACCTGTCCACTCCAATATCACAACTTCAATCTTTCATTACCGTTGCGGAAACAGAAACCGACATGGAGGAGCCCGTATTTGTACTACAACAGTCCACATTTATTACCGCAATTGCTTCTTGCAACGGTAGCTTCTCCAGAGTAACCCCCATCCCAACTTACCTCACCCCTATATAGTTCCATTTCCAAACTCAACCATTCTACAGTTTCCATCTCTCTCTCTCTCTCAAATATTTCTTTGAGTTCTTTAACTTTGTTGTATTACCTTGCCAAACCCCCTTCATTATCTCCATGGATTCTGCTCTGTTTATTATTTTATCTTTTGCCTGTTTTACATGGTGCTCTTTTGCTTATCAATTTAATGTTGGAGGCAAGAGTGGATGGGTCTTGAACCCTACTGAAAATTACAATCATTGGGCTGGAAGAATGAGATTTCAAGTCAATGATACTCTCTGTGAGTTACTTTCTTATTTACTTTCTATTCTTTTTCATTCTGTTGTTTTGTCTAAATGAAACTTTGTTGTTGTACTTGTAGCGTTCAAATACAAGAAAGGAATGGATTCTGTGCTGGTGGTGAATAAAGATGATTATGAAAAGTGTAATACAGAGAAGCCAATAATCAGTATGGAAGATGGAAATTCAGTGTTCAAGTTTGATCGATCGGGGCCTTTTTATTTTATTAGTGGAAATAAAGGGAATTGTGAAAAAGGTCAAAAGATTATTATTGTTGTTATGGCTGTGAGGAACTATAAAAAGCCACCTTCTGCGCCGATTCCTGGAAAGGCTCCGCCGCCAAAAGGGTCTTCTCCTGGTTCGCCGTCACTTTCTCCGGGGTCACCATCTGGACCAGCTATGTCACCATTTCCGGCAGGAAAACCACCGCCAACGGCCCTAACACCGGGAATGTCACCCTCTCCGGCAAGTCATAGCTACGTTCCATCTCCAGGAGCCACCTCTCCGTCGCCTTATGGAAACGTGCCATCTCCCACAGCCGCCTCTCCGTCCCCTTATGGCAACGTGCCATCTCCCACAGCCGCCTCTCCGTCGCCTTATGGGAACGTGCCATCTCCCACAGCCGCCTCTCCGTCTCCTTATGGGAACGTGCCATCTCCCACAGCCGCCTCTCCGTCCCCTTATGGAAACGTGCCATCTCCCACAGCAGCCTCTCCGTCGCCTTATGGCAACGTGCCATCTCCCACAGCCGCCTCTCCGTCGCCTTATGGCAACGTGCCATCTCCCACAGCCGCCTCTCCGTCGCCTTATGGCAACGTGCCATCTCCCACAGCCGCCTCTCCGTCGCCTTATGGCAACGTGCCATCTCCCACAGCCCTCTCTCCAGAAAGTCCTGGCAATATGCCATCTACCCCGGCAATCTCTCCATCGCCGTCTGCCACTCCATCGACGCCTACGTCAAGTTCACCGCCGCCTTCATCAACCACGCCAGCTCCAGGGACCAATAATACTGCTAATACAACTAGTGGTTCACAGAATAGTTCGTTTGCAGCACCGGCGTTTAATCCTTCAGTGTTGACAGTCTCACTTATGTTAAGTGTGGGTTTATTGTCTCTCCTCAATTAGGAACATAATTATTGTATTAGGATTTTTACTTTTTAAATTACTTTGGATTTTATTTTTGTAGAAATATTATAATTTTTTCCGTTAAATATGCTGTTGGTGAGTCGAGTGTGAATTCATCAGTATATAAACATAATAACGTTCAGTGATTAAATAAAGCTATACTCTGTGTTCTTCAATAGCTTTAAAGTTAAAAGAAGAAAAATAAAGTTACTTTTTCCAAATATTTTTTACTTCAATCCTGTATTATTTGGCGAGGTAGAAAGTTATTTTGATCAACATTCTCTTATGTATGATTTGAAAGTCAGACCGGCTATTTTTGAGCTAGCACTAAAGACCTGAAGCGTTCGAATTATCATCAAGTTTATGATTTTTATTTGCATGATTTTAATTGCATTATGTGTTTTTTTTCCCTAAAAAATATCATCTCGTTTAAAATTCACATGTACTATTTGTATGTTTTATTTGTCGCTGAAAGTACTTTTTACCAATTTGCTATATTATTTAAAGATCAAATAGCGAAAAACAAAATCAACTTGGCATCGGATATCCCCGACAAATGAATGCAATAAAGAAAACCCTAGAGTAAATCTCGTATTAAATGCTGTTAATAAATTCAATTAATAATGAACATAAAAGGGGGAAAAAACATACTAATGGTATTTTTTTATTTATTAATTTTTAAAAGCTGACCAACTTGACAGTTTTCTGGTCGAGTGGAAATTAAGTACAGTTAAATTATTACTTATTAGTAATTAAAGCAAATTAATGAATATTTAAGGTTTTGTTTTTTCTTGTTTTATGGAGTATCCTAAAACGTTCATTTTGAGTGGTTTTTATTGAACAATACTAAAAAGGGACAACATATAGAAAATTCAATTAAAAAAAAAAGGTGTTTATTTCTTGACTTTCATTATTAATTAGTTGGAAATATTACAGTACAAGTCCTCATTCTTACTGAATTAGTCAAGAGATTTGCTCTCAGCGTGTCAATTTCTCTCGTAACTGAAAATATGATTTTTGTTTAATTAAATAAAAATAAAAATATTATTATTTTCTTCACCCTTCAAAGCTCGTGTTACGGGTGAATGAAAATGACCCATATTCATATCAAAATTGTTGTTTGTACAGTAGTTGTGCACAGCAGTCTCACAGCGGGTGGGGTCCAGGATTTTTTTAATCGATAGCCCCATCCCTTGTATGTGAGGAAATTATGCACCGTGCTGTACTTGTAGCTTTTTTCTATTCAGATATGGCCAGGAAAGCGCTCACTCGGTCATTGACACTTGGCCCAAAAAAAATTCATTAAAAAATTATTTCTTAATTATTAAGGTTTCGTAATTCGTGGCTGACCCAAAACTAGGCTTAGAAATTTAGCGTCAGCATCTGCATTGCTGGCTGCCTCTCGTGTTAACGAATTCACTTTAATTAATTAATAATCTTGTCGGTGTTTCGCGGAAAATGGGTCCAGGTTTCATAATCTACACTGTGCACTTACTTGTCCATTTTGTATACGGACTCACAATGAAGACGGATAGGACTGAAAATTTTGCAAATTACCTTGTTTCACCGTGAGAAAAAAAAAGGATAAAGCTAAGGATTTGACAGAAAGTTGTCGTAATTGTGCGTGACAGTTGATAGCAGATGATTGAATGAAAAAATTAATTGTATTTTAAATTATTTAATAATAAAATATTACGTAATATTATGTCAATTTTAATATTTATGTACCTTGATTGAAGAAAAATATTGCCTCTGGAATTAAAATCAGATTTTTAATAAATTTTGATAGGAATTAATAAAATGTGTGGTTGAAAAGTTGTGAATCTCATAAAATATATTATTAAAATTAATTATTGATTTTGACTTATATTAAATCTAAATTTTAATTCTTATCAAACATGGAAATTATATTATTCCTTAACAAAAAAAAATAACTTTACTCCATGTCATATAATACTTTATAAACTGTTCAAATTATAAATAATTTAAGAAGTGAGGTGGATTTCTAGCTTGTTCTTGTAAATTTCATAATAGATTGAATAAAAAGTAATTTGATCGATTATTAATAATTTATAAACAATATCCAAACAAATTAAGGAGTCTTAGTCAAACACCGCGGAATATCACTTCTTTAATTTCTTGGCATCAATCCTAGAACTGAAAGTTGTTGAATATTATTTTGAGATTTCAGCATGTTTGGACATTATAATGAAGAATCCTGCTAGATCTAGAAGAACTTTGTCCAGAAATGGTCCAAAAAACACATATAGGGAGGTGGATGGAGTATTTTTTGACAATTTTTTATTCACGGTAGGACCCACATCACTAAAGATCTGGACGTATTCTGACCAATGAATAATTCTATACATCTATCTTTATCCTATAATGAACTAGAGATGTCTTAAGTCTTGTTGTAGAACAACTTGTCTTTTGCATGAGGTCTGTCGGTAGCTTCTTAGTTTTGTACGACCTGAATAAAAATCTTGTTGCATTACATTTTTCCCCCCAAAAAACCAAAAGTGAGACAAGTGAGTGACGTGATTTTCCTGCTTTTGAAATTGGTTGTCTGAGAATTGACTAGGAAAGCCAAGTTGATGATTGAATATAGTTATAAGTCTACCGACTGGCTCTCCAATCTCTGTTACCTCTTCATTGATTAGATTCATCCCTTCTAGCATGGATTCATATGGTTCACTAAAAAATTCAAAAAAATGTGAAACTCTAATGACTAGATATGCTCTACTAGGTTGCTTGATCGAATACTAAGGTAAGAGAAATTACATGGCTAAGCAAAATTCTTGTTGCCAACGTAAACAATAAAGCAAATGATTTCAGTATTGAAGTGTTATCGACTATCGCACTCTTATATTTACTGATAACTAAACGTTCTTATCTATGCTATTGGTGAATTGCAGATTTTATATGAAACTTATAAATTTTTGTGGTAAGATATCCTTATTTTTATGCATGTATCACCATCTAATTGTGTGTGTCACGTTTGATTAGTAGGTACACGTGGTTTAGTAAGAAACAAAACAAAATCAATTATATGATAGAGATAAGGTGTATGTATGGTCTAGAACAAGATATTCCACCGATCATTATCATTTTTGAATCAATACTCTTATTACATTTGTACTGTATTAGAAAATTATATGAAGTTTATTCTTTGTATTTATTCAAATTAATGCTCCTAGACTTTGATTATTGATAACTTTGATAGACCGATTAGAGTTGACGATGGACTTGAATAAACAACTTAGTCAATATAAAGGGGCAGAGGCAAAGTCGACAAGAAAATTTCACTAAACATATAAAAAAAAATATTACTCTATTTTCCATCTCCTTTTGCATTTTTTAAGCTTATTTTCGTGCCATGTTAGTTTGAGGCATTACCGTGAGACTATAAGCTATATTTTTTTTTATTAAAAAACTTTAAAAAGCAAAAAATAAAAAAATCAGAAAACCTTGTGAGTGGGGGTGGATCCCCCCCCCCCCCCCTCCGGCAGCCGCCGGGCCCCCGTTTCCCACATCCTTTAAATTTGCTACCATTTGCGTTGACTGCCTATAGGATTGAATTGAAACCACACCTTATGTAGGGTAATTAAGTATGGTCCTTAAATCCAAATTTTTCTGGACGACATGATCATCACTCTTTGCATTTATTAAAGGACAAAGTAAAATGTGACATATGAAGACACAGTCCAAAAAGGCGAGAAGATAAGGCCACAACATGCAAAAGATGACCAATCAACTAGTACCAAATAAAGGCCAGTGTGAGTGACCAAACAAAAATTCAAGGAATAATAGTTCATTATACCTTTAAAAATCACTAATTTGAGAGAGAGGGAGAAAAAAAAAAGGATTTCGATGAAATTTATACTGCTAGAAATCTCTATCAACTTCCTATCATATAAAAATGGTTCTACATTCTGAGACTCATTCGTTGAGTTATAAAAATCTTCCCTAAGCTACGCAAAAGTTGTATAATATAATCTTCGAAAATCATTGATTTCACGTTTTAAATTTTGAAGAATCTTCTATTATCGAAAATCTCTATTGATATGAAAAAATTGTTTTGAAATCCAAAACTCGAGTTCTGACTTGTAACATTTTTCTCGAAACGATTCAAAAGTTGTATAACCTTCAAAAATCACTAATTTTGGTATTATATCTTAAAATGGTCAATATTATTAAGATGAGTAGTTCAATTTCTTTCTTATTTTGTATTTAGCTAATGTGTAATTTTACCTTTTGAAATAAGAAATTTCTTATTACAAATATTACAAAATAAATAGCCCAAGATTTCCCTTCATTTGCACTATCGTGACATCCCTTACTTCATGTGAGCCAGAAAGAATGGCCACCACCATACTCAAACTCACAGCCTCTCTCTCCTTCTAGCCCTACTACATTCTCCAACAGCATTGTCGTTCGATACTGCAGACGACAATGAAGAATACATATATACTCGACACACCATTTGAGAACACACAATTGAAAAGCCGATTCTTGGCGAGTATCAAAATGGGCACGGGGTGTGATGCCACGATGAATAATCTGTGCAATAGGGATGTCAGCAAACAAAGGAGAAGGCCTTCTTTATTGCTGCAAGAAGCACTGCCGGAACGTGTTAAGCGACAAAAATAACGAGGAGAGCGTTGCTGCCATGGAACTTGCACCCAGCAAACTGTGATTATTTTTCTATTTAGATATCGTACTTGATATTGTAGCAATGAATTTTCTCATGCAGTCTTTATCTCATACAATGTGATGTGTGAACCATATCGAGACAGTTCAAGCCGTTTAATTCACTCAAAGGGCTTACTTGTTACAATCATCAAACTGGGATACACCTTCACTTACCAACTTAATGACAAATTAAATAAAGAGTGTAACATTCTTCATCAACACAATGTCCCTTGAGACAAAAATGTTGATTACTTCCAACGTTCATTATTGTAAATAATTAGATTAAAATATATATATATATATCGTCAAGAATTTGGAGCTAAACCAAGGTATTAATACTAAAATTCTAGATGCTAGTGATAAAACGGAAATATTTAGAAACTCGTGAGATTATAAAATAAAACTAAAGGTTTTATTGCTATTTTTCCAAATCTTACAATGGAGGAGGAAGGCTCCTTATATCGAAGACGAGGCTCCTTAAATCTTCAAATACAGTGGACACAATAATTCTACAAAAAGACAAACAACTTTTAAAAGCATATAGGATTCACGCACAATCATCATACAAACGAACAAAAACTTTTGACTGATTTGCAATCCTAGTCAAGCCCTATCTTTGAAGCCTTATACTCACTGTTTATTTGTGAGCTAGAATACCTTGATCACAACTCTCCCTAGTATCATTTATCCACATTGTCATGCACTATAATACATCCCCAGCAATACATTTCAATCCTACATATCGTATGTATTCTAGTTTTGCATAACACAAGATTTCAATAATATTTCTACTATAAGTCAAAATTTGAAATATGCCAAACAAAGAAACATGAATAGTTCTACCTACATATGAATTTTTCACAATTCCCAATAAGAATTGATTCCACTCTCACAATGCCATGATTGAACCACCCAATTGACTGAAGCAAAATTTTGGTGGGACGTGGTGCAACCTTCAAATGGAAAGCTACCACCTCATTAGGTGGGCCACCCCCACCCAATGAGATGAGGCCATCTCGGGATTTGAGGTGAAAAAAAAGAAAAAAATCAAGTCCCAAGGTGGCCTCACCTCGGGTGAGGGTGGGCCACCCGATGAAGTTTTTATCAATTAAGTATCAGTTCATCGATTTTTATTAATACTAAAGTAAAATATAATTATTTTTTATCCAATAACCTGATAAAATATTGAGGACATCATATGCCTCCAAACTAAATAATTGACTACTTATTTCCCAGTCAACCCGGTTTCTTCATTTGATGAACAGCACTAAGAATAATGAAAATTGGATAGTATTAGAAATCTGACCGTGATTGTGGGGTTTGAAAACAATAGATGGTCCACTGAGTGAAAAACAAAAATTAAGGTCTGCAGCAAGATGCATAGTCCTTCCCACATCTTTTACTTTCGTGCACCCAGCGAGACTATACTATGCTCGTTTGTGGACCTTCTTCAGATTTGCGTCAACTAGAGGATCGACCTGCAATCTTGTAAAAAGATACCACGATCCCTTGTAGCCAAATAAAAAAAAAAAAAAAAAAAAAAAAAAAAAAAAAAAATTGGTGAGAAGAAAATCAATATATCAAATTTCTACCGAGATAATAAAATGTTCTAAAAAACGGATCATTTGACTTTCAATCAGCGAGCCTTCCCAAATTTCAAAACTCAAAAGTTGTCTAGGAACAACCAAAATCAACTAGTTTTAATTATATAAAAAAAAAAAATGATTTCACCTTTCTCATGTTATACACCCTTAATTTTTGACGTCCGTATCGCTCCCTACGTCTCGAGTTACAAATAGCTCTCGAGTAGCAAAGTGCTAGGTGAGGGACACTAATGACAAAATGGGCAACACGAAAAGAAAAGAGGGCACAACGGAATAAAGAGGTTAGAATTCAATATGGAAAAATACTACAATGACATTGACAGGGACAAATGGTCGCAATTATGTGAGGATGAGATAACACGAAAAACTCGTCCTCCGTACGAATTGCATGCTATAAGGCGTCGAATTGCTCCCTACCTTGTAGTGTCTGTTGCTTTATAAGAACCAACAAGAAGGAAGGTGTCAAAAGTACGGATTGGGATTGGTTTATTAACCTCAGTGCATCAGATTATCCCTTGGTTACTGAAGATGGTAAGTTTAACTTTAATTTTTTGGTCTTCTTACTGCAACAAGTTTGTTCATTCTATTTAATTGCATCTTGTGGCTAAAATATCACAATTTTCTGTTCCAGTTTTTATATTAATATTTTTGAACTAGATATAGTTTCTTTTTGCAAATCTTCTTTACGCATTTTCCAATTTAAAACGAGAATTGAATTTCGTTGAACATACAAGCCATTTAGGCTGGAAAGCGCAAGTTCTCTGTGCAGAATGTGATAATTACCGAAATAAACTAAATGTTTTATGTTATATTTGATTGTATTGTAGGAGCAAAAGGGCGATGCCATTGATTGGAGACCAGACAAACAAGTCTGATACCATTTTGGTCAGACCTCGGAGAACTTAGCCAACGGCATTCAGTTTGTATTCTGGCCAGTTCAGACATTTAATTCTAAATATTTAAATATTCAAATTGGCATGTTAATTTGACCCCCATAAACTTGTGTGTTCGAATTATCATAGACAAGGTTGGTTGAACATTGGATACATTCATTTAAACTATTTGTTCAATATCTTGACTCCAACGATATATTTGCTAGTGCCATCTTTTAGAGATATTCGTTTGATGGGATCATAGCATATGTTTGGCATCCTGTTATAAACGGTCGAACCATTTTTTATCAACACGTTTCCCACCTCTCATTACTATCTATTTATTATAAACAAAATAGACAATTCCCAAGCAAGCTTATAATATCGTATATGGTGTCTGGTTGGAACATATTTTTTCACTTCATTACTTGGTCTTTGGTGGGGAAGCAAGCGGGCGAAAGCTTATTGACATTACTCATGAACATTGATCTTGGCTGCCACTTAAAAATGAGTTTTATCTATATTTGTCAAGCTGGTACTTGATAAGGATAAAGTTTTGGGGGATTATGGAAATACAGTAAATAGACCAAGGAAATTCAGTATGCATTTAAAAGCTACTGGCCAATCAAATGCATTCTGGCTTTTCTTGACCTCCACTCGCATTTTACTTTTCTCAACTTCTGGTTTGTGGAATTCCTTTTGCTACACTTGGTGTTTTGCAGGTTCAGCTTGGATGATCCTCTCGCGTGCATCTGTGGAGTACTGCATATGGGGTTGGGATAATCTTCCTAGAAACCTACTCATCTATTACACGAATTTTGTGTCCTCTCCAGAAGGCTATTTTCAGACTGTTATCTGCAATGCCTCTACAGTCGTCAACCATTGCACTACATTTCTTGGGATATTCCTCCCAAACAGCATCCCCGTACCTTTTCCCTTAACGATACAGAGAAAATGATTGCAAGTGATGCTGCCTCGTAAATTCAAGCAAAATGTTCCTGTCCTCGATAAAATTGATAAAGAATGTGCCTGGAGGTTGGTGTGCAGTATGCAAATCCCACCAGGCTTAAACCAGGACCGGGTGCTCAAAGGCTTCAGCGTCTTTTAGGTAAACTATTTTTGTCGGATGATTTTATTAAAAATCGGTCCAAGTAGATTTTATTGATATCTTTCTTGCTCGAGCATACAGAGAGGCAAGTCTAATTCATTGTCACCAACGTAACTAGTTAGAATATTGTACCGAAACCATTGCTCTCTTGTCCTTAAAGATAATATAGATAAAAAATAAAAAATAAAAAGATTCAATTTCATCTATTTAATCGTCTGCTTGTTATTTTTCAATGCAAACATAGGACTTATGAACTTGTGGTTCGATTATACAATGTTTAATGTTGTTGGTAGGGGAATATCTCAATCTCAGGCTTTATACCTTCATTTGCGCTTCACGCCTAACTGAAAAAGAATAGAATTGGGTGCCAGAAAAATTTCGGATCAAAATTCTAATGCACAAGCCAAATATCAAAATCCTGTTCGAGCAAAATTTATAAACTCCAAGTTCACATATCCTATATCAAAATGATTAAAATCTGTAAGAGTTGCAGGATGTACAAAGAAAAATCAATGTTACCAAACCAACTACCCCACCCCCAATCCACCACCCACCCCACCCACTTCTGAATTTTTTTATGTACAATACATACTTGATCAAAAGATAAATCTCACTCTTTAAGGATCTTTCGCCAGTCTCAAAATTCTAGTTCCACCTTGAGTAAAACAGATCAAACTTTCAACTTATAAGCTATATGTCACTTTTAACTTCAGCTGCAAAATTTTTTCCTGAATCTGTTCCAAATTCCCAACCGGAACATAAATTTGATGAGATATTGACCAAGTTAGACCATCTCGAGTAGCTTAATATTTCCCATGGAATTGGCAGCAACCAAGGTGGACGATTGACCACGCCAGCACACGGATGATATAAATTGTGCCGTATCGTCCACTTCATCACCGGAAAGTGGGTCTGTGTTATTAAATTTAAATGATAATGCAGGCATTGGCAAACTTTTGTGGTAGACGAAAACCTGTAGAGTGAAAAGCAGATTGTCAATCAGTACAGGATTTGAAAACTCTTATAACAGTAATGATAATGGCCATTTGAAGGCAAATGCCAGTAATAACTTGAGTTTTTAAATGAGGTGGTTTTAACATGGTATCAAAGTAGATAAACATCATGAGCAAGGATGTTAACTGTAAAAAATTAATTAAAAACCATAATATTCTTGTTTCTAAAAGCAGTTTTGCAAAGCACTACAAGCATATTTCCAAACATGAATGGATCACTTACCCTTTTTTCTCACTTTGAAGAGGAAAAAAAAATTACTTCTTTTGAAAGTAATTCGTGATGAAGGATCAAGCAGCCATGATCAAGCTCAATGTTGCCTAACCTCATAGAACCAGCTATCTACTTGTGATTTGAGAGACTATAACATAATTTTAATGGCAAATCAACACTTAATGCAAGCAGTTTATGGCCTAAAGTTATACTACCACCCTAAACGGGATATAGTAGTCCACTAGAGTCACCTAAAATTCCACAGAAGGGTTGAATGAGCTCCTTCGGTAGATGGTCCGAAGAAGACAAACTCCCAAGCCAATAATTGACATGTATCTGACCACAATGAAATACATAGAAACGAAACTGAAGAAGGAAAATAACAGAAACTCATCAAATTGCTTTTCAATATCTTCAAAAATTATTCACACCTTCTCGGAGAAAATTAGTGAGAATTGATATGAATTTAGATTGCTTTCTGCATTTTTTTTTTCTCCCAGGCTCGGTGGAAAAATGAAGGAACCTATACTGATCAGACTGTCAACTAGAGCAGGTTTATGTGCTACTAGTTCAAACATGCAACTTTACATTTCCAAAATATACCTAGCATATTAGAGGTTTATTTACAGCAATTTCCTTGTGTAGACAAATTTATTGCATAGAATCAGGAATTATTCCTATGGTATTAGACTAATTAGAATTTCCTCATATAGCTGTGTAATCTCTATAAATCTAAGGAAGATACACGAGAAAAGTCATTCTGCCAAAATTGTGTCATGGTATCAGAGCCCTAAAATCCTCTTTCTCGTACCTGTGATTGTCTTTTTGTATTTATGGCACGGTCCGTGGTAGGTGGTTCATCGTGGTCAGCGACTATAGTCGAACCACCGTTCATTTTAGTTCGTGTCTTCGGTGGTCACATGTCATCTCTTCCGCACCGATTGAGTTTCTCATAGTGGCATCGCGGACTATGGTGACATTTGAGGTTTAGGTCCGGCGTCTCCAAAGTTAGTTCTGGACACTGCAGCTAGTTCCGGCACTGTCAATAGTCGTTGTTGCACTTCCCGCAGTAGTCATCTTCGCACTGAATTCCTCGTGTGAGCTATGGGTTGGGCTCCATCGATTTTGGTCATGGTTTTGGTGTTATTGGGCTTAGGTTGTGATTGGTGTTTGGTTGTTTGTTATTTGGGCTTAAGTTGTTAATGCAACCTAATTTTATTTAGGCTTGAATTACAGGTCTAAATAATTTTGACCGATTTCATCATGTCAATTGAAAAAAAAGTGATTCTGTATGCATTCGCTTTATTGGAAAAAATTACTCTTCATGGACATTTCACTTTCAGTTGTTGGTTGAAGGCAAAGGGAGTCTGTGGAGACATATGATGGAAGTATTCCTCCTCCTGATCAAGAGAAGGACAAAGAGTAGACATTTCACTTTCAGTTGTTGGTTGAAGGCAAAGGGGGTCTGTGGAGACACATTGATGGAAACATTCCTCCTTATTAAGAGAAGGACAAAGAAAAATATCTTGCCAAGGATTCGCGAATTATAGCCTAGATCATTAGATCCGTTGATGCTCTAATTGTTCTTAATCTCGGACTTACAAGTATGCTCGTGCTATGTGGGAGTTCTTAAAAAAAATATACACTCAAAGCAATAATGCTCGACAACTTCAGTTGGAGTTTGTTGTAGCGATCGAGAATTTTAAATTATTTTTCTTGAAAACGTGTCGCTAAATCCTAACCCCGAAGTTTAAAAGTAAAAGCGTGTTCGTCTAGCCGTTGTTAAACTAATTTAAATTTATTAGAATCGAATCCAATTTCTAATATTTTAATTTATCAAAATTCCTTATCATTTTAAATCCGAAATTAAATACGATATATTATTATTTCGGGTCCAACGTTTCATTAGTCCAAATAGGATTATTTTAGCCCAATTCTTTAAGTCCAATTAGACAATTCTTCCGGCCCAATTTCTGGTCCGTTCACTGCCCTAGGGATTTGTGCCCTAGATTTCTACTGTTCATATACCCCCATCTTCCCCCCTCAACCTCACTCACGCAGCCAGCAACCAAAAAGGGGTAAGAAAAATCTCCAAAATTCCTCTCCTCCATGCAATAAACTCCCGGTTCATCTTCCTAGTTGAGAAACTTACCATTGATGCTAGAAAATCAATTTCTAGCATCAACAGATTCATGTGTGATGCTAGAAAAATCAATTTCTGGCATCAACACCACCTCTGCAAGGCCAAACCGCCACCACAAGTTCCATCCCTCACCCTAGTTGAAGCCCACGTTGAAAGCTTGATGCTAGAAAATTAATTTCTAGCATCAACACCACCAATGCCCCACAGTCGAAAACCCAGAACCACCTCCAACCCACAGGCTCCGCCCCTGCAGCCACCACACACGCCACAGTCAGAACCACCCAAGCTGTAGCCATCCATCCCACGACCCAGCCCAATCGAACCACCACCACGGCAACCTCCTGCAAGCCACCACATCAACACCAACACCACCTCACTGCAACCTAAAACACCTACATTCTCGATTTCGAGCACCACACATACACCACCAAATGAACAGCCCCCTTCAATCCAAAATCGAACCCCAAATCAAAACCAAAACCAAGAAATAAGCAGACCCACGAACTTACTTCGCTCCCCAACCCATTCTCCAGCCGGTTTGCTGTCAAAAAACCCAAAAAACCCGAACTTCAAGCTTCTGTTTCTCTTGGCCCGTACGCCAAAATCACACCCCAGCCACCTCCACACCGCCGGCGCCACCTCGCGACGGCGGCGCTGCACCTCGCGCCGACCGGAATCGAAGGAATGGGGCTTCGCCCCTTCTCGTCGCACTGCCTTCTCCTCTCTGCTCTAGTTCGTGTGAGAGAGAGAGAGTGAGAGAAGGATTATTTTGTATATAATCTAATTTTTGAAAATTATTTTTAAGTCCCTAGATTTGAAGTTAGGTTATTTCAGTCCTGATATTTTGAAGTTGGGTATTTTAAGTCCCAAGTTATTTAAAAGTTTATTTCAGTTCTTAAATTTATGTTTTAGAATAAATCAACCCACAGATCCTGAAAAAGTCCATTTCAGTCCTTAAATTCTTATTTTCAGTTTTAATAAATTTTCAATTTAGTCCCTATTTTAGAAAAGTTCAATTTCAGCCCTTAAACTTTTATTTTCAGTTTTAATAAATTCCAATTAAGTCCCTAAACTTTATTTTTATCGTTTTTAATCTTTAAAAATTTCGAAACACTAATTCAAAGTTTATTTTCTATTTTTGGCTAGACGAAACGTACGGACGATAGAGTTTGAGATTACTTCCCGCTCCAATTTTTACGACTCGAGATAGATTGAGGTAGACTCGCCCCCATTAATTAGTTTAAATTATAATTGCATGTATTATGTGATTTATATGCTTTAATGCATAAGATGAGAATCTCTTATGAGATAGATTATGTTGTTATGCTTGTCGTAACTTATATGCTTAATTGCATGAGAATAAAGAGAATCTCTTATGAGATAAGATGATGTTATGAATAACTTACTTGCTTAAATGCATGAGACAGACTACCCACACTTTATGATTTTAAAGAGCCTATGATTTTTCAAAGAAAATAAGCCCATGAGAATATCACTGTATAAATTGCATAGTTACGTGTTCAATTATCTGTAAATTAATTATTGGCGATGAGTCTACTGAGTATTTCTTCGAAATGCTCATTCCACTATTTTAACCAGATTGCAGATTTTGGAGACGGTCGAGTCTGATGGGCAGTGGTGATATGAACGAATAAAAGTAGTTAACTGTTTTTATTTTACTTTTAAATTTCACTCATTCGAACGTTATGAACTTACCTTGTCGTTTCCGCTATTTCAAACTTGAGTTTAAAGTTTAATCAATTTTCCTTAAATTAATTCAAATGAGATTTATTGCCGTTAAGTTCACAAATTTTAAATGTGATGTTTTTAAAAGTTAGTTATTCCGCCAAACTTTTCAGTTAAGTTAGGGTAAAAAGATGATAACGTAGCATTCCGGGTCCGCGGAACTCGGGGCGTTACAGCTTGAATTGGTAAACTTTTCTCAGGACTCTCACTCCATCGAAAAATTTTATTTTGGTTTTCTAATCTTTGGACTGAGTACACAAATATCATCTATGCTTCAATTTTATCTGACGGTTTGGAGGTTGTACAACCTGTGCATGAAGTTACCAGGAGGGATCAATTTCTAATCAAATTACGACCTGAATTTGAATCTATCCGATCCAGTCATATGAATTGCGAATCTCTTCCCACGTTGGATGGTTGTTTGGTTAAGTTACTAAAGGAGGAGGAGCGACTTATCACTCGTGCCTCTTTGGAACAACAAAATCAAGTAGTACTGGTTCCTGTTGCAACTTGCATATACTAATCAGGGAAAATCTAGTCCTCGAGATACAACTAGTGTGCAGTGTTATAGCTGGAAGGGTTTTGGACACATGGCTCTTCAGTGTCCCAAAAAAGTATGCAATTATTGCAAGAAAGCTGAACATGTAATTAAGGAATGCCTTATTTGCCCTTCACACAAGCCTGGAGCAGGTTATGTTGTTGCTGCACTTTAGCCTCCAGTTTTGCTACGCCGGTTGCTACTACTCTAGTTCCAATCTCTCCTAGTCCTACCCAAAACTCCATCACTTTTGAGATGATCCAACAAATGATTATTTCCACTTTATCTACCTTAGGTGTCTTAGGTAATTCATCAACTGCTTATTCTTCCTGGTTATTAGACTCAGGTATCTTTAATTATA
The DNA here is from genome assembly GCA_019395295.1 of Osmanthus fragrans. Lineage (NCBI taxonomy): Eukaryota > Viridiplantae > Streptophyta > Magnoliopsida > Lamiales > Oleaceae > Osmanthus > Osmanthus fragrans. The sequence continues at coordinate 346,327 of CM033346.1, forward strand.
TGACTCATGATCCTTTGTTACTTAGTAACCTTAGACCATATAATGGACATCTCAATATACACACTGCAGTTGGTTTTGCTACGCCGGTTGCTACTACTCCAGTTCCAATCTCTTCTGGTCCTACCCAAAACTCCATCACTCTTGAGATGATCCAACAAATGGTTATTTCCACTTTATCTACCTTAGGTGTCTCAGGTAATTCATCAACTGCTTATTCTTCTTGGTTATTAGACTCAAGTGTCTTTAATTATATGACTCACGATCCTTTGTTACTTAGTAACCTTAACCCAAATAATGGACATCTCAATATACACACTGTAGATGGTAACACACTTCCTATCTCAGCCATGGATGATCTATCACCAGATTTATTTATTGTTTTAGTCTCTCCTAGTTTATCCACTAATCTTGTATCTATTGGTCAACTCGTTGATAACAATTGCACTGTATCCTTTTCTTTTTATTGTCATGTGCAAGATCCCTCCAGGAGGAAAATAGTGAGGGGGCCTAAGAAGGGACGTCTTTTTTTAATTTCACCGAAACCCTTTTCGTATTTTTCTATAGTTTGTAATTTTGCAACTTTTGACATTTTTTATTGGCATAAGAAATTGGGACATTTCAATCCTAATGTGATACAACATTTGTTAAACTCTGATTTGCATGGTAATAAGAATTATGCTTCGGTTTCACCTCTTGATTGCTCTTCATGTAAACTTACTAAGAGTGTGTTTGAGCCACATTATTTTGAAAGAATGTATTTTGGAATAGTAGATTGATGGAGAATGTGTGGTTAAAAAATGTGGAATTTTTTTTGATTTGCGTGTAATATTATTTTATTGAAAAATGTGGTTGAAATGATGTCATATCACTGTTTAAGAATGTATTTTTTTTGAAAGAATGTGGCTCAAACAGGGGCCTAAGAGTAAAGTTTTGTTGTTCCCTTCTCATGGTCCTCGTGCTTCGCATATTTTTGATATTATTCATAGTGATGTTTGAGGTATTGCACATGAAGTATCTCATGCTCATTATAAATACTTTGTTACTTTTATTGATGACTATAGTCGCTTCACGTAGGTTTATTTTTTCCATGCAAAGAGTGAGGTTTCTCTACCTTTCGGCCTTTCATTGCTCTCATTGACAACCAATTTTCATCCTCAATCAAGATTTTACAATCTAAATCAGGAGGAAAATATATGTCAAATGCGTTTCAACCCTTTTTATAGACCAAAGGTACCATTTCTCAGTGATCTTGTTCGTTTGCCTCTCAACAAAACGGGGTGGCATAACGCAAGAATCGCCACCTTCTTGACATGGTTAGAGCACTTCTGATTTCTCTATAGAATTCGCTTAGTACAAGCCGGATCTAGTTTATACTCGCGGGCATACTACACCGATCACTGTTCCCGAGCTTCCTTCTCAAACGACTGTCTACTTAAATCATCCTTATCCTCCTCCTAAGGCATCAGATTCTTCACCAAATGATCTCCAGCCTTCTCTCACTCTTTGTCGCTCCTCTCGTGTTTCTTGACCTCCAGATAGGAATGATTTTTCTTCCCATAGCTCTGTCTACTACTCTTAACTCAATTTCCATCCCCACCTCCTATAGGCAGGCTATGAAACACGAATGTTAGCGACAGATAATGAATGCAGAACTTGAGACTCTTGAAGTTAACCAAATCTGGGATGTTGTAACATGTTCCTCGACTATAAATTCCATTGGGAGTAAATGAGTATATTCGATCAAATTTCACTTTGATGGTTCTCTTGAGCACTATAAGTGCTCGATTGTCTTGGGTAACCGTCAAGAATATGGAATCGACTATGATGAGAGTTTTGCTCCGTGGCTAAGATGACCACCATTCGCCTCTTGCTATCGCTTGTTGCTTCTCAGTTCTCAATCTTGGTCGTTACATCAGATAGATGTAAAGAATGCATTCTTACATGAAGACCTCAAGGAAGACATTTATATAAAACTTCTATCTAGTATGCCTCTTTCCTTAGTTGACTCTGTATGTAAGATAAAACGCTTTTAGTATGGTCTTAAGCAGGCCCCTCGAGCTTGGTTTGACAAGTTTCGCTGCACTCTTTTGGATTTCTCCTTTACTCAGAGTCAGTATGATGCATCTCTAGTCTTTCACAAGAGTATAGCTGACATTTTTTTTGTTGGTATATGGATGATATTATTATCTCTAAATCTGATCACATTCTTATTCAGAAGCTTTAACATCTTCACTTGATTTTTCATATGAAAGATCTTGGTCACCTTACTCATTTCCTTAGCTTGGAGGTTCATACTACGCCGCATGGTATCTTCTTGAATCAACATAAGTATATTCAAGATTTGATTAGGTTGGCGGGTCTATCCGAAGCCTCTTCAGTTGATATTTTATTGATACTTCATGTTAAATATCGAAAAGATGAAGGTGATATTATTTCATATCCTACTCTATATCAAAGTTGGTGGGTAGTCTCATCTATCTCATTATCACACGTCCGGATATTTTCTTTACGGTTCATACTGTCAGCAAGTTTATGGATGTCCCCCGTCATCTTCATTTAGTAGTTGTTCATCGCGTCATTTGCTATCTTATTGGAACTCCTCATCGCAGTCTACTCTTTCCTCGAGGAACGTCTTTGGATCTCACAGCTTATAGTGATGCTGATTGAATTTGTTGTCCAGATTCTCGTCAATCTACTACTGGGTGGTGTATCTTTATGGGTGATGCTCTCATTTCTTGAAAATGTAAGAAATCGGATTGTGTTTTTAAGTCCTCCACTGAGGCGGAATATCGCGCTGTCCACTGCATGTTCAGAAGTGTGGCTACGTGGTCTCCTTGTAAAAGTTAGTATTTCTCAATCGCAGCATACACCCCTCCACGGTGACATTACTGGTGCTATTCAGATTGCGACTAATCATATGTATCATGAACGCACTAAACATATTAAATTGGAGTGTTATTATATCCGGGATGCCTATGATTCCAAAGCCATCGCTCTTTCCCATGTTTACACTTTCCAACAAGTCACAAATATCGTCACCAATCTCTGACTCTCCTCCGTCATAATTTTCTCGTAAACAAATTGATACTTGTAGACTCACCAACATCAATTAGGTATTAGAGGTTTGTTTACAGTAATTTTCTTGTGTAGACAAATTATATTGCATAGAATCAGGAATTCTTCCTATTATATAGACTAATTAGAATTTCCTTATATAGGTGTGTAATCTCTATAAATCAAAGGAAGATACACGAGAAAAGTCATTCAGCCAAAATTATGTCATAGCATACATTTCGAAATAGACAGAGTACTTGTTAGAAGTGTTAACATGGTACTTGTTAAATTATGGCTTTGAACAAGCCCATATTCAATGGGAATTGAATGTGTACAATCCCAATAGAATAGGATTAACTTTATTTGTTCTATATAGAATAGGAATTCGTTTCTTTGTCCCCATTGAGAGAGGGATAATTAGCTATAACCCACTTCTTCTCTTATAAGTAGGAATCCCCTTTGTACTTTAAGAATATTCTATTTGTGAGAGTCATGAACTATCATGAAGTGAGACCTAGGGGTTCTTTGGAGTCTCAGCTAGAACATAGTTTTAGATGGAGGTATCGGTTTATGTACTTTGTACTCTTTATTTATCCAGTAGTATGTATTTCGTAGACGGTTTTACACTGAGAATGCGGTATTAAATTCTATTCTCCTCTCTTCCTTGTCTCCGCCGTGGATGAAGGCCAAGCGTCAAACAATGCAAATATCTCTAAGTTTGACCTCTCTTTATATTTTACCTAAAACCCCTAACTGGGGCTTCTGCACAATGAGTAGTGTTAAAGAAAGGTGGACTTTTAGGAGCAAGATGAAGATGAGAAATTTCAAAGGAAGCATTAGGGGAGACATTGGAAGATTCGCTTTGGAGCAAATTTTGGATCACGCAGAATAGGGTTGGCTTTGTTTGTCATACATAGGATAGGAATTTTTTCACATCCCACATCGAAATAGGAATAGTTAGCAAATCCATTTGTTCCCCTACGTATAGGAGCCTCCTTTGTTATTTGGATCTTCCCCAGTTCTTGAGATAGACATATACTATCTTGGAGAGGGACTCATGGGGTCCTTGGTAGTCTCACCTAGGTACATGCGTTCAGTTGGTGATTTGGTTTGAGTCCTTTGGTCATTCCCGGGTATTTGGAATTATGTACTTGGTACTCGTTCATATTCTCCCCTTTGTTTAGTGAAGCTCTTCTTGTCTCCTACCTGAGGACATAGGCTAAGTGACAAACCACGTAGATTTTGTGTTTGTTCTCACTATTTTGCCTAAAAACCTGATTTCAGGCTTCTGCACAACAAGATTCAACATACCCCCCAGATCTCACTTGCCTACGTCATAGAAATTTTCACCTCATGAATCGAGCTAAGGAGGTAAACTGGCCAATTAGTTTAGCATGGTTAAAGTGAAAGTTTCTTCCTAAGAAGATGTGAGAAGGCTTTTAGTGCCAAAATTATACTCCAGTCAATGTTTTTCTACAGACAGACTTGTGTCAATTGCTTTTAAATTGGAAGAAGAAGAGTCTCATTTACCATAACCTGGAAGTACTAGAAAAATCTAGACAATAACATATAAAAGTTTGTACAATACATGAGTTACCTCATTTGTCTCCGAGCCAGTGGCGATATAACCGTCGCACACAGATAAACCAACGAAATTCTGAAAGAAAACGATGTCTACCATGAGATACCAAACATGATTATATTTTCTTTGGTAAATAAGAGGTAATGATCTCACTAAAATAACTGAATAATGATACTTGAGTTTGTTCAAATAACTGAATTATTTTGCCTTTCTATATATGCACGTTAAAATATCAAATCAAGGACAGAATAACAACATAAAATTTAAAGAGAGTCTTGAGTGAACAAAACGGAACAAATACCTTCACATTCAGGTGGCCTGTAAATGTTTGGAGAGGACAATTTAGTACTCGTGACGTACACATTGACAAATCCCAAAGCTTTAATGTGTTATCCGTAGATGCAGACACAAGAGTCGTTGAATCTATGAACTTAACGTAGCTCACTGTTTTGTTATGCCCACCTAAAGTGTAGAGAGGCATTTTTGAGTTACGTAGATCATAGTAATATATCCTATGATCTGCTGAACCGAAAGCAAGGGAACGACCAGAGTCTAAGGGGAATTGAACACAGCAGACATTGGCCTTTGTCTTAATTGTACCAACACTTACTCCCTGCAGTAGCAACCCATGTAAGAGAAACAACTTTATTACGTATGAACTGAATATACACAGCAATGATAACTAGATGACTGTAAGTACATGTAGTTTCAAAGCAGACATCCACCAAGTGCAAAATAAGAATTGCCTGATTGATATTCCAGAGCTTAACTGAGCCATCATCACTGCCGCTGGCCAGCATTGTTGGATCTGCTACAGAGAAGTCCACTGACCAGACACGACTTTCATGTTCTTTCATTTCCATGAAAATTTGACTTCTTGTAACATCCCATACCTACACAATATTTGATCAAAAAATGATTAACAATCTAAGTAGAAAGAAAATGTAAATAATATCTAGTACAGGAACTCCGGCCTACCTGCACCACACCTTCGAAATTACTTGAAGCGATCTGGCTTTTGATATAGCCATTCCAACATATGCTGCTAAGCTTTGACCTGCTTGCCATTTCAACCACAGGATAATGGATATCACGATCTTCATTTAAGATCGAAGTATATTCAAAAACTTTGATCTTCTTGTTCACACCAGCAGTTGCAAAAAATTCACCATCTCGATCAAAACTCAGAGAGCATACGAGATTTGATGAATTTAAAAGATCCCCTTGCTTCAAGTCTGCCTTGACTTTCAGTTTACTAAAAGAGAGATACTTGCATAACCCCTCTAGGAATGTATTTATCCATCCACTTTGTCTATGATCATTATACCGTTCTTTAGATGACAAATTACTAACTGAACTTCTTTCAGTTAGTGCAATAGATCTTCTACCATCACTACTTACTGGAGAATGTCCGGTCAATGGTCTGCCCGTTGGTTTGACAGCCCTACGTCTGGTCAAAAAATAAGCCGATTCCAATTTTCTGAAGTTTTTCATCACTCGATAACTTTTGGAGAGGACAATTTCTTGATTTCCATCAGGAACCTCTGACTTCTGATGCTCGTCCACATGGGCAGGACCATCGGAGTCTTCTGTGTTATCGATATAGATTCCCTGCCTGAATCGTTTCCTGGATCCTGAGCTACTAGAATCATCATCATCAGGAATATTCATCATAATGGGACCCGAAGCTGAATTCCTGCTCAATTCTAATCTTGAACCTCCTTTTACCCTGAGGGTTGTTTGAAGCTTTGAGACTTCTTCAATGTCAGAAGATAGAAACGAAATAGTCTCGTGCAAGCTATCAGCAGCTTCCTGTTTTCTTTGTTGCATTAGCAGAAGGAATTCCAGCAATAATTCCTGCTCCTCTACTTGTTCTCTAAGCTCTACTGCAGCTTTTCGTTCCTCTATGTTATCTCTTGGTTCATTCAGAAACTCACTTTGCAATAGCTCACTGGTATATGTTGTGCAAGAATGTGTAAAAATGGAAAAGAATCTATGGTTAGACAAAGTACTATCTTAAAGTTTGTAAAACCTAGTGCGTAACTTCAAGGTGAATCAATTCATAGGGCAGTTGGGGAGAATCTGAAGTCAACATACAATTAGTAAAGCATGTAGATTCACACCAAATTTTTGTTAGTATGTCATTAGTTCCTTTTTTATTGATATTTGTACACGTCTCTCATGGAACATTCCCAAAAAAGTGGGTACATTTTGCAGTTGCAAAGTTCAAATTTTCTTACTTGAAGTTGATGAAGTGAATGAACAATGTGAGGACATAGGTAACAATTACTGAATTTACAACTTCTATGGTATTCCTTTCTTTACATTTCAGAAGCAACTTGGGGTGTGAGGTTTTCTCAACATGTATATAGAGTCAATGGTTCCTTCTATGATTCTTTCAAATCAATATTCTTTTTCTATCAAGTATAATTATTATTAACTCCGTCTATTGTTTTTCATAGTCAGTCACATATCAAGCTAAAGATCTAGTTGTTTTGAACTTGAGTGAAAAAAAAAGGATTCATGTTAACCAAATGCATTGGGAAAAAAGTTTAGTTTGCTGTTATCTCTAGGTATAATTGTACTTTATTCAAAGATGACAAATTCTTCATCTATGCTAGTAAGCACGACCATGCCAAAGCAAGATTTAAGGCAGAGAAAATTGATATTATCAATAATTTTGGCTCAGATGTCCTTGTGAAAAAAACGAGCACGCCTCTGGTCCAACAATATTAAGATCTAGATAACATATTGGAACAAAGTTCAAGAATATGTTTGATAAAGACTGGACAAAGATCAATCACACGGATGTAGTATGACTCGCTTGTTTCTCTGGAAGGACTAGAAATATGATTGCATGGGGATACATGTGTAAAGATGCTACGGGATATGTTAGTAGAAAAGTTCATAAAAAAATTATTGAAAACTGAATATATTCAAAGAAGAAAAAATTTCTGCTTCGAATAAAACTACATAATTATGATCAAGATCACATTAAGCCCCTGTTTGATAACCATTCTTTCAAACCACTTTTTTTCTCACACTCATTTTTAACCACATTATCATAATAAAATATTCTTCCCATAAACTCAAAACTTTCTCCTACTTTTTAACCACACATTTCTCAAAAAAATTACTATTCAAAAACTTATTTTCTTAAATAAAAAAAAATGATTGTCAAACAGGGGCTAAATTTTTTAATTAGTAACGAATTGAACTTGGAAGAAAATTTAAGGATAATGAAGATGCTTTAAAATTGTTAGAATCTCCTAGGTAAATAGAAACATATTAGCACCACTTTGAACAAAATAAGCTTTGACGATAATGAAAGCAAAAGGATGATCCAAAGTGTATATGGATACAACACGCATGATAGCAAGGGTCATTCTCAAGTTCAGCATCGGAAAATTGGACTAAATCGGTCTAAATCTCATTTTAGGGAAACCAAGCATACACGAAATGTGTCCTTTTTCAAAAAAAATGTCATCGGAAGAAAGATAGTCATAAATAGCAAAAGAAATAAAAGAGCAGGATTGTTTCTAATGCTAGTGAAGCAAAGTGTAAAGACTATAAGTTTGATTTATATTGGTTAGTGTACCATCAGAATTTTACTATGATGAGTTAATCTTGGATTTGAGATGCAATTGTCTTGTAGGCAACGGCATCACATATAAAATAGCTAGGTATATTTACCTCATTTGAAGAATTCAATGGATCACCAGAAGTTTAATCAGATGCTTGGCAAGCACTAAGTTTGACGTGTCATTGTGACTACGAGATAATTTTTTGGAGGATATGTTAGGCACATTAGTGGTGATGGAAGCAGAAACGAATTTATACTATTGAATTATGATTAGATCTATATCTGACGAGTATGTAAATCATGAGAGAATCACGTAATATAATATGAGATCAGGACAGGCAGTTGAGGTTAGTAAGAAGGGTAACCAAGAGCTTGTGGAAAGGACAGAAAGCCTACAAATTGTAATTTATTAAGCATTGTCCTCTATAAAAATCAAACAGGAATGAAATTGGTACTGCAATCCATTATATCGATGGTATTTTGGATTATCGCACTCTAATGTTTGGGGAGGGCTTTCCAATATAATTTCATTGGGAGGTACTTGAATATATGCTATGGAAGCTAGAGATAAAGTACTTGATGGTAATTATTATAGAGATAGGTGGATTTAAGTGAAGTTACGAAGATTCTCCTGGTCACCGAGACAGGGAAAGGTAACATTCATCTTACTCAAAAACAATTATAAAAATGAAGTAGAACATCGTTGTGGCGTGACTTCAAAGCAAAACTTGCAGGTTGTATGTACCTGATTTTCTCCTCATTTTAAGCCCCTATTTGTCTACCATTAAAATAGGAAAATGACTTTTGGAATAGTGAATTTTTGGAGAATATGTGGTTAAGAAGTATAATTTTTTTTTTTTTTTTTGCTTTTACGTGCAAAATATTTTATTATAAGAATGTCTAGTTGAAAATGAGTGAGAGAAAATGAGAGTTTTGAAATAATGGTAGACAAACAAGGGGCTAAGCTTAGTACATCATTGTCTACCAACACAAATGTGAAACATACATTACATGTTTTATATTCCAACAAAGTACATAGCTTAATATATGCATAGTATGTATGAGGCTTGACATTACAAGTTGTTGACATTATGTGAAGGTATATGCATTGTCATGGCATAGGACATGGAGAAACTATGAAATCAATTCTTATGATGAATGTCATAGCCACTCACTTGGTCTTTGAATAATATTATAAATTTGGTCAGTATGAGATTAATTAAGTTAGTTCTAATTACGCTAGTAATTTGGACAAGTGTTGATTAGCAATATGCATGAATTCACTGCTACCAGATCTCCGGTGATTTAGAAGTCTACCTCTACCTTATGGTAGCTTTGTCTAACATAGGACATGACTAGTTAGGGAAGTTTTTTATTAGATTCTTGACGAAGATATCTGGCCTAATAGATTGCTGAAAATTGGAAGTCATACAAAATCACATAAATTTGAATCTAGTCAAACTTAGCAACTGTGTAATAATAAATATAATTGTCTCAATGAAGCGTGTGCTCTTTCTCATTCTTTAAGTTGACGCTGGGTGGTATAAGTGGGTGGGTCCACCGATGGTGGTTTTAAGTCATCAAAGAAACTTAGGTCTCAGTGGATTTGATTCCAAGTACTTGACTACCAACATACTATATACGTAGTAATGAACCAAATTTACCATATACATGATGTAGCACAGCGACACTTCATACAACTTTATGGAGGATATCATTGGTGAAGGAAATATAGTGTCCAACTGGGAATCCTACTGGCACTACTTGAACTTGATCAATATCCTACTGGCTCAAAAAAAATTCAGGTGCATGGTTTTTGAAGGCGTTGCTGAAGTTGATTTTGTATGTCAAAGGATAGACGAGATTATGAAGTTGCAGTCAACTGACTATTAAATTGAGTAGTTCGAACAGGAAATTGTCCTGCGGTTAAGTCTTGTTGCCACCTATTTGTAAAAGATGTGAACGTGTCAGGCTTCTTGAGGGAAAAAATTAATACAGCGTGCCCGTGAAGGGCATGTTGAAGATAAAATTTAAATAAAGTAACGAATTCTCTCTGTAACATGTATAATATCAGCATGAATGTTTTGAACTATTTAATACACACCTGCTGGTGCAATAAGAACCATAACCTTGTGAAGGAAAAGCAATTAACCAAATACTGATGCAGATAAACCAAAATATTCAATGGCAATGCTATGAGGAAGAAAACTCACCCCATTTTCGGCCGGCTGCTAGGCTCAGGATGCAGCAACCACAAGCAAAATGAAGCTTCTTTAGGCCACTTTAGAAGCAACTGAGGCGGAAGAACCCGATGTCTGAGGCTACCCATTGTTGTGCTTTTCTCTTCCAGTGAACTAAACGTGCAGAATAGCTGCCCACAAGTTAAATAAAGTGTATCAGCTTAATGTTTGATAAATTACCCCTAAAAGACCCACAAATCCAGTTTAAACAAGATCTGCAGATGAATTTCCATACTACCGACCTCAAAGAGCAAGACCCCAAGTTGATAAATGTCTGAAGCACAAGAGGGTTGGATACCAGAAGCCTCTTCTGGGCTGCTGTACCAATTTGATTCCATGAGCAATATTTGTTTCATAGGAAAAGAACGTTTTTTTTCTTCAGCCTGTTCACTGACACAGGTTTCTTGTTTTTGGGAGTTCGATTCATGGCGCAAAGGTGAAGATGAACCTTTAAACTCAGCTATTTGACCATATTCGAGAGAATCTGAACTTGAATCCGAGCAAGAAGCAGATTCAATGAACGAAACACGATTAAACGATGACATAACAAAACATGAAGGCCGCACATTGTGTACAACAATTCCTTGAGAATGTGCTAGGTTAACAATCTCCACAATTTGAGAAAATATGTGTAAACATTCAAGAGAATCCACTTTTCTTTCTGGGTTATCTAACCATTGTCTTAAACTAATATCACTGCATTCCACGGCCGGAACAAGTGGCTCCGCCGCCACCGCCGCCCGATCCCCAATCTGGGTTCTGGGGTGGAGCCACCCAGTTGGTGTCTCTCTCTCTTTTCTTCCCGATATGAACCCAGAATCATGCGATGTATTATCAGACCTCTGCCAACCAGACTCAGATGAACCCTCCATTGTTATCCTCCTATTTGTTGTATACGTGTACGAAGTAGACAATTTAAGATGATGATCCAATGGCTTTTCAAAAGCTCTTCAACTTCCATGTTTGCATCAAGAACACATCTTTAACTACCCAAATAATCAAGATCACAACTTTTTATCAGATGAACACAAATCTTTCACCTATATCAACATCAAGAAAATTCAAGAAATGATCAAAAAGGCAAAAGATAGTGAAAATTCAAATCACACGTGACCACATCTTTCTGTGTGTATATAGAGGGGATTAGCACACAGTACCGATAATCAGCATGACAGAGCAGAGAATGAGAGAGGAGATAGAGAAAGAGCTTGAATTCCAGCTGAGCATACAAAAGAACAAGAACCACACAAACTGATACTCCTAACTTATACTCGCACAACATAAAAGAAAAGTGTTCTTTTTCCAAAGGAATGCACCACAGCCTCATAAAATCTCCCACCTCCCAAGAATATTTGACAAGACAAAACCAAAAGAAAATTCACCCATACCCCCATTACCCCCACCAAAGCCTTTCAATGCATATATTTCTTTGTTTCTTGATTAACAGTTACTGCACACAAAATTATTATTTATCGCTTCTCTTCCAATCCTTATTTGCATGACTACGTGGCTCTTTCACATCCTCAAACCTGTTTTTTTCCTAAAAGTACATTGACAAAATTGGAATTTAATATTTTATGGTGGGATTTCATTTTTATTTTACTTTAATTATATTATGTGTGGACAAGACTGTAAAACTCAGAAATAGGTTCAAATACTGAACACAGACAATTGGAGTTTCTACTGTAATTTACTCATAAAAAGGAATTATTAACATTATAAAATTAACCTAATATAAAGGTCAAAGACGCAAAGCGCATGGAAATAAGTAAATTATTGACCAAGGAATAATTAATTATTAACCACACTGATTATGAGAGAAAGTAGTGACCTTTTATATCATCTTCAAGGTCACTCGCTTTCTTGAGAAAACCCTAAAGCAAACAATAAGATTTTATTACATTATCAACTGCAAATCAGTAAGTGGCTAAGTATATTCAAGATTTTGTTTTCGCCAATCTTATGAAAGAAACAGATATTTTTGCTTTTTAAATGAGAAACAAAGTTTATTTTTATAGAAACAAGCAAACATGTTTTAAAGCAAGATTTACCTTAAAGTCCTGTTTAATCAATTGATAGTTTACCAGTTTTAAGAACGTTGACGTGGTTGCAGGATAGAGTAACACGTGGCTGTCAGAGATGAGTTGAGATTGATGACTGTTGAGTCCCAATCGAAATACTATATACACAGAGATATGCATGCATGCATGTGTCTGAATTGGGGTCGATTTTTTTTTTCCTTTTAGTTGGAAGATGAGGATAGGGGTTTGTGGTTGATGAGTCAATGTGTATGTTTCTGAGGTGGGTGGGGGCAACAAGAAATTAATTTAATTTAATGTCTAATTTGACTCGTTAACTAACAGGATAACTAATACAATTTATTGTAGTAGATGTACATAACTAAAAGGATACAAAGAATAGAGATACTAAATTACTCGAGTCAACTTGTACTCAAATGATTGACGTCGTTAGTAGTTATTGATGAATTTTCAACCATTTGACACATATGCAACAATATCTAATATCTCGACCAATCTACTTATAGTTACTTTAATCAATGGTGATTGTATGTAGGCGAATTTTTTATGCAAGTAAATTAGATAATTAATATTGATCAATCAAAGTCATATCCATCCAATGTGGGTATTTCATATTCTTACTTTGATAAGGAAGAGATTTGAGTACATGGACTAGTGTCAAAAAAAAATAATAATAATCAAAATTAAACCAATTAATCTTTGAAACACTATGGCCAATGTCCTGATCATTCAAGAAGCTGAAAATCAAGATATCTTGTACAAGCCCAGTAACTCGCTTCTATGTTTCACCCATTCTAACTGCATCAGCCTCAAATGAACACAGAAAAATAAGCATACGAATATCGATTATGCATTACGGCGAATAGTATTGCATTAGGTATAATGAAACAGTGGTAAGGTGATTTTGCACATTTAGAAACAGAAACGATAAGCTTACTCGGACAAGAATAGCCTGTGTTTTTCATAACCGTTTGCCGTACTACAAAGAAAACACAGACGAAAGATCTCCCAAATAGGGATGAATTCCTATTTCCAACTCCTACCAGTGGCCGAAACTAGCCCCCGCATCTCCTATTGAATATCCTCTATACAATAAACCACACCAATACTGGTAATTTCATAGCTGATCTTTACCTTTGTCTTCTTTCAGTTCTATCGGCTTCATATCGACTCAACGTCCTGAAACATAAAAGGAATTAGTTGATGGTTGGTTTCCCTCGACTTGAAGTTTTCTCATTTTCGCCTTCTCCAGCCTAGATCTTCGTACAGCTTCTTGGATTTGGCGGTCATGATCTTTCAATGCCTGGTCCATTTTGCCAGATGGAACTAGCAGTGGTCCAGAGTAGTGAATTTTGTTGCCCTTCGACCCATAACCCATCTGGAGAGAGATACAAGAAAGAAAAAGCCTCAAGGACAAATTAAATTCTTAAATTGAAGAACAAAAAAGTCTCATAATCAAACTCAAGAAGCATATTTATTACTTACAAGAACGGGATCGTTGCTGATTCTTTCATTTTCATGCTGATGAGACGCTACAGTCATGTTATCATTTTTATCGTGTTGTGCCGTGGAATTTGAAGCCTCCTTGAATGATCCAGGAAACCTGGAAATAAGCTTGGGAATGTCCCGCTGAAAATAAGATTTCTCCCGACGCTCTTCAGACAGCATGCTCTTTCTTGCTGCGACTAAACCAGACATGGCCGATAAGTCGGCCCCAGTTAGAATTTTCGGAGCATCTTCTATGTTCTTTCCAGCCTTTGACCAGGCAGCCTGATTAACCAAGGGCCCAGAATGGGAAGCTCTCTTGTGTATATTTCCTTGAGTATCATTGCTAGCTTCTTCCACAGCCTGCAATGGTCTAGGCGGATCGATTGGAAAACCAGAAGCAACTTCTTCGGGATGAGAGCTGAACATCTCACTCCTGCTCTTGGAATTGGACTGACCGTGTCTTTTCTGTATCCAGAAAGCCAATAAGCAATGAGAAACACTTGAGAAAAAACTGTGGACTGGCAAATGAAATCTTTTCTGGGTGATTTCACATGGATCAGACTCGAGAATCTGTAATAAATTTATGGTAATAACAAGAGAAAGGCATAATTTTGAACCCAGTTTTATTTTTGACAGAACAAAGGTCACTATAAAATACGCAAAAATATATAAGAAAAATTATAGCTACCAACAGTTAACTAGTGCAAAGGTTATGAACTCCTCTATATACCTTAGCTAGATATAAGAATTAGTAAAAGTTTACTTTTTTCTACTCTACATTAATAGTCTTGCTTACTCTTATCTTTAAATGCCCTCAAAGACATGCCCTCAATTTACTTATATTGAAAAAACATTCTTTTATGAGTTGCTTAACGGTTTTTCTCTAATTATTTTAACTTTTTTAATTGTGACTACTATATGCAAGAGTCTGATACATTCTAGCTTGCTTTTTCCTTAATACGCATCAATAATCAATGCATTTAGCATATTGAATGATGTGGCATCATAGGTCAATATCTTAACACAGACCTGCATAGATGAGACTAATTCAGCATTAGCATCAGGAGCAGGAACAGCACGAGATTGACGTGGTCCTCTCCTATCAAGATCATGCCTTTGACCCTTGCTTCCAGCTGCCACTTGTCTATAAATTTTCATCAGTTAGGAGATAATTGATAACACTAAATTACTCGAGTAGAAGCATAATTTACACAGCCAATTTTCAGGTAATATGTAGACAAATTTTCAGGTTTCACATATAATTAGGTAGTGCTTCAGCATTACATGGTTACATGTTAAGATTCAGTAATCACCTTCTAGCTTCTTCGTCCCGTACTTTGACATCAAACTCTTTGCTGGGAGGATATTTAGGCAAGACTGAAGGATCACAAGGATGTGGCCTTGTTGTAATGAACTGCAAAAGAGAGCACATACAAATATGAAAGTAGAAGAACATGATATGAGAAGAAAAGGTTTACGAAGCATATGATTTTTATGTTAACCGGCCTACTTAAGCAAGAAACGAGCAAAAAAAATATTGGACTTTTACTTCAGCTTAACTTCTGTTTGATTGTTTGTCCCATTTGAATGCATCATTCTTCCTTTAAAGTTCCACGTCCTCAAGAATAAACTATCAAAAAGTCTGCAAGACCTGGGAGGCAATTTTGATGTACGGATACATCACCTAGAGTTGAGTATATCTAAAATGTATCGGACACGGACATGCCTTGGACACACTAGGACACAAGTTTGACACGCCAGGTGGTGTGAAATTTTTATAACTTTCTCAAATTTTGACCCTCCAAGAACACGGGTCTATCTAACATTAGGAACGTGACATGGTCCATTATGTAACATTTGAAAAATGTTAATTTATGGAAAATGTTAATTTTAAAATATTTAGATAAGTATTATAGATCAGTTCAGGCATTCTCTGTTGAGTTTGCCAATTTTTGTTCATGCCCCACAGCCCCAGCCCTAGTTTCCATCTTCAAATTCATCTCCCACTAAAGATGAGCACCAGCACCATTTTCCATCTCTCCTCCTTGCTTCTTGCTTTAGTAATTCGCCTCTCAGCCAATTACGCAGCAAAGAAGCAGCAAGATGGGAAGAGGATATGTCACAAACTGTAGCACTGTGTTAATTTTACTAATTTTCATTCAATTTGGGTTCATTCAACTTGGATGCCTAGACCCAAATTGAAGATGCAGTCACATCACAGGGCCACAAATTGCACTTCTAGGAAAAAACTACAGATTCTGCATAATGTTTGTTTTCTCTGAAACTTATTATATAAATTTAAAATGTGGTGTACATATTATCTTCGTTCATAGACAAACGATATTACCAGTATAATCCCCTGGCATATTCATATCCTGCTTTTTTTGAAAAATTATGTGGCGAGTCCTGTGTCCATATCCATGCATCAAAGTCAATGAATATCCCGTAAAAAACTTTGATAAGTCAAAAACTTGAATATTATTGTTCGGAGCAAGGACAGAGAAGAGATATGACCATCCATGTGATCATTTATCTTCAACTGGCATATTCATATTACCAGTATAAGCCCCTGGCATAACCATATCCTGCTGTTTTGAAAAATTACATGGCATGTCCTGTGTCCATATCCATGCATCAAAGTCAATGAATATCCCGTAAAAAACTTTGATAAGTCAAAAACTTGAATATTATTGTTCGGAGTGAGGAAAAAGAAGAGCTATGACCATCCTTGTGATCATTTATCTTCAACTGTAACTCTGTCTTTTACTAATCAAGAAGAATTTCCTGATTCACTTCTTCTAAAGGTAGTAAGCTTATCAAGATGATCCCACCTTTTAGCCTAGTGCCAAATTTTCTCATCAGTGAACTGGGAACCAACTTTATAAATTCATTTCCTTTTTCTTTTTTTCTTTTTTTCTTTTTGCTCCGGGGAATATATTGGGGTTTGATGTGTTGGAAGAGGGGAGGAGGGAGAACAAGTATACTAATTCACCAATACGGGAAAATCTAATATTTATACCATGTTTGGTTCGGATTAAAATCTGATTTTACTATAAGTCAAAGTTAAGCAATCAATATTAATCACATCCTTCATGGGTCCCACAACTTTTCAACCATACATTTCAAAAACTTCTATCACAATCTATTAAAAAATCTAATTTTAATCACCACCAAGCACCCTCTTAATATGCAAGCCAGAAAATGTAATTTATAGGAAATTTGCTACCTCGCTCTTCAAAGCAGAGGATGCAGATCCACGATCTGCAGGATCTATTGAAAGCAACGTATCTGTGAGTGCTAATGCTGGAGCTGGAAAATCTAGAAACATTTCTGCAACACGGCGTTTATAAGGTTGTTGAGGCTTGAAAATTGTTGCATGCGGCAACTTCGATTTCTTCCAATACTCTTCAGAGGGTGACCCACAAAGTTTGAAAATTTTATGTAACTGCTCAACCTACAAAACGAAGTCCAAAAAGATTATTGTACCATTGTCATGAGATTTCCTGATTTTTTTTCCAGTGGAGAAATTAAGGTGGATCTCTTCTTTGTAGGTTAATCAAAAGACAACAGTGAGAAATGTTGAGATAAATGGAACAAACAAGCAATGCCAAAATCAAAATAATCCTAAGATTTTTTAGTATTTACTGTGATTTTATACACTAAAGCTTCATATAAACTAACATGTCTCAGTACGAGTAGCATTCATTAGTCATAAATTATGATGCTCACAATAAGTAACAAAAGATAATTGATAAAACAAAGATAAACGCCCATACAATGAATAGAAAGCTCGCAAATAATAACTTCCCACCAAATGAAAATGGCATAATGTCATACAGCAGTTGAAAGTGATGCATCTAAAGCAGATGCTAAATATCAACACTAATTTCAAATTTTCACAGACATGCGTACTAATGATTACTCCCCAGCAACAATCAATATCTCAAAGTACTTGAACTTAAGTCGCCACTAGGATTATAAACTTTCTTCAAGGAGATGAAAATTCATTATCCAAGGAGACATCAAAGACAATTCTAAATAATCTATTGAAAATGAAAATCACATCAACAACTGCAATGCAGATATCGGGAAAAACAATGACAACTTAGTAATCCAACCCAGCTCTGGTGGGAAACCAGAATTTTCAAGTGATTTTGAAACCCTGACATAGGAGATCTCTCTAAACCGTCAGAGCTCCTTAAATTAGAAATATGAACTCCAGAAGATATAGACTGTAGCAAGTAATTTTCCCTCTTTCTCACTTATGGAAAATCCCCAGAAATTAGCAATTATTTTAGAAACATTTCTAAAGGAACTATCACAATCCATAAGATCCAAGAAACATGAAGCCAACATAGAGACCTAGCAGTGCTTTTTAACTATTTGAGAAACTGCCAAAAGCATTTTCGCCTTGTTGGCTTCACTTCAATCCTTTTCCATAGGAGAATAGAAAACCTGGTAATATGGGGCACAAAATGTAGCTTTGGCCATTAAAAGTATTAAGTAGTTTCTGAAGTTAACCTAAAATCTTTTGATACAATTTCGCTAATGACCCACAGTAGCAACTAATTCTAGTTTCTGCTTACCGATTGAACAAGAAGCTTCCCCTAAAGATTAAGTGAATATATTAACAAAAAATTTAGTGATATTTTCACATTACATATAGCAGAATAAATTTTTTTATTATTGTTTATTTATTCATTAATTCATCAATCTGCCTAATTGTGGACTCCCTTATGATGCTGTGGAGCTTCAAATTTTTAAAATTCATGTACTCGCGCTCGCGCATTTTTAAGCCTACATTGATTTATAAATGCATAACAAATTTGGACTTCGTATATCCTGGCTACCAAACATGATATGCAATATCTTTTCTTTAATAAATAATAAAAGGACTGAGTTTTCTTCAGGGTTCTAATAGAGTACATAACTACTAAATAACAAGATTCACCAAGCAGGCGCTAGGATTTACTGAGACTAAATAAATGGAGAAAAATGATAATTCAAGGACATGTTTGCGATTGACAAGGTTCATGTCCACCAAAATGGTTGTAGTTCAAAAAGTCTTTGTCATTGTCAAGTGCCCTTTTAGGAACAAAAAGTTTGTTCTATTGCAACATCTGAGGCTTGATTTTAGAACATCTCCAGCTGTGTCATCCAATCGATCCAGATTTTATGGATGGTATGCAGCAATGAGCATCAATTCGTTGTTCCTCTTGCTTCCCTTTATCTTCTTTCCAACTTCTCTATTTATTATATTGTTCTTAGCAGTTATTCCTTTTTTCTTTTGGGTGTCACAGGCAAGGTTCCCTTTTGAAAATTGAGAGAGAAAAATAACGCCAGAATGTACCTCTGTTCTTCCAGGCATGATAGGTTTTCCAGCATATAGTTCAGCGAGTATGCAACCTGTACTCCATAAATCCACAGCAGAACCATAGTATGTCGCACCAAGTAGAAGTTCAGGTGGCCGATACCACAGGGTAACAACACGGCTCGTTAGAGGCCGACTCTGATGAGGATCAAAGAAACTTGCCAGACCAAAATCTGCAATCTTCAGGATGCCATTATTGTCAATTAGAAGATTTGAACCTTTTATATCGCGATGCAGGACATTGCGACTATGACAATGATCAAGTCCATGCAAAAGCTGTTGCATGTAACATTTAACCTGGAAAAAAATGACAAAACCGTCATACTTCCTTGAGCAACCAAAAAAACTGAGCCAAGTACAGGGTACATATAAGATGTGTAAAATCATGCAAATCAACAGTTTGGAGAACCCACACAGTATGATAAAGAGATTACATACTGAAACAATTAAGGGAGAAATTGCAGCTATAGCTGATCAAACAATTTTTGTGAGTACCTGAGGTTCGGTAAATTTGACCCCAGGGAGAGATGCGAGGCCAGCCAAATCATGCTCCATGTACTCAAAAACAAGGTACAGGCTGCAAGACATCCGAGATGTAACTAGACCTTCCAATTTAATTACATTTGGATGGTCGAGCCTACGTAGAATGTGGATTTCCCTCGCCATGAAACGAACACTTTCAGGCTCCAGGTTGTCAAACCTCACTTTCTTCAAAGCGACAATCTTCCCTTGATCAAGGTCGCGAGCACGGTAAACATTACTATAAGTACCCTGACCAATCTAGAAAAAAAAATAAGATCCATAAAAGAAAGAAAATAAATTAGTCAATAAGTAATGTCAATAAATATTGCAATCATCATAATGCAAAATTCAGCAGTAAAGCATCTTTCATGAATAAATATTATCAACCAATCTAAATGTTATTTCCATAAAGCCATTTGCATAGACACCATGATATCTTGACATGACAAAGATGACATAACAAAAGAGTTCCAATATGAGCATCAGAATAAGAGAGTTGAAGGCATCCATTGTTCAATTGAAAACCTACACATAAGCCTGTAATTCTGATAAGGACCAAATTAGAACTATTTAACTTCATAAGCATCCCAACCCAACTCCTTGACTTTCTGATTACTAATTTTATATCTCCATTCTGCTTTTATACTAAAAATTAAGGTTGCTGACAGACTATAAAGCAGACAACTTCAGTTTAGTATATGTTTGGGAAGTCATTAAATAAAAATTTAATTGATAATAAGTTACGAGTCCTACCCAATGCATGGATGATGTGGGTAATGGTTGTTGGTCTATATTACGTGTGGATAAAAAGTATGTATGCCCAACTTATATTATAGTTTAATCACTTCCCAAACATGCACTTAAAAATATTTTGGACTACATCATCTGTTATAGCATGCATACAAAATCCTGAAAATTCAGTAGTTGGTCTTTTGTTCTGACAAAGTTGTCACGAGTAATGATGGAAAATTATTGTCTTATGTTTTAAAGAATCAGTAGGAAAAGGTTAAAATCTGCAGAGGGAAACTTTTATGTTTAAGTTGTTTAATCCTCATGAAACGTCCATGTATTTTATGCCCAAGGGCACATGGCAAGAACTTTTGGGAACTTTTATTTCTCCTTTTTACCTCACTCATGCGGGTTTCATGCATTTTTTTACTCCAGGCTGCATTTATCGTAATGTAATTGATCAACCGACGCTGGTGGCTCACGCACCAACGTGAGTGCATGCGCGCTCACGTGGCACGCATTTAATAATTTAGATTAACAATTGTTCCAACAATAGATGTACAAGATAAAGGGGTAACAAGTATTACAATTCAAAAGGTTTCCCCAGATGTTAACTCCCTAGATAATAATCTTCAAACTATTGAATGAAAACAAAAAATAATTATAAACAATCTGGAAGGAACAATTCTAGAGCAATGTTATGTAGGTTCATAACAAAAGTCAACAAAAGGAGCATACCTTATCAAGCTTTTCGAAAGAATCTGCCCTTCTAGGCACCCATCCTCTAATAGCTTCACCAGCAACAGCGACCAGCCACGGTGGCCATCCGGCGGAGACCTGGTCCCCTTCCATTGCTCTAGGGACCACACCCATGCCAGGATGTTGTACCACTGAAATATACTCAGCCTTCTCTGTCTTCCTTTCGAAATTCTCATTATGCGACCTAGCTGAACCTTTCACTTGCTTATCCATCAACACTGTCCTCCCATCGCAATTATTATTATTATTATTATTATCATTATTATTATTATTATTATTATTATTGTCCAACCATTCTTTTACCCTGCTCTCGTCCTCTCTCCTTGAGGATACCACTCTAGGGTCTCGTAAATCCGATGATGTTTTATTAGACAGTCTCTCCCTCAAACTTTCCTTACTATCCCCTACAGCATAGGGCTTACAACAAAAACAACCCATTCTACTTCAAAACACCACAATCCCAAAACAACCCACCTCCCAAAATCAAATATTTTTCATCTATTCCAACAAGAACTCCTCTTCTTCCATTGCTTCACTGCAGCAAACAATTTACCCAAGAAACAAACTTTAACCCATAATTCAACCTTAAAACAGAGTAAAAAAGTAAAACTCCAACTCAGGCATCACCAATATGCATATGATACCACAGATAAATGTACAAAAATTAACCCCAGGCACTAAAAGAAAACTTTATTTAAAAACCCACCTTCACAAAATGTATAATTATTGGCAAAAAAAATATGCGAAACTTTGGCAGAAAATCCAAATTGGTTCAGTGAATGGTACCTTGGAATGAACAGTGCAAAAGTGAAGTTGAGATTGTTAGCAGTTTACTGTTTGACATGGGTAGATCTAGGGCACGGATAGAATTTTGTGCAAAGAGAAGACGACGATAAAAGGGAGTTAATTTTTTCTGTCAAAAAAATATGCAGAGTTTGGTGTATTTATATATTTCTGAAGGCCCAGCAGCTTTTTTATCAGTTCCAGAGAGAGAGACAGTGAGCTGGGAAGCTCAGGGCGTCTTTCGTTGGGGACATTCTTCTTACTTTTTTCAAGATTCATTTTTTTTTTTTTAATAATTTTTTTTTTTTAGTGAAAATTATTTCTTTTGTGCTGCGGTTTAGTTTTTTTTGTAAGGTAGTCTTAGTTAAGTCAGCTTGAGATGGTGAAAGACATGATATTAAGATATATTATTAAAAATTAATTTTCCCATTGACTTCATCGGTGTTTAGCTTATCTAACTAAAATTATAGTTTTAAAAGTTTATAAAATATTTTTAAAGAAAAAAATTACAGCATAAGAAATAGATTAATAAATGTTGTTGCTTTGTATTTCTGGCATTGATGCCACCATAATTCAACCATTAAGCTCCCCGTTTGGCCTAGGGGTGAACACGGTTCGATTTGGGCGGTTTATGTTATATTTTCAACTCAAACCATTTTAAGCGGTTTGGAATTTTTCCAAACCAAACCAAACCATTTTATTTTTCAAACCAAACCATTATTTGCGGTTTGGTTCGATTTTAATCCGCGGTTTACCTATCGACATTATAGAAATATATTTTAAACAAGTTAACATATAAATTTAAACGAACACTAATAATGTTAAATATTAAATTACATTCATAATTGCCTGAAATTCTATATATAACAAAAAAGCAAAAAAGATAGTATTAAACTAGTATCACTCAAACTTTTACAAGTAACAATATCAGAATAAGTATAAAAGTACTAACATTTTAGGTACCGGGCGTCACTAGATCAATCTTTTACGTGCCTCATAATTCCCTTGAACATATCAATCTTTTCATTTCGAAGGATGACAGTAGTACCAGACATCACTAGATCAACTAAGAAAGAAATATAAACAAAAACCAAATGGTTATATAGCTGAAAACCAAAAATGAAATCATCCATATTAAAGAAATACTCTAAGTGACGGAAATGAGTACAATAAACCATAATCCATTAAACAGATGAAAATTACGAGATGCATTGTTTAAGGTTCACACGATGATTGATTGAAACAAAGACAACTAAGACGTGATAAAACACATAACATAAGATAAATCAACAATCACTTTTGAAACATGTATAGTAAAAGCAGCATCAAACATTTATTCGGACAATGTTTGACCCATTAAACAAAGAAAGTTCAACATCCCTTGACATGATGACTATTGGACAAAAAATGGTTGTCCACTTGAATTTCTTAGTGGTTTAAAGTAGGAAAATTCAAATTCTAAATGACAAATTTTCATCATATCCCTGTTTGGTTTAGAGAAAAATCAGATTTTAGTAGATTTTGATATAAGTTTATGAAACATATGGTTGAACAGTTATGAGTCCAATGATACATGTGGTTAAAATTATTTATCAACTTCTTAGATTTTAATTCGTATTTATACCTAACCCAAACGGAGGCATAATAATCTCCTTCCTAGATGAACTTTTCATGTCAAATATATTCTTAGATGAAACTGTTTTCAAACTTATCTTCAGGCCGCCAGGCTCAAGTCAAAGACAAAAAGAACTAAAAATCTCCAACGCCCAAAAAAAGATAAATCAACGATCATATACATACTACAGACCAAATAATTGACAAGAGAAAAGTGTGCGTCAAAAAATTATTTATCTATATCTTTAAAGCTAAACATATTAATATGAGAACCCTTATTTCTACCCCCCAATAAAAAATATTAATCAAGGAAAAAATCTATTATTCAAAATAACAAGCCAAAAGAATCAAAACCCGTTATTTACAATTTTGCAGGCATAGAAACTCATTCTAATAACTGAAATTTTCGGCCCACTACATTAATTGTTTTCCACTTGATTATGAATTTGTGCTGCGTTATGCAAGTATGTCTAACTTATGTATACAACACATGTATGCATACCTTGGTCATTGCGAGCGGTGAAGAGGATAGTACCACCTCATCGCCAACAAGGCACTCATCAATGCGGGTGCTACGCATGTGGGGGGAGACGATACGGCCTTTCTGCAACACCATATTGGAATTAAAAAGAATCTAGGTTTTGGTTTGGAGACTTTGAGTTGGGTTTTGAGTTCTTCCCCCTTTTTTGGGGGGGCTTGGGCTTCGACATAAATTCGAAAATTGAATTTTTAAGTTTAGTTTGGAGGTATTATTTCTAATTAGTTTAAGTTCTAAAAATTATACTTTAAATAAAATTATATATGAAAATTTATAATTTCATTAAAAAAAATTAATTAAAAAGTGCGGTTTGGTTTGGTTTTTTGCGGTTTTTGAAAATCAAAACCTAAACCAAACCATTTTGAAACGGTTTGGTTCGGTTTGAGGAAAAAAAAATCGCGGGTCCACGTGGAACCGAACCAACGGTTTCAAACCAACGGTTACGGTTCGGTTTGCGATTTCGCGGTTTTTTTGTACAGCCCTAGTTTGGCCCCTATTATTTGGTATTATAATTTTTAAAATAATATTTTTTTGAAAAATATGTGATTGAAAAAATAAAAGTTTTTAGTTTATGTATAATATTATTTTATAAAAATATTATGTGATTAAAAATTAGATAAATAAATAAATTATAATGTAAAATAATAAGGGCCAAACGAAACAAGGAGGAAATTTCACCCGATACAACTTTTAAAAAACATTTTCAAACTTTACATTTAATTCAGAAATTCTCTAATTGTGACAGTAAAATTAATAACCCAAAATTTGCTTTACTCCTCGAAATTGATCAACACACAAGCTATAATCACACTTTCAAACACGTCTTATCTCTCATGTTATAATCACTTCTCCAAATATGTCTTACTTTTCACCAAAACCAGACCCATAATCACTCCCATAACCCCAAAACTCTTTAATATTATTACAAAGAATAACAAAAGTCCAATTTGACTCTTCATCAACATTCCAAAGAAATCAAACCTACTAAATTGATCTCGAGAAATCCTTCTTCAATTCCAGGTCGATTTTCATGACAATGCATCTTTCTTGTTTCTCCACAAATTAGCTCTGAAAACCCCTTCTTCAATCTTCAATAAGTTGACTTGTTATAATAAACGTGATGCAACTCGTGTTTATATTTAGTAACTCTTTTTCTTTCTTTTATTAATTTATGCCGTTCATTTGCATTTTTGTATATAAAGGCGGCTACTAATTATGAAAAATAACATTTCAATCTTGTTGCTTGGTATTACTTGCAAGCATGTAACCGATTAACCAAAAAAGGTTAAAATAATTATGTTAGAATCACTAATAATAACAAAAAAGTTTAATGAAAACAAATGATAATTGGTAAAATTTCCATTGGCGATCGTCAACTATTTTATTATTGGTGATTCTTATATAATTAGATTGTGACATCATCAATGCACCTTAGCAAATGATACCAACAACAATATTGTTGGCATTGTTGTCATAGATCACTGGTGATGATTCTATTACTTGCGAGAAGCCATCTATACCTCTGATGAAATTTTATAATATTAGCATTAGATATATTGTTTTCTTAATAGTTATTTTAGAATGAAATTTTGTTACTGTTTGACTTTTTTTTTTTTTTAATCTTTTATTACTTATTTATTGACTAAATTGTGGTTTATCTTTACTGACTCAAAAGCCTTTCGAAATATTAAATTATTCTTTTAACTGCCGACTTAATTTTCTTAACTTAATATTTACTTTTTAGGTATTTATTACTTATTTAACAAAAAGAAAGTTTATTGGTGTTTTAAATTTATTAAGACATCTTTTTTCTATTATCAACAATGAAGAACTCTTATCATTAATCTTAAATGATTATTTTTATTGTTATTCGTTACATCTGGATTTTCACGTCGTTTATATTTAATTTTGTAAATTTAAACATGATTTCTATTTAGAATGCAAAATTTCTAAAATTTAGAGCCTTAAGCCAACTCTAGGTTCGATAGACAAACAAACTCAAGAAGATGTTTTGCCTCGTTTCTTCTTTGTTACTTGCAAGAAATAAAATGAACCGACATTAATATTGAGAAAAATAATTTAATATACACTAGTTTGTATTTTATTCTTTGATGCTTTAAGAACATTTCCACTTTATTTAAATTTTTAGTTGTTGATTAGTCAATTGTTTGTTTTTCATATATAATTATAATTTTTAATTTCCTCACCAACCAAACAAAAAATAAGGTGATTATTGTCATTCACTCAAAAACAAAAGAAGGTAAAAAATCGTTAAATGCATTGAATGTTGTCACTTCAATTCAATTACCATTAACTTTCCGCACCTAAACGAATTTAAGTTATCAGAGTTAAACATGCCTCGTCATGGCTGATGGCCCTACTTAATTTATTGTAGTAGAATGAAAGAAGCAAGTTTAAGTTTTTGGGTCCAATCCATAGATATCTTCCACCTATATACCTAACATAAATTGGCTTTTGAATTTCTCAAAAAAAAAAAAATCAAATTAATTAAGATGTCACGTAACTTTCTTCTCTTTATTTCAAGTATAAATATAAAAGCATTGTCAATGTAAAATACACCAATATTATAACGGTTCGTTTTCTCTTTCATAACTAGATTTTGTGAAATGCTTTCATTTATTCTGCTATATTAAGTAAAGGTTCATTAATTATAAAGGTATTTAAAAAATTAATTGAATCTTAAAATGTAAAGAAATGTGAGATGTTATTTCTTAAAATTAATTTTTGCCTTTCTTAATTAATAATGTGATTGGAGTGCGTGGCACAAGTGTGCCCTATTCTGCAGAGGCGAATATAACTCGATTCAACCCCAACTCAAATCCACTTTAAAACCATATTTTATTCTTAAAAAATACACAACTGCCTATCTTTCAAGATACAATTTCAAATTTGACAAATTTGAGGATTTATTTCAAAAATTAGGTCATAAATAAAAATAATGATAGTAATTTAATATGATTCAGTTATATTTTATAATCAATTTTCATATCTCCATTCAACTGAATTGAAACCCCAGCACTGACCAGTTTCCACAAATTTACAGCTTCTGGTTTGGAGTCACAAAGCACTGATTTCCTTCGTGGATCATAACGATTGGAGTAATGTGTGCATTTTCTATATTACGGCTTCTCAAATGCAGAAATAATAATAATAATAATTACTCCTCCAAACGGTTCTATTAATTGATTTCATATTGGTATGTGATCTCCAATCGCTCTTTAATTTGGTGTCATTTTTTAACATCAAAAAGTCGCAGATTAGGTGTTATTGAAGTGCAATCAACGTGATTTGAATTTTTAGAATGTGACTATGTTTACTTGTTATTGTTAAATCGTTTTGCTACCAAAATTATTTCCCCATTTACGTGCCAATCGCAGACGCAATTTGTATAATGTTGTTGTTTCCACAATTTTTCTAATAACTGTGATGTCACAAATTTTGCTAATGCATACATGATTTGAAGATTATGATGAAATGTTCATGATATATAAATGCTTGTTAATGTACATGATAACTATATTTGAAACAAAGTCACAAATTGGGTAATGTTGATGTGTTATTGCTGATCACATTTACTCCATGCATTTTTCAAATATTGGTAACGTGTTATAACTCCGATATGAATATGATTTTCAATTTCGGTGTTCAATGTTGTTACTAAGTACATCAATCTCAAATTGAGGAGACGTGTATTATTGATGTATCATTAATAATAATTGGCGAACTAATTATGACCTCACATGGTCACAAGATGTGTTATCAATGATATTTGGATAAAATAAACTGTGACATGCAATGTTATTGTCATGACAACCTAATGTTAATAGAGTTGACTGTTGAGTGGAATAAGTTCCTTTTATCGACTATATCATTCTTTCATGTGTTACCTTTTAACATATCTTCTTATAAATAGACTATAAGATTCAGGTCATAGTCAAACATAAGATAACATAGAGCTAATTCACAATCTTCAAACTATCACGGAACAATCATGTAACAATAAAATTATTCGAAGAGCTAGGTTTCCTTCATCTTTTTCTTAGCGTCACGCTCAGGTTTGGATTCCAGCATAGCTGATTTTTTAGCACCAAAATCATTAGAACAATCAATCGTATTATTTTCACTCCCATTTCCCAGTCTAATTGACGATGTTATCATAACTGACTTACGTGATCCACTCATAGTAGGACCTTTATCTCCTAGACTGGTTGTCTTGCATAACATTTTTGGCCACCTACTCACCGGAGATTGATTTGGAGAGTACTAGCTGCTTTCTTCCCAACAACCAACTTGCCGCTAGAAGTATTGTCATCCCTACACTTAAATTTGTTGGTGGTCCCTTGGCACAAATAGAGGTGCAGAGTTAATTTTCAAGAGATATGACAAAGGTGAAAGCTAGATGAGTACGAGACATAGGGCTCGTTTAACCTAACTTTTGAAAAAAAAAAAAACATTTGAAATTCAAAAATTGTTTTTGTATTCGTTTGGTTAATTTTATGAAAATATTTTTTCTAGTTAAAAAAGTTTTTAGAAGAAATTGATCTAATATTACTTCTTCTAAAAGTACTTCGAAATATGAAGCTCTTTTTAAAAATAGTTTCTAAACAAAAATTAAGATAAATTTAAAAAAGAAGGAAAAAAAACTCATACATATTCTATAAGAAGTAAAAAAAAAAAAAAAAAAAAAAAGAGGCTGTATTCATTTCGACATCCTTGCGCGAATATACCAAATTCATTTGAAACGGCAAGTGAGCAGCACGTGATCCACAAATTTTTCTGTAGAATCCCTCCTCCATTCATCAGTAATCTCCCAAAAAAAAAAAAAAATCCCATTACCAAACTGCCATACATACTCCACCACAAACCCGCACAACCGCTCTTTGGCTTTATTTTCATCTCCTTTTTTATTTGAGTTTATAGTTTGTGATTTTTGCAATGGCTGTTATCTTGGAATCTCTAATCGTACCACGCGCCTCCGCTGTCCCGTCTGCTTCCTTGAATACTGTCGCCGGAGCCTCCATTTCTCGCTGCAGCTCTATCAGATTCTCTCGGTTCAGAGGCCTCAAGATCCAGCAAAATCGACGCGGCGCACCTGTGAGTTTTACTTCTGAATTAGCTCGCCGTGGAAGTCGAATCGTTTGTGAAGCTCAGGAAACAGCATTTGAAGGTCTGAAATTCCTCATTTCTTTTTTCTTTTTTTACTTGTTGAAGATAGGTTTTTAATAATAATTGGAAATTAAATTTATACGTAAAAAAGTTCATAGCGCATGAATTAATTTTAGTAATTTTGCTGGAATAGGAGTTTTATTGACGACGGTTTTTAACATTACATTTATGTACAATATAAAATAATTTACTAATTATTAGTCAAAATGTCAATGTACTCAAGAAATTAATAGTCATATTCGTCTTGGTTCACAGTTAAAATTGTTATTACTATATCAGGAAATCTTCTCCCCCTTCATATCTATCTGTTCCTCGATCCAGTGAACAATAATCCGAAAAATTTCATTTGGACTATAAGCAACAACAATTCATCAAGTCGACAAGGCCTTCTTGATCTGGTTCTCCCATAACATCAACGTTGTTTCTCTGGTTCATGCTGATGTACCACACTTTTGTCCTCAAAACTAGAACTCTCCTCCAACTCAAATAAACTCACCAAGCTTGTCCTTATCGCTAGAACGCTCTCTTTCTTAGTAACTTAGACCAACCACACTATTGTCCCCAAAACCGGAATCTCTCTCTTTTGTACTTTGATCCACAACCACAACCATTGTTGCTGAGCCGATGAAGAGTTGTTGCAATTGATCAAGTAGCTAGAATTCCTGTTTTCTAGATTATGAGAGTTAAAGACATGTAACAGTTTTGAGGTATCAAATTGCTAGCAACAGACAGAGCCTTTTTCTTTCGGAAACTAGGCCTTTCTTCAATTTCCCAATCAACATTGACCTTTTAGCTTACTTACTCTTTTGTAAACTTTTATTGGTGCGTTCATTCATTTTTTCCCCACTAATCAGAAGTCCCAATAGTGATCTCTTATGAAATACTCCTCTTTATTTTATGCACAGGTTTTATGAGCTATACTAACAAGTCAACTCATCATTTGGACAAATGGTGGTAATGCAAAGTAGTTTCAGCTATGATTCGTAGAATATAAAATTGGGGTTTTTTGTCAATTCCTTATCTCCAAGATAAAGCTCGATAATGATAAATCAATAAATAATGAAACATGCTTCAATATACAATTGCATTTCAATGCTCTAGTTTAACATATATCAGTGTAGGACACAACATGGTTTGATTTGTGCTATTGTTTGTAATGCATTCTTTGTGACATTATAATTGCATCTTTAACATTTCACACTAGTTATATCTGTATTCTTATTAGAGGTGCAAAGTTTGTGCTTTTCTTCAGCCCATCCGGGTTGTGTTCCAGGCTTAGCATGCCAAAATTTTAAAGCATATTGCGCCAGGCTGACACATGAACAGTTTATTCATGGCCCAATACAGCTTTCATGCCCATCTAATTTTGGAACCTACCAAATTGGTCTTATACTTACAAGAATAATTATTATTCAAAATTAATGTGTTTATTTATTATATACGAATTTAAATGTTATTAATTTTTTTGTTGTTAAAAGAATAAATGTTGTTGAAAATCAATGTGATTATTTCTTATATAATAATTTATATGTTATCAAATTTTTTGTTGAATGAGATGAAATTGAATTAATCGAGAAAATGAAAAATCACTATTCGGAAATTCTAGATTACTGCAAAGTTTTACATGACTACTGTATTAGTATATCCAAATTTGGTTAATACATGTTTGTTTATCTATTATTTGAATTAGTGATTGTATGAGTTTAGAGAGTTAAAGTAGAATGAAAATTTACTAAATATAAATGGAGCGAAATATTTCTTAACAGAAGTTTTTATAAAGCAAATGGGCCCATGTAGGCCTACTAGTTTTGGTCATGCAAAGTCCATATACCTTAATCTGTTGGCCCAAGGCAGAGCAGAAACTATACTGTACCAAGCTGTGCCTATACGGAAAGTGTGTGCTAGGCGGAGAGAACCATGCTCACGTTAAATCTTTAGCTGTAATAATAGTAGAGTGATAACATCAGCTTCACGTTCCTTGAAAAACTGCAGTTGTTGGAGTTAATGATGCTACATGGAAGTCTCTTGTACTTGAGAGTGAATTGACTGTTCTAGTTGAATTTTGGGCACCATGGTGCGGACCTTGCGGTATGATGCACCCACTCATTGATAAATTGGCAAAGCAATATGCTGGGAAGCTTAATTGCTACAAGGTTAACACAGATGAGAGCCCTTCAATTGCAACCCAGTATGGGATTCGAAGCATTCCAACTGTTATCGTTTTCAAGAATGGAGAGAAGAAAGATGCAATCGTCGGTGCTGTTCCAGAATCAACATTGACAACCTCCATAGAAAAATTCTTGTAGATTGGTTAGTACATAAATATTCTTAAAGCTGTCTCTTTTATTTGTTACTTCTATTCTTGTACATCGACCACGTGTATTATCCATTACAATGTATTTCATCTTCTATTTACGATAATCTTAGTTCTATAAAATTTCCATTATTGTGTAATTGGCTTCTATGATTTTTCTCTACATGGTCTGAGTTTTTCTGGAAATGGATTTACATGAATTTGAGCTTTGCAGAGCTGAAAATGTTAGCCTGAGTTGCCTTTAGCAATCTGTAGAAGTCGATCCTTTGTAACTATGGCGCGTTGTGTCCTGGTCAATTAATGTGCATGTAACATACCTATGGAAGAGAACTTGAGTTTTTATATTGACGGCTGAATCCAACAGAATGTAAGGGCAACAAATTTTATTTCGCTAGCTACCTTGCTGGTCGAAGTATCTAACTGACTTTAAATTGACTGTGAATATAGAAGCACGACCTATGAAAATACTTGGAGGGATATTGATATAGAGAATACTTTAATTCATTATTAACATTTTTGTGAATTTTAATTATGTAGACCCGGAAGCTTCCAAAAGTAGTTGATCATTCACGGACTGCATAAACTGTCGGGTGTTACATTTGTCAAAGGATTATTTTTGTGTAATAAGACAGGGTGGTGGAGCGTCAATTTATTTTTCCGTCAACTTTGTTGATAGAATCACTTTAATTAGTAGTAAAAGTTACCAATAGTTTTCATCTTCCAGCGCCCATTTTTTTTGATATTAAAGTCCAGCCATCGAACAAGGAAAAAAATAAATCAGTTGTGACTATAAATTCTCACTAAAATTAATTAAAAATAATTTTTAATTAATTTTATTTGGAGCTGCAATTAATGTCAAAAAATCAAATTTAATTAGTGGTCCACCAATAAATGTACATGCTTTGACAATAAACAAAAAATATCATGACACAAGAATAAAATTTTTAGGGGTAGGCCTAATTGAATTTGAAATTATTTTTTTATTAATTGTTAAAACGTTTATTGGTCAAACTCATTAATAATATGATAATATTTATCTAAGTGGCGGTGAGTGATTGTGGGAGACGTTATACCTCCACTCACCTTATCCCACCACCTCTCACGTGTCAACAGCCATTGCGCTTTTGCTTTTATATATTCCGAATTACATTTCGTTTCATCAATTCATTCTCGCTTTTCTGTTCATTCTTTTTCTGCTCCTAGTTCTTTCTCTCTCTGAAGAAAACCCACAAAATTCTCTATCTGATTCTATA
Source organism: Osmanthus fragrans (assembly GCA_019395295.1). Taxonomy (NCBI): domain Eukaryota; kingdom Viridiplantae; phylum Streptophyta; class Magnoliopsida; order Lamiales; family Oleaceae; genus Osmanthus; species Osmanthus fragrans. Next base: position 379,383 of record CM033346.1, read on the forward strand.
TCGCGCTAGATTCTATTTTTACCCAGGTATGTTTCTTCTCTGCTTCTCAGATTTGCATAAATACGGATATTTTTGGGTGATATTATGTATTGAACTGGATAACATGGAATTTTTTTACCTAGTTTTAGATCCTGGATTTTGCATTTTTCTCTTTGTGTAGTTTTGGTGAATTTTGTTGCTCCAGATATTGCTAATTGATGAAAACATATGGTATGGAATCTTTTGTTTCTTGTTAATGCTAATCTTTTTAGCAATTTTTTCTATTTTCTTTCTTTTTTGGGGAAAAGTGTGAAAGTTTGGGATTTTCAAAATTTTGGCTTACTAATTTTATTGATGATTTCTTGTTTTTGTTATTTAGGAACAAAATTGGCACTTTTTATGCTGGAAACGCCTCCGTTCATTGTTTGTTTTTTAAATCTCATCAGAAAAAAACACCATTTTTAACCACAAAAGAAAAATCAAATAAGCGTTTTTAATTCTGATAAAAACCATTCAAATTTCTATCAGAAGGGGAAAAAAATACAATAACAGAAGAAAAAATTGTGAAGTTTGATATTTTGGCATCTACTATTAGTTTAATGAAATCATATTTAATTGCATTTGGTGAGGGCAAATCATGTTTGAAATATTTGCCGAATCGCATATTGAGGCCCTAATGATGCTAATGATTAAAGTGTATTAGTTGATTTTGCTGGTCCAATGGGTTTTGTTTGTACTGATTGAATATGTATTCTATCTCATGGAAATGTTTAACATTGCTATTGGAACTATTGACCTATGAAAAACACATAGTTATCAGAATTATCGACTGTGGCACGATTTGCAATTTTATAAAAGATATATCACTTGTACTTGTTGTTAGGACAGTGATCCATCTTCAGCAATTTCTCTTACTGAATCTTTGTATATGTGTATGTGTATTAGAATCTGATGTGAAAACTCATTGATTTATAACTATAACTTACAACAGTGTTTCTGTTTATACTCAATTTTCATGCAATTATGCTTCTTTCTTTTTTTTTCTTGTGACTTTTACTGCCATAGATATCAATATTTCATTTTTTTACTAGGCGCTATTTGAGCTCCATTTTTGGCTAAGAATGCATTTTGGAATAGTAGATTGATGGAGAATGTGTGATTAAAAAATAAAGAAAAGTTTTGGGTTTGCTTGTAATATTATTTTATGGAAGAATGTGTAGTTGAGAAGAAGAGAGAAAAATGTATTTTGTAAATGATGGGGATCAAACAAGGGCTAAAGAAGAGAACTGAGATCTATGAATTGATCGAATGGTCTAAATTGAGGAGTTAATGGATTTGTAAAAGGAACTCTTTGAGATGTTGACAATTTATCAAAGCTTTGGGATTTTCAGTTTTAAGAGTCCAATAGGAGGTCAGAGAAGTAGTAATCAAACCTTGGGTTTTATGAACAGATTGCATACACAATTGTTTGAAATTAGTGCAACCTTATTTTGTGAAAATGGAGATAGAAACTTAGAGCGGGACAGAGAAAAGTATTTCTATTGGTTATTTTGTCCCATTCTTTTCGTTCATTTGGAACGGGGAAGGGACAAGCTCAAACCTATCTAATTATAATAATGTCTTGTATTTTAACTGTTAGTGAAGCATTGCCATAATTTATTTATAGATCCAGTCTGGCATATTGGCATGTCTTTATACTTTACGAAAGGATCTTGATTTTTTAATTATCCAGTGCCATAATATATATGAAATATTTGGCTTTATTTTGTGTCATTGACTTTTATTCTCGAGATAACTTTACTAGCAAACTTCATATTAGCAACAATACTTAAATTTCTTGCTGTCTTATGCAGTTATATGGCATTTCAACAAAACTTTGGTGCCCCTACTATGCATTTTTCATCCGAGGGAGATGTTTCACCAAAACAAAAATGCAATTCAGTGTCACCTACAGCAACAGAAAATGTGAATGGATGCTTTGATTGCAACATTTGTTTAGATTCAGCTCATGATCCTGTGGTTACCCTCTGTGGTCATCTGTATTGCTGGCCTTTCATTTACAAATGGCTTCAGGTTCAAAGCTCCCCATTAGAATCAGATGATAAACCAAAATGTCCAATTTGTAAGGCTTACATCACAGCTTCTTCATTGGTTCCCCTCTATGGTCGTGGCTCATCATCAGCGGAATTCGATGGCAAGAAACACCAATTGGATCTCATCATACCCCACAGACCACCGGCTCATGGTATGAACACGTTGCTCACTCCATATGAGCAACTTCGACCCAATCCATTTCAGCCACAGCAGCCGTCTTTTCATCAAGCTTTTGGTAATTATGCTTCGATGACACCATCTAGCTTTGGGGGAACTACAATGACCAGTTTTTTCAATCCAACAATACATATGTTTGGTGAAATGGTTTTTGCTAGAATGTTCGGGAGCTCAGAGACGAGTTCGTTCTCATATCCTTATCCAAATTCCTACCCTATTACTGAAAACAGTAGCCCTCGGTTGAGAAGGCAAGAAATGCAGGTGGATAAGTCTCTTAACAGGGTATCCATTTTTCTCTTCTGCTGCTTTATTTTGTGCCTTATCCTATTTTAGGTTTCCCATTCGGCGCGTTGTATAGCTGTACAGATGGCGGGACTGCTCGTAGGTAGAGCGGATTATATACTAATTCCTTGGGGATGATGTTTTCTTCTGTACATAATAATTCTTTCTTACTATAATATCGGAAAAACTTTCATTTGCTTTCTGTCCATAACTTGAATTTAAGAAAAAGTATTCTTGAGTAATTATTTTGATGATTTTTGTCCACTTTTCATAATGCTGGACATCTTTTTCTTTATCATATTCTTATCTATGTTGTACTTTTTATGGTGCTTATTTATCACGCCTTCTTCCTTTGTGTTTTGTTGTATTCTTCTTTTTGGGCCCTTCCAACTTTTGAGTGTTGGAATCATCAGATAGAACTATTGATCACAGGCAGATTAAAAAACAAAACAAAAAAATGCCTTGGGCCCTCCACCAAGGCAAAGAATGCTGCTCTTAATGTTGCAATAGTCGAGTGTGACGCACTTCGGGTTGTTCAGACCCTGCACTCTGATTTTAGTTTTGCTGTCAATGCTTCTATTTGTTGTGCGTAAACTGTGGTTTGTGCCGCGGCCACATGTTTGCTACCTTTGCTTCTCCTTCCTCGGGTTCTGGGTGGATTGTATTCCTTTTCGATCTCGCTGGTTGTGCAGGATGAGTTAATAATATGAGGTTCCTTGTGGTTCCCAAAAAAAATAAAAAATGAAGAAGCGGGTCCAATGTTCCATGGTTCGCCCTGTTTTTTGATGCGCCTTGTTGGTCCTCGGAGATTACTAGGGGAGAGATTTGTGGTTCAGGACTATTGTGAGATCACTTTAGATCTATTTTGGTGCGTTTGATGAGATGATTTTGAAAGGAGTAGAACGAATTAAGAATAATAAATTAAAATCTTGCACGTTGTACTATCGAATCAATACCATCCAGGCTTATTTTTATTCCTCCTTTAATTTTTTTTTTATTATAATTTTTGTAACACGTTATATTACATTTTGTAAAATTATGTTACACCATTGTAACTCAGTATATTAGAAACATTTTGTAGTTTATTTTTATCATCACTGTAGTTGTCGACACCACTGCTACTTGTAGCATTAGGTATTACCCATGTTGGAGCTACCACTTACAACATTCATTGTTAAATCATCACCACTTATAACGTATATTATTACATCGAATCATCATTGCTGCCCCATAATAAACACAATCGTCATCGTCATCGTCATCGCCATCACCATCACTGTCATTCACCAACAAATCTGCAACACTATAAACCAACGTTGTCACCAATGTGCTGCTATCTCCCAACACAAACGGTATTGGAATATTTGACCTGACAACACCACCACCAAACCGCAATCCAGTTTTAATCCTACCTATTCTACTCCGCCACCACCTCAAAGTCTCAAACCACAAGATTCACGCTCCCAATTCAAATGATGTTTTTTAAGAGTTACCAAAGCTTTCTACTACATGAAAAATTGTTACAATCATATAGAATTTCTCTCAACCAAACTTCTCTAGTATCGTAGGAAAAATAACATCCTAAAATCTACTATACCCATCAATTTCTACTCTTTGAACAATCTACAAAGAGAAAAAGAAAAACTAGAATGTTATAAAAACCCTCAAGACACGTATTCAAAGAACGCAGTCATTTTATACTAAAAATTGACCTAATAATTTCATCAATTTGCTTACCTATATAGTTTTAACAATGTTTTTTTATATCTTTTGCTTCAAGGAAAGAGCAAGTCAACCCATATTTTATTATCATAAATAATTTATCACTACCTTTTGTTTTTGACATTTATAAGTAAATAAATAAAGAGAAATGACCGGTGATCCAAATGCGAGGAGACTAGCTCCAATTAACTCAGAATAATACTATATAGCACCTCTGATAATAAAATTTGAAATTCATTGTCATCTAAGTTGGTGTTATATAACATTACTTTGACAGGTAGGATAGTTATATTTCACATTTGCAGTGATTTGATTAAAAAAGACGAATCATGTGCACGTCAGGAGTAGTTTTAAAAGAACTTTATTCATGTGCTTTACAATAGATGTTACAAACTTTTTTCAAACATTTTCAATAATTATCATAGTGCAAGTCCATAATCACCGATCGACAAACCATTTCAAACAGATTAAAGAAGCCAATCACATGCACATGCTTTCTTAATGTCTCAGAACTTATTACCAATAATTCGTACCCTTCCGTACTTTAAAGGACGTGAATAAACGCGTTTTTCAACACCGATTTCTACAATAATCACCGGCAAACGCGTGGTACAGTATAAATGGACCTATGGAAAGCCCTCATTTCAAGATTAGTTCTATAATCTTTTAGAAGAAAGTTTTGATTACAAGCGAAAACGATTCATGGCAATATTGCTATTCCATTTTCCTATTTCCTTTTGGAAATGTTTGTTGATTATTTGCATACTTTTCGAGGGGATCAACGGCCAATCGAACCGTTGGTTCAAAGCTCGCGCTACTTTTTACGGCGTGAATCAAAATCCGAGCTCTCTTGGTAAGATTAATTGAAAAATATTATACTCATATTTGGTTTAGCTAAAACAAATTTTAATAAAAATTAATGAAATGCGTAATTGAAAAGTTGTAGAACCATAAAATGTAAGATTGAAAATGAGTTTGTTGGAAAAATGAAATCCAAACATGGGCTATAGTTTGTCTATTGTAGTACTATCTACTGTTAACTGATCCAAATTACATATGATAAAAAAGAGTTGTGCTATGGTAACCTAAAGGTTTACCTAAGGGATTGACATCCCCCTCACACATGAGGGGGAAAATGTTATTTTATTCAAGTGGGACCCTCACCCCATGTGAGGGGAATGTCATCCCTTAGGTCATTCTTTAGGTTTGTTTAGCATTATTCGAAAAGATTACATGTGTCCCCTCGGGTCCATTTGGCCCTGGATAAGTGGCATTATTACTCTTCAATATTGGTGGTTCTCAGGTGGAGCTTGCGGCTATGAAAACACCTATCAGGCTGGTTTTGGAGCAAACACAGCAGCAGTGAGCACTGTACTTTTCAAAAATGGTCAGGCATGTGGTGGTTGCTACCAGGTAATATGCAACTACAGGCTCGACTCAAAGTGGTGCCTCCGCCGCCATGCAGTCGTAACCGTAACCGTCTCCAACTTCTGCCCTCCGAACCACCACGGCGGTTGGTGCGATCCTCCAAATTCCCACTTTGACATGTCGATGCCTGCTTTTTTTCGCATTGCGAAACAAGGAAATGAAGGCATAGTTCCTGTACTTTATAGAAGGTGAATATAATTATATATATGAACTCAAGTTAATCTTTTTAAACTAGTATGCATGTGATGAACATGTGTTTTTTTCCACAAGAAGCATATAATCTGTATGAATTAATAAAAATATTAAATCAAACACGTTATGACATTCCTGCCTCCTTCCCCACCAACAGGAAGAAAAACTAAAATTAAATCATGCTACAAGTATAGAAAATTTTAATAGAAATATTTTTACGGATAATACGTGGCGTGAAATCATTGAAAAATGAAAAAAAAAAAAAAAAAAAAAAAAAAAAAAAGCAAATCAGGTTCCGCCACTTCAGCATCTGTACGAATTCGATAAGAAATTCCCTGTACTTGATGTTTTTTCTAAGTATATATTATTTGAGGTTGTTCAATTGCTAAAAACACATTTAATATATAAATAAATATGTTCCCTCTCATTCTGTGCTTCTAAATGTTTTGGCAACAAAAAAGTCCTTTAAAATACGTGTTATCAACCTCAATTTCCGAGTTTTTAAAGAAAAAATGAATTCGATTTGATTGTGAAATTCTTCCCCTCTCAATAAGAATTAATGTTAAAAGTTGTATGATTTTGGATTGTAATTTGTAGAGTTCCATGCAAAAGGAGAGGAGGAGTTCGTTTCACATTGAAGGGACAATCAAATTTTAACATAATAATGATATCCAACGTTGGTGGCAGTGGTGATATATTGAATGCATGGATTAGGGGTTCTAAAACAAGAAGTTGGGTTCCCATGAACAGGAACTGGGGTGCAAATTGGCAAAGCAACATGGATCTTCGAACCCAAACGCTGTCGTTTAAGCTCAAGTTAGTCGACGGCAACACCCTCGAGTTCTTTAGCGTTGTTCCTTCGTCGTGGAAATTTGGACAGACTTTTGCTTCCAACAATCAGTTCTATTAATTTGCACGCTGATTAACCTGTTTTTTTTAAATATATTTTGTATTCAGCATAATAATCATCACACTCATCAGTAACAATTTTAAATTTTCTGTATCATGCTTAATTGCTTATATATCTTACACACAAAATTATTTTAACAGTGGTGAGGAGTTGCAAAATATATAAATTTTTTTTTTTTTATCGAAGCGCTATGAGTCGACTTTATGTCTATTTCAATAATAGATTTTTGTCTTGTAATTTGAGTAGAATTCGAGCTTCTATAAAGATTTAAATTAATCATTCTCACGTAACAGGTAGTCAAGTTCATGAGAATAATCCACGATAAATATTGGTGAGTTTCACCCAGCTATGATTTGAAAAAGGCATGCCAACAAGTGACTTTTAACATCATGTTATCTAAATTGTTTACAACTTATGCAAGTACCAAACGTATTCCACTCATCACATGACGATCAAAATTAGTGTTCCAAGAAGTACATAATTCGCATATGCAGAAAAAAAGATGTGCTTCCATAAACTGCTTAGTTTTACTTTCTTCATTTTGCAAAAAACAATATGTAGCATTACCGATGACGATGATCATCATATATGGATGCACTCTTTCCCTCCTGATCTACAAATTCAACAAAACAAAGTTTCTTTCATAATTTGACAAAATATATTGCTTCCCAAGTAAACACTGTATGGCAAAACTTGGTAGAAAACCCTCAACGTTTCAATCCTCACGCCTTTCAAAAAACTTAAGCTTTTTTAGCAAAACTTTGCTTCTCCGGATTAATCTCATCAATTCGGATTGCAATTATCTTGCCACTCTCATCCTCGGTAAACGGTATAGACTCCCGGTCTAAAAACTTGATAATCTGCAGCAGAAACAACAGGACATTTCCAATGATCAATAAACAGCCTAACACATCATAGATACAGTGCCAGACATCTTGGTACTGCATCTCGAATCTTTTTCTTCCTCTTCAAAAATAAATGATGTATTACCATTGCGCAAGACATAGATGTAATTGATGTACAGAAGTTGCAGTTAACCCAACATGCTAACCAATAACTATATGTATTCGATGAAAATCAGCAACCAAAATAATAAAATTGCAGATAGTTTTGTAACAGTCTTTATATCATGATAAAATATTCAATTACAATGGTTGGAGGAAATCTATCATCAAAATCTTGTTCGGTCAGATGAAAAATTATTAGGAAATTCATTGGATAACATCCCATGAGTTTTTCGATATTCATCAGAAATAGAGATGAACTGCGCACAAATATGATATGGCACCATAAATTGTTAGGTACTTTTATGAAATGTTTGGTAGGGAGGATTAAATAATAATAGACAGCATTAAAGAAGAGAAATAAACTTTAAAAAAAAAAACATGTTTCTTTTACTGTTCAATCCAATCCAGTATTGTGTATCAAATGTTCACTTAAATTTAAATTTCTTACTGCTAATCTAGCGTTTGTTTGGGAGAGATTTTTCACAAGTTAAAAATGATTTTTTGAAGAATGTGTAGTTAAAAAGTAGGGAAAAATTATGAGTCCCATAGAATGTATAGTTGAAAAAAGAACAAAGCACTAGTTTCATCCTACTCCATAAGAGTGTGAAGAATATATACACAAACTTTAATTATCAAGCAATAGAAGGAATACCCATACCATTCGCTTCCGAAGCCCTTCTTTGGCATCTTTTTCATTGGTCCCGACTATAACCTTGAGATGCTGAACAGCTGATGAAAAAAGAACAGTTCAGAACCACGTCTTTAGTAGAAACTAGTTATGAAAAAAGTGAAAGAATGATAATGTACATGGAAGACCCGAAAGAGTAGACAAGTGAAGTCTCAGCATGCGAACAGCTTCCTTTGGCTCAAATAAATGCACATTAAGAGAAAATTCTTCTTCTGCGCAGCTGCAGAAAGTGCAAGTTATTAGGCCATTTTATAGGCAATGGAATGGATGAATAATAGGAAGAAGTCAAAGAAGACAAAAGGCATAGCAGGTTGTTCTAACCTGTTCTCAAGAAGTTTTGCCGCAGATGTTTCATCTGCTTCTCGGGCCTTCTTCATAAAAAAGTGACCCTAGACCCCCCCACCACCAGCATGGAAAAGAAGAAGAAAAAGAAAAAATGTAAGAGAGAACAAGAAATAAGAATAGCATCCGTTAATAATAACATGTGATGATAAGTTCAGCGTATAACTCAATCTAACAAAGTAGGATCAATAGTTTTTTTCTTTTGTCAAGGAGAACCAAAAGCCAAAAGCATGCTTGAAATCTCAAAATCTAACCATATGCTATGTCGATAGAGACTAGATGATGAAGTTCAAGAAAAAGTTGGTGGTATAATCATAAGAATAACATGATAAAAGAAGTACAGTATGCTGTTCAATCATCTTCAAATCAAAGCTTTAGTGGCTAGTGCAAGTTTAAAGGAGACATTTAGTATACCTCTTGCAGAAACTTTTGTGATTTCTCATGATCCTTTTCAGTGAATGCATCAACAGCCTGTCCAGAAACCATGAATATTGAATTTCAATCTAGAATTCTGATAGATACATCTGATAATGTTTTCAGATCTCATGTAGATCAGAAAGAGTCAGATAGGGAGTTGTGGAGAGTTGGAGGAGGTGAGGTGAGGGCATGGGAGCTCAAAGACTTACAGCTTTATAGTATTCTTTCATTGTAACCCGATACTCCTTCACAGCCTCCCGCAAGTCCTCATAGCTATTCTCATCATTTTCATCACCTAAGAACAACCATTCATATGCACCAGAGAGCATTGAAGAAATGGATGAGAGAAACCAAGGAACCGAATAACCCTTTTCAGAAAATGCAAATGTACACTTCCTGTGTAATGAATAATAAAATAGAATAGAATTGCTCTCTGTTTAATAATTCCAGCATTAAAGGCTGAAAATAGTCATCAAGCATTAGGGTTAACGATAAAATTTGGTGCACTGAACTGTATATCTTTTGGAATAAACCTGAGCATTGAAATTCCTTGTATGAAAGAAACTTGAACAAATAATTCAAGTGGCTAGTTCCAATAACAAAGCAAAAAAACTTGTGCACTGTATTCAAGAAGAAAGATGCTCCATGAAGTTGCCTCTAGAAAATGGAAACAATGGCAAGTGGCTCATCTTATCATTGTCTTCGCATAAAAGAATGAAACGATTGTACAAGGATATCACGGAAAACATCCAAAATAAGATCTAAAGTACAAACAGCATTATGGAAAACAGAACATATAACATTGGTCTAAATGTCAAAATATCTAGATCAAAACTTTAATGTCTTTGAAGTTCATAACTCCAAAGGCCGTAGTCTCAAGTTCAAATTGGAAAAAATAAATAAATAAAAATAAAAATGTAGAACAACAAAGAAAAAATAAAAATGTACAGAGAAAAATTAGAACTTGCTGACCACATGAATACATCCTTCTTGCATAATCTATGAACTTGCAGTTCAGATATTCTATCAGAGACGAAGACAAGAAAAGCCAAGCAATGAGCAAATTCTGACCAAATCATCTACCATCTACAACACCTAAGCTTCATATTGGAATTGGAAAACAAAAAAAACCATATCATGTCATAAAGAGGCAGAGTACTCACTCCTTTCACTAACTTGTCGTCTTGTAATAAAGGTAATATTTTCTAAACTTGTCTCTTCTAGTGGTTTCGCCACAAACCGGCCATAAGGTGTCCTTCGCCTGTCTCCTCTGATTGATTGAATTCTCTCTGGCTTCTCTTCAATTCTTTCAGGTGCATTAAATAGTGCCTGAAGAACTTCATTTTGGAGATCTTGCTTTTCCTTCTCTCTTCTAGGTAATCTTAATTCCCTTCCAGTTGTGATATCAGCATTCGATCTGCACAGTGCAAAAGAAAAATTGAAAACATCATACATTTTCTAGTACTAAAAAAACAGTCTCTAGATTGAGATTTTTGAAGAAGAGGAAAGTTCCTCCTGCTCTAATACTGCAACACTTGCAATTTATAAAAGTTTCTAATGAACAAATTATACCTTTCACGGAAGTCAATGTTTGATGGTTGTCCTTTAAATGGAACATCTTCTAGCTCTGAATTATTCTGCATATGCTATTTAATGAGATGAGTTGACAGACAGAGAATATAGGTTAAAAAAGCGATTCAGTAGATGCTAATGGAGAGTGTAAAATGTTTATACTTTATACTGCAACTTTACATCAATTATGAGTTACATCTCCCAATCCCTCAAAAAGCATTCAAGATTAGAATTTTTATCAATTAAGAAAAATAAGAAGCAGAATTTTCTTTATAGAATCTGCTATTATCCTGCATGGTGGTGGGAGTGGAGTGTTGAGATGGTATGGTATGGTATGGGATGGGATGAGATGATGAAAATCATGAAGCACCAAGACATTTTAACATTTAGCTTCTTCAGAAGCATAAATTGAACAGTTCATGACTTCATCGCAAAAGTTGCCATCTCGAGCTTCAATCTATGTAAAGATAATTGGAAAGCACACACAATGGATAGAGATGCTCTCCAAGTAATTTTTTTTAAGAAATCAAGCTTACCTTATGAGCATTAATACCAATAATATTGTCTTTCTTCCCTAGCGCTGATGCCGAGAGGTCAAGAAGTTTATCCATGCTCTGCATATTTACAAAAGAGAAAGAACAAAGAGAAGTTGTAAACTTAGAAAATCAAATGCATACAGAAATGCACTAAAACGTGAAGGGATATTTCTCCAAATAGTTCCTTCTAAGAAAGACTGCTAGCAGAAGGCTGGTAGAAACTCTTTGGTATTACATGTAAGTAGCTACATCCAGACTTAAATCCACAACTTTGTGATCACAACAATACCAAACCAAAATAACATGTGAAGAAACTAAGAGCACTTATAGATAGAAAGTTAATGATAGCTCAAGTGCAATATAGTTGAAAAGGCAACTGAACCTGGAAAAATTCATAAATTTTAAACTTCATCTGTAATTCAGAACAGCAGAAATCTTTCGATAATGGCAAGATTTAGGAGCTGATATAGAAAATCAATATAGACTTACCATTTGCATGTCGTATCCACACTGGCCTGCAAATTGAAGATGTTGCATGATTAGACATAATAATATCAAGAAATAAGAGCTGAATTTATAATCTTTCGGCTTGGTAAAGTAATTCCTTTCACATTAAGTGCTTGTATGGGAGAGATTATAAGTTGCTGATGTTACAAGTTGATTGAAATGAGTGTCGGATGAGCGGATAGTGGTTGTGGATCCTATGTATTATGTGGTTAAAATTAAAGTTTGACTTTGACCTTTAAATTATAATGAAAGTATAAATTAAATCAAACAACTAAGTGGCAGTGTCTGTTGCTAAACACAAAATGAAATGCTGCTTATCGAAGTCTTTTTTGATTGCATGAATATGGAAAGTTTAACACAGAGAGACATACACTAACACAACATGAAAAGGAGAAATAGAGAAAAAAAAATAAAGGCTGCAGGGTATTGTAAAGCCAGCTCTTCGCCAAACTAAAACTCTTTAGTATCAAGCTAAAAGTTTTTACCAACGACGTCTTGAATTACATCCATTTCGAGTTGAAAGCCATCTCCAAGCATTTTGAAAAGGAATTGTTCGATTTCACGATGCATGGTTTCACTCCTTGCTGGAGAATCTGTTTCCGCGTTCTCATCCCAAATTTCAGAGACCGGAAAATCTTTTGAATTCAATTTCAGTGGTTTGCTCTTCTTGCATGATTCATTAGGTAAAGACCTATGTCGAGAATATTCTCTCCCAATCACACATGACACAATTCCCATTGATGCTGAACACTTTTTGGCCTTCGAGTTAGAAACACAAGCACTCTCAAGGATATTATCCATTTGATATTCAGAAGACACACTTGTTTTGCTTTCCAGATCATCTTGTGAAACTGACATAGATGTGCCAGAGGTGCTTCCCTGCGTCTTAAGGAGTACTTCGCCTGTAGTTATTAAGTTGCGATCTGCTAGACAGTAAGCTGAAGCAATGTCGTCGAGAGAAACCACAGACCCAAAAGCATCAAGTAATTGCTTGAGATTTTTTTGGTCCTCATCAGTGTAAGAAAACGTCGAAGGCAGTGTTTCCATTTTTATCCTTCAACTGAAAAAGAAGCAAGCATTACAATAAAGACTTTTGAAAAAAGAAATTCAATTGAGCAAGTTGTACACCCTTCTATAACTTAATGATTACATGTTAGTTTAAACCAATCAATTTCTTTAAAATTAAATATTTTTCTTTTCATAAAACTCCAAACTTGCACAAAAAAGAAAAAAAAAAGGAAAGAATATTACCAACAAAACCCCCACCGCTACATTCAAGTATAAAATCGTACAAAACTTGATATGAAGTTCCAGAAATGCAATTCAACAATCTAATAAAGAGAATTTTTTTATCAAATGAAAATGAAAATCTATTAAATCAATATAAATTAAATTTAGCTAATAAAAATTGAAGAAAACAATAGCATTACTTGAAGAAATTTCTTACAAGGAAATGAGAGAAGAGTAATCAAAGAGGAATAGGGGCATGGCTTTTAAGGCAGACTAATTGGAAACTGTGAGAAACTTATTTCAAGTGATTGAAAGTTCAAAATTGATTAGTTTGGAGGGGGTTTTTCCTCATTCTAGATTCTGATGCATTGGTTGTGAAGAAAGTTAGTTTTTTCACTGGAAAGCAAACAGATGAAGAACAAAAGAGTGACGTATTACCCGGGCATATGAAACTAAGCACTGGATGTCAAGTTCACAGCAAAAGGAATTTACTAAAAGGGAAAATAATGGAAAAATACATCTGATCAATTCTTCAATGATTTTATGTAAATATATGCACAGTGCTAAAGAAACATTAACAATGACAAAGTAGAACAAACAAGCCAATCGAAAATGCCCCTGCATTCAAATGTTATAAATCCAAAACCTAGACTTCAAAATATTCGCTACCTGTGGATCCTAATTCATTGTATCTATGAAGTCATCAAGGTTTTATTTAGAATCTATTCATATTTCAGGCATTTCAAAGAGAATGGATAAGCATTCCAAAATTAAGTAGTTTTCACCAAAAATATAAATACAATTGACAGACTTCACCATTGATTTTCCAAAATTAAGTAGTTTTCACCAACAATTTTCCAAAATTAAGTAGTTTTCACAGTGTATATGTACATTCATTGAATACAACTCTTTTCTTTCTTTCTTTCTTTTTTTCCCTTTCTTTCTTTGTTTTACTTAGATTCCCAATCACTAATCGATAAGTCTCTATCATCAAGATAAAAGAGTGAATTCTTCCTTTTATGATTATAGGCAAATAAGATAAAATGAATTTCTTCTGAATTTTAATCATTAAAATAACACATTGAAAGTAGAGATTGATATTTGATCAATATCTTTAAACTTATGAAAAAAAAAAAATTCCTAAAGCTCTGACCTTTCAACAAACTAACAATCAACTTATAATACCAACAAAAACCACAGGACTACTACATTCAAGTATAAAATTGAAAAAAACTGGACACAAAGTTCAAGAAATGAAGTTCAATAATCAAATAAAAAGATTCCTTTAACAAATTATTTATGTTGTAGGAAAATGAAGATCTACCAGATCATTAGAAACGAAATTTAGCCAATGCAAATTGAAGAAAACATTAATAAGATTTAAAGAAAAATCTTACTTAAAAGATTGATAGAGGAGATCGGATACTTCTTTTTTCAGTAATTCTCAGTCTCTCTCTCTCTCTCTCTCTCTCTCTAGTTCACAGTGGAAAGTGTAATGCTTCTTGGAGAAGGAAATGAGAGGAGTGAGAGAATCACAGAAGGATGGAATGGGTACCGGCGTGCTAATTGGCAATTGGTGGGCCCCGGTCACGTGAACCTGGGTGCTTGAGAAAACTCAAAACTTAGCCCCTGCCCCCTTTTTTAAAAAAAATAAATAAGAACAGTTCCGCAAGATTTTTTTTTATTATTATTTTTAGAATCAAGAATGTATAGTTAAAAAGTAAAAAAAAAAATATGTTGAATTTACTTGTAAATCAAGATTTTTATTTTGGCAAGAGATAAGGATCACGATTTTCTTTATTTTACAAACTGCACTATCAAATTCTTCTTACAAAACATGACAACAGTATCTTGGCACACTCGACTCTCCGTGTTATATTCACAAGTCCTTAATGCTACAAGAATTTGTGACGGTCCCAAGAGCGCTTACCAAGAAAATTGCTAAACTTTGGCATTTCTCTATATAAACCTAACTGAAAAATGTTGTTGTTTTTTTTTGGGTATCTTGGCAATTTAACCTGTTCATCCCGACCCAATGGGGCCTCGTCCCAAATGAGGTCCAAAAAATCAGCTCCGACTAGTTGGCGGGCGGGCGCGAGGCATTTGTGGTCGTCCCGCCCTGCCCCAAACCCGCCTCGTTAAAAAAAAAATTTAAAATATAATTTTAATAAATGGTTTGTTTAAAAAATATTGTTGAATGTATTTACAAATTTATAACAAGTTTCTAATTCAACAATTATATTATACAATTATCAATTTAAAATTTTACATATCTAACAATTGTTTATATAATTTATTAATTCGGTCATTCAATCTTTTTATTATAATTAAATTATATAATCTGAAATTCTGAATTACGATAATTAAATAAATATTCTTTACTTTTAAAATATTTATACAAATTAATCAAAACAAGTTAATATCTTGATTGAAAAAACTAGAAAAAAATTCAAAATATATGGAATGATTTTTAAATTTTGGGTTAAGGGTTAAATTTTGAATAATAGCATAACTCGAATTTTTTAAAATGAAAAAAAATAAAATTAAACGGGGCAAATTCTCTCCCATCCCCACCTCGTCTAAGGTGGGACAGAACACAGTGTCAAGGACCGCAGCTTCATTTAGCGCCTTGACACATCCGTAGCCACAATTTGCCCAACTTCCATCGTACATTGTAAATATTAGTTCAAGTTTGAATTGTACTTTCATTTCCATTGTAATAGTTATTTTATTTTGAAGTATAATTCCTCGTCCTTTTAATGTCTACTCATGTCACTTAGGTTTTTTTCCGCAAGCTATTATAGAGGGTATTAGTTTTTCAAACAATCTTTCAAATTTTTCTGGTGTTCGCCCCCTGCGTCAACCATTGTAATTTTCAGCTTTCAAGCAATTGTACTTTTCGATTTCCAGCAATCAAAGATGATTTTACTTTCAATGCATTCTAGTTCTCTGTTGTAAGATTTCTACAAAATTGTAATCAAAATTTTCTTTCGTCCCAAAGTAATCGAGAAAAGGCGGAAGGTAGTCTAGCGGAGCAGACTACTGTCGCACGGTTCCCCTTCTGTGCTAAGAAGAAAGGCACCCCGTGAAACACAGGGTGAGCAGGGTTGAAGTGAGGTGAGGTGGGATGGGATGGGATGGGATGGGATGGGATGGGATGGGATGGAACGGGTGGGACAGAGATGCCCCGCCTCGAATTCGCCCCATAACCATCTCTACTCCTTTGATGTCAACCTCATGAAAGAGAAAGTCGGTGAAGCATACGTGGCTCATAGCGAGCACATAAAAAAAAGTTGGCGAAGCCAACATGGCCCATAGCGAGCCCATTGTTAATCCATTCTCCTTAGATGTCACCCTAATGAAAAAGAAAGTAACGAGCACACAACTAATCCATTCACCTTTGAATCCACCCTCAAGGAAAAGCAAGATGGTGAAGGTGAGGCCAGGGCAGTGAGTGAACCGGAACCACTGGTCAACGAAGTGAACAAGATCGAAGATTGACTTCTCTTGCAAGTAGCGGCAACACCACTTGATGAGCTGCACGGTACAGAAAATGGTTTCAAAGCTGCGTTGACACCGACAGTTTGAAGTTCTCGGGATAGAATGTGAAACATTTCTCGTAAGCCATATAAACAAATGCACAAAATAGAGGATGGTCATGCGTCAGCAGCTATATAAAGATAATAATTACATACCGATCTATTGATATTACGTGTGTGAGAGTAATTTTTGGGGTAATAATTGATTTTTGAATAGTGATATGATGGAAAATATGTGGTTAAAAAAGAAGAAAAAGTTATTGATGTGATGAAAAATATTATTTTATTGAAGAATGTGTGGTTAAAAATGAGAATTGATTCTCAAAATCAATACCAAACAGACCCTAAGTAATCTGTAACATGTCAATGTAAAATTAAACGAAAGAAGAAAGTTTTATTAGACAATTATCTTCTTACATCTTGTTCAGTAATAATATTAAGTTCTGTTGACCAAAAAAAATGATACAATGTATCGGAATACACGAAGCACGAATCGAAACACCGACAGATGATTCGAGTGTATAGTTAAAATAAGATCTCATTCACAACCTTCGTGCGATTATTAGACAAGATTAAAGTTTGTTAATAATTATAGAAACAAGATAAATATATCTTTGAATAAAGTCGATTATATATTGAAGAGAATATTGAAGCATAAGTCTTTTGAATATATATTTTTGCATCCTTAATAATATTACAAGACTTATTATTTATAGCAAGAAAATCGTTATTTATACCGTTGGATCAAATCCACTGACCACATCTAATTGACTTAAACATCCAATCACTCACTCAATAAATTAATTACAATGACAAATGATCATCCAATCTACATTCTTAGACTAACACCAATTCATGCAGACGTCTTATCAATCATTCTAGAAGATACTACTCAGATTCGTTTCTGTTGAGTGCTTCGGTGCGTGAAGTAGGGTTTCGGATGTAGAGCAGCCAGGCAGTTCGATTGAAGGTGCTTCGACTTGATAGATAAGAGGCGCTTCCACTTGATAGATAAAGGGGCACGTCGACCTGAAGAGGAGAATCTTGGCAACTTCAACAGGCACTTCTGCCATGACAAATTTGTCTTCCTTAGCTTCGATTGCCAAATGTCCTCATGTGATGCTTCCACGTGACATTCATTGGTGATCCCATATTAATGGAATAACAAGTTCCTTTCAATATAATGTAACAATCTATCTACCCACGCAATTAGCGTTTAGGTAAGTTTTCAACAAAACTATGCCGAAAAAAGATCAAAAAGCATGAGGGGGCTTATAACCGTATTTACTTGAAATAAGCAAAAGCAAAAATCTTTAAACAAAAATATTTTCTGCTCATGATTTGTGTGACTTATTGTTATAATACCAAAAATTTTAACGTTAGAAAATGTGACAGTTCCCTACTACACTGCAGTCATCTTCAACCCATACATAATTCCCCACGGTGTGCAATTGCCAGAAAGAGAAATGGTTACATTAACTTTTGACTAAATAGGTTTTTTTTTCCAAATGGAATGATTGTTTCTCGAACATTGCTTAGGTCCGGTTCAACTTGATCTCGGGTTGACAAGGTTTACAACAAAGACAAGCTATAGTTCTGTCATTTGACTCATTTTCATAAGCAAGCAGCAAAAGCTTACTGTAATGTAAAATAGCACAGTAACTCACCAGTAACAAGAAATAATCTGGATTTGAAATTATACCAATCATTTAGATTCAGTACAACATATCATATCTTTAGTTGACAGTTCGTGAACGTTTTTGGTTTAATCCTTCTTATTGACACAGAAACATAAATTATTCAAAAGAAACCCAAGCATCGGCATTAAAAAATTTCCTATTCGAAGTAATACTCGTCCACTGGAAGCAAATGTGAAGTGGATGAACCATATGACCAAAAATTTAGCAGAAGAAATACTACATGATAGTCCCCTCACACAAGAAGTTCATCCACGTCAGTTGCTGCTAAGCATCAGCAATTAGCTTCTCTCTTTCTCTCGTGTTCCACTACAGTAGCACCAGCAAATATCATTCCTTCCACATACCTGCAAATTCATCAACCTCCAGGGGATTTTCCATCTCGTGCATCTTCCTCCTCGTCTTGGCTTTAACTTTCTTTGCATATTTTCCAGCCTTCTGCTTTTTCTCTAATGATCGAATCTGTAAGCACGTGCAAGGGAAAAACGTTAAGAGGTGAATGGAAAACCTTATGCATCGAGAAATGCCTTCACACACCAGCTGATTGTTTATGTATACAATAGCATCAAAATTATTCATTAAGAGCCTTCAAAAAAAAGTTGACTGTGCTAGAACATAAAGTACTAGAATACAAAAAATTAATGCTAGAAGAGCCTCGCCTGGTTTGGTGAAACATAAAATGGATTCTCATATAGTGTTGGACCTCCAAAACTGCCACCAAATATCTTGATTGGGTTCAAACAAAACCTTGGACCAACCTATCCATATGAGTTAGGTGGATTTAGTCTAAATAACATGTGTATCCCATCATTCAGTCAGGGAGTCAAAACAAACCTCAACTAGCGTCATCTTTTCCAAGTCCCCACGGTCTATTTTCTGTCCTCCACTATGAGGACAAGATATCTGCATCAAATGCAAAGACATTGAAATGAGTTTTAAGAAATATGAAACTAATTCTTTTAATAATTCAAACTAAGAAAAAAGCCAATTCGAGTGTCTTCGTGGTGTAGCCATTTCAGCGAACCTAAAATATATATTTTTTGTAACTCACACAATGCATTTTTTATTTGTTTCGTGGGACGAGGAGAGGAGGGAGGGGTTTGAGAAATACTCTTCTTTGACAACTTCTGACCACAGAATGTTAGTTATCTATAAACTTTAAGTTCATAAGAAGTCACGCCACTAGCACACACTGATGCAAATCTTTGAGCATAAATTACAGCAACATTGACTTCCTCGGAGAGAGAAAGGAGTGAAAGACAGAAAGATGAAATCTTAACCATAGACAAATTAAGTACAAGTATCTTCCAGTGTAAAAGATAAGGAAAAAAAAATCAATAGTATAGTATTGACAGGTACAAGGAAACCGTGCGTGTGGCAATCAATGCTACTAGAGAGAACCAAATGGGCAGACCCACTTAACAAATTTGATAGAGGCATGTTATTGATTTAGATTATTGCTGGTTTTCAGTTCGTCAAGTTACAAACTAAGAAAATTCTGATGAGCAAACCAATGCAACAACTGAACCAATTCCCACGAAGGGGTGAAATATATTAGAGTATATTATACAGTAGACAGTACAAAAAATTAAACTAGTAGTAATCATAACTTGAAGTCATAGAGAATGCATGCTAAACAATGTGGGGACACATGCCATCAACATCCCTTATGATAATTTCATGATTCCAATGGCAAAAGAAACCCAGCAACATATTTTGCATACCAGTAACTCTTCAGAGGGATCATGGCATCAATACGCAATACTTTATGGACAAGCATATGCATGTACAAAATCAATTATGCACATACCTGTGCTTCTGCTGCACATTAAAATTTCTAATAATGTACCAACTATATCTGTGTGTGTGAGCATTGAATTCCACAACCATAAAACTAATCCTCTAATGAACAATCGGTTTTCAAAGAAATCAGAATCAGAGTGCACATCATCACCAACCTGATAATTTCGGAACCATATGTGGTCATCAGCGATTGAAAAAACAAATACATGATCATGGTAAGGTTTAGATTTCCTGTGGTCCTTCGGAGTGCCAAATATCTAAAGAGGGAAAGAACGCTAAAGTTTAGAAGATAGTTCAGCTATGACAAAAATGAACCTTTAAGCAACAGGTAAACATATTGAGCACTCAATGTCATAGAGTAACTGAGTAAGTAACCAGTTGAAATATATAGTATATCAACAAACTTCAGACACGACTTTACTAGAGACCTATGATATATCCATCAATCACACTGATTAAGCTGGTCATATTGACACATTACATATGTATGACGACATCAAGAATATATGAACAAAAAAAATTCTTGATCTGTATCATAACTCGATTTATTAGACTAGCAGATCCAACACTAAAGATTTTACAACAGGTGGGAACTAAATTCTTAACTCCTTTTTGATAGAGGATTAACATGAGTTTTCATGTATCAAATTTTCCAGAATAAATATCTCAATTCAAGTGACAATTATCTAGTTATATTCCTGTGAAAGTCTAATCAAGCAAAAACATTCCAGCATGTAACTGAAAAGCTAATATGAGCAACATAAATTGCTTTATAGGAGTAGTCAGCCGCAAAGCATTGTGCTTTGAATAGTGGAGGTCATACCTGTGTGATCATTCCCTTTAACAACTTCCAGTGTGGTTTCTTATCAAAATTGGATGAAAAGGTCAAAATAGGACGTGAACCCTTGAGATGATTTCCAGTAAGCTTCAATTCCTCCATCGTGTGCACTAAGAACATCAAAATAATATTTTCCGTAATTAAGATATATTCTACATAGCAAAAGATATTGACCTATGGATGGGTGTTGATAAATCAGGAACTATAAAAGGGGATACATTAGGGAACTACATAGCAATGACATGAATTATCCTTAAAATCTGATACCTGCATTGACTAAAAACTTGACAGATGGCCCGTTGGGGCACTTGGCCATCCATAAATAGAGGTCTTTACCTTTCCTACACTGAAATGAAAATAAGAAACTGCATATGAGACTGTGGCAAGCAAGATATGGCTAGCTAGAACTTTATCATATTTCTACGTCTTCAATGACTCATAATGACGAAACACATTTGGAAATCAGTAAGTTAAAATTGGTATAATTATGGCACAAGCCAAACCCAATAGAAAATTGAAATTTACAAATTTCACGATCCATTGCTTCAAAGTACACAACATGCGAAGAAGGGAATCAAACTGACACATAAAATTACAAAGTTACCTCAAAAAACAAACAAGAAGAGCAGCTCTTGAGCTCCACTAGCTCATTCAAAGTAGCACCTTTGCTTTCTTTGGACTCAACCTTGTTATCTTTCTTACAGTGTGGTAAAATATCTACCAAGTTCAACATCAAATGCCTATACCTATAATATCACCCACCGCCAAAGGAAAAAAAAATCAGAAATTAACATTAGTTAGACAATAAAATTCCCGAAGCTGGAATAAAATTTGTTAGTTTGTGCACAAATTCAGAACACAAGAAAAATCGAACCTGAAACTAATGCGTCGGGAACAAGTGACCAAAACTTTCTCTTTATTTCTAAAACGCACAGAATCATTTTGGCTCTTATCATCATCCCCATTGTTTTTCCATCCCAAAAGTGTTCTTTTGGGCCTTTCCTCAGCAGTTTCATCTTTCTTTATATTATCTACAGCCTCAGTTTCACTGTGTTTTCGCTTCTTTCCCATTTGAAATCTCTAGAAAAAACAATTATAAGAAAAATTTAGTTCAAAACCACAGAACCTACGAGCGGCATGCCTATGTCTCTTTGTATATGACAGAGGGTTTACTACTGCAGAAGGAGGAGAAAGGAGAAAGGAGAAAGGAATTAAAGCTTAAACCCTAGACCATAAATAAATGGGTTTTGACATTCTGGGCCTAGGCCATATCGAACGGATCCCTTTTGAAACTATGTGGAAATTACAGAAAATCATACTTTAAATATTGAGAGTTCTAAAATCATATGAGATGTTTCAATATTCAAAAATCAGATTTTTTATTTTAATTTAATATTTTTATAAACTAAACAGAAACCCTATTTTCCCCCAGCGTCGCCTCTCTCTCTCCCCCGCCCTCAAGCGTCGCCTCTCCCTCCAGCATCTCTCTCTACGTTTTTCCATAAACGGCGGAGCACGGGTACAGCAAGACGGCGGAGCCTGCGAGCAACAAGGCACAACACCGTCTCACTGCGGACGAAGTAGCGAGGTGAGGCAGCGTTGCTGTGGTGGTCTGCCGTCTTCGCAATTCGGTGGTGGTGGTGGAATGTTAGTTGAAAAATTGTGGTTTTGGTGGTGGTGGGGATGGTGGTGATGGTGGAAGTGGTGACAACGGCAGTGAGGTGATGGCGGTGTGAGGTGTTGGTGGTTTGTGTCTGATTTTTTGGTAGATCTGGCGGTGGCGCCGTTCTGCTCGCGGTGGTTTGTATGTGAGAATGGATGGAGTGTCGCGATCAATCCCCATCCTCTCTCTCTCCACTCCTCCCCTCCCCTCTGCTCCGCCGCGAGATTGTGGTGGTAGTGGTGCGGATTGGGGACGTCCTCATTGTGGTGGCTGTGATATTGGTGCGGGTTGGTGGTGGTGCGGTGGTGATGTGGTGTTGGAGAAGAGAAATGGTGCTTGTGGTGGTGGTGGTGGTGAGGCTGGGTTGGTGGTGGTGAGGCTGTGGGTGGTTGATGTGGCAAGATTTCTACTAGATCTGGTGGCGGAGTGGATTTTGGTGGCTGCGGTGGTGGTAGAAGAGATTGTGCTAACTGCTG
This sequence comes from Osmanthus fragrans, assembly GCA_019395295.1. Taxonomy (NCBI): domain Eukaryota; kingdom Viridiplantae; phylum Streptophyta; class Magnoliopsida; order Lamiales; family Oleaceae; genus Osmanthus; species Osmanthus fragrans. Next base: position 402,482 of record CM033346.1, read on the forward strand.
TGATATTGGCTGTGAGGAAAAGTGTGATTGTGACTTACACTTGTGACTCGAAATTGGATATGTGACCTGAATATTATGATCGTGACTTTTAATTGCGACCAAAAATTTGATAAGTTGTGACTAAAAATTAATCCGTGATTTGTTGTGACCTATAAATAAATTGTGACGAGTAAAATTTTGATATGTGACCAATGGAACAAATTGTGATTTGTAAAATTTTTGAATTGTGACTTGAGAAATGATTTGTGACCTATTGAAAGTTCAATTCGTGACCTCAGAAATGATGTGACTTATAAATTTTTCATCTGTGATCAAAAAAAAAATTGTGATCTTTAAAATTTTTGAATTGTGACCGTAAAAAAATTTGTGACATTTAAAATTTTTGATTTGTGACCGAAAAATAATATGTGATTAATTAAATTGTGAATCTGTGACCAATGGACAAATTGTGACCTATAAAATTTTTGAATTGTGACGTAAAATAATTTTTGACATTTGAAAATTCTGATTTGTGACCGAAAATAATATGTGACTAGTTAAATTGTGAATCTGTGACCAAATTATATAGATATGTGACCTTAATATATTTAATTAATGAAATTATAAATAATAAATAATAAAAATCTGATTTTTGAAAGTTAAAACTTATTTTCTTATTATTGAAATGGGCCAAAGTTATACTCTTACTTATGAAAATTACCCTGAAACTATTCACATATGTAACTAAGGGTTAAAGTTAAGTGGGACGAGCGACTCGCATGAGCTGACTTGTCATATTACAAAATTATTTTAGTAAAAAATTCTGGCTTGTCCCATCAACGGATGAGCTCGTGGGACGAGTTGAATTAGATTTCGACTGAGCAATTCGAGTCGAACCCAAGGTGGATGAGCTACATTGTACACGATCTGATGAGATTTATTTTATACATTCATTCAACAATTTTTGTTAATTATGTACATTGCAATCCTATCGAGATTTAGATACATTACCACCTACCGTTACGTCATTACCACCTATCGTTGATAATGAAGTGAAACTTTTATTCTAAATATTCAATCAGCGTACTTTGAAATGAGAAACAAATATTATGTCACACTTTTGTATATGTTCTTTTTGCTAATTCAAAAATATGAGTACAAAGGAGTTCTTTTACCCATATTAACGTTTTTTTAAGCGAAATTAACTCGTCAAGGACAAAATGTGTTAATTAATAAGTTGGAGTTTGTATAAATAGATTGAGTGAGTTTACTAAAGATTCTATTTGACAAGTCAAATATTTTTAGAACTACAAACTTCTCAATCAAAAATCAGGCCTCATGGAGCTGGTGGCTAAAGATTAGTTGGAACGGTGAATTTTAAGCCAAACCAAAGAGTTCCCATATTTTTTTGGTAACTCGGGTGTCTAAATTTTGCCTAACTAATCTTGAGAAGTGGCGGTCTTCCCTCCTGGCTTACCATTCGGATAAATCCGGAAGCGGTTTCAACTTATACACACTTGGACTGAATATTCAGGAAAGAGTTCCCTTATTTTAAGCCATTAGATGATGGGTAGAGTCGTACAAGCACCGCGAATGACTTTCTTAGATCGAATTCTCTCTGTAAAAGTTCTGTCCGTGAAAAGAATCAGAGGATGAAATATGTACATTGCTCTTCAATGCGAAGGAACTAAAGTCATCCAAAGAGGCCCGAATCCTTAACGGTAGCGCCGGTTTTTACCTGCAAAAGCACAGCAAGTACAGAACATGCTTTTTTAATGGAGAATGCTCGAGGGAGCAGAGAAGCAACCTGTACAGCCATGATAAACTCAGGTGAGAGTTATATCGAATTAGTCTGATCACTGATGTCGTATACACACTAGAAAGTTAGCAGATATTTGACAAAATTGACGATATGATAACTCTATGGATTCAAGTTCTTGTTGTCTATTGAGACAAGTTCTTGTGTTGATTTACTTGACGCGGGTATTACACATGACTAGCTGTACATATATAAAAGAAAGTTTCGCGGACAATATTGAATCACAAAATCTTGTTACAGAGGAAAGTACACAGTTGATCATGAACTTGAAAAACCTGCCTATTACAGAAACTACTACTTCACTCCCAGTTCCATGCCCAATTTTATGTATACAATTAAATGAATTGCTAAAGAATTTTGTTTAGATTATCATGCTCGTAACTCTACAATTGCCGATTACAGACAATAAATCGGTTTCTTAACATCTCCTTCAATTTTCTTTTTTTCTTTTTTCTTTCTTCCTTTTCAATTCTGAGATAAATCTACTTTTCCTCAAGGCCAAGTCAGGAAGGCTCCTCAACTGAGGCCCAAATCCAACAGGCACGAGTACAAGAAACAGAGAAAACTCGCTTATATTACACATTCTCACCGGATATCCGTACAGATTTCATCAAATTCGAACTGGCAATCCAAAATTCTGGAAAGTCCTGATTTCCCCCTCAAGGCCTGCAGTTACAATGACCATACCCCAGGCTGACCTGTTTTGGATAAGCCCATTGGAGAAGTCAACACTAACACGAGGACTGCGATTCTTACAAGCAGAAAGAAGCTTTTCTTCCGGCCATGTTACTATCCTATCAAAGAGGCAGCTGTTTGTAGCATTAGAAATAATCCCGTTAAATGGACTGCCACTACCCCTAGATCCTAAAGGGGAGCTCTCGTTACCATTAGTCTCCTCTTCAACTGGTGTGGGTGGATGGTTGTCCGTTGAAACCTCATCGAAATAACCATTTTGCCATGCAGAACAAGTATCTTGAAATCCCCATGTGTCTGCAATACCAGGCCAAGGGATTGCCACCGATACATCTTGACAGTGAAAATGCTCGTAAGACTGGGTCACAGTTACACCTTTGTTTCTATTCGGTCGTGATTCACCTTCATGCTTCCAGATGTAAACAGAAGAATCATCGCTGGCACATATTACATATCTTCCATTTGCCGTAATGGAGGCTGAGATTTGGCTGTTTGTGTTATGAAACCCTGTCAAAGATTCAGCAAAAGATCTGTTGTTGGCTACAGGGGTTGAAAATCTTCAAATGATGCACAATTTGGCATAGGGATAGCTCCCAACAATGGCTTCAAACATTTACTAGTTACTACCAGAATAAGTAAAATTGAACTCTTGAAAACAGCAAAACAAATAATTTAAAAGAATGCTGGACTCCCTCGAAAAGATGACATTTTCAGGTTTTTTATTATAATATGTAGTTGTGATAACTAACACCACCAAGTTCTTGACAAGTATCCAAACTCGAAATAAGACCTCCAAAAGAGGTTCTGGAGTAACAAAGTGATTTAGATCAAAGCTAAATAAGGTTTTACATTCTGTAAGGACAGTGCAGGCCTAGGTGCAAATGACGATCTGCAAGGGGAATATATTCAGATACTGGGGCTGGATAAATATGAGAATTTTTAAAAGAGTGCGCTGCTTGCTTCATGGGGGTGAAGTTGCAGGATTTAAAATAGAATCTACCCAACTCAGCAAAAACAAACCATGTTCACTGATAGGAGGAGGCACCAATGATATATGTATCTGGATCCCAAATGTGAAAACTAAACAGAAATTCTTCTTATGAGGTAGCCAGAAATAAACTGCAACGACCACATCCTAACAAATTTGAAATGTAAGAACAATCACATTGCAACTCCATATGCCTTCAGAAGTTACAACTTTCATGAACTTCCATTATAACTCCAACTGTAAGAATTTAAAAGAATCCTCTCCCACATTCAAGTACTTGCAGAATTGTATGCTGTGTAGTTGCATACCTTTGAACTTGTGAACAAGATCAACACCATCCACAACTCGAATTCGTGAATCTGCAGATGTAATAAGAACTTCTGACAAACTCCCTGGTGCAAACTGTTCCAAAAAAAAAAAATATCAGTAATCATAAGACTAGATGGACTTGCACTTCATTTCTCAAAAATAAGAAAAGGTCATGTGCGGCTAAAGAAGCTATTATGGTCTAATGAAGATAAAAGTGCATGCAGTGCGAATATCCATTAAATTATTACCTGGAAACCAGTAATTTTTCTTATGATGAGATTTCTTCTTCTTATTCTCCAGATTGATCTGACATTTTTGCTGTAATTTATTTTCTGGAAAGAGGATGCACATAAATAAAAGGTGCACCCTTGAACAGAATGTTTCACTTTTTTAGGATAATTAACATGAAGTTACAATCTCAAACCTGTTGTGAAGTATAAGCGGCAGCTCCCCTTGTATGAGCCAACTAGTGCACCCTTCAAAATCAACAACAATATCTTTAACTGGAGCATGTCCATAAGGCAAGCATTCATGCTCTAACCTACTCGGACAACATAAATCAAGTAGTAATTACAATATTCACAGTACCAAACCTGGCCATCTGGTGTATAGCAAGCTGCAGTGACCATTTCATGCAGATCACTCCAATCAACAACCTGGTGATCAGGAATACTCCATATGCGCACCTTGCCATCCAGAGATCCACTGATGAAGTATCTATCATCAACAGGATTAAACTGGATGCAGGTTACTGCATCGAAGGAAATCCAGAGGACATTGTAATCAGTCAATTGATGAATTAAGATTTAACTATATTCATTCAACTATAAGTAGCAATGTGCCAAAGTTATAAAACTATGTAGAGTTCAGGTATACGGGTAAGAAAGAGAATTCAGGTATAGAGGGAAGAAAAAATTCAGGTATACTGGGTAGGGAAAGTACCATAAGCATAATATTACTCAAGAAATACAGATGCTAGGAAGTCATGAAAACCACTACTAATAAGCACGAAAATCACTATAATAACCCTATCGGTTACATGGACTGTTCCAATCCTGAAGAGCTCAACAAAGACCATCTCAAGAAAACAGAATCTGATCATCTAAGACAACCAACTTCTCATATTTAGGTTTGTTTCCAGCTTTTTTTTCTTTGTTTATTAACCAAATTCCTGTAGATATATCAAGATCTTATATCCTTTAGATAAGTTGTGAACACTCCCCAAAACAATCTTTTTATAGGATCCCATTGGACAAACAGCACCTCTTGTTATCTTCTCTGGTCTCCTTCCGACAACTCTTCTCAATGCCTACAAAACTCCTTTCCCTCATCCCTTACTGTTACCAACAGAAACCCTATAGCCAACAAGAATAGTAGCTTAAAAGTCCCAAGTGCCCTTTGCTTCCAACAGGTAACAGACTTCTCATACAGCTTCACAAGCACAAAAATTGGCATATCATTGGTACATTTCCAGCTGCTTATATCTGTGGCTTAAAAGGACGAATCCAAGAAGATAGATTCCATCCCCCACCCATCTTCGCTTTTCGATAGATTAAAGTTTTGGCAGGAACCACTTTTCAAAAAAAGATTTGGCAGGAACCGAGAACTTTATAACATAAGAACTAAAAAAAAAAAACTTGTCCAGTCAGGTAATGATCTCAACAATACCTTTAGATCAGTCTGTTTACCCACCAACACCCCCACCCTCTCCCAAAAAGAAAAAAATGAAATAAGCATCGTGGGAAATAACCTTTCTAATTTTAAAAACAAAAAATTTTGAATAAAGTAATATAGAATGCAGATAATTACCATAGTCACTGTGCGAAAAAATCTTTAAACAGGACTTGCTCGACAAGTCCCACAGCCGCACTGTTTTGTCCATTGAAGAAGAGAGCAATTGCTGGAGAGAAAAGAAAGCCATAAGTGAGATGTCTTAACTATACCTTTGTAAGTGCTCAACTTAAATGCACGGAATCAATTTGGTGAAGGGAACATAGATGAAGAGGGGAAAAAGTGATTTTTTATGGAAGAATGTAGTATTAAAAAATAAAATCTTAACAGAGATCAGTGAGAATGTCAACAAGCAAGTGAAGACTCTACCACTACTTAACATTGAGAACAACAAATCTGAAATATCTAAAATGTCCCTAGACAAGCAAATGGTGAGTGAACTCCACAGAATCATGAGGCCCAAAATGTTGCAGTTACAAGCAACCTTGCACATCAACCAATGGCTTCTTTTTATTGTGAATGAATGAGGATAGACAATCCAAACCATCCGTTTTCTTGAGAACACAAAAAAATATTGTTTGTTATTAAACCCATTATAATTCATGCATAAGAAAACAAGTTATTTGTTTGACCTATAGATGCACAAATCACATTCTCAGCACTCAATAAGACGAAAAGAAACCAGGGAGCAAAAAACCTTGAGAACATTCAGAGAGGGAAATAACCTGTACACCTACTTATCAGACATTTCTTCATATCAAACTATTAGCACATAGCAAACATCCAGCCAACAGGTTAATCAACAAAATAGTATCAGCTCTTATTTTCTTAGTAGCCAACAAAAGTAGCCCCTGGTTAATTTCTTTTGGAAAGTACCACTCATCGCCCTTTTATGGGCAACATATAGCTCAAAACCTTAAGAATATTGAAATCATAAACCAATCTTCCTTCTCTTCATTAAGTCGTACACTTGTATCATGGTGTTCTAACTTAAACCAAACAACAGAAAAGAAAATATTTTCTGCACTTCATAATCTACCATGAAACTTCAGGTTCGTCCTCTTTTCACTTTTCAAATAATGGGGTTTAAATACTAAACCTTGAGCTACGTGCTAAGCACTCTACTTCAGTTTCACTCTTTCTATCTTCACAAGGGAACACTTAAATATAAAAACTCTCACAATTGTTGTAGTCATGTCAAAGAAGTTTTACTATTTTATTCAGGGTGTGTTCGGTAGAGATTAAAATCGGATTAAAATTGAAAAACTAGCCGTTATTGTTGACTTTTATTAGACGAGTGAGGTCAATAACGGCCATATTTTCAATTTTAATTGAATTTTAATCTCTACCAAACAGGGCCTTAATGCATATATTTGTCACTGCATTACACATGTTACTTCTATAAAAGTTCTCGTGTCAAAAGGAATAACCTGCCTGATTTAGAGGCTTCAATAAGCATAAAAAGTTTACTTATAAGTAAATAAGTTTGTTTTAATATAATTTTTTTTTTAATTGTTCAAAGTTGGAAAAAGTTGTTAATCCTGACAATAATGTAATAATTACTTCAAAAAAGGTAAATCATTTTACTCAGTAAGTCATCTAAACCTGTTTGGAGATGCAAACATTTACTTTTTTAACTTAACCAAACATGCTCATGTCCTGCTCATTTTGTTTTACTTTTCCCTGGCTATGGATTTCAGGCAGGATTAGAAATTTATGGTTAGCTTCTCCAATATGATTCATCTTTAAATTAAACCTTTGAAATTTGTATCGCAATGGCCTAACGTTTCAAGTGAAGTACTAATCATTATATTTTTACTCAAAATCATCTGACTACATCTTAAGTAGAAACAAGCTATTATGAGGAACATTCACTATCTAGATCAGATACGTGATGATATTAAACAAGAAGCTATATACTTTTCCCATGGTGCCCTACATATTATTCACAGGTCATTTGGTATCTCTGCACCAGCCTATTAAACTCAAGCAGAATGAATATTTTTGGTCAAGTTTTTTTTTTTCTTCAAGTGGGGGCAGGAGGTCGAAGGAAGACATGGGGGTCCCCACAAGCATGCCTCATATAAGTTACGAATTTCCCTTTCATCACATACAATCTATATTGTATCAAAGAACCAAGCATATGCGTTTGAGTTACCACATAATTCATAGAACCAAGCTTTGGCTTTGAATCAATCTCAGATTTCTTTCCATCACGCTCCCCTAAGACATACTCATCTCTCAACCAAATTTCAAATAAACATTTTGTATCCCTATTGTGTACTTGACAATTAATCTTGCATATAAAGTCCCTTATAATATTTCTTGATGATGGAAGAAACTTACACAGGCCACTAGGCATCTCAAACAAGGCTTACAAACTCCCATACCTTTAGGAATTTTTAATTGCTGAGTAACATATATCAAATACATGTTTTTTGAATTTTATACATGTCATCTACATAGTAGGTGCTGTGAAGCAATTCTTTGACTGACCAATGCATGAATGAACCAGTGAAGACACAACATCCAAAAAATGCTTACAGCATTAATTTTTGGAGCATTGTTTTCATAAGCCATCACTACTTCAATTAGCTTGATATTCTTCAAGCACAATAATGATAAAAACCTTATGTATCACTTAACTTCTCAATCAACAGATTGCCTACTGTTTGGAACCACTAAAAGAAAATTACAAAGATACCAAAAATCGTGATGTGTTGCTTGACTTATTCAATGAACAAGAAATGTTTTCAATGTAGTTTCAACTTTCAAGAAAATAAACAATACCAGGTATCATAACAAGTCCCACGAACCCTGCGAGTAACATAAAGAGCTCAATCAATTTCATATGCTCCTTTTTTGAAATTCTAACTAAACATGGAGGATAAAGTTTCTTATTGCCTTATTATTATTTCCTTCCCAGGAAACATCATTGCTTATTCACTTGAATACCAAAAATAAACTGTACTCCTGGGTACGACTCCTTAATCTGTAAAACTCGTGTAAGATAAATCTTGTGGATAATGAAAGATTGATAATCTCGACTATATGTCATCCCTTCTTATACAGATAGCAAGACATGGTCTACATTGAATGAACAGATTACTTATGAGTCTAATAATCTTTGAGTGATTTGTTATTTGAATGACACGAGCAATTTCAGCTTTCAACTATAAATAGAAAATAAGGAAAACCATCAACCTGTTCCTCAAATTGATGGAAGGGAAGAATAAAAGATATCGAGGAATTTGAAAACTAACCTGAGACTTGGACCACGAGAGGTTTAACACATCATCTAGATGTCCCTGAAATGAACAGATAGGTTTCTCCAAAAGGGCAAAAATCGTCCCTGGTACCAAAATCTGTTCAAAGCTCACTGATTTTCTGCTTATAGAGGATCTCCCTCTTCTCCTCTTCTCAGAATGGCTGTCTAAATTTGGTGACATTGAAGAAGGCTCTGGTGATCCATTAGCCTGAAACAGAAGATTAAAATTTCCATCCTCCAGTTTATCCAACAACAAATCACCCTTCCTCTCTGTTTCAGAAACCTGCCACACGTGGATCACGCAGTCCTCACCAGCACTTGCAAGATACTTGCCATCCAAACTAAACTTTATAGTCCAAATTGACCCATTGTGTGCCTGTATCTCCTGGCTTTTGTATACTGCCGTAAGTTCTTTGACAGACTTCCCATATTGTCGGACCCGAATTCTTTCGGGCCCATGAAAAGAAATATCCTGGCTATCATCTGTAGCGGAGCTCGATCTCCTCCCACCCTTCTCAGATGATGTATCCTTCTCGTCACTACTACGTCTCTCCTTATGCCCTGTGACAGAACTCGCTACATTTTTTATGCTCTTCAACAAACTACCTCTCTTCTTTGACTTAGATCCGCCCCCAAAGCCCCCATTCGCATTTGCAGACAGATCATCCTTGTTCCCATCCTCCACATTCTGCCTCCTCATTAACTCTTGCACGATGGGAGATGTCCCGACACACATCTCAGATAACTCTTCCAAGGTCAACTGCCTCCCTGTATCCACTTCCTTAATCTTTTTCCACATCCCATCCTCCCACACCTCATTCACCACAAACTCCTTCCCGTTATCCAGATTCTTTATCATACACACTGCATTAACTTCGTCTGCTCCAGTACTCTCCGCCGCCTTGTCCAACTCCTCATTCCCTAAAATAGGCAATGATTCACTAAAGCTCCCATTTCGCATGGAATCTGTTCTAATCTTTCCTTTCGGAGGCTTATTTGGGGAAACCATACTGCTCACCGTTAAACTATTGTGGCTTCTTGATTTATTGACATTGTCAAGGCAGCTTTGTCTATGGCTCTGATGATCATTATTTACAGATAAACCAATCCCACCAGTACCCTCATTGACTGGTGAGGCGGTAGAAGTTGAATTAATCAAATGAATTTCAGAACTCGATTTACACTCCCCCTCCGATTTAGATCGGACAATCCCAGATGCTTTACTATTATCATTATCACTATCAATATTATTAACCATATCACTATGTCTAGGAATCTTGGAATTACTTTTATTATTATCGACGTAAGAAAAAGTCTCACCGGGGTTTATCAAGTGATCAGAAGAGATGATTCGGTTAAAGAATTCCGGTTGGGCGGAGGGCAAAAGGGAAGGGCGGTGGCGGAGAAGGGAGGGGTCACTGGTGAGGCCCATCTGGTGCAGGAGACGGAGTCGACGTTCCTCAACGGAGGAGGGTTGGGATATCCAAACGTCGTAGTTGTGGAACACCCCCCTGGGAAACGGTTCGAGTCTGACGGCATTGCTTTCTGGCGACGCACCGAAGCTGAAATTCAGGTTGGGTTCCTCTTCAGAGTCCGAATTGGAAGGGGAGCAGGAGCAGGAGGTGTTGGATGAAGAAAGCAACCGGTCAAGGGAATCGTGAAAACAGTCTTCGTCTTCTTCTCGTTCTCCAGCTTTGCTCATCGTTATTTTCCCATCGATAATGGCCCCAGTCACATTGCCCGATCCAACTCCCACTCGGGCGGGGCCGATCCTGATTCTCAAAACTTAGGGTTTTTCTGCAATATTTCAATGGCGGATTGTAGAGCAAAAGAGTAGAGTTTTAGAGAGAGAAGGTGCATACGGATGAGAATGGAGGAGAGATCACAGTACTGAAATCGGATTTTAACTTTGTGAACTCAGACCCTAATATGGGAGTGTCTGGAGAGAGAGAGAGAGAGATGTGATGGGATGGTTTTTGTATTATTATGTGCGTGTGAGGGGTTAAAATGAAATCAATTATGTGGTAGGGGAATGAAATAAATTGGGAATTTTGTTCTTTTTGAATTGAATGTGTTGTGTGTGCAGTTTGTTGTGTAGTGGTCAGTGGATATAGTTCGCTGTGTTTTTTAATTATACAAAATATTCATACAGTTTAGAATTGAATTATATTTATTTTTGGATCTGCTTAATTGAATTGAGCTGTTGCCTGTTAGAAAGAGGGTAGCAACAAAATATTTTTCTCTTAATAACAAAAATATTAATTTTTGGATCTAGTTAGTTGATTTTTCATCCACTTAATAGGTTAAAATATATCTAACATTGATTATAGATGAGTTCTAGACACGGCACGAATGACAATATTTTGAGATGGAGAAGATTTGTAGAACAAAATAATCATCTTATCATGTAATCTCAAAGATATTACATAATAATATATAAACATCTATGAATATATGTATACCTATTATCCAATTATCCTCTCTTTTTATAGGTCACAAATTATCAAATTTGTTGATCACGAGTTGTTTTTCAATCACATATTATTAAATTAATTTGTTACAACTTAACAAATTATGAATCACGATTACAAATTTAGTCGAAATCTTACATTTTTTTATGTCACAAATTATATATTTCATCGGTCACACATTAACCAATTTATTGATCACAAACACTCTTCCCAACAACAAAAACCACCTCAAAACAACTGCGATAGCTTGAGCCATTGCTATGGTAATTTCCACCTCCACCACCAACTACAAAACATTGCCAATAAAATCATTGCACAAACCAAATTCAAAATCATCGGCGCTATTGTAGGGGCGACTGTAGCACGTAGAGCAGCGTGCACAATGCCGTCACAACAACGTCATTTGCAGAGCGGTCGCTGTGGCAATGCTGCTCGACAATGTATTCCGATAGCATTGTTCACGAGAAAGAATATAGAGAGAGAAGCGAGAAGGGAAAAAAGGATTTATCTTATTGTGCATATGTGGTTAGTGAAAATGATGTGGAATGAAAATATTTGATGAAAAAGTTGATCGTGTTTTAAATTAACAAGAATTTTGCTACTTGTACATAAAAATGGTACATAAGCGGTTACCAAAAATAACGTGAAGAGAAAAGATTGGATGAAAATGTTGATTGTATGTTAAACTGACAAAAAATATAGTATCATGTGGACATTATGCAATCTCTTATTTAAACCTTGATGTACATGTAACATACCATAAATTGACAAATGAAAGTGTAATGTGGATAATATATAATCTCTTATGTAAGCATTAATATACATGTAGTAAGGCTCGAAAAATAATTATGATTTGAAGTGATATTTGGCGAGGTGAGAATGGAGTGAATTGGTAGATTAATTTAATTTTATTATATTATTCATTAATACTGAAAATTTGAATTATGGCATGAATTTTGAATAAAAAACAAGATTTTTTAATGGAAAATTTAAAAAATATGTGTGAACGTAATTTCCACTTAAGAAAAAGCAACCGCCAAGAGTTGCCGATTTACTGAAATCACATTTCCACATGCTGTTCCAGCCAATAACCATAAATTGAAAATGACATAACAAAAATAACTACTTCTGGGACCCTCTTATAAATGTCTACTACTCTCTCTCTCTCTCTCTCTCTCTCTAGTTTGGTGGCGGACACTGGGACACATCCAGACCAGATGCTTCAAATATGTATTGTAAATTAGGAAAAAAAATATATATATATTACTGTTCTCAACCTTTGAGAGTATTAATGGATTCCAACTAAAAATATTGTCAAATTGATAAACATTTGATGGCTTACATGGATGGAATCGGTCAAAAGTACCAGGGCCACACTAAACGAATGGCGGAAAGATAGGATGCAATTTTTGTAGACTTTGGAACCTAGTTGGACCCAACTCGTTAACTGGTCTTCATCACTTTGTCATCCACGTATATATTACTTGTACATTAGGGTCGTGAATGTTCGAACGAGGCTTCTTCAAACGAAGGCAGGGGAGATTGTAATTGTACATTCGTCGATACTAAAATTAATAAACATGCACGATAATTTAGTAAGGATACACATGAAGAAGTGAGACTAGGAGAATATAGATTTTGTTTTTCAAAAGAAATGTCAATTAATGGTTACATTTACAATGACACTAAGCATGATTATTTATATGCAATGATGAAATGATCATCGTGTCAAGATCAATGTTGCTACATCCTAGCCATTGTATGTCTACGATCTCCCAAAATGAGAATTTTGGCTCTCAATCGCTCTTGTAGAAATGCCATATCAAATAACATGTGCTTCGATGAGTCAAATTATAACTTGTACAAGGTGTTAGGATTCGAACCTCAACCACTTTGGACCTCAAAGGCCTATTTGATGTGGCTGAGGGTTGGGTCTTCTCTTATTGCCTCAAATAGAAGAGGAGAAACTCTCTATTGTGTTGGGTTACACGAATGCAATTTTCGATGAGGCTTTGGGCAATGCTCGGTACAACTTTGAATTTGCAGTCGACGAAACAATGAAAGGTGACCTCATCACCTCGTAAATGGTTGTCGTCAAGGCAATGAAGGAGACATATTTCCATTCAATGGCCTCTAAAATGATGGTTCTTAGCCTTTGAATTTGGACTTGTTAGGGGATGTAATTAGACTTTGCACGGACGGCAGGGGTGGAAAATAGTCGAACAACTGTGTTTCATTCTGGACATAGCATTATTCAATATTATACCATTCAACCCATAACCTTCTTCGCACCAATACCATTGAATCTTGATTTCCATCTTAAAATATCAACGTTATTTGACAAAGTAACATAAACTCTTATGTGTATTCATATTTAATTGGTGTGAGATTTTAGTCTTAGAGCGTGTTTGAATCCCATTTTTTGAATAATAAATCGATAGATAATGTGTGGTTAAAAAATAAGAAAATATTTTAAATTCATATGTAATATTATTTTATTGAATAATGCACGGTTGAAAAGAAAAAAAAAATGAAAAACAAAATGAATCCAGCAGTCTAACTTATTGATTATTTCATCTTTCATAAACATAAAATATATGTAATGGAGTGGCGGCAGATCGAAGAGACAAACAAAGAAAGACAAGGGACGGTGTGTAGTGATAATCATTATCTAAAGAGACAAATTATCAAACACATGGTGAGCATTTTGCGTTCGCCTTGTAATTGCTGCATTTATATGTTTCTTTCATGGATAAATTTATTTGTACACTATGGTGTACAGCCCTCCTCACATGTTAAGGGGGCCCACATGAATAAAATAATTGTGGATCCCCTCATTGTGAGGGGGCTGTAAAAGTATACAACACTTATACCAAACCTAATTCTTCTTTTATCCATCTTTTCCTTCCAGCTCCTGTTAAAAAGAGAGAGAAAATATTGGTGAGTACCCATTGTCGATCAATATTATGCTTGTTGAAACGCATGCATGTTTGGCGAAGCTTAATAACAAAAATAAGTAAGTGGGAACAAAAAGTAATATATCCAACTAACAAGAAGTTAATTGAAAGTAACTCTCGTGCTTAAGTTAGAAGGAGTTTTGGGTGGACAAAACATTTAAGTAAAGTTTCAACTAAAGACAAATATTTTAAATACCAATTGAATCGATTTTTTTTTATTATTATTATTATTATTTCTAATTTTTTTTTGACGTGATGGCTCTTGCTTTTGAGTAGTTGAGAGTGATTCATTGGATGAGTCATGCTATAGTGTCCACTTGAATGATTACACCCCCACACATTGGGGGAAAAATATTATTTTATTTTCGCATAACACACACCCATGTGAGGGTGTGGTCAAACAAGCGGTCATCCAAGTGGGTTGTTTAGCATTTTTTTCATTGGTTTGTCTAATTTCCTTTTGCGTGGTGACATTCAAGTTTTTTTTTATTATTTATTTAAAAAATAACCTTCTTTTTTCTTTTCTTTTCTTGGAAATACTAAATACGAAAAGGGGAAAAAAATTGTAAATCTAGAAGCCTTGTCAAGGACATCCAATAAAAGTTAGAATTCATTGCAACATGTGGTTTATTCTTCTCTTCTTTTTTTTTAGTTGTTGACAGGGATCCGCAGTCGCTATCCTTCGAATGCGTATTGGATAAATCATCGAATTGACGCAATAACCTGCAAATTATGTTAGCCAGTTGACCACACTAAGCAGGTTCGGTGCGACAGATTAGATCGAAAAAGTATTGACAGGGAAGAATCAAATTCGTAACCAAAAGTCTCCGCGCTGACCTACTCCACCAACTCGGTCATCCCATAAGAGGTTGCTTTTATTCTTTTCTTACTAATACGGTAGGTGAAATAATTAATAATCAAATTATTGTTTAAGATCTGAAAAGAATTAAGTTAGTATGGAAAACTAAAAATAGCACTTTTTAAAAACCTTTTTTTTTTTTTTTAAATAATATGTGTTTCCTAACTAAACAACATTCTCAATTCTATTTTGCCTTTAAAATTTCTCATTATTTCATTTTAAATTCACACTTGCATTCTTCAACAATTTTATAGAGTATCAAACAATTATTATTAGTATTATTCAATAATCTATTTCTCCTTAAATATAACTTGATCCAATAGAGGAGGTCAAATAAGGAATCGAGTTGAATTGAAACTTTTCAAACAATTGCATTTTTTAAATTTTATATGGTTAGTTAAAAAATAAAAGATCTTTTTGACAAAATTTTAAAACAAATCTTTTTAATTTCAACTCTTAAAAATGGGGGCCATTTGGGAAAAATAAACAATGTGATTGTTTGTCGTCGTTTTTTTTTTCAAATTTATTATTTGATTAAACATTATTTTTATCGTAAGATATATCTTTTATTAACTTATTATAAACAAATTCCGTAGGACCTCACAACTTATTAAAAAAAAAAAAAAAAAATTACGAAAGATAATCAATATTGACAGCATAGCAAATATTCACTTCTCTTCTAAACACTTTCCTAATTGTTTTTAGTTACCTTTCAATACCTTTAGCAAATATTGACATCACAATAAGTTTACCTATCAATACCTTTAGCAATTACTAAACGAATCTAACTTCAAAGAATGTGTAGAGACATTCAACAGGAAGCCTCCTGCCATTACCATTTTTGGTTTATAATCAATTAATTATTTAATTATTAACACTAATGTCTAACGTGGTCATCATTTATTTAGTGACAGACAGACAACGTGGCTTGATACTCAACAGCCTGTTTAAGCTTGATTTAGATGCCTTCATTAAAAAAAAAAAAAAAAAAATGCAAATTGAAGTAAAATGTATTTTTAATGATTTTTTTGAAGAATATGTGATTAAAAAAAGGAAAATTTTGGACTTACGTGCATAATATTTTATTCTGTGAATGTATGTTTGAAAACGAGTATATAGATTTTTTTTTTTTTGGAAATAATGATT
This sequence comes from Osmanthus fragrans, assembly GCA_019395295.1. Taxonomy (NCBI): domain Eukaryota; kingdom Viridiplantae; phylum Streptophyta; class Magnoliopsida; order Lamiales; family Oleaceae; genus Osmanthus; species Osmanthus fragrans. Next base: position 418,702 of record CM033346.1, read on the forward strand.
GTTGAACACGGGCTTAATTATTGGGTTTTAATTATTAATTGTGCATTTCGTGTAATAAAACATTTCACATAATCTAATTGTCAAGATACTTGTCACCCTTTTTTAATGAGTTTAATATGGCAACTTACCTATAATAGTTAAATATGTGCAATTTATAATATGGCGATGAAGGATTCATGAATTTATTGGGCTAGTTACTTAAATTTAAAAAATAATCATTTTATAAAAAAATAAAAAAAATGTGATCATGTTTACTATGACTGCAATTGGAGATCACGTCAATCACAATGTCACATATAATACGTTCAGTGCAATTGTTGGCAACTAGTTGTTACTTATTTACGATTTTATAATAATTGTGATAAATATTTTGTTGTTCATCAATTGGAGTATTCAACGTGCTGTCACCATTAACGATACTCGTGAAATTCTATTATGTTGTTGTAATAAAATATAATAATCGATGACGTTGATTTTAGATAGTATAATTACAATATATATATATATATATATATATAATTGACAATTAGAAAACCATGGGTTGTGGAAAGTACAATTAATGGAAGCAGCATTTTGGGCTTTGTACTATTTTATATAATAAATAAAAGATATGACAACAAATTAAACAATAATAATTGTACACAAATGTCTGCGAACATGTTGGGATAAACAGTATAATAGCCTGTTCTGTCTCTCAAGTCTCAACCCCCTTTTTTTTTTGGATGTAAATATAGTTTCTTTTAATATGGATCATTAAATTATTTATATTTATTAATTAAAGTCACCGTACTATTTTTCTCAACTTAAAAGCCACAGGCGAGCCAGTTTTTACTGGGGCTCCGTTTCATAATATTTCGATATAGGCCTACATTTGAAACGCCTTGGAGAATATTTCACATTGGATTTGGGATAGTTTGGGCCGTAATAAAAAAAGGTTGGATTGAAGTCATCAATTATAGCATGTATGATTTTATACAAAAGGAATTTTATGTCCTAAGATTTTTTTACCAAAATAGAGAGAATTTGTGGTTATTCTCAAGTAGGACTGGGCGAAAACCAGTTCGAACCAGTCAAACCGATCAATCCAACCGATTTGGTTTGGTTTTTTAGTTCATTTGGGTTGGGTTCAAGTTAAAAAATATAGGTTGAGTTGGGTCGAGTTCCGAGCTATCCACTAAAACCCAATCAAATCCAACCTAGCCTAATAAATTTAAAAATACTAAAAAAAAAAAATTAGTACTTAAAAACCAAAAACATAAAATCTAATAATCAATTTTTTTCCTCTACCACTCGTTGTGCCTTGGTCTCTTGACTTGATTTTTTGATGTGAATTTTTACTAAGCGCTTGAATTGAAAGTGGAGATTCCCAACTACGAGGAGTGTTTGCTAAATTTATAATTTAAAGAATTGCTCTTTAATGAATTACAAGGTATAATATGCAGGTATTCAACATGTATTTAATTTGATCATGGTATAATCTATTTAACAAGTTAATTCGAAATCTAATTTTAACTGAAAAACTTGTAGAATTCGAATATTACGAATATTTTGTTGTTGTTGAAATGTTGCAAGATTCTAATAATTAGATCTTGATTATCAGATTAAAAGCAAATGAAAATAAACACATTTTTAATAAGAATACCATTGAACATGGTCACCTTTTTAAATTATAAGAAGTTAAGGAGTCTGTCTTGGTTTTAATTAGTTCAAACAAATACACACATTTCATTCTGGCCTTCCAAATTAGTTAGTTTCTTTGCCTAACTAAATGATTATAAAGTTTATTATTTTCTTGCCATATTTGCACAATCTAACTTCTTATTTGGCAAATGTCAATAATTACATCAAAATTTTAAAAATGGAAAAAACTGACATGTTAATGGTTAACTATAGGTTCTTCGGGGGTGTCGTTTGAGATTTCACAACTTTGATCTAACTTATGAATGATGTTTTAAATCTTTGTCGAATCTTCGGCATTTTTCTATAAAGGGAGTCTAGATGACTTAAATTAAACATATTACTCACAAAATTAAATTTCTATTTGTGGGGTAAAAGATAGAACATTTTCACCCCAAATCATATGTTTAATTATGTGACTAAATTAACAGAAACGTTGTAATGGTGATGGTGGCAATCAGGGACAGACCCAAATGACTTGGGTTAGGGGGTCATAATCAAAATTTATAGTTACTTTATAATAAATAAGCTTGAAAAAATTATTTTTAAAAAAAATTGGGGGGGGGGGGGGGGGGTCGCTTGACATATTTATTTTGATTGTACTAAAAAAATTATTTATTTTTAATTAGAAAGTACACTATAAATTTTGATTGTGATCCCCTAATTCAAATTGTCTGGATCCGTCCTTGCATGCGGAGATAGATTTTGGCGATTTGTGTTAAAAATAAAGGTTTAGCATTAAATTTAAATAATAAAAAATTAAATCGTCTACTAAAGTGAAAAAGACGCAATAAGTTAACTATTGTTTCTTATCTGAAGCAAATTACGTGTATATGGAGTTTAGATAGTCTTTGGATATCTTTCCAGGAGAAAAAGTAATATTAATCACTTAGTCAAGAAAGATTTCTCTTTTTTATTATACAAATAGTTTATCAAAGCTTCTTTATGTATTCGTTAATTTCCTTACTATTTTTATCCAACCAATTTGACACTTACAACGAAATTGTCAAAGATATATGAGGCAAGTAATCCATTTAAATTTCTTGGTAGGTAAGACAATAACGAATTCACAGACAAGTTATATTTCTCCCAAAAGACTTGAAAACTTTTAAGTTTAAATTCATACATAATGGTAAGGAATGTTGAGTTTTAGTTCCCTCGAAAGAATTATTAAACTGTTTAACGTATAAATAGGTAAAATAAGTGAATAATACTTATTGAAACGTGTGATCAATAATGAATTCTAATAATTTATAAATGATGTATCGTAAGAATTGAAATCAATATATTATTTCAAAGTTCAATTAAATAATGGTTCATAATTATCTTTTAAATTAATTCAGAATAGAAAGATATCTTTCATGTATTCCTCTTCTATTAAAAGAGGTAATCCGTCAGTTACTATTCATTCATGACGTATTTTTTTTTCCATTTTATCTCTGTTGAGGAAGTTGTTTTTCCCTTTCTTATCTTCAGACAATTTAAATAATAGATTTATGAGTCTTTTGGTTGGATAGATAGATATGGTCAAATAATTGGTCAAAAATGTCATGCTAAGAGGCGGTGGCTGTATTGCTCTTATTCTTTGCATCTATATACAAAATCTGTTTGTTTTATTGTTGTATATATATTTTGTAGATACTTTATGTTGCTCAGTGAAGTTTAATTTTTAATAGCGGTTCGAAACTCAATAATCATACCGAAATAAAATATGGAATTGTGGAATAAACAAAATTCATAAAAAGAAGAAAATAATTTAAATCGACAATTTGGCCTCGAAAACGGCTCGCACCCAACGGAACTTGTTGGCCACGATGTGCGCGCTGAATAGAAGTTTCCAAATTGGGGTCATGAGCGTGATTCTGAAAATCGTAGCCAAAGTTATATCGGAAATACTAAGAAAGGACCAAAACTGCACAAAAGATTATTTTGGAGGACCGAAGTACAGAAGTGTCAAAAGTTTAAGGACCTAAAATTGCAATTTTAAGATGAAATTGATAGAAAAGAAAAAATATGAGGACTAAAAAGTACAAGATGAAAGTTGAAGGATTTGACGAGCAATTATACCGAGAACTTAACTGCAATAAATGAAAACAAAAAGAAAAATAATAATAAAAAAAGTCCGTCACACGGAGCACACAGAGCTCTTTTTTGGCAACAAACAACTTCCAAATCATCAATTTAAGTAGCATCACAGAGTTTTTTTTATTTTTATTTTTAAATTTTTGAGAAATATTTCCTCCCCATTTAATGATTTATTTTTTTCGATATAGAACGCGCATTCAATGCATTAAATAGCAGTAATGCCAAGATTAAAGTAATTCTTGTTCAAATATGATATTGAATTCTCCTGAAAGTTGATATTTCTATTCTGCAGAGGTAATTGTGTCAGTTTTCATCACTTTTCTAAAAAGTTTTATTGTTGTGCTCAAATATTGTTTTCTTCACTTCTGTCTTTATTTTTATTTTTTTTGACTCCCTTACCTACCATTTAAATACTCTTTTCGCTTCTCAAAAACTAATTCAACTTACATCTTTCTCTTGAATTCTTAATACTTAACACACTAATATTACCTTCAATAAAAGTTAAGTCATGCATTGCATGACCGAAAACTAGTAGAAGTACAAAAGAACAATTAAATAATACTTCTATAACATGTGCGAAAACTAGTAGAAGTACAAAAGAACAATTAAATAATACTTCTATATTACATGTGCGAAAATTTCTTATATGATATAGGAAAAACCAAAGTAGATAAACAACAAATAATGATAGAGAACTAATTAGTAATTACGTCCAAACTTTGATATTTAAATATATTACATCCAATGATTAATTACATGATAGCAGACTTTAAACCCATAAAACTTGTCAAAATATTAGACCTTACAAACTCAGACGTGCCCCATGCCAAGAATACTATAAATTCATCGGCGAACACGTGCACATAAGTACAAAAATAAACCAATCAAAATCCTAAGTTCCCATTTCTCATTTAATCTTTGACAAAATGGGTTAGAGATATGGCCATTAGTCAAGTCCAGAAGAAGTGGAGTGAAAGAAACCTCGAAAATTTTAAGAAAAGTACAATGTAACGTGTCGAATTTTCGTGATGCCAAATATTATGCTTTTTTTTTATTCGCTTTCTCCATCCCTTCTTTCGAGTTACGAAATTTTTTACCGATAGATGAGATATTAAGAAGAAATTGAAGATTTATTATTTATTATTTGATTTAAAAAATTCTAACATAATCATATAGTACCAATAGATGAGATATCAAGAAAAAATTGAAGATTTATTTGATTTAAAAAATTCTAACATAATCATATATTACCACATCATATGTATGTACATCAGTCTGTAAGTGAAAATAAACATGTAACGCAACCAATCTTTGAAAGGTTCCCAATGGTTAACAATTGATCCAATAAAGCCCTTATTTGATGGCTATTATAAAAAAAAAAATGGGGAAAATAACGTTTTGAATAGTAATTTTTTGAAAAATAGACGATTAAAAAGTATAGAATAGTTTTGAGTTTACGTACAAAATATTTTGTTGCGTGAATGTTTAGCTGAAAATGGATGTGAGAAATAAAAAGTTTCGAAAGTCGAACTAAGGCTAAGTGATTTTTAGCCCTGTTCAGTTAAAAAAGTTGATCAAAATATAAATTAAAGTCAATAATTAATTTTAATTACAAAATTTCGTGGAATTCAGAGCTTTTCATTCATCAACTTTTTATCAAAATTAATTTAAAATTTAATTTTTATCTAAACCAATTTGAACCTAATATATATATAAACCAATCAATTTGATATGATTAAAATAACTATACTTATGAAAACCTTATTTACGACTCCTATAAATTAGAATCGTTAACTATATTGACGTCAAGGTAAATAACTAAAATTAATTTTATTTAGTCTCTGTTTGGTGGTATTAAAATCAAATTTTAGTAGATTTTAATAAAGATGATAAAAAATTTGTGAATCTCATATATAATTAAATTTAAATTTAAATTTAAATTAATTTTAATTCTTAACGGAGGTTTGCTTATATTCGACTTTTGTTTATGAATACACGAAATATTTTTTATTAACGAGAGTTACGATATAACCTTGTCTAACGATACAACGCAAATAAAACGTGTCACTTATTAAACACGGTACAAAACCAGTGATGTCTCTACATTCGCGGTGAAAAAAACCACGCGTTGGAGTGTTTGCCGCTCTATTATTATGTCGATGGTTCATGCACCTTAACCGCCGTATAGTGCCACATACTATGACGTGGCAGCATTTTAAACAAGGATAAGACTTTTGTGGGACCCATTTTTCCGAGAATGACACTCGTTCTTATCTCTTTTACACTAAAACCTGTATAAATTACCGCCAAATCTCGGTTTTCAGAGAAAAAAAAAAGTTTCGACAATAGTTAGCAGCAGTTTCCTCTTTAACATTTTCAAAAAGCCGCTTGCACATTTGAAGGAAATGGGTATACAAGAAATGGATCCTCTGTCACAATTGAGTTTGCCACCGGGTTTTCGATTTTACCCGACTGATGAAGAACTCATGGTGCAATACTTGTGCCGGAAAATTGCCGGCCACCATTTTTCTTTACAAATCATTGGAGAGATTGATTTGTATAAATTTGATCCATGGGATCTTCCCAGTACGTGTTTTGTTCTACAATAACGAAATTCTTATTTTTAATGCATTTTTAGTATTTCATTTCTGATTTATAATGTGTTTTTTGAAGGCAAAGCTATATTTGGAGAAAAAGAATGGTACTTTTTCAGTCCCAGAAACAGAAAGTACCCGAATGGATCGAGACCGAATAGAGTAGCTGGTTCTGGATATTGGAAAGCCACAGGAACTGATAAGGTTATTACTACAGCTGGAAGAAAAGTTGGTATTAAAAAATCCCTCGTGTTTTACGTAGGAAAAGCACCTAAAGGAACCAAAAGCAATTGGATTATGCATGAATATAGACTCTCTGAATCCACAAAGAAAAATGGTAGCGCAAGGGTAAGTTCGACTGAACATAATATCTTTAAAAAATTAAAATCTTTGTTCGCTTTTATGCTAATGGGTTTTGTGTATTTTATTTTATGTAGTTGGATGACTGGGTGTTGTGTCGAATTTACAAGAAGAATTCAAGTGGAGAAAAGCCAACAGATTCTGGTTTACACAGCAAAGAGTATAGCCATGGTTCATCATCGTCATCTTCATCGCAGTACGATAATGTTTTGGAGTGTTTACCAGATATTGATGACCGTTTTTACTCTCTTCCAAGAATGAATTCATTAAGGGCATTTCAGCAAGAGGATCAAAAGGCGAATATTCAGAAGTCGGGCTCGTGGAGTTTTGACTGGGCCGATCTGGCTAATCTCAACTCGTTGCTTGAACTCGATCAAGCTCAGCCCAGTCAGACTCATGCACAAGCGAACAACCTCAAGATCCAGAATATTCATGGTCAAAATGATATGTATGCGCCTGCTGTGCCGCAGGCTGGCTCTGGCCATGTGGGTTCCAAGTTTGGCACTTTTGTCCTTGGGGAAGATGAAGTAGAGAGTGGACTCAGAACTCAGCGAGTTGACAAAAACTCGGGATTCTTTCCGCAGAATGCATACGCGTACACACACAGTTTCTCCAGCCCACTCGGGAATTATGGGGTTTAGGCAGTGAAATGTGAAAGTTTCAAAAGTGTATGGGTGAATTTTCATAGGAAAGATATTTATGGGTTCAACTTTGTAAATACATGGAATTCTTTGGACCAACATTTTGGCTTTAGATTTCCAGTGAAGTGGTGCTGCAAGGGAACCTTGTTGACGGAAGCGATTCAATGGTTGGTTTCAGGAGGACAAAAATTTACACTCCTTTTGTTCGTTGGGTGCATTCTCACAGTTTATTGAATTCTTGAAGAGTATCTCATGAATTAAGAAATATAAGTAAGTTGGGTGTTTAACAGAGGCTAATTAGACTCTTTAACTACAATATTTGATATATTTATATAATGTAGAAAAAGATATTATTGAGATACTCTTAGATTTGTTGTCCGATAAAATTAATTTGTATAAGTGAAATCATGATCGTGTTGTCATTGAAGTTCGAATGAAGGCGATGGTCTCCGATTTAGGTAGTCGTGACCATAAAAAATGCTTAGTCTAATTGTTCAATAAATTTCAAGAAGTAATAAAACCACATGTTTTTTTTTTCTGGTTTAACAATGGTCTCAGTAATGGGTAAAATTTAAAAGTTAAGAAGTTCCAGAAAAATTAAAATTGATTGAATCTCAAGTAATCATCGACTATGAGGTTTGGATGGTCGATTTTAATGCAAACTTCTTGTTCGGCCAAGCTGCACCAAGGAATCACGATCACAATTTAGGATCCTAAGAATGTCAATCAAAGAATTATACTTCAATTTTTTCAATTAGGTAACTCATTATAGTTGAGTTTGATCATTGGGAGACTACATCTTAATTTTGTCATAATTAAGGGAACTTTGTCCAATTCCATCATTAATTGATGTTGTTGGGTTTTTTGATACCCAATAATCCGGACGATGATGTAAAATCGATTTCGGATAATATTGACACCATAGATTTGGCTCGACTCGAAAATAACCTATACTTGTAATTGGGTTATTAGATTGTAGGTTGTGGATTAATTGATAGCCCATTTGTTTGGTTTAGACTTTAGTTTATTGTGGCCCATATTGTTAGCCCAATTAAATGACCTAACATCTAACCTATATATCCATCTTTCTTGCAACCGTTTCTTTTCATGGTGTGTGTGCGCGCGCATGAGAGAAAGAGAAAGGGAAAATAGAGAGGCAGCCGACTTGGGGGGAAAAGAGGGAGAGATTTTCCACCATTGTTGCATCTTTTTCTTTCTATTCCTGCCATTACCACCACCATTCATTCCTTTTTGTGGGGTTTGAGTGAAACTTGGAGCAACCAAAGTGAAGGTGAAGTTTGGGATCGAGTTGGGTAATGTTGTGTTCGTTTGATAAATTTTTGAACCCGAATCAAAAGTTTCTCGAGGGTTTTCCCCTACAGATGTCAAAGTTAGTGATTTTCGTATATTCGGGTGATGAAATTTGACAGAACTATCTTAATTCATGCAAAAGTTAAAAAATATATTTATCCATTTGAATTAAATCAAAATGTGATTTACTCAAATTGTGATGTATTAAAGTATAATTACTTGATTTAATTAATGTAAGATTACTTGATTAACGTTTAAATCAAGCATCTCCTGCTATTGGTCCAAAACCCCATTGGTAATGAGATACAATTAATGGCGGTAGTCTCGGTTTGAGAAGTTTAACGAGCTCTATCTTTAATAATTAAAACAAAATACTGAATTTGACTCACATATATATAACTTTTGCATTGACTAATGTCATCATGGGTCGTGGACGAAATATAGTGAAGAATACCGTAGACTATCTGTTGGGATCTAGGTTGTAAAAATACGCGAAAAAATGGTTGTTTATAAGTAGTAATCATAAGGTTAAAGTTTAACTCGCGGGGAGTGTAATTAAACCACTATTTTATGAAGAATTTTTTTTTGCAGTATTATGACCATACAAAATCAGAAAATAAAAAAGAAATAAAAGAAGAAGAAGAAACGGCAATTCGAGTCAAGTAATGACAATTTCTCCTTAAGACAATATTGCTTCGCAACGGTGCTTATGGTTCACAACACTTGTCTCCCAAGATACAACGGATTCGACTTGTGGTAGTAGCACTGCAAACCACAAGTTTCAGCTAACTTTTGACGAAATTCTCTCTCTTCAAAGGAGAACTTTTAGAATGATTTGGGAGAGTTTTGTGGCAAGCAAATAATGTAATGGTTGATGCACAAATGATATGGGATACATTATGACATTCAAAGGGTCATATTTATAGAGGATGACGGGTTGTGGGCGAAGTATTGCGAGCCAAAACACAACAGAAGCGAAAATTCATTTTCGCCCGCTTTCTCTTTCGAGCAGCACTTACATAGAGTTGGTCGCTCGTCACTGTTATCTGGCTTCCTCTAAATTTTCTTTCAACTTTGGACCGCAATTTTTCATTCATCCGAAATTGGTTTCGACCCACCAAATATACATGAAAATTTGAATTCCCTTTTCGAAGCAGCAAATCATTTGCATAAACGAGATCAAGTCTGAATATTTGGTCGAAGTTGACATAAAGTCACACTTTCTAATGTTTGATTTCGATTCTTAATCAATTTCCAACACTATCAACTAACTAACGACTCAGTACAACTAACTTATTGCCAGGGACATATAGGGGGGATCGGGCTCCAGTCCAGTTAATTTTTTTAGTGCAATTTTTTTGTTTAATATTAGTCTGTGTAATCCAGGCCCGAATTCGTCCCTGCTTACTACCGTGATGAAAAATAAAGTCATAAAAACTAAAAAAAAATTATCTCACATTAACGAACTAATTGCATCTTAAACAGCCCAATGGGGGGCGTAATTGAAAATTCTCCACCTTGCATCACTAATCTGGGAGATTTGGCAACGAGAAAGCCCTGCCAAACCTTTGGAGGATTGTCACCTCCGTTTGACCTATTGGATCACCTCAAAATATGACCTTACTCAAGGTTTACCAAGATGCGAGACTCGTTCAAAATGTTCTTTTATGTGAAGACCATGCCATAGGTGTGAAGTTAGTGAGTCATAATGCCATGCTAATGCTAAACAAAGTGCGTGAAAAGCAAAAGATGCCTCCACATGACAGGAGGACATTAACCCACTTGACTTCTACTTCTTAGATAACGCGTACATGCACTTCGTGCAATGTAAAAGTATAACGAGAAAAATTCAGTACTAATTTTCCTTCTTTTTTAGGTAATCGAGTAGCTCTAGCTTCATGGGCGGATATTACAGCCCAAGTAGTGGCGGACCTAGGATTTTAGAGCCGGTGGATCGTAAAATGAAAAATATTGAGATGCAAGAGAGGGGAACATGGGGGTTACCCCCGAATTTTTTTTGGGAGTTGAAGGTAGCACAAACATTCATAATGATTAAAGAACTTGTACAATTAAAATGATAGAAGTTTGAAATACATATTATTTTCCATTCTTTAATTGCTGCAAAAATGAAAAAATTATTAACTCGAAAATGCTCATCCGACCAATTACAGTAGTAGCCTGACAAATTGAAATCAGAACTACTTTTAATTGTGTTAGGCTGCTCAAAATCAAATTCAAATATGTAGACAAGAATTTCTATTCACTTTCGAGGTCTCAACCCATGCTACCAAACAGTTTCTTCAACAATTAGACGGATCTACTACAAGAGGTGAAAGTACTTCGTTGCTACTGGCCATTAACAACCTCAGGAAGAACCAAACATACAACTAAACCAGTAAAACGGACAAAAGAACAACACCTTAATATCAAAATAAATCACAACCTTCAATAACTCTCTGAATTCAAATATTAATTAACTAAAATTCATTTCCAAAGCCAGATTTTCGATTTTTCATCTAAATCTGTACTTATATCTAACATGGTATAATGAAAAATTACAGTATACTTTATAGATGTTATATCCTAAAATCTGTACTTATATCTAACATTTAACATATTATATCCAAAAATTGTAAAATATTTAAAAAAAAAAAAAAAAAAAACTGAAAATCTAGTTGGTCATAGGACGCACCAGGTCCACTGGTGGGTCCGCCACTGAGCCCAAGTCTGCCCCAGCCCACTTGCAAAATTCACATATAAAAGTTTTGGTTTTTTACTATCGCTATAACTATAGAATTTGAAGATGGATAAAGAATTTAAGCCCCAGACCAAGTGTGTCAAACTTCACATATAAATATCATGATTATTTGTCAAATTAAATACTGTTTTGTAAAGGCATGTTTGTAGGAGTAAAATATGTTACCTAAGTTATTATTCTTTTGATTTAGATAATCTTCAGTGTTTTCTTTTTACTATTATTTTACAGTACTTATCGAAAAAAAAAAAAGTTTTAACCCATAGCCTATACTCATAACTCGTCCCCCAATGTCAAAAATTTCGTATTTAATTTCAATTTTTATTTCCAAACTCAACCAAAATTCAATTTCTAATTTCACGTTCACATTCTCGTCCCTATCCATTTATCAGTCCTATTATTGTTCACTTTTCTTGATTCCAAGCTTTCTAAACAGAAATTATTAAATAGAATTCGAGAATAATTACAGTTCATCAAAAGATATTACGTATCTCTAATTTTAAACTTGTTAGATCCAACGTTATGAACATTTGAAGTGACTACAGAGAAGCTACTTCGGTTGGTATGGTTGATATAATTTCACTAGATAATGTCGTATTATAGTTTTTTTCCAGTTATATATGAATTTTATCAGTATAGTAAATCTTTTAAAATTTTAGACTTTCAGTACATATTAAAGTAAAAATCTGGCTCCGTCCCTGTCTAGCTTTGTCATTGGGGCTTTGGCTTTCTCAACTGAAATGGACATCGTCAACTATGTAATGGTCCATTTCGCACGATTTTGCTTCTTGTAGAAGAGATTATTGATGAAGCTACCTTTATTTTTATTTGAAAATTAAATTGTAAAAGAATTTCCTATTTCAAGAGTGCTTATAAGGGAAGTAATAATGAACCATTTTCTTTAACAGCTCATCTAATAAGAATCTGTTTAATTTGAATTAAAATTTGATTTTAGTGTAAGTCAAAGTCAAGCAATCAATACCAACTACATCTTTTATATGTCTCACAACTTTTTAGCTATACATTTCAAAATTTTCTATAACAATTTACTGAAAAATCTAATTTTAATATATACTAAACACCCTCTAAATGAGATACTTTCATAAAATTAATCAAATGAATTCAAAAATAGATTTTTTTTTTTTAATCTATCTCAAAAGTTCCTTTGACTTTGAAAGCTATGCCAAACGACCCCACATAAATTTGAGTTGAATTTGATTTTTGAACTCAAGCATGTTTAGTAAGCTGAAAAAAGGGGGAAAAGAAAGCTTGAATAGCTGTTAAGAAACTTTTTGCTTTGAATAAGCTAGAATATACATGCATAAGCAAGACTTCTAATTTTATTTTATTTTTTGAACGTAAAGGGTGGTGTCGAGTCGCCGTGAACGGCGGTGTCATGTGCCCAAAACTTAACGCGGCTTTCGCCAACAACGGTTAAGTCATGTGCATTGACTTTCTCTTTCATAAATTAATAAAATCAAATTTGTTTTAAGACAAAAATATTAATATAAAACAAAATTTACTAATAAAATTATAAAAACAAAACAGATGGGGACGTTTGTGTTCGAACGCCGTAAGAGAGGCACCAAAATAAAAAATAACTATGCTACTTATACAAAAGAGGTTGACATAATACTCACAATGAAAAATCAATTTTTTTAAAAAAAATTTATTCATGCAAAACCCACGTGCATGTGAGTGAATGTTAACATCTTCTGATAAAAGAGCTTTATTCAAATAAAAAAGGACCACCCTTCACAAATGAGGGGGCCAGCAATTTTTAAATTCATGTGGCCTCCCTCAATATGTGAAGGACTGTACACCATGGTGTACAAGTTGTTTTTCTCAATAAAAAATAATTCATTTTTTTTCAAAATATCATCATAAGATTCTCTATTTTAAAAGATATTATTTTGTAATTTAAAAAATATTTATAAATTTAGAGAGTAATTTTTTTTTAGATATTTCAATTGACTCTTTATATTTAACATTCATTGCTCCTAAACTTTTTTTTTCCTATCTTTAATTTTTACTAATTTCATTCTAAATTATTATATTATTTCTCTATATTGAAAATTGAAATATTTTTAATGCATTGAATCATAGAAAATTGTTTTGTTTATCTAAATTTGGAAAGTCAAACTCACTTTCTAGAACACCAATCTAGATGTCATGATAGTAATTAGACATCTTAAATATAATTTTTTTAATCATGCTATAAGTACAGACATTTTTGACAGAAAAATGCTTACGGACAACATTTGACATACATTCGTTGGAAGATGGAAAAAAAAAACAAGTGAATCACATTTCGACACATCAGCTTTGATAACAATTTTGTCAAAAATTTCTTGTACTTGAGGCTTTTGTCCGATTTATTTTCCTACTTTAAAAGTGATATATCAATTAATGACATTTGCATATCACGTAGACAGTGCTTAATATCAGTGATGCTAAATAGCATTACTCATTTTAAAATATTATTTTAGGCCTATTTGGTTCTCATTTTGGAGAAATAATGCATTTTGAATAATTGATTGATAAAGAATGTGAGATTAAAATTTAAGGAAAAAATTTGAATTCGTGTATAATATTATTTTATTAAAAAATATGTAGTTGAAAAGAATATAAATAAAAATGAATTTTAGAAAAAATAAGAAAATTATCGGCTTAAAAAATCTCTTGAATATATAATTTTAACAGTTAATTTTTTAAAATAAAGAGCATTTTATGTTTAAAGAAGTAAAAATGTTAAAATGGTATAATAGTAAAATATTAAAGTTATGGCTAAATTTCTTGATATACATAAATTATTACGGGGTGTTTGACTGATAAAATAATGTTATTTAACAATAAATTGGAGAATGTTAGTAGCTCAAATAGTTAAACTCGTACGACATGATTAGGTAAAGAGAATAATAATAATAATAATATTTAGTATTAACTTCAATTATCTTCACACTTAAACCAAATATTCTGCATAATATTCAGATCATTTTTTCAATATAAAGTAAATGACGGGTGTACGTGACAATAACAACATCAAAAACAGTAGGCTTCACCAGTCACCTAAACTAACGTCGTCAAAATACATTTGACATTAACAGAGACCGTGCTCTACGGAATTCTCGGTCTCTCTGTCAAGCAACGCTGTCATCTCTGGCCCCTCTGTATCTCAAAGCCGCGTTCAAGTGGGTTCCGGAGATCCTTGGACCCAGCAAAGCAATTTATAATTAATTATATTAACAACCAAAACATAACTAATATAATGGTATTACAAACGTGGAATTTGGATAAAAAGAAAATGAATTGTCTAAAATTTGTTTTATCGAGAATTATCGATTAATTATGTTTGTTTGACATAATTTTTCATCCGAAATATTTTAAAATTTTGAATATTTTGATGTGTTTGGCTCTTTTTAAATATTTTTTTTTTTTTATGGAAATAGTTCATTAAAGTGATAATTTTTTTATCATTGGGTCTAGAATTTGTTTCAATTACCAAAAAAATTATACTTAATATTATTCGTTTGACTTTATTTTTATTGCAAATTGTCAAATAAAATGATAATTTTTTTATCATTGGATCTAATATTTGTTTTAATTATATCCTTATACAATAAAAGAGTGAGTTTGCTTTTTGCCACGTGTCGCCATTTTGTATCGTTTTCTTCCTTTTTTTTTCTTGTTATTATATATATATATATATATATATTATACTAATTTTAAAAATATATAATCCTTATACAATAAAAGAGTGAGTTTGCTTTTTGCCACGTGTCGTCATTTTGTATCGTTTTCTTCCTTTTTTTTTTCTTTTTTTTTTCTTTTCTTGTTATTTTATATATATATATATATATATATATATATATATATTATACTAATTCTAAAAATATATAATAAATATATAATTTGATAAAAAAAATATCAAATATTTTTTAAATATTCAATTATAACAACACCAAAAATTAAATTAAAATAATTTTAAAATTTAGAATCTTCACACTAATAAAAATATTTAATATATAATAAATATATCATTCGTAAAAAAAAAAAAAATACGACGTCGTTTTGAGATAATTTCTTGCGTGAGTTTTTTTTGCCACGTATCGACAATTTGTATAAAAAAAAAACTATAAGTGTCAAAAAATATAAAAAATTTTAACGTAACGTCAAATTTTTTTTTATAAAAAGATTAGTTATATTTTTTTTAACACACGTTTGACGTTCGTTTAACTATTTTCGATATATCTATAATATAGTTCTCGAAATGAGTTTCGAGAGGATATAGAAGATTTATGGATTCGGCTACAATAAAAGAGTGAGTTTGCTTTTTGCCACGTGTCGCCATTTTGTATCGTTTTCTTCCTTTTTTTTTTCTTGTTATTATATATATTCCTTATACAATAAAAGAGTGAGTTTGCTTTTTGCCACGTGTCGCCATTTTGTATCGTTTTCTTCCTTTTTTTTTCTTGTTATTATATATATATATATATATATATATATATATATATATATTATACTAATTTTAAAAATATATAATCCTTATACAATAAAAGAGTGAGTTTGCTTTTTGCCACGTGTCGTCATTTTGTATCGTTTTTCTTCCTTTTTTTTTTTCTTTTTTTTTTTTCTTTTTCTTGTTATTTTATATATATATATATATATATATATATATATATATATTATACTAATTCTAAAAATATATAATAAATATATAATTTGATAAAAAAAATATCAAATATTTTTTAAATATTCAATTATAACAACACCAAAAATTAAATTAAAATAATTTTAAAATTTAGAATCTTCACACTAATAAAAATATTTAATATATAATAAATATATCATTCGTAAAAAAAAAAAAATACGACGTCGTTTTGAGATAATTTCTTGCGTGAGTTTTTTTTGCCACGTATCGACAATTTGTATAAAAAAAAAACTATAAGTGTCAAAAAATATAAAAAATTTTAACGTAACGTCAAATTTTTTTTTATAAAAAGATTAGTTATATTTTTTTTTTAACACACGTTTGACGTTCGTTTAACTATTTTCGATATATCTATAATATAGTTCTCGAAATGAGTTTCGAGAGGATATAGAAGATTTATGGATTCGGCTACAATAAAAGAGTGAGTTTGCTTTTTGCCACGTGTCGCCATTTTGTATCGTTTTCTTCCTTTTTTTTTTTCTTGTTATTATATATATATATATATATATATATATATTATACTAATTCTAAAAATATATAATAAATATATAATTTGATAAAAAAAATATCAAATATTTTTTAAATATTCAATTATAACAACACCAAAAATTAAATTAAAATAATTTTAAAATTTAGAATCTTCACACTAATAAAAATATTTAATATATAATAAATATATCATTCGTAAAAAAAAAAAAATACGACGTCGTTTTGAGATAATTTCTTGCGTGAGTTTTTTTTGCCACGTATCGACAATTTGTATAAAAAAAAAACTATAAGTGTCAAAAAATATAAAAAATTTTAACGTAACGTCAAATTTTTTTTTATAAAAAGATTAGTTATATTTTTTTTAACACACGTTTGACGTTCGTTTAACTATTTTCGATATATCTATAATATAGTTCTCGAAATGAGTTTCGAGAGGATATAGAAGATTTATGGATTCGGCTAGCGTACAATCGTCGAAAAAATTTTAAAGTTAGTTTGTTATCGAAATTTTCAAAATATTAGTTTGGAATGACCTACTTTGACGCGCCGTAACTTTCGCTACAATTGACTGTTTCGCACACCATTAACGTCGTGAAATACTAGGGCGTGAGTACTTCAAAATGATATTAAAAATGTAATATTTCGATTTCGTTTAATATCCCGAATTGAGCCCGAAAATTGAGACAAAAAACAAGTAATTTCAATAAAAAGACGAGTTATACGTCTTTTTTAACACACGCGTTTGACTATTTTCGATATTCATTTAGATCATTCGATATATCTACGATATAGTTCTCGAAATGAGTTTCGAAATGATATAGAAGATTTATGCATTCGGGTAGCGTACAATCATCGAAGAATTTTTAAAGTTAGCTTGTTATCGAAATTTTCGAAATATTAGTTTGAAACTGCGTACTTTGACGTAACGTAACTTTCGCTACGATTGGCCGTTTCACACACCATCAATGTCGTGAAATATTAGGCATTGAGTTCTTCAAAATGATATTAAGAATGTAATATTTCGACTTCGTTTGATATCCCGAATTAAGCCCGTAAATCAAGCCGAAAACATAAGTTTTTTAGAAAAAAAAAAAAAAAAAAAAAAGGAGGATCTGAAGCCGTGACCGTGTCACAGAGATGGCGGCCATCTCCGTGACCTCTAATTTTTTATTTTATTTTATTTTGGTTTTTTTTCTTTTTTCTTTATATATATATATATATATATATATATATATATATATATATATTATCCTAATTCTAAAAATAGAATAAATATAGAATTTGACAAAAAAAAATATATCAAATATTTTTTAAATATTCAATTATAACAACACCAAAAATTAAATTTAAAAATCCTAATAATAACATAACATAAAAGAGTGAGTTTTGCTTTTTTACCACGTGTCCCCATTTTGTATCGTTTTCTTCCTCTTTTTTTTTTGTTTTTTTTCTTTTCTTGTTATTTTATATATATATATATATATATATATATATATATATATTATACTAATTCTAAAAATATATAATAAATATATAATTTGACAAAAACAAATATCAAATATTTTTTAAATATTCAATTATAACAACACCAAAAATTAAATTAAAATAATTTTAAAATTTAAAATCTTCACACTAATAAAAATATTTAATATATAATAAATATATCATTCGTAAAAAAAAAATAATACGACGTCGTTTTGAGATAATTTCTTGCGTGAGTTTTTTTTGCCACGTATCGACAATTTGTATAAAAAAAAAACTATAATTGTCAAAAAATATAAAAAATTTTAAAGTAAAAAAAAATTTTAACGTTAAATTTTTTTTTATAAAAAGATTAGTTATATGTTTTTTAACACACGTTTCACGTTCGTTTAACTATTTTCGATATTTATTTAGGTCGTTCGATATATTTATAATATAGTTCTCGAAATGAGTTTCGAGAGGATATAGAAGATTTATGGATTCGGCTAGCATACAATCATCGAAAAAATTTTAAAGTTAGTTTGTTATCGAAATTTTCGAAATATTAGTTTGGAATGATCTACTTTGACGCGTCGTAACTTTTGCTACAATTGGCCGTTTCGCACACCATTAACGTCGTGAAATACTAGGGCGTGAGTACTTCAAAATGATATTAAGAATGTAATATTTCAATTTCGTTTAATATCCCGAATTGAGCCCGAAAATTGAGACAAAAAACAAGTAATTTCAATAAAAAGACGAATTATACGTCTTTTTTAACACACGCGTTTGACATCCGTTTTACTATTTTCGATATTCATTTAGATCATTCGATATATCTACGATATAGTTCTCGAAATGAGCTTCGAAATGATATAGAAGATTTATGGATTCGGGTAGCGTACAATCATCGAAGAATTTTTAAAGTTAGCTTGTTATCGAAATTTTCGAAATATTAGTTTGAAACCGCGTACTTTGACGTAACGTAACTTTCGCTACGATTGGCCGTTTCACACACCATCAATGTCGTGAAATATTAGGCCTTGAGTTCTTCAAAATGATATTAAGAATGTAATATTTAGACTTCGTTTGATATCCCGAATTAAGCCCGTAAATCAAGACGAAAACATATATTTTTTAGGAAAAAAATAATAATAATTCCCTATGTTCACGGAGATGGCCTAGCCATCTCCGTGACTCTATTTTTTTATTTTCTTGTTATTATATATATATATATATATATATATATATATATATATATATTATCCTAATTCTAAAAATATATAATAAATATATAATCTGACAAAAAAAATATCAAATATTTTTTAAATATTCAATTATAACAACACCAAAAATTAAATTAAAATAATTTTAAAATTTAAAATCTTCACACTAATACAAATATTTAATATATAATAAATATATCATTCGTAAAAAAAAATAATACGACGTCGTTTTGAGATAATTTCTTGCGTGAGTTTTTTTTGCCACGTATCGACAATTTGTATAAAAAAAAAAATTATAAGTGTCAAAAAATATAAAAAATTTTAACGTCAAATTTTTTTTATAAAAAGATTAGTTATATGTCTGTTTGATATTCGTTTAACTATTTTCGATATTTATTTAGATCGTTCGATATATTTATAATATAGTTCTCGAAATGAGTTTTGAGAGGATATATAAGATTTATGAATTCGGCTAGCGTAGACTAGTCGAAGAATTTTTAAAGTTAGTTTGTTATCGAAATTTTTCGAAATATTAGTTTGGAACAACGTACTTTGACGTAACGTAACTTTCGCTACGATTGACCGTTTCACACACCATCAACGTCGTAAAATATTAGGCCGTGAGTTCTTCAAAATGATATTAAGAATGCAATATTTCGACTTAGTTTGATATCCCGAATTAAGGTTCAAATAAAAGCGAAAACGAAAAAAAAAAATGAAAAGGATTGCATGTCTCGCACTGTGCGAGACGTGCACTTGCGGCAAGTTGCGTCTAGTGCACGTCTCGCACAGTGCGAGATATGCACTGCATGTCTCGCACTGTGACCGTTTCATGGAGATGACCAGACATCTCCGTGACTCTATTTTTCTTTTTCTTTTTTTTGTTTTTTTTTCTTGTTATTATATATATATATATATTATCCTAATTCTAAAAATATATAATAAATATATAATTTGACAAAAAAAAATATCAAATATTTTTTAAATATTCAATTATAACAACACCAAAAATTAAATTAAAATAATTTTAAAATTTAAAATTTTCACACTAATAAAAATATTTAATATATAATAAATATACCATTCGTAAAAAAAAATATCAGATATTTCCTAAATATTCAATTATAAAAATACCGAAAACTAAATTAAAAAATTTTAAAAAAATTAAAATCTTCACGCTAATATAAATATTTTTTGCGTCTCACAATTACTGTTAAGCCTACTATATATATCGTATCCTAATCCTAAAAATATCTAATATATAATAAATTTACAATTCGACAAACCAAATATCAAATATTTCCTAAATATTTAATTATAAAAACATCGAAAACTAAATTATTTCTCTCAGCTTTTGTGACTAATACACAAAAAATTTTATACAGTAAAAAATTAATTTGTGTAAAATAACGCAAAATTACCCACGCTAATATATAGCCAACTACACTACAGCACATGCCTTGCACGCATAGTTGTCAGCACCGGACCGGATGCCGACCCGGACAATGCAGTGGGTCATCGGGTCAGTGGTTCAACTGGCGACTCGGTGGTTCAACCAGCGGGTCAATTCCTGTTAAAAATATTATTAACTATTTTTGTTGAATGAAATTTTTTTCTATTTTCTACTAATAACTAAATTAACATCATATTGTTTTGTTAACTAAATATCAATTTCTATCCCAATTTCACAAATTATAGATCATATATAGTGAACTATGGATTTCAAACAATAAAAACAACAATCAATCATATAAAAAAAATATACTTTATATGGTGAAGTTCAACAAGATAGCTTCATATACTTTAGAAATATTCTTGCAAAAGTAAAATCATCAATCAAAAGTTAAACGTGGATAAAGATCATGTTAACAAAGTAAATTATTTGAAAGAAGTCAATATCTTCTCAATCAAGAAGAGTTTGAGCGCATCCATGCGGGGGTCTCGGACATAAATTCTTCAATTCCCTCGCCTTGTACCAATGATGGAGTCTCAATCATACTAAAATCCGCGATTCCATTGTTTGTATCACTTCTATTATCATTTCCGTTGCCATCATTTTCATCACAATCCAGATCAAGATCAACAAAATGTAATTCATCTGAAATTAGTTTCAAATTTGAACGTTACAACATTTGTACTTTAAAAAAAGAAGAGACAATAGTATCAATCAAACAATTACCATCATTTTTATCATTTTGTATGGAGCATGCACCCAAATCACGACGAAACGTCTCCAACTCTTCATCTACCAAATTCGGTGGCTCCTCCTCTAACACCCAATTGTCATAAGTGCCAAATCTTTCAAAGTCAATAGGATCATAGTTTCGAGTCTTGAAATAATTCCTAAACCAAGTTTATTATCCAATTGATAAGTAATCAAAATATAATTGTAATAAAAGAAAGCAAAATAACATTACCGTTGTTGCAATCGTAAATTGTAATGAACATAAACAAGGTCATTAAGCCTTTGGTGTTCGAGTCTATTTCTCTTTTTAGAATGAATGTGTTCGAACATACTCCAATTTCTCTCACAACATGAAGAACTACATGTTTGGCTTAATACTCGAATTGCAAGTGTTTGTAGATTTGGTGCACTGCTACCATAACACATCCACCATTCATCTGTACCAAAATAAAGAGAAAATAAAATAGACATGTTTTAATGTTATATAAACTGAAATCAAAATTTTATAACATAACAAAGTACATAACACGAGAATAAAATTTACCAGGAACCATTTTACGACGATCAGCTACAACAGATACACGTCCGAAGTCACCATGTGCTTGCCTAAATAGCCTCATTTCACTAGTCAATTTGGTTATTAAATCAGGTTGACCATAAGCATATCTCTCGATTACATCTAAAAGTCCTGAAATAGTTTGTTTATGGTTATCCATATCAGGATTATTGTATTGGAAACACGGATTTAACCAATACCCAGCGGCATGAAGATTCTTCTGCAATTGTCTATCCCATCGACTCTGAATAATTTGCAAATAAGGAGCTATTCTATTCTTCCTTCTTTGAAATCTACGTTCCATCTCACTTTTTACCACATGAATGGCTTCATACAAGTAGCCCATTGAAGACTTTTCATCACTATCAACAATCCGTAGAACACGAACTAGGGGCTCAGTAAGTTGCACAATAGTAGAACACTCTTTCCAAAATACAGAATCAAGTACATCATCAACAAATCTTTTTCCTTTAGTGTCCTTTGCATATGCTGATACAGTCCATTCTCTAGATGTCACCATTTCTCTTAATGAATCCTTTTGGGCCAATATGCTCTGTAAAGCAATGAAGTTAGTGGCAAAACGAGTTGCACCAGGTCGAAGTATTTCCTTTCCTCCAGTAAACTTTCTCATCAAATGCAATGGGTAGCAATGATTGTATATGTATTTAGTGATTTGTGATGCTTTATATACGACAATACTAACTTCCTCAAGCTTACCAATATCATGAAACATTAAATTAATGCAATGGGCTGCACATGGAGACCAAAATAATGTTTGAAACTCTCGCTCCAATAACCTACCAGCGGCAACATAATTTGCAGCATTGTCCGTCACCATATGGACCACATATTCTGCACCTACAAATAACACAACATCTCGAAATAACTTGTATAACATGTCAGCACTTTTTGATTCATCTGAAGCATCTACGGATTTTAAGAATACTGTTCCTTTCGGACAATAAACTAAAAAATTAATAAGAGTTCTTTTACACCGATCTGTCAAACCATCTGCCATAATTGTACAACCAGTTGTCTTCCATGTTGAACGATAGCTTTCTACATAGTTCTGTACTTCCTCGACATTTTTAGCCAACAAATAACCACGAAGAGTGTGAAAGTTCGGGCCTTTATAGCCAGGACCCATGCTAGCTATAGCATCTATACTTTGTTGATAATACACAGAGTTTACAGCATTGAAAGGAATACATGCATCAATCACCCATTTTGATATAGTGAGATCACATTTCTCTTTAGCTTCTTTGCTCTGAAGAACACTTTTGATAGTAGGTTGGTTACCAGGTCCCGTTCTTGGCATGAAGTAGGAACCAATTCCCGTTTGTTGTTTTAAATGTTTAGCTCCCACTTTTTTCCTTTGACTTGTCTGAATAGCTATACCATTCCCTTTAGAACTAGGAGGGATGATCTCTTGAACATCATCATCACCCAAATATCTATACATTTGCTCTTCTTGTTCCCGATAATAGGAGCTATGTGGGTTACATTCATCAAGAACTTCTTGAGTTCTACGTTTTTTTGCAGCAAAGTTGTCCAAGTTTTCTTTGATTTTAAATCTAACATCTGGAGGTACTCTACGACAAGAATCTACATCACCTTTTATTCCCGCTAAATGTTGTTTGACTCGATTAATGCCACCTCCAGCAAAACTCTTTCCACAATATAAGCAAACAATTTTTTTTTCCCATTAGTACCACCTTCAATAATCTCTTTACAATGACCCCATGCTATATCTGTTTTTCCTCTAGCTTGACTTTTTGATAGAGGAGAATGTGGTGTACTATCATCACCAATGAACTATACAAAGACACAAACATGATTATTGTATTGCAGAGCCACAAACAATTTTAAGAGCATTGCAACCGCTAAGGCGATTATTGCTAACAAGCACCTCGATGACAGCTAATAGACGCTCTAGCATTCCACACCAGATTATGAAGCCAATTCTATTTGTAGTTAATCTATTTTTATCTATTAGTTCATTACATAGTCTCACAGCAAATTAAAGGGCAGAAAAAACATTAAAGTTCAATAAAGATTATGAAACCTAAAATGCAAAAGGAAATCTCATCTGATCAAGAATAAGCAGTTGTCCAAATGACAAACACCTGAACAAACTAAATTGAAAACTTATGTTCTGGCTTTCTTTGATTATCATGAAGTTAGTGACATAGGATTCATCACCGCATTTTCAGTCCACCACCTATTCGCCATTCCCTTTTCAACTAAATTGTCTCTCTTTAAAAGGCACTAAAATCAAATCACTCTTGAATGCTCTAACCAGCAACCTTCCGTTACACTGGGTAGTAGAAACAGAAATTACAATGCAAAGTGTAAGAATAGATTAATTCCTTGTTCCTTGTTTGATATATCCTAGAATGAGATCTAAATAAGACAAGACCCAAAGCTAACAGACAGCGAAACTGATAAGTGCGGTTTTAGCACTCATTTAGACCGTTAAACTTAGATAGTTGTTAGTTTTCTATTATTAGTTTTTGATTATTTTTGTTACTTTTGTTCCTTAGGTGAATTCCCGAGTTGTTGGTTGTCGATGTGGTATTTTGAGCGTGAATTGAGCCAAAACGATTGAAGAGAAAATACTCCAAGATTTGGCAACCAAGTTTATCACAATTAGGAGGAAGATGTATGGTTTGAAGGGAGGTGAATTGGAGTGAAAAATCAGAAAATGAAGTTGGTTCAGAATTTGGCCTATGCGTATACGCATAGGCCTGCAGGGTGTGCGTACGCACACTTGCCAAATTCAACTACTGAAGCTTAAATGTTTACACTATGCGTACGCACACCCAGACCTATGCGTACGCATAGGCAAAATCTGGAGCAGAACCCGGGAAAACACGCGAAACCCGATTTTGAATTCTTATTTCATCCCTTTTATTCCAAACCCGTTTTTCCTCTTCAAAACATCTTAAATACGACTTGGGGCTCATTTTCTAGGGGAGAGGAGGAGGAGGAGTAGACCACAAAAATATGAGAAAAAACTTGGGAGCTCCTTCAACCATGGTGATTTTGGGGAAGAAGAAGAAGGGGAATGCTCATTGGTGTTGAAGACTTCATCCATCTATCTCCTTCAATAAGCTTTTCTTTTCCTTTAATCTCGTTTTCACCATCTTGTTGTAGTATTTTGTTAGCTATTTTTCAATGCTTTATGGATAGTTAACTTGTATGTGATTGGGGGTTATTTTAGAACCCTAGAAATGATGATTTATTGATTGGTGCTTTATTGTGTTCTTGAGATTGATGTGGTAATCCATTGTGTTTATTGTTTATATTATTCTTCTCGATTGTTTGGGATGACAACTAGATGATTGGGTTGTTTCGATATTTGCTAATTTGGGATTTTTAGTACGTAATTGCTAATTCGACCAAGCCCTAGTAGCAACTATATTTTGATGGATTATGAGGAATTTTCTATTAAGTGTAGGTGGATTATCACTTAAGTTAGTAAACCGAGCTTGTGTGTTTGCGCTTAATTCAATTCGTCTCTTTCGTCGTAATGCTTTTGTTGAATTAAATCTAGCGAGCTTATCCTAGGTTGTTTGATGAAAAGGGTTGGGTAACGATGCTTATCTTATTCAACTAATATTTAAGAAGAGATTGAGGTAATCGAGCTTGTGATTATTCTCGAATTGTTGTTGATCTTTTGAACGAAAATCCTTTGCGAACATCGATTAGAAAATCATTCTAGCGGCGAAGAAATATCCCTCGATCACATTTCCACTCCTTTGTTTGCTTTGTTATTTTAGTTCTTTTACTTTATGCATTTATAGCTTTCTTTAGTTTAAATCAAACCAAACCCCCCCCATTTACGTGCTTTCCGTATTTTATTTTCTTATTGCAATTGACATAATTGAAAACAATCTTCTGCGGGAATGACCCTTACTTACTACAATACTACTTGAACGACAAATTTCATAAAAGTAAGGAATATTTTTGACGCCCCTTTGGTGGCGATCAGAAACCATCCAAATTTTGCCAAAAACTAAAGTGAAAACATAATATTTTCTTCTGTGAGTAAAAATCCATTCAATATCCACAGAAGTTGAGGAAAAACAGACAACAAAAAGCTTTGGATTTACGAATAAAATCTTTATTTAAACAAAAAGCTTTATTTAAACAGACAACAAATTTCCAGTAATCTACAGCAAAAAATTGAGGAAAAGTTTCAAATTTACGAATAAAATCATAAAATTAGAACTTACATCTTCTTCTTCCATCTAATAAGACTTGAAATTCGAAGCTTTGGATTTTTGGGAGAGAAATTTCGACTGCTGGCCGACTGCGCTTCTACGGTAGGGCTTCAATATCGTTTGTGCTTCTCTCAGTTCTCTGGTTTGTGAAGGAGATATAGACCGGGCGGGTTTTATGGTAAATGGGCCAGAAATTCTGTCCGGGTCCGGCGGTTTTCCTGGGCCTTTAACGGGCCTCTTGCATTCCAGTCATTTTACTTAGCTCGGACCGGACCATGGTCCGGTTCGACGATTTTCGGTTCGAATCGGCCGGTCCGGTCCGATTCTGACAACTATGCTTGCACGTGCCTTCCACTAGTATATATAAAAAAGAGAGGTACTGTCAAAGGGGTGTGGCCGAGTTGGTCAAAAAGGTACGCTTGGGAAACCAAGTAGCTCTCAACAAGGGTTCAATCCCCCCCTGAGGCATACGCTGCCTCATTTGAGGTGATTTACCTGGCTGGTATGGTTTGCGGGTATTGTGCCAGCCCCCAGGTTTATCCAGTGCGCACTGGTGGTCGGGCCTCCGCTCTATGAGTGGTCGGGGCTCTGCCAGTAGCGACTGCGGGTTCCTGGGTCATAAAAAAAAAAAAAAAAAAAAAAAAGAGGTACCTTTTCAATGAAAAGGTAGAAAATGGGCGCGTGGGAGAGGGAGGAGAGGGGGGTTCGTCGGTGGATTTCAGTTCCCAAGAATTTGGTGGTCATCAAACCGACTAATTTAGCCAAAATGAAAATTGATTTCTTAGTTCTATGAAATCTGATGGCCATCAAACAGGCCCTTAGACAAAAAGCATACGGGTAGAACTTGGCTCTAATATTCCACTGTTACATAATATTTTTTCTGTGTTGAAAATGGTACACATATTATCTCTTGGGAAACAGCTGTTGCATATTCCATTTTTGGGATTTGAGTTTTTTTTTTTTGCAACCATGTTATGTGCACTTTCTCATTTACTTGATCTTATCCTCCCCTCTCACATTAGTGACGTGTGAGGCATATTTGTCTTTTATTCGATCCCACTCGTCCCTCACATTGGTGACGAGTAGGGCACATTTATTAAAAATAGGTCTCGATCTTCATATGAGAGCATCGATAGGGTCGGATAATTCAAAGGATAAGTCAAAAGGTACAAATGGTTTAATTTTTTATTTTTTTTGTGGGTCCAAAACATTTTTTTGTTCTGATCGAATTAAAATCAGATTTTTTTAGTATATTTTGATTTTGATAAAATTTGAAGAAACGTGGGTTTAAAATTAGTTTTTATTTTTTTCTTTTGCTCTTTGCTATCTCTGTAAAACGACAGCCTAATTGACAGTCTGGAAAGAGCTGGTGCAGTTTGCACTGCAAAAAGCTCTACTACTTGAAATCGGTGGAAACGTGTTTTCTTGGTGGCAAATGCTTTGCATTTCAGTCCATGGAAATTTATAAGTCTTTAGCTCTGTGAGTGAGGTAAGGTTCTCGAACAAGCTTCGGTCTTTTCATTTTTATTCAACAGAACCTCCAAATTTTCTGATCATTTTATCTATTTTTTAGGCCAAGTTTGTCTCTGTTGCACATTCATTCTTTATTATATTGGCCATTTGTTATTAAGCATTGTTTTCTATAGATCTTGGGATAAACAGGTAGTGATTTTTGGGATTTGTGTGTATAGCATTTGAAGGCTTATTTGGGATTAAGTTGATATTTTATTATAATTGGAAATTTAAAATCTTGGCTTTTCTAAGGAATTTTCTCCAGTTTGAAGTGGAGGGTGTTGTTTGTTTCTGTTATTGAGGATTTGGGATGCTTACAACGTTTTCTACTATGAATATAGTAATGTGGGTAGGTGTGGTTCTAGGTATTCTGAGTCAAGGATCTTATTCCTCGTACACTCCTGCTGATAACTACTTGCTGGTCTGTGGATCTTCACAAAATGTCACCTTTAATGATCAGACCTATGTTCCTGATTCAGTACAATCTTCAGTTTCTTTAAAAAGTCTGGGAAATTCTTTTGTTGCTACCTCCAAGTCCACTGCCCCATCTCCAATCTACCAGTCTGCTCGAATTTTTACGAGCATGACATCTTACAAATTTGATATTGAGAAAGAAGGTCGGCATTGGATTCGCCTTTATTTTTATCTTGTTCCCGGCCACAATTTGACCTCAGCCTCGATCACAGTTGTTACTGAGAACTTTGTGCTCTTGCACAACTTCAGTTTCGAGACTTTCGATGATACTTACCTCTTTAAGGAGTATGCAATCAATGTCACATCGGGTAACTTGGTACTTAATTTTATTCCTTCAAATAACTCTATTGCATTTGTTAATGCAATTGAAGTTGTTTCTGTCCCAGATAGCTTGATCCCTGATCAGGCAGTGACTGTACCTCCCTCTGGTGCTTTTACCGGGCTTTCTGGACTTGCTCTGGAAACCCTTTATCGTTTTAATATGGGTGGTCCCTTGGTCACTTCTCAGAACGACACTTTGGGAAGAACTTGGGAGAATGATGTTAAATACCTTCACGTCAACAGCTCAGCGACTGTTGTTTCAGTTAACCCTTCGAACATAAAATATGGTCCTGCTGTTGCCCCAGAAATAGCACCAAATTCAGTTTACTCGACTGCTGAAACCATGGGAGATGCAAATGTAGTCAGCGAAAACTTCTACATCACTTGGGTCTTGCCAGTTGATCCAAATTTCATCTATTTTGTTAGGGTACACTTTTGCGATATTGTGAGCAAATCTATGAACAGTCTGGTGTTCAATCTATATATAAATACCGATATTGCGTTTCGGAGTCTGGATCTATCAAATCAAGCTGGAAATTTGGACGTCCCTTTCTACAAAGATTTTGTCTCCAACACTTCTGCTGGTTCGGACACACTCTCGGTTAGTGTTGGTCCGGACACAAGTTCCAATTCCGTGAATGCTATCATGAACGGCCTGGAAATCATGAAGATTAGCAATGAAGCTGGAAGCTTTGTTGGACTTTTGGCTGTTGAAACTATCATTGTCGTTTCTCCAAAGAAGAATAAAATAGGTATTATAATTGGCTCTGTGGGTGGAGCAGTGGCTGCATTGGCGTTTATTGGGTTGTGCTATTGCTGCTTGGCGGCCCGAAGATCAAAATCCGCCCTCCAAGGAAATACATGGCTTCCTCTGTCTTTATATGGAAATTCTTTAACAATGACTAAAATGTCTACCCTTTCTAAAAAGAGTGGAACAGCAAGCTGCATTTCATTAGCTTCCTCCAATCTCGGCCGATTCTTCACTTTTCAGGAAATGATGGATGCAACAAATAAATTTGACGAAAGCTCTCTCCTTGGCGTTGGTGGTTTTGGCAGGGTGTACAAAGGAATAATGGAAGATGGGACTAGAATTGCTGTCAAAAGAGGAAATCCAAGATCCGAGCAAGGACTCGCGGAATTCAGGACAGAAATTGAAATGTTGTCTAAGCTTCGCCACCTTCACCTCGTGTCTCTTATTGGCTATTGTGATGAAAGATCAGAAATGATTCTGGTTTATGAATACATGGCGAATGGGCCTCTCAGAAGCCACCTATATGGAACAGATCTCCCGTCTCTCTCTTGGAAACAGCGACTCGAGATATGTATAGGTGCTGCTAAGGGACTTCACTATCTCCATACTGGGGCTGCTCAAAGTATAATTCACCGTGACGTGAAAACAACCAACATACTATTGGACGAGAACTTTGTTGCCAAAGTAGCTGATTTTGGTCTATCTAAAACTGGACCAGCTCTTGATCAAACCCATGTGAGTACTGCTGTTAAAGGTAGCTTTGGTTACCTCGATCCTGAATACTTCAGGCGGCAGCAGCTTACTGAGAAATCAGATGTCTATTCATTTGGTGTCGTTCTAATGGAGGTTCTCTGCACAAGACCGGCTCTGAACCCTGTTCTTCCTCGGGAACAAGTTAATATTGCTGAATGGGCGATGAATTGGCAAAAGAAAGGCATGATGGATCAAATTATGGACAAAAATCTCACAGGGAAGGTGAATCCGGCTTCTCTGAAGAAATTCGGAGAGACTGCAGAGAAGTGTCTGGCGGAGCATGGGGTCGATAGGCCTTCCATGGGTGATGTTTTGTGGAACCTCGAATACGCTCTTCAGCTTGAGGAAACCTCATCTGCTCTCACAGAGCCTGATGATAACAGTACAAACCATATCCCTGGTATTCCGTTGACACCACTTGAGCCATTTGACAACAGTGTGAGTGTGATTGAAGGGGCCAACTGTGGCACAGATGATGATGCTGCCACCAGCGCTGTTTTCTCTCAGCTGGTAAATCCACGTGGAAGGTGAAACAAATAAAATTCTTGGATTTTCTGATCTCAGCTGTTCAGTGTCCCTATTGAATTAGACTTTTGGCCCAAGACAACCGGCTGGATATTTATGTCTCCCGAGAGGTGAAGGTGATGTTACTTGGGAAATTTACCTCAATTTTTCATAATAATAGACTCAATGTATTATATATGACTCGAAAGTTCAAAATTGTAATTGCATAGCTTGTATCATGGTTTTTAGTTTAATTAATACAGTTTACAGCTGCCCTTCTCGTTACTTGAGTTGGATGATTTATAGATTGTACTTGCACTGGAATCATTCATAATCATCAAAGGAGAGGAATATAATTATTAAGCATATTCGATCATTTTTCAGTTGAATATCCTTATGGTGTAGTGTTTTTCTTCAACCAATGTTACTGTTTTTCAGTAACTTCAAAGATTTATGCTTTTTTACTTAATTATTACCAAAGCTTGCCATAATCTCCAGTCAAGGTAACAAAATATTATGGAGCTTGCAATCTGTTGGTGAAAGAAATTCCGTGTTGTTTGAATTTTGTTAACTTGTCCTTTGATTATAATAGATTATTTTGTTCATTGTCTTATATAGAGCAGAATGAACAAGAGCTATGCCCCAAATATCTCTAAGGATTCAATTTTATATGTATGAGATCTTGAATTTCCCATCTGTTCTTGTTTTGTTCCCTCATTTTTCACCATTTCAGCGTAATATCTGCTTCTTCGGTTTTCCATTTCTCCCCTACCTTTTTTACCCTTTGTTGGTCCCAGATAAACGGATTTTTACTTTAAACCAAATTTGTTTGTAAAACTTAAACGTAAAATGCTTCAAAAGTAATAAGAACACAAGATTTTTTGACCAAAGGCTCCGGAGGATCAGCGATTGCTTCTAACGCTTAATCCCCCGTTGACCATCGTTGAGCATATTGCTCGAATCCACTATAAATCCCTTAATTCCATAACCATCCATTTATTGGATCAAAATCAATTAATTAAACCGGGCAATTGGACTAAAAAAACAACTTATTGGACCAGAATTTAATTCGACCTTCGAAAAATGCAGCAACACATTTTCAACAATCTCCACCTTTATTGCATTTCGAGACTTTACATAATGGATTCAAACTCCATCTCGGATCAACCGCTCTTATTAACCTGTTACAAAATAAAAACTAATCAGTATCAAGATTCAATAATTTCAAGGAATCCTGAAATTTATTCAATGGTATTAACTTTGTACCCGCATCAATTGGATTCACTTTAGTAGGTATTTTAACAAGTTTTACATCACCATTTTCAATTATATCTATAATGAAATGAAAATTAGCATCTATATTTTTAGTTCTATCATGAAACATATGATTTTTACTCAAGAAAATAGCACTCTGATTATCTGAACACAGTTTAACCTTATTTTCTATAAATCCCAATTCATTTAACAGACCTTCTTTTACAACTTCAGTAACTGCAATATATTCAACTTTAGTAGATGATAAGGCAACCAATTTGTTAAGCTGAGACTTCCAACTAATGCAAGTATTTTCTATTATTAGAGTTTCCAGCAAAATTAGAATCAACAAAACCTTTCAAGTTAAGATCATTTTTATCATTTTAAACATAAGTCCTAATTTCTAAGTACACTTTATATATTTGATTAAATGTTTCGTAGCTTCCTAATGAAGTTCACCTGGAATACTCATAAATCTACTCAAAACACTTACAACAAAAACAATATCAGGTCTAGAGCATACTATAACATATATAACAGAACCTACTGCATTAGCATATGACACATTTACCATTCTGTTAAACTCATCTTCAGTTTTAGGTGAATGTTTAGTAGAAAACTTCACACATGCAATAAAGGCAAACTGGCAAGTTTAGATTCATGAAGTGAAAACCTTTTAACAACGTTTTCAATGTAAGACTCTTGTGTCAAAAATATTTTTCTATTTGTTATATTTCTTTTTATTTCCATGCTTAATATCCTTCTAACAGGTCCTAGATTCTTCATTTCAAATTCAGATTTAAGTTTTTCTTTCAAAGAATTAACAATAACTTTATCATAACCAGCTAGAAGCATATCATCAACATATAGAAGCAGACAGAAAAATTCAGAATTTCCAACACATTTAAAATAGAAACAGGGATCATATGCAGACTTTTTAAAACCAACGCTTTGTATAAAAGAGTCAAATATTCTATACCATTGCCTAGGGGCATGTTTCAAACAATATATGATTTTTTTTTCAAAAGACACACTAAGTTCTTCTTTTTCTTGCTTTCGAATCCATTTTGTTGAGTCATGTATATGGTTTTATCTAATGTACCATAAAGAAAAGTTGTTTTTGTATCAAGTTGTTCTAATTCTAAGTCGAATTGGGCTACTAAAGCAAACAAAATTCTGATAGAAGTATATTTAACAACGGGTGAAAATATGTGAGTGTCATAATAAGTAGATCAATTATTCTTTCTCTTTGTGTGAAATCCTTAGCTACCAACCTTGCTTTATATTTTTTATCACCTTCCTTAAATTTTATACACCCATTTGTAGTCTACCAATTTGCAGTTAGAAGGCTTTTTTACAAGATTCTAAGTTTGATTCTTATATAAAAAAATCCGTTTATTCTTGCATTGTTGCAAGCCATCTTGCAAATTTTTTACAAGATACAGCCTCTTCATGGAGGTGGGTTCAAAGTTTAAGGTCTCACGTTCAACTTGTTCAGACACATAGTTTGCATACAAATATCCAGAGGGAGGTTTTATTTGTCTTCTCTCTTTATCTCTAACAAGTTGATAACCCTGCATATCAATCGCAGGGTCTAGAACTTGGTCATCTTCCAAGTTCTCATCAGTTATTATTTGAGGTTCTTATTGAGGTTGCTTCATCTCAATTTGAGTTTGATTTTCATTATTTTGTACATTAACTTCAACCTCAGTAGACACAAAGTCTTTCTCAATCAGTTCATCTCTGTTATTGTCACTAAGACAAGGAAAAAGTTCTTTATTAAAGATAATTGATCTACTTATTATGACATTGAAGCCTCTGATTTTTTTCGTCCATGGACGGTAGCCTTTAATACATTCCTCATATATAAGAAAAACATATTTGTTGGATCTGGGATCAAGTTTGAAGCCAGTCTGGTGTGCATAAGTTGCACAACCAAATGTTCTATGGTAAAAGTAATTAGGCATAGTTCCAATCCATAGCTTCTCTGGTATCTAATAATCTATGGAACTTGAATGACTTCTAATTATAAGGTAATAGGCAGTCTTAATAGCTTCCCCGCAAAATATTTTTGGTAGATTAGAGCTGATTAACATGCATATGAATTTTTCAAGGATAGTTCTATTCATCATTTTGACAATTCCATTTTGTTAGGGAGTATAGGTAACAGTTATGTATAAGGGTGGGTATTTTTCCTGAAACCGATGGGACCGAATTGAAACTATTGGAACCGGTCGGTTCCTGTTCGGTCGTCTAAAGAACAATTCGATTTTGGGACATATCATCGAGAACTGGTCAATTCCGGTCCGGTTCTCGGTGCCTTTGTTAATTTGGTTCTAATGAGTTTTTTCCTTTCATTTTTTTTTTGTAAAATATAAAACATTGTTATGAAATAGAGAAGAAGAAGAAGAGAGAATTAAGTCAATAGACTTGTGTGTATTTTATTAATGACCAAAGTCCTATATTTATAGGTAAGAATCAGGGATACAATGGTAATAATTTCTAGGGCTGCAGGGGTATAATTGTCATTCACTACAAACCCTAATAAACTTTCCTTTTACAACACTCCCCCTTGAATGACACATTACAAAATATCTGCCTCGTTAAAACCTTGTTTGATAAAAATCTAATAGGACAAAAAAATCAAACGAAGGAAAAAGAGTACAGTTATTTTGGAGTATTAAAAATAAATGCTGCCTCATTAAAATCTTGCTAGGAAAACCCAGTGGGATAAAACCTATGCGAAGGAAAAAGAGTACAGCTACTCCCCCTGATGTTGATCACTAAAAATCTTTGAGTCGACGTATTCCAATCCCATGGACTAACTTCTTGAATGTAGATGTTGGCAGTGCTTTTGTGAATAAATCGGCCACATTGTCACTTGAGCGAATTTGTTGAACATCGATGTCGCCATTCTTCTGAAACTCGTGTGTATGAAAGAATTTTGGAGAAATATGCTTCGTCCTGTCGCCTTTGATATAGCCTCCTTTGAGTTGTGCAATACAAGCTGCATTGTCTTCATACAAAATTGTTGGACTATCTTTTGTTGAAGTTAACCCACATGATGCTTGGATATGATGGGTCATGTTCCTCAACCATACACATTCTTGCCCTGCTTTATGGATTGCAATAATTTCAGAATGATTTGAGGTGTTGCTGTCAATGATTGCTTCACAGATCTCCATGATATAGCTGTTCCTCCTCGTGTAAACACATATCCTGTTTGTGATTTAGCTTTATGTGGGTCAGATAGATAACCTGCATCTGCATATCCCACTAAAGTAGATCCCGATTTTTGGGAGTAAAATAATCTCAAATCAATCGTACCCTTTAGATAACAAAAAATGTGTTTAACACCATTCCAATGTCTTTGACTTGGTGTAGAGCTATATCTTTCAAGGAGATTTACAGAAAAAGTTATGTCGGATCGAGTGCAATTTGCAAGATATGTTAATACTCCAATTGCACTAAGATATGGTACTTCAGGACCAAGAACTTTTTCTCCATCTTCAAGTGAACGAAATGGGTCCTTTTTCACATCAAGTGATCGAACAATCATAGGTGATGCCAATGGATGTGCATTATCCATATAAAACCGTTTTAAAACCTTTTCTGTATATGTAGATTGATGAACAAATAATCCTTCTGGGAAGTGTTCAATTTGCAACCCGAGACAAAATTTGATTTTTCCTAAATCCTTCATCTCAAATTCATTTTTCAAATAATTAGCAGTTTTGTTGAACTCTTCAAGAGTTTCAATTAAATTTAAATCATCAACATAAACTGCCACAATTATAAATCCAATGTTTGTTTTCTTTATGAAAACACATGGGCAGACATCGTCATTCTTATAGCCCTCATTCAACAAATATTCGCTTAAGCGATTATACTACATGCGTCCAGATTGTTTCAATCCATATAATAATCTTTGCAATTTAATTTGAAACATGGTTCTCAGACATGCATCATTTGAGTTATGCTTCAGGCATATTAAATATTTCAGAGATAACATTAATAGTCATGTCAGATGAGTTGACTATCACGTATTTCAAATTTCATATATTGTCAAGATAACATGATATAGATTCGTGATTTCATCAACGACGATCTTTGCGAAATTCACTATGTTGAGAGTCGTACATTACACATTATGACTTCATTTTTCTCATTTTCTTTTCGCATAAATGTATCTCTTTAGATTATTGGACTACAGGTCCAAAAATATCATGTTTCTCTAATAAAATCAATTTAGGATTGCGTCCATTTTATTTGGCCAAACATTACTTCGATCAATATATTTTGACGCATATATTTTGATTCCTCGCGATTCATATATGATGCAGCACATCATGTACAAAATTGTTGTCGATAACTTTTCGTTTTTCGATTCTATTTCTTACTCTATAACGACATAACTTATTGAGATATCTCAAATTTCAATATATCAGGTACCTGAACCTCTTCAGGGGTTTTATAATTTGTTATGTCTAAATACTCATTAAGAGTATATGCCTCCTTAATGAAATCATCTTTGTTAATTGCTCTATATTTGTTCAAAGATTTTTGTATTAGAATCGAACACATCACGCTTCAGGCGTGCCATAGATATATCAAATATAATGATATCAAATTGTCCTCTTAGGACATCAATTCGTATAGGAGCACTTTGATCATTTTGATCAGTAAATGCATCTAAATAAATTATCTTTCGAACTTCTGGTTCAAGTGATCTTTTGCGAGAATTTAGATAATGATGCATTTGT
This sequence comes from Osmanthus fragrans, assembly GCA_019395295.1. NCBI lineage: Eukaryota > Viridiplantae > Streptophyta > Magnoliopsida > Lamiales > Oleaceae > Osmanthus > Osmanthus fragrans. The sequence continues at coordinate 455,311 of CM033346.1, forward strand.
ATATTATTTTCAACTTCTTAATTCCTCCCCCTAATGCTGAGAGAATTGTTCAGTCAATTTGACAATAATTTTTTTCAGCATTATAAAATATCACCTATTTGGGATAAAGGTTCAAACTATGCATTTATTCTCAACATTTTTATTTTTCATCCCAGTGCATTGTGGTGGGTTGATTTTGCATATACTGCACTATCAAAATAATTAGATGAAAAATTAGGCTCTGACCATAAGTCAATTGTAATAGGGAGAACTATGATGTTGACAATGATGCGTAATAGAATTACCCAAACAAAAAGGGAAAAACACTTTATTCTCAATTAAATTAATTGGAGGCATTTAACAAACAATAGTGTTAAATCACTTATCGACATCTCAACTAACACATATTCAAATATTGAGATTTATACCCACTAGCATTAATAAGACACAATCTTGATTATATAATTTGAAAATTATGCTCATAACTTGAGCAATAAATTCGCAAACTTCAGGTTACGAACACCGTGCAATCATCTAGTATTTGTATCAAATCTATTAGATACAAATAATATTTAGATGGTCAACGTGGTGGGTGACGGGGCCCCATATATCACCCTAATTAATTTTTAAAAATATAGTGAATTGAATCCTATTTTAGCTAGTGACATTTAATGATCAATTGTCGATAAAGAGAACAAGTGATATATATGAATTCATTGGATTGAAGAATCTTCTGGTTCTTCATTGAATATTCATTTGAATTTTAAATTTCGCATCATTATTGATCCAGCAATGGTCCAACTAGTCATGCCAATCAAATTGAACTTCTGGTTCAATATAAGATACATTCCAATTATTTAATTTCGAAGAATATGAATAAACATTATATGCTCGTATAATACTCAATTAAGAAGACAAACTAATCAATATCAGTATGACATGAGTTATATGTTTTCCTTTAAGGATAAACATGAATTCATAAATATTCTTCGAACAAGTGCTATGTTGAGAGAACATTATATTTAATTATTGCTTCTTCAAAGAGTAATAAATCAATATTCTTCTGAAATATTGAAAATTATAATATTACGCTCTTCGGGAGCAAATAATATATTATTATTTAGAATAATAAATTAGATAAGAATTTACTCTTGAGGAGTAAAAATATAACTTATATTAGATCGTATTTGTCATACTCTTCTGGAGCAAATAAATTTTAACTATAACATCAATATGTAAATACGTATGCAGAAGAGTGGACACGTAAAGAAATTGAAAAATTTAATTTGTGATTTCACATAGAAATCAATTAATATTCTTTTGGAATATTGAAATTGTAATATCATGCTCTTCTGGAGCAAATAATATTATTTTAAAATATCAATATAATGTTGTGCTAATTCACGAGTAACAAAATATTTGTAATATATAGATCTATAAATAACATTCTTCTGGACTATTGAATCAGAGTGTTTTGCTCTTCAGGAGCAATAACGTATTATTGTTTGAAATAATAAATTGTATAAGAATTTACTATTCGGGAGTAAAGACATAATTTTTAATTATCATCTTCGAGAGCAAGTAAAATATTATTAAAACATAAATAATAGTGTGCTACTTCAGGAGCAACAAATTATTATTTAGAAAATATTAACTCTTCATGAGTCGTGTATTATTTGTAGAGATGAGCTTCTTCAGGAGCAACAACATTGTATTCATTTATGATATCGATCTAGAAAATTTCTCAAATCATAAAATAAATTAGATCTCATAAAATTTGCTATTCTAGCGCAAGTAATATTCTCCTAGAATATTAACATCATATACATAAATTTTGGATTCTTCAGGAATGGTAAAATATTCTTCATGGACATTAATAAGCATAGATGTGCGCTTTATTTGGATAACATAATAATATAAAAAGAATATAAAGTCTACTAAGCACATAGATATGGAGAAAGAAAAGAAATTAAACCTGGTATGTGGTGTGACACGTGAAACGGATGATAGCGTTGATTTATCACAGACGATGACTTTGATTTCTTCCCATCAATTTATCAATGATTATCGGTGCATAGCCATGGTGACTGCGGACTACCAATTGTTATATGCTAATGTACAACATAACATATGTGGTTTGACTTTGTAGCATGTGATTGAAAAGATCAACGCACAACATAACATGACAATATTTATGATATTCCATTGATTTAAGCTGCTGCCTCTGGTTGTTGAAGACAAATCTATACTAGAAGAGTTACGTGTTTTCCTTCAGGGATAAACACTAATTTAAAATAATATGTTTTTCGAAATATGTGCTACTTCCGGAGCACATTGTATTTTAATATTACTTCTTCAAAAGCGGTATATTAATATTCTTCAGGAATATTAAAAATTATAATTTATACTCTTCAGGAGCAAATAATATTCTTTTGGAATATTAATTATAATATTGTGTTACTTCAAGAGCAACAACATGATAGAATATTAATTTAAAATTTAAAATAGAACATCACAAATATTTAAACAAAAATATTAATTACCATACAAAAAAAATGATGTAAAAATTATTTACCAAATAGATAGGATATGAATTTATCTTTAAAATTTAATTACCAAACATGTATTAGGAAATAAAATCTTCATATATAGAAGTTAACAAAATTGACAAAATTTTATTGGCTAAATCTTTTACCAACATGTATTAATAAAAAAATGTCAAAAGTGCACATGAATTTCATAAACAAATTATTATTATTGCTATTATTTAATAGCATTAGCACATGAATTGGCTAATATTAAGGGAACATGAATTAATTGCAGTCAGAAATAATTACAGAAAAGTGAATGACATGAAATAATTGCAGAAAAAAAAATGAATGACATGAACATGTAGAATTCAATAGAAACAATCATATTGATAGATGAACAACAAAAAAAAATTAAGCCCATCTAATCGGCTGACTGTTGGAATTTACTATATAAAAAAAATCACATTGATAGATGAACAAGAGTAATAAACATGTAATCGGCATGTATAATTCACATGTAACCAAATTAATTTTGGTACACGTGATGAATGATTATACTTAAAAAAAAATTACTACCTTCACTAGATTTTAAAAATTAAGCGTTCGTACTGATAACGTGTTATGAAATAGAGAAGAAGAAGAAGAGAGAATTAAGTCAATAGACTTGTGTGTATTTTATTAATGACCAAAGTCCTATATTTATAGGTAAGAATCAGGGATACAATGATAATAATTTTTAGGGCTGCTAATTATCATTCACTACAAACCCTAATAAACTTTCATTTTACAACAAACATCAATATTTTATGATTTTTTAACCATAATTACGTTTCCTTTTCCTTTTTCACTCTTCCTGTCCCATTTTCTCTTCAATTAATCAATTCCTTTGATTCTTTATTTTAATTCGTTGATTCTTTCCTTCTCAATCCATAGGTAATTGAAATCTATACTTAAATAATTTTATAACTACTATAGAATTTTATACCAAGACGCAAACCCTAGAAAAAATTCTACTGCTCCTCAATCTTTAGGAAAAATCAATTTTCCCGTTCTTCAAAGTCAACCGATCGTTAAAATTATTGAAGATAATCGGGTAAATTTGTATTTTTTTTGCATAATACCTCATTACTGCTTGATTTGCAATTTTTACAATTTATTCTTTACATTTTTTTTTTATTTCTTATTGGTCGGGATTTGAGTTAAATTATTGGTTGTTGGCTTGTTGGGTCTACAATTACTGGATTAAAGGTGCGAAACTATTATTTTATTTTTCACTTTTATTACATGGTTGATGTTTTCTTGAGGGTTTGATTTGCTTGATGGCTTTGAAATTATATGTTTTGTATTTTCTGGATTCGTAGTCAATAGATTTATATTTAAGTATCTCTATTCAAATTCCACATTTATAGAAAAATAATTGTTTACGCTCATGTGATCAGCCCTGTTGCTAGAGATCTAAGTACATTATTCTACATCGAAACAAAAAAAAAAACAATTGTTATCTCGCATTCTTAGTGCCACATTTTTTTTTCTTCAGTTGAAAGGCACTCCCAAGAATATCACTATTTAATATTCCCGTTTCTAATCGAAGGGCGCTTTGTAAATCAAGGTAAGTAGACTATATATAGATTGAGAAAGTATTGTTTATTAGGATATCTAACTTAGACAAAATGTGCAATATGCTAGTTTTTTGTTTAATTAACATTTCAACTTCCCATGGCCTGCCTGCATTACACAAGACAACACACATTTACTTGTCCTACAAGCTTGAAAGTATGTAAATTAGCCTTGCTACATTGGTAGGGATTATTCATATATTTACTAGAGATTATCAAGTTACCAGAAACATTTTTGGAAAACAAATGAAAAAAGGAAACATAATTTTCAATGTAATGTAGAGCTTGTAAGGAAATGTACTCACAAAAAGGATGATTCAATCGTTGTGGAACTTGATTGATGATCTAATTGAAAGTATAGTCAAAATTATATTTTATATGTAATTTCACACGCGTAAATTTTTTGTTCAACATTTGAACTTTAACTTTTGTGATGTAGAATCAATGCAAGGGGTGGATTGACTCTTTAAAAGGATTGATGCAGACACTTGGAGAAGGCATTGAAGAGTTCTTAAGTTTAATTTTGTTATGGTAGATTGTTAATGTTATTACAATATGGGATTTAGACATTTAATTGTTAACTTGTTGCTTTGAATTTAGACTCCAAAATACATTGTTCCCTTGGAAATTTACAATTTGAAAGCAATTTTAGTGAGAATTTGCAACTTCAAAGTAGACTTAATTGGAATTCTTGATTAATAGCATGCTTGTTTAATAGTTGAAATTCTATTAATGGTGTGTAGAATTATGTTTTTTTTTTATCATGTTGACAAATATGTGGCTTAAACCACTTATGTGATCTCGTTTAATAGCAGACAACATCTTTCGAATTTTTGATTAGTGAACACTTTGTTTACATAATTTCAATGTAAAGAATCGGACCCGACCATACCGGAACCGATTGGTAAGGGCCCGATTCGATTCCATAATTAGATACAAAACCAATGGTTCTATTACTAAGATTTTCATTGGAACTCGGTTCAGTTCGATTCTTTTCGAAATTGAATCGAATCATATTGAGCCTACTCCTAGTTCTGTGTCTCTTTATCCCATGATTACTACAGAATTGGTCAAATTCAACATTGTAGAATTCTAGACCATTATATGTTCTCAATGTTTTTATCTTCTTATCAGTTTGATTCTCAACTAATGTTTTCCAATTTTTAAAGGTTATAAAGGTATTAGACTTGCTCTTCAATAAAAGGATCCACACTTGCTTTGAGAAATCATCTATGATAATAAGATAGTATTTATAGCCAGATAGTGTAGATACAAGTGCAGGCCTCCACAGATTACTATGTACATAGTCAAGTACATTAAGTGATTTGTGTATGCTTGTCTTAAATGACAATCTATTTTGTTTTCCCAAGATACAATGTTCACAAAATGTTAATTTGTGAACATTTTCCTTTCCAAAGACTCATTTTTTTGAAAGAAGTTTCAGTCGGTTCTCACCAAGGTGACCAAGTCTCCTATGCCATAGTTCTGACTAATCAAATTGAGTCAATAAGCTCACAACATTATTAGGGGAGACATATTCAGCACTTATCACGTAGATTCCACTAACCTTTGGTGCAGTAATAATAAGATTCTGATTTTTCAATATGATAATCTTCATCATCTAAAACTCCTAGGAAAATAATATTTCTTTTTAAGGCAGGGACATATCTAATATATTTCCAAAAGTATTATTTGATTATTTTCAAGTTTTAAAACAATGTTCCTAATGCCTTACACTTCATAAAATTCATTATTTCCCAACTTTACAAAGCCTTCACTTAGATTAGAAAAATCAGAGAACCATTTAAGATTAAGACTCACATGAAAAGAACATCTTGAATCAAGAACTCAATCTTGATTTGTTCTTTCATGAGAGGACACATAAGCAACACTAATGTTGACTCCTACTTCTTTATAAGAACCAGCAATGGCAGAAGAGTCCTTACCTTGGTTGGACTCATTTCTTTGGTCATTAGCCTTTTTGAAATGGTCTTTGATAAGATGACCTGTCTTACCACATTAATAACACTTTTTATTTTTGTCATTTCCCTTATGAGTTTTCTTGCCCCTTCCTTTGTTATTTCCCCATTTCTTCTTAGTGAAATTCTTGTTGTGATTGACTTGACTATAATTATTAACCCCTTTTGATTGGGACTTATGATTAGATAGAGAAGTCTTGGCATGAAGAACTTCTCTATGTTCTCATCTTAATTCCAATTCTCTGTTCTTTAGAGAACTATGAATTATATCAACAATCAAATCATCCGTACCATATTCTAAGGCATTCCTTATATCCTTATATTTATCATCAAGAGTATTGAGTAGACCAACTACTTTCTGATCACTTGAGATCTTCTCACCACAGTTTATAAGATCTTGTATGATTTTATTAAACCTGTCTATACTCTTTTCTAAGTGAGCACTTGGATCAAGTTTATGACTAAAGAATTGTTTCAACAAAAAACATTTATTTGGTAGGGTTTTAGTCGAGTATTGTTTTTCTAAAACATCCAACTACTTAGCTGCAGTCTTAGTTTCTCCTACCTTTCTGATTACAGAATCAGAAAGATGAAGGAACAATGACTCTAGGTAGTTCACCTTGTTCAGTTTTCCTATCAATAGGAGTATTTTCTGCCTAAGATTCGTTTATAACTTCAGCACAATTTGTAACACATGCTTTCATTTTCTGGCGTCAAAGATTAAAGTCTCATTTTCCATCCCACATTTGAACATCAATCTTTGTGGTCATGGTGTGCAAAAGTGTAGCAACAGTACTCAAGACTTCAAAAGACGGAGAATGAAAAGTATCACTCAGATCAAATAGATATATCCAAGGGCTTAAAATAAAGAAAAAGGAAAACATATACAATAAATGTATATACTCAGTTATGCTTATACTTAATAAATAATATAGATTCAGAACATGCAGATTATACAAATTTGTACTGTACAATATGAAGTAAAATAAAGATACCACCACGCAGTTTCAAGAATCACTATATTGCAGTCTATACAGATATAAATCTAACCCAAGAAGTTCAAAACACTAACACATGTCACACAAGCTAGATGTTATTTCACAAAAGAAATAATAAGCAGAGTATTGACTATGGATCTCCTTAGACCAAACCCTACTTCCCTCATATTCTAGGGGCTTTTTCAGGGATCCCTAGACAAATGTAAATATAGGGGGCTTTTAGGAATTCGGGAAGGGAAAAGACAATAACTGTTTTAAAAGAATGGAAAAATAGTTTAGGTAACTGTTACCAAGAAGTGTAGGATCACAAAATATACTTACGAAAAATAAAAAATACCAGGGACTAGATTTTTAGAAAAAAATAGATCGAGTGATTTTGTGACCAAAATAGTGGTCAGATCGTTTTGAATTTTTTTTTTCGAAAAAGGTCAAAAAAAATTTAACTAGCTCTGATACCACCGTTGGTCCCAAATAAACCGATCTTTACTTTAAATCGAATTTGTTTGTAAAACTTAAACGTAAAATACTTCAAAGGTAACAAGAACACAAGATTTTTCTGCTAAAGGCCCCGGAGGTTCATCGATGACTTCTAACGCTTAATCATCCATTGAGCATCACTGAGGATATTGCTTGAAACCTTCAAAATGGGCAAATCGAGTACAGTACAAAACCAACAAAGTTTCAACGAAATCCCAATATCTCGAACTCTATTTTTTCAGCAAACACTCACAAAGAATATGGGTTGCTTAATCTTTCTTTCAAACACAGTAATCTCACATAGAAATCACTCAAGAATCATCCAGTTGATGATCGATTATGTACACAAACATACAGAGAGAGAGAGAGAGAGAGAGTTCAACACGAAGATGAAGAGATAAATGCTCAAGATTGAAACCCTAATGAATGCAAAGTAAGGATAAGTCCAAAAGTCAAATCCAACGGTGCACAGATACATATATCAAATGAAAACACGTTTTTCTCTTAACTCCAGCACCATCCATTTATTGGATCAAAATAATTAATTGGATCGGGCAATTGGACTAAAAAAAGCAGCTTACTGGACCAGAAATTAATTGGACCTTTGAAAAATGTAGCAACCCATTTTCAACACACTTCTTGCGGACGAGTTCTATATTGAACAATGGTAGAAAGAGGAAAGGCAATTCGTTAGAAGTTGCAACTGATGCATGAAAATTCAAAGTTTAACATTAGGAGTAGAAAATACATCATTCTCTACTTATTAGTTGCTATTTCTTACTAGAACACGTATCTTCATCTTTTAGTTGCTTTCCTCGGAAATTGAATACTCACAGAGATGGATAGAGGGGGGGATTGTACTGGGCTGTAGCCCGGTTCCTCCTCCAACTCATTTAATATTTTTAAAGCAATTTTTTTCTTTCTTATGTGAAGTTTTTTTTCGCGTATTAGTCCAGTCAGGAATTTTGTAACCTGATCTCAAATCCACTTCTGGATCCGTCCCTGAATACTCATCATCTTCTTAAATGGGGCACATGAAGGAAAATGCCCAACAGGATGGAGCACAGAACGACAACCCCATTGCCATTTCTAGTGAGTGTAGAGGTGTTTGTTGTTCCATTTTGGTTTGTTTTCGAAGAATCGGGATCAATTCGAAAGTCAATGTGTTTTCCCTCTTTTTTAAATAACTAGTGGGGTTAACGTGCGTCGCACGTTAGTTAGTTTGTTAATGTTAGGACATGTTTACTAATTAACATAACATCTATAATTAGCCGAAAAACAAAGATAGTTATAACCATTAATTATCATAACATCTATAATTAGCTGAAAAACAAAGATAGCTATAACCATGCGCTCAAGAACACAACAAATACCTTAGCATACTTGTTAAAGAATAATTCTTTTCCACTTGCTAAAGAAACAACACATTAAATAAGTAATATAGCTTGTGATATTATAAGTTTCAACTTCACCCAAAATTTTCTACCCAATTATAATAGGTTCAAATTATAAAACATGTGAATGAAAGTAGTAGTGGGGGTGGAGGGGGCAGCGCCCCCTCGTGGGGTCGGGGCAACGCCCGACGGTGATCAACTTGACCAGTCAAGTCGCGGGGGTCCAGGGGCAACGCCCCTGGCGGTCCCTCGTGGAAAAAAAAAAAATATTGACAAGAGAATAAATAAATGAAAATTATTGCTTACTTGGATACTCTGTTGTTGTTATGTTGGCTGATGAAGAATTTATCAATTTTTTGTAGCGTGTGTTTATATAAGATATTTGATAAAACTTCTCCTTATCTAGAGATTGATAAGAGATTAATTTAGACAAATAATTTTAAGTACATCTTATTGTAGTTATAATTTAGACAATGTTAGGCTAACAAAGAATTACGTATAAAGAATTAAGTATAAAAAAAAAAAAGGCAAAAAGCCTCGCTGTGTGAGACACAGAGGCACCGTGTACCTCCATGTCTCACACAGAACCTGGTGCCTCCGTGAGACACGGAGGCACGACGATGCCTCCGTGAGACATGGAGGCACCGTGAGGCACGACGGTGCCTCCGTGAGACATGGAGGCACCGTGAGGCACGACGGTGCCTCCGTGTCTCACGGAGGCACGACGGTGTCTCCGTGAGACACGGAGGCACCGTGTGCTTTCGTGTCTCACAGGGACACGGCTCGCGCTTCCGTGAGACGCGCTTGAGAGATTCAGGATAGATACACTATATCAAAATTCAAGATTCCAAAACATAGGCTTATGCCTAACCTGAGTCCCAATATAGCCTTTTCAACCTTGCAAAAAGTTGCTTAAAAGTAACCTCTACGCTTTTTAAGCTTAGCAAACGGCTCTATATCAGGTAGAAAACAGATAGTAGTACCTTTCTCATCAGTGCCTCTGCTTCATCAACCTTCCCTGCTTCACCAAGAGACTCAACTTGTTCCAGCAGGTTCTTTATCTTTTCTTCCAGAACAGACAATTGCTCAGATTTTTTGGCTGAGAGAGGAGGGGGAGGAGGAACTTCGACCTCTTGAGCAAGCCGTTCTCGGCCACGTCTAACTCTTCTATCTAAATCTGAAACCTGAAATAGAATTTCCAATTTTGATCAAATCCTAAAATCAACCATTATATTAACTGAAAAACGTTGGATCTTCAATTTGTAGACAAAAGCTTACCAACTTCTCACAGAAGTGAGCAAGTTCTGCTTCAAACTTCGGAACATAGGAATCATGTCTTGGGACTTCTCGAAACTAAAAAGAGATATAACTCTTATCACAACAGTGAATAACTCATATAAATGGTATATAAAGAATGTTAACTAACAAAAGCTTCTCAGAGCCACAAACCTAAATATAGAAGACAGCAGAAGGAATAGTAAACATCTCTATCTATATTTTGACGACCTAGTGCTTGTTTGGTTTAAAATATAATTCCATGATAATTTAAAGGTCAGAATTAAATCTCAATTTTAACCACGCATTTCGTAGACCTACAACTATTACCCACTTATCCACCACTCAATTCTATCAATCTATAATTTCAGCAACTTATAATTTCTCCCAAACAAGCACTACTGAAATTCATACTGGAAAATTGATCTTGTGAGATATACTCTGGGGACTGAACTTACAAAATGAGCTGTGAAATGAAATATCCTATAATGAACCATCTAGATGAAACAATCAGGGTTGTATTACTTTTAACTTTTACAGACACATATATATGCTAAATCAGAATATTTCAACAGAAAAAGTGCCAAAGTGAATAGTACATTTTATATATTATTAGAAGAGTAAAAAGAGAAGTTTCACTTGACAAAACTAAATTGAAAAAGAAAATTACGGGTTACAGCGTTCTTCCTCTTCTTCGTCATTGTTCACCTGTGCTACCTCGATACTTCTTCCGTTTACGACAGTAACCACCGCCACCTCCATACTCTTCATCATCATCTTCCTCCTCTAACTCAAAAAAAAAAAAAAAAAAAAAAGAGCTAGGCCCTTACAGCAAACAAAAGCTGAAGAAGAGAAAAAACCACCTTCTTCCACTGCCAATAATATTGCTTCAGGTGGATCTCTCCTTTGACTTGTCGGGTTGCGTCGAAAAATGGAGAAAGGGGAAAATGGGTATGGCTCACTCCTCCAAAGAAAGTGATGGTTGGAATGGAATGGAGTGGTTGGTTGAGTGGAAAAATGGTGAAGACGGAGTGGTTGATGAAAAAAAAAAAAAAAAAAAAATTAATTAGGACGATGGGAAATGATGACACGTGTAAAGCCTCTCCTTCACTCTTTTATTTTATAGTGATAATGGAACCATTTGGTTCTATTAATAGTATTTTAATCGAACATGAAATGAACCGAATCTAGTGATTCTGACTTTGTTTGGCTCGGTTTCGAAACAAATAATTAATGCTAAAGTAAGAGTTAGGAGGTTGACTTTTTCTTAACGTAAGACAAAAAATGAAAAATGGTTATAACTCATCTCCTATGATTTCTATTCTTTGCCCCCTCCTAAATGAAAAGAACTGAATAAAGCTAAAAAAGTTTATGGTCAGAAAAATTAGGGCATTCTCTTTACTATTTTCGGACCGTTTTCTGTTTTTGATTTTTCAAAACATTGAAAACGTATTTTCTTTCCAATTTTTGAAAACGGCTGAAAATTTTGTGAAGAAAACAGAAAATAATTTTTTTACGTTTTGGCTGTTTTCTTTTCAAATCTGCCAAAACTCAAAAAATACGGGTTGAGAAATATTTTTTCAAAACGACAAAAAGAACGAGTTTTTAACAATCTCAAAATGGACACCCAAAACACAAAACACAAAATGAATTCAAAACTCAAAACATAAAACTGAAATACGAAGAGGACACCCCCTAATATTTTGAATAATGATTTTTTAAAGAATGTATAATTTAATAGTAGAAATTTTTTTAAATTTACGTGTAAAATATTTTATTGTGTAAATGTATAATTAAAAATGAGTAAATAAAAATTTTATTTTCAATCATATAATCAATATTGACCATTCACTTGGTCGTAATTTTTTTATTTATTACAAAATTTTATGGGTAATGCTACTTGTACAACTTTCTCTTACAATTTTCTCTTACAATCACTCACAGTGAATTTTTTTTATTCACTGTGGGACCCTTTCCCATGTGAGTGGTTGTAAGATAAAGTTGTACAAAAATTGTACAAGTAGCATAATCCAAATTTTATACCTTCTTTTCGGGAAACACCCAATGACAAAGAAATGGGTTGGATCAACCCGAAGTGGATAGTCCACTTGTCGGCCACAACTCAACCAAATCAGTCCCGTTTGAAATCCCTCATTACGGCTTCTTATTTAACCGCCCACCAAACATACAATTTCCCTCCATTTAATTCAACGAGTGAACTCGCCCAACACGCCGTTCTAGGGGAAGGTGACAACTGCCCAAAACCCTAATGCCACTCAGTCGTTCCCCCAAAATTGCATTTTCAGTAATTCGATTATTGCCCTAATCGGTACGTATTACATTACTCCGATGTCATTTCAATTAGCAATTCGCAGTCTAAAAATGACTTCATTACTCTGAATTTGGGAGAGAGTTGAAAATCCCAGCACTCAATTTGATTTTAATATTCTGGGGCGATTTTTGTACTTGCTCTCGATTTTTTAGTTCTTGGTAGGAAAAAAGTGGCTTCCTGGATTGAAAATGAATTTATATGCATACAGGTGATGGTGAGTAGTATTTGTCGTTAGTTAAAGTCAATTTTACCGGAGCTGAATATAAGAAGAAAAGGAATATGGAAAATAAAAACCCTAATGATAGTACTTATGTGCGTTGTGGTGTTTGGGTTGGGAAATGTGTAGTTTTGTTGTAATTTCTTTACGTTGAATTGGAATTGGTAACTGTTGGAAGGTGGAAAGAATGGGGGAGACTAGGGAGACCTCGGTATCAGATAGCTCGGGCTTTAAGAGGTCATTGAGAAAGAAAACAGGTGTAAGGAATTATGATGAGAATTTGATGGATGAGTTGATAGAGAGCCATTTGGGTGCTTCTTCGAGGAAAAGGAACAGAACACGGGAGGATTTGGAGAAAGAAACAGAGATTGAGGCCATGATAGCACTATCGTTGGGATTTCCAATAGATGTGTTACTACGCGAGGAAATCGAGGCTGGAGTTGTTAGTACATTGGGTGGAAAAGAACAAAATGATTATATTGTTGTGAGGAACCACATACTTGCAAAGTGGAGGGACAATGTTAGGTCATGGCTTTCCAAAGGGCAAATAAAAGAAACTGTGAGTAATGAGTATGCACACTTGATAAATGCGGCTTATGACTTTCTTTTGAATAATGGATATATAAATTTTGGGGTTTCACCAGCTTTTGAGTCTCAGAATCCTCATGAATCTGTAGAAGGGTCTGTAATAATTGTTGGCGCTGGACTTTCTGGCTTGGCAGCAGCAAGGCAGCTAATGTCTTTTGGTTTCAAAGTGGTGGTCCTTGAAGCTAGGAATCGACCTGGGGGAAGAGTTTATACTCAAAAGATGGGTCGAAAGGATAATTATGCTGCTGTTGATCTTGGTGGCAGTGTTATAACTGGTATCCATGCCAACCCTTTGGGCGTTTTGGCTAGGCAACTATCCATTCCTCTTCATAAGGTTAGAGATAAATGCCCGCTGTACAAGCCTGATGGAACACCCGTTGACAAAGAAATTGATTCGAATATTGAGCTTGTTTTCAATAAGATGCTTGACAAAGTCACTCAATTGAGAGAATTTATGCGTGGATTTGGTAGTGACATTTCTTTAGGTTCAGTTTTAGAGACACTTAGACTATTATATTCTGTGGCTAGAAGTGACGAGGAAAAGCAACTTCTTGATTGGCATTTTGCTAACCTGGAATATGCCAATGCTGGAAGCCTCGTTAACCTTTCAGCTGCTTACTGGGATCAGGATGATCCTTATGAGATGGGAGGAGATCACTGCTTTCTTGCTGGTGGAAACTGGAGATTAATTAGAGCATTATGTCAAGGAATTCCAATCTTCTATGAAAAGAAAGTTCAGACCATTAGGCATGGTGATGAAAGAGTTGAGGTCATTGCCGGAAACCAAGTGTTTCAAGCAGATATGGTCCTGTGCACTGTTCCCCTTGGGGTCCTCAAAAAGAGAACTATTGTCTTTGAACCAGAGTTACCTGAAAAGAAGCTTGCAGCAATAGAAAGACTGGGATTTGGGTTGCTCAATAAGGTTGCCATGGTATTCCCTCATGTTTTCTGGGGGGAGGACTTGGATACATTTGGTTATCTTAGCAAACAGAGTTATAGACGTGGAGAGTTCTTTCTGTTCTACAGTTACCATACTGTTTCCGGGGGTCCAGTCCTGGTTGCACTGGTGGCTGGGGAAGCTGCACAATCTTTTGAAAATGCAGACCCATCTGCTTCTCTTCATCAAGTTTTGAGTATTCTCAAAGGTATCATATATCTTTGAACCGAAAGTTTGAAAATAAAAATGCTCTCCATAAATCTGTTGAAATTGTGTTTGTTGTTTGCTTTCTTAATTTTTTGGACATTGTAATTTATGTTGTTCATTAGATTTGCAGCTGTTGAGCCTACTTATGGTGTTTATGCTTATTTTTTCAGGCATATATGGTCCAAAGGGCATCGACGTGCCTAAACCTTTACAAACCATATGTACGAGATGGGGAAGTGATCCTTTTTCTTATGGCTCATATTCGCATGTCAGAGTGAAGTCATCTGGCAATGATTATGATATACTCGCAGAAAGTGTGGGAAGCCGTTTGTTTTTCGCTGGTGAGGCCACAATTAGGCAACACCCTGCCACCATGCATGGTGCCTATCTCAGTGGCCTACGAGAAGCTGCTCGCATCGTCCGAGCTACAAGGGAACAGCAAAATAATCCCACGTGCATGCAGAGGAATATTGGACCCAGCGATGATACGTTGGTGGGTCTATTCAAGAAACCTGATCTAGCATTTGGGGAGTTTTATTGTGTCTTTAATCCTTTGTCCCAAGACCCAAAATCACTGGGGATTATGAGACTGACTTTAGGGAAGTCTTGCAGGGAATGCAGTATTGAACAGTCTAGTACAGAGAGAAGAGAGGATAGCTGTCAACATTTGTTAAATGAACCGCTTCAGCTTTATACAGTAATATCTCGCGAACAGGCACTAGAGTTGAAGCAGGTGTCTGGAGGAAGCGAAAATCAGATGTCTTACTTATTCAAAAATCTCGACCTGAAGCTAGTGGGTGCCAATGGATTAGGACTTTTGGGTAATTCTGTGACATCTAACATTGTTAGTGCACGAAGAGGCAGAGGTCGGTTCCGCATGTCTGCCGGACAGCAAAATGCCGTATAGAAGTGCTCATGTTCTAGTCACCTCAATGATTTGTACGCAGCCACAGTTTTCATATAATGAAGGTATATAATTAGACGTGTTTTTTTTATTCTAGGTCCCTGAAGAGAAGTTGAGCTCGCTGCAGTATTGAATAGTGGAAATGGCATTTGTTGACACACTCCACTCCTTTGTGCTCATTGACCAAATGGGACTCGCAATTTTTCAATCACATTTCATCAGTTTTTATCTAAACCGAACATGGACTTAATACGGTTTGCTTAATTTCAAATAAAAGAATTATATATTTCAAGCAAATGAATAAAATATATTTTGACCTTGGCCAAAGTATATTTTCTAGAAAATCTCAGTTATGAAAACCATCGGCTCAGAGGTAGAAAAATGTTAGAGGTGATCCTACAGATCTTCCAGAGCCATAGTCTTGAGCCCTCGAGTTTCAGCTTTCCCTTTTCATCCCCAAGGAACATCCCTTTGTCCCGGAGGTACAGTTCATCACTGGAGCACAGTGTGTTCTTTCTTTGAGGCGTTGGGGGAAATATGTGTTTTGATCTTAACCTTGTGCAGATAATGTGCATGCTGAGAAAGCTGTGGACTCATTGCACGTGGATAATTTAGGGGCACGCAATACTTCCCTGTTCTTAAAACTTTTCAAAATGTGCTCCTAGGATCTCATGTAAGATTCCATTTCGGGATAATATATTTGATTTTATGCGCTTTGCTGAAGCGAAAAAGAAGTTTGTTTGTGTGTATGTTACAATGTTATCCCCTTCTGGAACTACGCAGTAGAACATTAAAAGAGTAACCACGCCAAACATCAGATTCCCAGTTGAGTGAAACACAAAATATTCAGATGGTACTTATCATGAAGCCATAAATACAGTCACTTTTAGAGCATTGTAATGTTCCAGCACTCTTTGAGTGAAGAATTTCTTCCATGGTTCAACCTTCTGCAACAAAATCATGATGGATGTTAGGATATCAAGTATCAACATTAATCATAATCATGAAGGAGAAGATCGTATTCGTATAAAAGTTTAGTTCTTCCAGTTGCATGACAACTAAATAATGAACCACAGAGAAAAAGAAAAACATAAGAATACATCATACCATACAAGCCGCTTTAACTTTTAATATAAAGAGGAAAATGAGTTGAACATTAGAAATAGCAGAAAACAAATATATCCCCATTCATAAAAGGAGGTGGGGTTCATCAATCTCAAAACTGATGGAGATTCATAGAGATTATATGAAGACTTCCCAATATTTTAAATTAGACTTTATTTTAAAAGATTTCTATGATTTTTTATTTTTTTTAAAATCCCATAGTTTGTTTCTTGCTTAAATTATACTTTGTAAAACCCTATATAATGAGGTTAATGCTTTGTTACAGTACTTTCGATAAATTTAATACACGATATTTGCTCTCTCACGTCTCTATCTATAGATTGTAAATCACGTTTTTCACATTTTCAGTTGAAGGAATTCTTTCCCGCCTTTTTCTTTATTTTCTGCTCTCTAGATTCAATATGGTATCAGAGCCAGACCCTTCGATATTGGGCCCCCCATATCGATTTCCACAGTCGTATGGCAAAGTCCACGCTGTGCGTGAGGGGGGTGTGTTAAATCCCACATCGCCTATGGTAAGAACCTGGAACCAATTAATATAGTGTGGGCAAACCTCCCTTGACAAGCCGGTTTTGTTGATAGGAGTTAGGCCCAATATCTCTAAGTTATTAGAAATGAAAAAGAAGAGATAGAAGCCTGCTATTGCAGGGAAGAAGAATGTATTTGTATTCAACTTAAGGATTACAATGCATATGGTGCTCCATTTATAGAGAAAATTACTACAAATCTAACAAACTAATCTACTATAGAAGCCTCTAGAACGAGGGGAATCTGGACGGGAATTGTGGTCATGCTGGAAGAGTGAATTGCAGCATGTGAAATCTGTTGTTGAGCTGGCTGATCTGCTGTAGCTGGAACACGTGAATAGCAGGATGGGGATGGTATATTCCAACACACCCTTCTCAAGATGAACTATGGGCCATCTTGAAGATTAAAGTCTAAAACATGGATGCAAAGCCTTCTTCATTTGCTGCTGTGAATGGTTGCAGCAAAGACTAGGGAAAGAGCTACTGAATCCTCTGAAGCATTCCATGAGGTTGAAGAAAAAGTGAAAAACACTTGCTGACTATGAGAATGCCAGCTTCTACTGTATGCTCCTCCATCAGTGTCTTTTTCACCTCTGCTGGATCCGATGCCCTAGCATAGTCACAGGATCTGAAGCTGGAAAGGAGTTGAGCAGACTAATTGGCAGATGATCAGATCTGAAGTCAAAGTTATCTTCAGATGAATGAACATGAATCAAAATCTGCTATAGAAGCAGGAAAAGAGAAAATGAGATAGAACTCCATGAAAACATCTCTAGTACAAAGCTAGAGAGAATAACTCATCAATGGTTAAATTGCTCATTGAAGAGGAAGATCTGGAAATTCAGCTACTGCCATGGAGATGCAAAAGAAGCTATACCAGAAAAAAGAGGCAAAGTTACTGTAACAAAGAAGCATCTAATGCTCTGATACCATATTAAGAAATTGGGCCTAACTCAACCCATACAAAACCGGCTTGTAAGGTGAGGTTTGCCCACACTATATAAATTGGTCATAGGCACTGTAATCAGTCGATGTGAGATTTAACATTATTAGATTTATTATAAACTGAAAAGAAGATAAAGGAAAACGAGATATAAACCTGCTGAACTTGCAGGGAAGAAGAATAAATATCTTTCATTCAACTTGAAGAAATACGATGCATATGGTGCTCTATTTATAGAGAAAAATAGCTAACTAATCTACCAACTAATCACTAGATAGAAGTCTCTAGAATGAGATCTAACTAATTATAGCTGGAACCAAATCTGATGCACGTGAATCTGCTGCTTGCTTGTTGCTGGAACTGAACACGTGAATATGCTGGTGAATGATGGAAGTGTGATCTGCATGTGGTGTAGCTTGCTAATGCATATTCCAACACTCCCCCCTCAAGATGAAACATCTTGAATTGTGGAGAGAAAAACAAAGATTACAATGTATACAACATCTCTATTTATAGACAAAAGGATTAACTAAACTAGCAATCCATCTAACTACATTACAGTTGGTGGGAAGTCATTAGAAATGGCGCCAAAATGGGTGAATCTTTTATGGCTGTGTTTGTTTCTGAAACTTCTGGGAAAGCAGTCCATGAACCTCCCAGCAGGTGTTGCTGGAAAAACACCACCTGAGATTATGAAGATACTCAGCCTTGAGAATGACATTACTCCCGAAGAGGAAGAAACCAATGGGCCTTTTGAGTAGACGAGATTATGTCTAGGCTTGACCATGACAGAAAAATAAAACATCCATAAAAGGAGAAGATAGGAATCAGAATAAATTCCATGAAAACATCTCTAGAACAAAGCTAGAGAAAATAGAAGAAAATATCACTGGAAATTGATCTGCTCCAGGAAGCAGGAAATATGAAGAGATCCATCATCAATGGTGGAATAACTCATTGATGAGGAAGAAGAAGACAACAATAACGCAGCCCTTCCCGAACCATCATCAATGGCGGAAGAAACTGGAGCTGCTTCAGATAATGGTGAAGAGACATTTCGTCGAACACCTTTTGGACATTTGAAGAGGAAGATTTGGAATGCTGAACTGTAGACTCACTGAACGAAATCAGATGAAGGCAGCAGCAGGAAGCACAAAGTGCTCTGATACCATATTAGAAATGAAAAAGAAGAGATGGAAGCCTGCTATTGCAGGGAAGAAGAATGTATTTGTATTCAACTTAAGGATTACAATGCATATGGTGCTCCATTTATAGAGAAAATTACTACAAACCTAACAAACTAATCTACTATAGAAGCCTCTAGAACGAGGGGAATCTGGACGGGAATTGTGGTCATGCTGGAAGAGTTAATTGCATCATGTGAAATCTGTTGTTGAGCTGGCTGATCTGCTGTGGCTGGAACACGTGAATAGCAAGATGGGGATGGTATATTCCAACAATTAATTTATTGTGAAAACTCACTGTGTAAAGCTCATACTTTTGAGTTTGATATCTGCGCGACGAAGTTATAATTCAAAATTGCATTATGTAGCAAATCATCTAATTGTCGAGTGAAGCCATTGGAGATGAAAAAAAAACTATGGTGTTGTTTGAATTTAACATAGAGAGGAAGTGTACCCAATTGGGTTACAGAATTAGAATTTTCAAGCAGTTGTCTGGAAGTGTGAGAACTGAATTTACTTCTCAATGTGACAGTTTCTCAAATAAAGGCACTAACTGCTTTGAGCCATTTATAACCCAATATGAAAAGAAATCTAGATGAAGCAACAAATTTGAACCACTAAATAACTTGACTAAACTGACCTGCCTTCAAACATTAAAATGTCCTCAGATATGAAGCCCAGCAAAAAGCAACTCCAACTCCTCATCTTGAGATGTGGTTCTCTACCCACAAGAATAAATAACAAGTTGGTAATTTCAAATCAAAGTAAATATCAGAATTTCATATGCCCCATGGCACATAAGACATTCCATACACGAAAATAAAAGCTTCTCTGGTGAGCTCAATGTTATGCTTACACAATTTTTTTTCGACTAAGGGGTAAAAGAAAACGGATTAAATGAAATTAAGTCTAGTCCGATCTGAAAGTTACATAAATATAGAAAGAGAAAGGTTAAACATTATTATGTTGGCTTTACTGAACAATGTAGTATCTTCACATATTCTGATGAAAATCAAGAGGTATTAGAATGCCAATTGTTCACACTGGAACTGAACATAAATTCTAGTTCACTTTAAAAGTGACAGCTTCTACGAAGAATATGTTTACTCTAGGGATGACCAACTGGAAGGCACAAGAAGGGAGGTGTAAAATGCCCGGGGTCCCCTCACCCATCCAGGCAGCCACCCTCCGATATGTAATTTAATCTAGTCATATTCTCAAAAAGAAGAAGCTATCCTGGTCTTCTCCTCGAGCACCTGGTCCCTTAATAAACTGAATAAGAAATTAGTAAATTTTCCAAATTGTCAATAAAACATAAGGTTTTTCCAGGATTTACTAAATGAGACAACAAATCACATGCGCCTCAAAAGTCCATACAAAATAAAATGAACACACAATAAAAGAGTAACTAATGAAGGTACTAGGTAGCGGGCGAGTCAGAGCTGGCAATGGGGAAGAAGGAAGGGACTTAAAAAGAGGTTCCGCTAGTGGAGTGGCATATCATATGGAATGGTTCCTCCCGCTATCCCTTTCCCTAAATAACTTGTTGAAATAATTCTACCATCTTTCTGTGATCTCATTCGAAGGAAACAAAACTATTTCTTACCACCAACCAGAACTTGAAGCGATATGAAACAGTTCTAGGAAACACAATTGCATGGTAGAGAGCTGCCTATGAATCAATGTAACAGTAGTAGCCCGGGATCATATACAATAATTTTAGATATAAGCAAATTCTCAATACCCCAAAATCTCCTTATGAAAGGGTCTTTCAGTCCAGCCCCCTTAAATCTAGTAAGCACCAAATTTCAATTGCACGTAAAAGAAAGATTTTAGCTGAACAAAAATATACACATACCTGAATCGACAGCAGTTGCAGCATTTTGTCCAAGACCCGCAATCGGTGAGAGGCATA
This sequence comes from Osmanthus fragrans, assembly GCA_019395295.1. Taxonomy (NCBI): domain Eukaryota; kingdom Viridiplantae; phylum Streptophyta; class Magnoliopsida; order Lamiales; family Oleaceae; genus Osmanthus; species Osmanthus fragrans. The sequence continues at coordinate 476,439 of CM033346.1, forward strand.
ACTGCTGTTGGCGGGCAGCCTGTTCAATCTTATCATTTCCTCGTTGACGGCAGTCTTCTTTTCTTCATTGCCCATCTGCTTCCACATATTTTTATTAACCCCAGTCCCAGGGAGATTCGGTTTGGGCACAGTATTTAGGGCATTGCTGCCCTTCTCTAGCTCAAAGGAATCCACTTTTGCGCTTCAGCTGTCTAAAAATTACACAACAGACCGTGATTCAAAATTAATCAAATTATGAAAACAATAGCAAGATTAAAAACAAACCAACACACACAAAAAAGTGATTAATAGAAATAAAAGTGCTTCATAATACACCATCAAATTTAGGTCAACCAGTGAAAATTAAACTTAGTGATTGATTGAATGCCCTTTTCATGTTTGATAATAAATTTTCTACTAAGTTCCCTGACAGTAATAAGCTTCAAGAATAAACCTTTTTGTATCGCAAGTTTTACTATAACTTTTACCGCACCGATGCGGTGGAGCCCATCTGTTTAAATAATATTTTCCCTCTGTGTGTGATAACTTTTGCGGTAACACGCGGTACATGTAGCCTAACTCTAAGCTTCAATGAGAAGAATTGGGCTGGATGGAAAGATTGTACCTTCGCAGGAGAGAGGTTACCATTATTTTCGAGGATGAAAGAGAATTAATTGCCCCCAACAGTCACCAAAGTTAGGTTATCTCTTAGATTGGTCGCTAAAATTTAAAATGTCAAATTTAAGTATTAAACATTTTTAAGAAATTGGGTCTAACTCAATCCATGCTGTAGCGGAAGCTTGCTTCAAGGGTCGTCAAAACGGTGTTTTTCGGGCTCAGTTCAACGTACCTTTCTCTACCAACAACCAATCCAATCCGGCTCCGATCCGCAACCAATATATTCACCTCGGTTGCTTTACAATCTCACCCACAAAGGAAGAGATTATGGTGATGATTTGTAACCACAAAGGCAAAGAGAAAACACCACAAAGTATGGCAAAGAAGAGACCAAACAATCCACCAAGGAAGGGACCAAGTTTTGCACCACAAAGAAGCTATTTTCTTCACTCAAGGGCTGCTGGTTTTCACTCACAAAGGGGGCCACGTTTTTGCTCCTTAATTCACACAAATCATACACTGGTGGCTAGGGTTAAAGACACCATATATATAGGTTAAGTTAGGGCTTTAGTTGGACCGATAGAAGAGGCTAAACGGGCCAAGATTCAAGCCATCCAAAAGGTAATATAATTGGGCCGGAAGAGCTCTTGGACTTGGTTGTTGGTAATATTTCATTCATCGGCCAAAGCCTATGAAATTACAATCCCACGTTTACATCATAGCCCGGGATTATTGGGTATCAAAACCCAACACATACAAAACCGACTTGTAAGGTGAGGTTTGCCCACACTATATAAATTGGTCCTAGGCACTGTAATCAGTCAATGTGGGATTTAACACACCCTCCTCACGCACAGCGTGGACTTTGCCATACGATTGTGGAAATCGATATTGGGGGCCCAATACTGAAATTGGGTCTGGCTCTGATACCATATTAGATTTAGGGAAATTTTCATAAGTAAGAGTATAACTTTGGTCCAATTCAATAATAAGAAAATAAGTTTCAACTTTCAAAAATCAGATTTTTGTTAATTTTTATTTATAATTTAATTAATTAAATATATTAAAGTCACAGATATATATAATTTGGTCACAGATTCACAATTTAGATAGTCACATATTATTTTCGATCACAATTCAAAAATTTTAAATGTAAAATTTTTTTTTACGTCACAATTCAAAAATTTTATAGGTCACAATTTGTTCATCAGTCACAGATTCACAATTTAATTAGTCACATTATTTTTTGGTCACAAATCAAAAATTTTAAATGTCACAAAATTTTTTATGATCACAATTTAAAAATTTTAAAGGTCACAGAATATTTTCAAATGACCACAACACAAGTCACAAAATATTTTTGCACATGACTCAGGTTCTTGTTGATAGTCAAAGGTTTATTTCAAATGGCCATAACACAGGTTACAGAATATTTTTGCACATGACTCAGGTTCTTGTTGATTGTCACAAATTTATTTCAAATGGCCACAACACAGGTCACAGAATATTTTTGCACATGAGTCAGATTTTTGTTGATAGTCACAGCATAGGTCATAGAATATTTTGCACATGACTCAGGTCACAGCACAAGGCTCAGATCACAGCATAGGTCACAACACATGACTCATATCATTACTAGTCATAGATTAAGTCACACGTTATTTTTTAGTTACACTTTATATTTTTCATTAGTCACATATTGTTTACTGGTCACAGATTAACGAATTTAATGGTCATACTAAACCAAATAATCTGTGACCACCACCCGACAACCGTCTCTACCATACCACACCATCACGACAACAAAAAAATTTCTCAAACCTACCAACACCAACACCGCCACTGCCGTCAATCCACAACCGCCACCACCACCACCTCGGCTAGTGACCACCTCCCAAACAAAAATCAACAAAAACCTAATTTCCACTCCCTTCTCCCAACAGCAGCACTACGAGTCTACCGCCACCACCACCACTACAATCTGAAAATCGCTACCAACACCACTACAGGCCAATCAAAACCAAAAAAAGGCCAACCACCAATCAACCAAAAAAAGCAGACCACCAACCAACACCATCACCATTTCTTAAGCGCCGTCAACTACCCACAACATTACCGTAGCACACCACAACCACCGCATCATAGAACTCACCCAACCAACCAACCAACTCACATCCACAGCATCATATTACTTACCCAACCACCGCAGCACCGCCACACTCCACAGCATTACCGTAGCAAACCACAGCCACCGCCACCCAACCCCATCTTACCATTGCGGCACCACCAGATCCGGCCTAACCCCCATCATTCACGGTTAGATCGTAGCTACTGCAGATCACCACCAGATTCGGCCACACCCATCATACACACAACAGCACACTGCAACCACTGTTCGATGTGTACCAGGCAAAAACTTCGATCTGTGACAGAAAAAATACTACAAAATTAGTGCTCAAAAGCTGCACAGATGCACGAAGAGGCGACTCCGATGCCACGCCTCAACTCCGGAGGTGTCATGTTCTCGGATTTGTGTGTCGCCGGAGACGAGTGGAGAGAAAATGTCGAGTGGTTGTCAAGGGAGGTTAGAGAGAGAAGGATGGAGGCGAGAGAGAGAGAGAGAGGGATGGATGGAAGCGAGAGAGAAATTTTAGGGTTTTATATATTGTTTTTAGGGTAGATTAATTGTTTATATATATATATATATATATATATATATATATTAATTAATTAATGAGATATCTGATTTTTGAATAGTTAAACTTTGAGTCTGATTTTAGAATAGTCAATTTTTAAACTAGGGTTTTGTGTAATTTCCACATAGATTTATTATAAACTGAAAAGAAGATAAAGGAAAACGAGATATAAACCTGCTGAACTTGCAGGGAAGAAGAAGAAGAAATATCTTTCATTCAACTTGAAGAAATATGATGCATATGGTGCTCTATTTATAGAGAAAAATAGCTAACTAATCTACCAACTAATCACTAGATAGAAGTCTCTAGAATGAGATCTAACTAATTACAGCTAGAACCAAATCTGATGCACGTGAATCTGCTGCTTGCTTGCTGCTGGAACTGAACACGTGAATATGCTGGTGAATGATGGAAGTGTGATCTGCATGTGGTGTAGCTTGCTAATGCATATTCCAACAAACATATTTAAACATTAAAATTTACTCATTCACATAACATCCATTATAAACCATTGATGGAATTAGCGACGTGGCTAACAAATAACATATATGACGTCCCATCAAATCGTTTACAAATTGCCACATTTTTTTATTGTTGACTAAATTTTGAATAATATCTTCGTTTACTCATTAAACTTTAAAAAAGTTTTCGATCACTCGCTAAATTTGAGGTGGTTGAATTTTGGCACTAAAAATTTAAAACGTCTATAATTCCTCATTAAACTTTGAAAATTATTTTCGATTGCTCGATAAACTTTAGAAACATATTTGATTGGTTGCTAAATTTTGAAGTTGATGAATTTTGGTCACTAAACTTATAAAAATAACGTCGATATGTTGTTCATTAAAAAATATGTACTACAAGCACACAGATCGGACAAAAGTAATAAAGTGGACAAACGATTCTAGGTTGTAGATTCCACGAGAAATTATTATTCAATTACATAATAGTTAAATTTAATTTTTAACATATTATTATAGAATTTTAATATATTATCATCATTTGAAAAATTCAAATTTTATTGTATTTTGTTGTTAAAATTAAATTAAATTAAAATTTGAAACATGCTACAAATTTAATTAAATGGATTTTGCAACGAAACATAAATAAATTTAATTAAAATTTGATTTTGCAACGAAACACACAATAAGTTTAAATAAACTTGAATTTTTCAAATAATAGAAATAACTTAAAATTTTACAAAACTATATTAAAATTAAATTTAACTACGATATAATTAAGTATTCATTTCTTGTGGGATCAACAACACGGACTCGTTTGTCCACTTTATTTCTTTTATACGACTCATGAACTTGCGGTATTCAAATTTTAGCCCCTGTTTGATTTTTATTTTTCTCTCTTCTTTTCAACCACACATTCTTCAATAAAATAATATTACACGCAAATCCAAAAAAATTCCTTGATTTTTAACCGTACATTCTTCGTCAATCAACCATTCAAAACACATTTTTCTCTTAAAATGAGAATCAAACAGGCCTTACTAACTAATCGAATACGTTTTCAAAGTTTAGTGAGTAATGAAAGACACTTTAAATTTTTAGTGGTCAAAATTAGACCACTTCAAAGTTTAGTGGGCAATCGAAGATTTGACAATTTCTTAACCGCCTGATAAGCGTCGCGTGTGCATTTCATTAGCCACACTATTAATTTTGTTAAAGGTTTGTAACAGATGTTATATGCGTGATTAACATCTAACGTTTGAATAAGTTTAGTGATAAAAACTCAACATCTTAAATTTTAATGAACAATCGAAGACACCAACATAAGTATTTGGACAATTAACTTGATGAAAGAAAAGTTTTTTTTGAAGGGAAAATTGTAATATCAACCTGTAATCTATTGATCAAGTTTCAATTTAACCCTCAAACTTTTAAATAAAGTTGCATTGTTTTAGTGCAATTGCCATTTACCTAAACTCTTGGCACGTGTGAAAGAACAGCACCGTCCACCATCAACTCCAGCTCACACAGAAATACAAATCAGAAAGAACAAAATTGAAGGAAAAAAATGAAAAGAAAATAGACGAAATAAAAGAAAATAGTCAATTAAAAAGATCGACTTGTCATTTCTCTTTTTACTCTCTGTTCTCTACGCAATTTCACGGTGGACGGTCGACGGAGAGGAGAGTGAAAAGAGATCACAGCAGTCGGATTCTGATACTATCTTTCATCTTTCACTTCACTGCACGGTCTCGGATAATCACCATGAACGAGAAGGCGAACGTTTCCAAAGAGCTTAATGCCAAGCACAGAAAGGTCCTTAATTTTTTTGGATGTTGTAATTCTGTCATTACAATTAATATTATTTTATCGTTTCTGCCTGGATCTTAAAGTTTTGACCGTGATAGATGTTTTTCGTTATAGTGATTCTTGTTATTATATTTATATATTTTTATTATTATCTTTGGATTGTTTTGTATCTTAGCGAGTTGATTAGTGATGATTATGTTATAAAGGTGGAGTCTTAAAGTGGACTATACGTGAATTGTAAATTCGAGGTTCATTTAAGTTATAAACTATGTATTTAAGCCTGGTTTAGGTAATTGGATTCATTTCATTGGATAAAAGATGTTTCTGAACTTGGTTTGCGTATTTACATCAAGACATTTGGTGAATTGAAATAGCTGTAAATTTTTATGCTTTTGTTGCTTATTGTTTATCGCATACCCTGAATTGCTCTGGATATAGTATCCAGTTAGCCATCTTGTGCAACCATTTTGATTAACATTTGATACTAACATGGTTTGAAAAAACGTAAACGGGTATTGAGGCGATTTTTCGTTATGAGGCGAGGCGTAAGCCTCGAGGCGTTAACCTCACAAAAAACAAAATTTTTTTTTCCCCAAAAACTTCATATGTAAAATTAATCAAAAATGTTATTTGATTATTTCTATTTTGTCAAGTTTTGAAAAAATATTAATTTCAAAAAAATGCTATTAAATTGTTCTAAAAATTTTATGTATATTGATTTTATAATTATTTGTCAATCATTTTGGCCAAAGAAAAATCATATTTTAAGGCAAAATAGTTTGCCACTTTGCCGCTTCGGGGCTTCGAAACGGGGTCAATTAGGTAACCCTACGTCTTTCTTCTTCCCATCGTCTTCCTCACCATCTTCTTCCCCAACTCTGTCATTTTCTTTCTTCCAACCTAGAAGTAGAAATCCAGAAATTCCGCCAGACCAGAAGCGCAGAAGGCCAACATTTCAGCCGAAAAGGCGTGGCTCGGATGCGCGCCTTTGAGGCGCACGCCTTGAGGCGGGCTCCTTCAGATTTAGAAGCGTGCGCCTTCAGATTTGAGCCTCAAAAACACTGCCTTGAGGCATCTTCCATGCGCCTCACCAGCGTTTTTTCATACCATGGATACTAATAACTGTATCTATTTTACTGTTTATTGTGTTTCAGCCTATTATTTCTACTTAACATGAAAAAAGGTTGAAGACAATTTCCAATGGTTTGTGGTTGTCTTGGAATGAGAATTTCTATTTTGACTATATGCTTTAGCCACGTTCCAAACAAACTGGTCCTTATAAGATGTAAAATAAAATTATGAACACCAGTGTCATAACTTTTGTGCATTGACAAAGGCATAGAGATCTAGATGTAGCAGCCCCTATAATATTTGTTCATGTTAATCTTTGTTAACTCTTATCATGAATCACTGCACTAGAACTTTCGGTGGGGGATTCACTGAAGTATTGAAACGAAAAGATCAACAATTACCTGAGAGGAGAAGGGTAAAGAAGGGAAAAGTGAATCTCTGTTTCTGCACAGCAACTTGTTTACATGTTTAATTAATAAATCACAGTTCCTTATTTGCCCTTTTACTTGATATATTTTTTATCCTTTTAGAGTGTCTATTTAGTTGTTTCTTTCTCCCTCTGGAATTGCCCTCTTGGCATAGTTTCTCAATCTTTGTGATTCTTATGATGTGATTGTTTAATAATCTCTACGTTTCCAGATTTTGGAAGGTCTTCTTAAATTGCCAGCGAACAGGGAATGTGCGGATTGCAAGAGCAAGTACGTATTTTAAATTATTCACAAATTGTTTACATTAAAAATTAGAATATATGAATGCAAAGCTGGCTTAGAAATGATGTATCTTACCTTATTATGTTATTAGAATGTTAGACAGCTATGCTTCTTAGGCCTTTTAAAATTTTAACATTTTGGTCTTAAAATTGCAGAGGTCCTCGATGGGCCAGTGTGAACTTAGGCATATTTATATGCATGCAATGCTCTGGGATCCATAGAAGTCTTGGAGTACACATATCAAAGGTGATATATTTTTACTTCAGTTTTCTTTGCTTTTTTTTTTCTTTTTACTTTTTGTAGAGACAAACTGATTTGTGCATAAATATGGGAAGTAATGTATAAAGGTGAATTCGTTCAGAAGTACAAATTTTGTCAGTCAATTAGTCAAAGTCAAAATCCTTATACAGGAGTTAGACTGATGCGGTCTAAATTATAACATAAAAACGAAGATAGTGCCTTGATATTTTCATTGCTTCAAAATGATTTCCTGTGCTATTAACATGTACTGTCCTGTCTACTTGGCTTGACATTGTTTATGGTAAACACTATTTTTGTTTGACATGGTAAATCATCCATTTTGTTTGGTTTTAAGTGCCTAATGTATTGGACCTTGGGAAATACATCTATTTTGTTGTTGGTTTGGGGATTCATATTCATATCATTAAGAAATGAATTCTGAGGGAATGAATCGAGATTACCAAACACTCATCCAAGTCATTCTTTCATGATTAGGTAGGACGTATAGGGCTTCTGGTCTTTAAATAATAAATATTAAACCACATTTGTTTGGGTGATCTGTACAGTGCAAGCCATTGTGTAATAACATAGGATAAGTCCTTATTCATGTATGTGCACATACGATTTTCCTGTCTTTGTTTTCTATCCATCTTAACATGTATTTTTCTTTAAGAAAAAAGTGGAAAGGTAGAGTTAAAGTTTGAAAAGTACATAACCTACACCTTCAACCTACTTGCTTCACTGTTCATTGTTGTGAATATGGCTTTGCTTTAAAGGTATTACTGCCAACCATATGTATTAGTTCTAGATCTTCTGCTCTCATGTCCATGGCTAATTTTTTGTATTTGATGTATCGTTTCTCAGACTCTTTCGGTTTCCAACGGCAACTTCTTAATACTCTGAAGTGTGTAATGCTTATATTCCCATATTTCAAGGGTGTTTGGGACACATTTGATGAATGTACCAAATGTTTAGAGTAGACATCAAGTTATACTTAACGGGGAACTGTATATATTAACCATTAAATAGACAAGGAGTAAGATGTTCAGGAAAAATATGTAGTTCTCTGTCAATATCTTTCAATCTTACTACTGTTCACTGAAGTAGTTTTTATGGGAAGCTAGCTCTATCTAATTTCTTTTATAATTTCTCATTGGCATTCCATAGAAAATATGACTGTGCACTCCTACTCCACTTTTCTTCTATAAATATAGCATGTACTAGGAATTGTGTGAGCTACAATACTATTTAGCCTTCTAACACTTGGCCATGATGAATTTCACTTTCTAATATTAATCAATTGGGCATTCATTCATCAGCTAATAATCAATTTATGAACTTCATCCTTTATTATTCATCTTCAGTTTCCTTAATGAATAGCTGTTTCATTGTGATATTTCTGGTCAATGTTTCAGCTTCTCCCATGCATAGACGCAATTGACTGATACCAATGTCATTTGCAATAGCCTTAACTAATCTTTTTGTGGGTCTTTTTTGCAGGTGAGATCTGCTACACTGGACACATGGCTTCCTGAACAGGTTGCTTTCATTCAATGTAAGATTTTTCTTGAGCACGATTTTTTTCCTGTAAATGTAAATTAGATAAGATTTTTTTTTTTTTTGGTAAATTACTTTATTTTCTTGTTTATATAGCAATGGGAAATGAGAAGTCAAACAGTTACTGGGAGGCAGAACTTCCCCCGAATTATGATAGAGTTGGGATTGAGAATTTCATTCGTGCTAAGTATGAGCTTTTTACCCTATGAACTCTTCTATACGGTATACACAACTTTATTTCAACAATGTTTGATTCCAGAATTGAATCAAGGCACGTCTCATCTTAATTAAGGTATGAGGAGAAGAGATGGATTCCCAAGGATGGGAAACCCATGTCACCAGTGAGGGGACAAGAAGAAAAAGCTTCTACTCGGTGGCAAAGACCAAGTGATGGTAACGGGTTTATCAGCAGTTCTGGAAATTCTTCTCATGAGAACTTTCAAGCACCTAGTGCTAAGGAAAATATTCCTGCTGCAAGAGTTAGTCTCCCTGTGCCTCCTAAAGGACCAGAACCTGTATGTTAAACTGTATATAACTCGTTACCCTTTCCCTCGTTTACCTTGTATTTCTGTCAATTCTCTTTTGCCTTTTTGTTGTGTTTCTGGTAAAGATCTAAATCACTCTTTGTTATTTAGGGGGTGTCCCAAACTTGGATTTTAATGGATTTTAAAAATCCATATAATTCTAAGTGTCCCCAACTTGGGTTCTAAATTTCTAATAGATTCTTTAGAATTCTAGAATTCCCCAATAACTTGTGGATCTCTGAGATTTTCAGTAATTGGAAGGATTTTAAGGGTCCGTTTGATTGCAAGGGTGGAAAATGGGTGGAAAAGGAATTGGATTCAAGGGAATTGAATTGCCTGGAATTGTTTTACCGGGAATTGAATTAAAGGTGTTTGATTGGTATAATTTTTCACCTTTCTATTATAATACGTTTGGCTTTGTTTTTCATGCAAATTGTCAATTAAATGGATAAATTTTTTTACCATTAGGGACAAAATATGTTTAGATTGCCAAAAAAATAAAAAAAAAATAAAAAAATTAATTTTTATTTTTACGTTTGGCTCTGTTTTGCATGGAATTTGTCAATTAAATGGATAAATTTTTTTACACTTTATCTTAGAATTTGCTTCTATTGCTAAAAAAAAAAAAAAGGTGGAAACCAATTCCCACCAAATAGCAAGGAATTGATTTCCACGGAATCATGCTTCAAGTGGTTGTACCTTGGAAAAGGCTGGAAATCGATTCCATGGAAAATAAAGGCTATCAAACAGCGCAAAAGTAGGAAGATGGAAAACAATTCCTAGTTCCCGGGAAAATTTTTGGTTATCAAACAGACCCTAATAGATTTTAGTGGATTTGGATCACATATATAAATACCAAACTTTTAGGAATTCCAACCCAACACCTCAGATTTTCAAAGATTTTTAGTTGGTTTTGAGCCCATAATTGATTTTTTTTTTTCTGTAAATTCATATTGAGTTTGCGTGCTTGTGTGCATAGAGTGATCAAAGTAAAGGGACGACGAATACATGTTTTACGAACTCCATTAAAATAAAATAATTCGATTTTTATTTGTGATATAGTAATAAATTTATAACGTCAAGCATTTCAAGATTCAAACTCTTTCCTCATTTTAATCCACACAACACTCTCTTGTTTACACCTTAACCATGCACTCAAAGCATCTCCTTTATACAAACCCTACAAAAATTGTAGTTTGGACACCAAATAATAATAAAATAATTAGAATCCTTAAAAACTCATTTTCTTTGTTTTGATTTAGTAAGTTACATTGTACTGGAAAAAAAGTTGGTTTTAATATTTCAAATCCATGAGAATCCATAAAAATCTATAGTATAGAATTCTGATATAATCTTATGAATTATGTGGAATTCTGTTCAAATCCATTAAATCCACGAAATTCATAAATCTTAAGAAATATATTAAAATCTGAGTTAATGTTTTCTGTTCCACAAAAGGCGATACATTTCTTGGTCAAGGTGGACTTCATGAGAAGAGGTCATAAAGCATGAAAATCTTTGGTGGGAACAAAGGATAGTGTCATCAAGCATGCAAACCTTAATATCCTCAAACTACTATTACACTCAGATTATTCACGGTCCCAATACTTTTAACCATGTTTAGCTGTGGATGAAGAGACTACAGTTCATAAAGCGTGCAACCTTGAGATGCATAAATTATTAGTACACTCAGATTATTAACTATCTTCATATTGCTAACTATGTTTAGCTGCGGATGAAGAGACTACAGTTCATCCTCTAATCATCTTTTGAATTCTAGAATCTGTTTGATAGTTGATATTGTAGTACATACTTTCCTATACACGATAATTTTGGTTTTCTGTATACTAATATTTCTTATACCTCCGGAAAGGTGAAACTTCAGACTAAGGCTGACTTGTTTGTCTGGAAAACAGATTGCTCCTGCTCCAGTTCCTCAACAAGTGATTCAGAAAACAGAACAGGCTACTCCTGCTGATCCTTCAAAACAGGTCACTGATGCTGTCATCCCTCCTAAAGTTGATTACACTACCGATCTCTTCAATATTCTTTCTATGGATGGTGGTAGTGAAAATGCCTCGGGAGAAGCTTCTGCAGATGATATTTCATGGGCAGGATTCCAGTGTATGTCAGTTGTTCACATTTTGGTTGATCTTTCTCTCCTTTTTTTGTCTACTCCATATTCTGCATATCCGTTACTAGAGTGGGTAGTTTTCTTCTTCTTCTTCTTCTTCTTTTTTTTTTTTTTGTGTGTGTGTGTGGTGGGAGGGGGGTTGATTTCAGTTTAAGAGGTTGAGGAGTTCAAATTTCTCAAGGTGGTAAATAAGGAGATTAAGCTTGACTCAGCTGAAAACCATACATGACAACTTGCAGCTGCCAGCACATTATCAACAGCTGAAAAAACTGCTCCAGAGAAACCTGACGATAATAAGACCGAGTCTGCTTCTGCTCCCGCTTCTGGAATTGAGGATTTATTTAAAGATTCACCATCAATTGCACCTGCTTCCATGTCAGAGAAGCCTCAAAAAGATGTTAAAAATGATATTATGAGTCTGTTTGAGAAGGTATGTTGCATGCTAAAGAATTGTTGATGGATACAGATTCCTTTTTTTTTTTTTGGGAGTTTTGATGGTTTTACAAATGTTAATTATTCATAAGGCCTATTCTAATTTTATCTGTAAGGTTGGGTTTAATCAACTTTTGTGAACGGAGTTGACTATTTTTTTGGATTCCATTCTAGTATTTCCACGTTCTAGCACTGCTCAAAAACCAATATGTTGATATCATTGTTTACATTGCAGTCCAATATGGTGTCACCGTTCGCTTTACACCAACAACAAATTGCCATGCTGGCACAACAGCAGTCCATTCTAATGGCTGCTGCAGGTAATTCTTCTGGTGGAATGCCAAAACTTTGTGGTAATACACAAGTGCCCAACGGTGCTAACTTGACCAATCAAAGTTGGCCAAAAGTTGGGTACCAGTTCCCTGGAATGATGATGCCAGCAGCTGGAAAGAGCGAGCTAGAGAAATATATGCAGGTAGAATATTGTGGTATTGCTTGCTGCTTTGTTAAATATCTGAAACCTTATTTATGCTCATATTCTGGTGTTTTTGCTCCTGATCTAGATGGGGAACATGGCAGCAACTCATCCAGTAGGGAACTCTTTCCCTGTCCCAGTCTCCAGGTATGTATTTTGATGTGTTCCAGCGTCGTTAAAATCTAGATCTCATTTTATTGCAACTCTGGAAAGTGTGATTATTTATTTTCTATATTGAAGATAGAACTCTTTGATTTTGGCCTTCTCGTATACCACTTTTTCCCATTTGTATATTTAAAGTATTCTTTGTTAGTAGCACTCATGCTGTTTATATTTTTCTCGAGCTGAAGATTAAGGGAAAAATAGAACATTAGACATTTTTGTTTAGTGTTTTTTTTTCCCATTGTTCCAGACCTCAGTTAGCGACCTGCCATAATGGACTAGAGATGAGCAGTGTGTTTAACCGCAGATGCACCTGGGCTGCTTCTATACTGTCTGCCATTGTCTTTGGTCCGATCAACAATTAAATTTCCTTTAGTAACGTTGACATGCCTGGTTTTCTAGCAAACACTGCCCTCCTTACACAGCATGAGTACCATTAAAATGTCCGTGCCAGCTGACAAACTGTTTTAGCCATTCTTTTTTCCTCCTCAGTTTAGATCAGATGAATCTGAAATGTTTGCAGTTCATAACGATTTAACTATCTCAATAAGCACAGCCTTCTGGTTCAGGACGTCGTTCAAATTCGTAGGATTTAGGTTTTGCTCAAGGACAGGTTTTATTTTTTATATTTCTCTTGAAGTTGATTTAAGGACAATGAGTGTTATTTTAGTTTGGTAATGTACAAGTCCATTTATATGTTCAATAGTTGCTGATGTGAATATTTACATAATTTCGGCTCACTATATTTAAATTTGAAGTACATGACCCAAAATGATGACTTCATTAAACTCTTGTTTGTGAACGTGCAGACACTTGTAATACTTGAATTTTATTTATTTAATTATATATATTTACCCAACTTTCATACATATAAAAATGGGAATACAATACCCTTTTTTTTTCCTGCTCCAAATAGCTTTTTGTTTGAGCAAGGGAGATGCAGATTACATAGTATGTTCATTTTCTTAAAAATTTCATTTCATGTTTCAGTATGCATGCCACGGGACCCAACACTTCTAGCAACGGTAGTCCTCCTGGTGTGAGCAAACAGGCATCATCATTTTCATCAGCTTCTCCGCAGACGGGAAAAGATTACGATTTTTCCTCTTTGACGCAAGGGTGGTTCTCAAAGCACTAAGAGGCCTAAGATTTTGGTTCAGTAACGTCAGTCACAACTCACCATGCTCGAAATTCACGGAAAATGTAGCTATTGGAGTATTTTCTCCTAAATTACTCTTCATAAACTACACTTAGAGGAGCAATTTCAGCTTTTCTTTGTCTTGGGGGTGGCTTCATTTGTAGTTTTGCATAATAAATCTGTTTAGATTGAAGCATTTTTTCCTCTGGAGTCTGTCTACTCTTGTTATTGTGGTTGAATTCAGATCATAAGAAAAGAAAGCTTATTTACACATTCGGGAGAAATATATGTTCTATTTTACTGCATGCAATTACATGATTTATAAATGTTTGCATATCAGATTTCTAAAGCTTCTGGCTTGAAGACTCCAATGTGATTTTGTCATTCTTTTTTGAGTGGATATGGAAAATTAGGACTCAATCTATGTGGTTGAGTGTGACACTGGATGGAAGATTCCACAGAACTTCTGTATCAACTCATAGCAAATTTTTGAATAAATACATATGAAACTCTTAAATAATTTATTAAGTCCCTGTTTGATGGTCATTATTTAGAAAATGGTTCTTAGGATAATTCATGGTTAAAAAGTAGGAAATTTTTTGGGTTTACATATAAAATATTTTATTGTGTGAATATGTGGTTGAAAATGAGTATATCAAACAAAGAATTTCAAATAATGATTGGGAACAAAAAAATAGAGAAAGTGGTAGAAGAAAAGTAAAAAGGAAACCCTTCACTTCCTTTTTGCACCATTTTTGTTTGGCTTCACTTTATTGGTAAGGGTAACCAACATATCCACCTGCCCGACAACCATTTTTGGTGACAATACTTAAGGTTGTGTTCTTTAAGTTGGCAAGTTGCAACATGCCATGGTTGTTAGAATGGACTCCTGTCCAGTCCAGCGTTTGCTTTTATTTACATTTTCATTTATTAATTTATGGTACTTCGATTAATATGTTTTGAGCTGGTGGCAATTTGTAAAATGTTGTCACGACAGTCTTATCGCCACTAAATTGCAATCTTGATTAGACTATTTTTTTTTTCCCGCTTGAAGCATTGATAGAGACAAAAACAATCATAAATCAAAATATTAGCCGATCTTTCTCAAATTATCAAATCAGCAAGGATTCTAGAATGGTCAATGCTACTCGATGAAGGATGGTTGGCATTCATCGGTACATGGATCCATCGTGGTAGGGGAAGATCTCCAAATGTGTAATAATGAGAGAGAATTAGATAAGCGGTTGGTAGCATAGTTTTTTTAAAGTTGGGTGGAGTCTAGACTTTCATCAATTCATATTGAAGATTGTCTAAATTGAGTCCTATCATATTTAATTGAAGGAAAATAAAATTTGCTTGATCTCTAATATTCCCAGATTACATTCAATTTGATATTTTAAATTAGACGATGTAAAAATGAACAAATGTTTTACACCTCGTTTTTCTTAACAATCTTGTTTAAGGAATAGAAGAAAAAAATAGGGGAATAAATAGAGACAAGCCTTAACGAAAAAGCAATAAATAAGTATTAGTTGTGATTAACGATACTTATTTATATTGGTAGAATGCATCATACCTATATAACATAATAGTACATTCGACCTGCTTAGCATAAAATAATTTCAAATTACAATTGGGTACCCATTACATATGTATTAGACGCGGGGAAGATGCAAAATTAAAAATAAAAAAATTCTCTAGATAACTTGGCCTGCACAGTTTAAGAGTAGCTTGTGCCTGCATGCTAATGATCTGAAATTGATTAATTTATATGGATAAGTTTGGCTAAGCTTAAGAAAATAAAAGTTATTGTTAGTTGGATTTTGTTTGTAAATATGTTTGGAATGCATTGAGATTCTATATTCAAATTTATCACATATATATAGAAATTTCAGATTTAAGTTTGTCCTTAACTGGTCGAGAAGATGTGCAGCTAAAGTCATGTTATGATCTTTAGTACTGTAATATTGGTAACACATGAAACGGCCATAAATTTGGCCCCTTGGAAGGATATGTTTGCTGTGACATCTCTACCTAAATGACAGGCTATGTGCCTGTTACGCAAGCACCGACTCCCCGAGGCAATGAAGCCAAGTAACCAACTGCCATCGTCTCATAACAAAGCGTCGAAAACGCAGCCTAGCATCCTGTCGACAACAAGATCTGAGTCGATATAACTCCACGAACTTGTCTCTTCTCCTATCCTAGGTCATCAGCAGAGAACCAACCCTTAACCATGTTGGATAGGCCTGGAGTCCTAAGCAGTTAGCGTCCAAAGCCTAATACTTTATGCCAACTATAGTCAACACTTCGAGCTATGTAACATCTCTACAAAAGTGGGTGAGCATCAAATCTCTCATTTTACAATGTTTAGGGGTCGTAGACCCATGATACCTAAGATGCGACGTGGTAACATGATTGAGTTTGACCAGTGAGCCGTTGGGATGATATCACTTGTTAAATATGCAAAGAGCTTCATTTCATCCCCTTTGCTTATAAATACTTAGACACGGTGAAATTGTGAAATTAGTATTTTCACTCTGCAAACAAAAACTCTAATTTTCATTTTTCTCCATTCGTACCACTCCTTGTGCCTCCCCTGTCTTTGCTTGAATGTGCTTCGACCTTGCGCGCATTCCAAGTCAGGGCTAAAACATAGATTTGAGAAGTGGATAAACGACCATGAAGTTCGGGTAAAGGAAGCAAACGAAAAGGTACATAGGATAGGGCACTCTGAAGCTTAAAAACATCGAAGAACATGATGGGGAAAGAAGGGCCAAAGTTACTAGCACCGAATTATTTCTCTCAGCAAAATTGCTGATTATTTTTGAGATTCCCTCTGTGAAAGTATTTTTGCTTTGCTTCAGGAATGTAGTGCATTGTTGAGAATTTAGTTTCAGAACTCTCATCTGTATTAGTCAGTGCTGAAAAACAGGTAAGAGGTGTTCAATTTCTCTGATAAATGAAACAGCAAGCAGCTTTTAATTTGATGTTTATCAGTCTTCTTGAAAACATTTAATCTTCTTTGTAGCTTATGCTAGTAACTACATTATTTAAATAAACTCGACCACAGTAAAATGTCCAAATACTATCCAATCAGCTGATCTTCTTGCTGTTTCTCAGTTTTCTTTTGCCTGTTGGTCGTATTGGTTGACTTGTTATTACATCAACGTGCTGTGGGCTACAAATTTCTCATCAAAATTGAGTATAAAAAGGTTGAGCCTGCACAATGTAATATGATCCTGGCACAAACTTGGTGGCATAGACCCATGCATTGTTAGCAACAGGGTTGTCGAGGTGGTCCAACGGGTTCTCGAGAGGGCCTTTTCCAGTGACAATAGCTCGTATGAAGAATCCAAACATGGAGAACATAGCCAATCTTCCGTTCTTGATTTCCTTGACTTGGAGCTCAGCAAGGGTGACCGGGTCATCAGCTAGGCCAAGAGGATCAAAGTATTGACGACCGGGGTAAAGGTTGTTGCCCTCTCCAACTCCAGGAAGACCATCGATTCTAAATCCTTCAACAAGTCCCATTAGAACAACTTGGAAGCCAAGCACTGCCAGAATGCTTTGAGCATGAACAAGATTAGGGTTGCCCAAATAGTCCAGTCCACCTTCAGAAAAGATTTGAGCTCCAGCCTTGAACCAAACTGGCTCTTTGAAGTCCACTTTAACTCATTTTTCAAGAACTTCAGGGGTGATGCATCCTAGAGCTCCAAGCATTGCCCATCGCCCGGGGATAACCTGGTAAGTAAAAAAAATTCAACAACGATAATTGCCAAAGTATTGTTGTTACTCTTGTCATGAAAATTTGTATACCTCAAGTGCCATGTTCCTAGCGTAGGCCTCGGGATCAGCCGATAAACCAGCAGTGCCCCATCCATAATCACCTAGCATTATTTGAACATGCGCCACTCGTATTCCTGGAAAAACGAAAGTCACATTCAATTTTTGCGTATACAGAATTGAACTTGTATCCAAGATTGTCAACGTAAATTAACTCATTTAAGTTAGATGTTTGATGATAAGTACATTCTTGAATGAATCATGCTATAGGTACAGAAAAATTATACAGAATTGGTACAGAAATTTGAAATGGAGAGAGTAGAATCAAAATGGGTGGAGAAAAAATTACACACGGATGGATAGGATTAACCCATTTCAAATTCCTGTAAAAAATCTGTATAATTTTTCTGTACGTAATGAATTATTCTTCTTGAATTGCACTCTCAAATAGGGTATATCAAAGAAAAGTAGTAAGGGCGCGTTTGATACGCCGAATTTGCCTTGGAACTAGGAAAATATTTTCCTAGTTCCTACTTTTGGCTGTTTGATTTGCCAAATTTGCCCTGGAAAATATTTGCTATCAATTTCTAATGTACAATCCCTTGAAGCACAAAAGTAGGAAAATATTTTCTTATGATTTTAGTGAGAAATTATTTTCCACCTTGTTGGGTGTTTTTTTTTCTTTTTTTTTAACTTTTTGGTAATGAAAACATATTCTAAATTCAATGGTAAAATTTTTTATCCATTTAATTGACAATTTGCATGAAAAACGAAGTCAAACGAACATAAAAATTTTATGAAAATAATTTTTTTAAATTTTTTTTTTACTTTTTGGCAATCCAAATAAATTTTAATACAAATTGTAAAAAAATTATCCCAAAAAGTAACTATATGCATGAAAAACAAAGTCAAACGAATTAGGTGGAGAATTATACCAATCAAACACCATTAATTACAATTCCCTCTAAAATAAATTCTAGGCAAATCACTTCCCTGCCAAATATTTTATTTGCCATTCATTTTCCATCTTTCTATCAAACACACCCTAAATGAAATTAGAGTAGGAAGATAAAACGAGAAAAATGCGGTGAGCGTGGATCGAACACGCGACCTTCAGATCTTCAGTCTGACGCTCTCCCAACTGAGCTATCCCCGCTGATGATGTTATCATTCGTTCCTATACATTTATAATTACATCTGTTCACACCAAGATTCAAGACCACAAAACCCCATATGCATTGTCAGCTGATATCACGATGGAAGATTCAAAATTCTCCCCAACCCACAGTTATGTTCTCATTGATTCTTGATTTTCTTCATGGGTTTACTAAAAAATAAACTCCAAAGCACAAAAGAAATGGAAAAATTAAAAAAGACTCTTCAACTTTCAAATGCCAGTCCTGGAGCATATACCAAGAATGGAGATGAAAATCTCCAAAGGAAAACTACCAAACCTGTCAACCATTGGGCTTTTTTGGTAGTTTCACAAACTCAATTTCTTGTTATTAGTACGGGTGTCGAAGTTACTGCTTAATCTTGATTAGTTTCTTGTTGATCTTTATTTTTAAGGAGTTAGCGTTTTTGTAAGTTTTGAATCTTGATTTCTTTGTAATGTGATTTTCCAATGTGGCTACTGTATTGATTTTATTAATATGTGAATAATTTTTATAACTGGGGTTTTTTTCTGCGTTGATGATGACATTGTCATGGTCAGATTATGATGTTATTTTGATATTCTTTTGAATATTCCCATTTTTTTTTTTTTTTTTTTTATCTTGTTATGTTTTTGGGATTTTTTAGTAGTTTTCTTGTTCTTGGAATTTATGATGCATTCAACTAGTTCCCACTTTTATTGTCTCTGATTTTTCTTCTTATATTTGGATTTTAATTTCTTTTCTTTGTGCCACTAAAGTTCCTTTTATACACTTTACTCTACTGATTAATATTTTCAGGATGAAATCGAAGCACCAACATGGGTTGATCTTACCCTGGAATGTGACTCAACTTACCAGGACAAGTAAATTTCTGCAGATTATGCAATTTTATTAATATCCAATTGTCTTTGCTCGGGCAATAGATGAGGTGATTAATTATGCAGCTCGAATTCACTTTCATTTTTATATGTTACATTGCAGGGATGATGAGTGGTTTCACACAGGCCACCAGTAAGTATTTTCGAATATATAGCATTTGACTAATATTCAATATATTTTACTTGGAATGTTGAGCTCTGTTACTTGGTTTAATGATTTTCGTCCTGATAAAATCTATGTAATTTCAGGTTCCATCAGTATTCGTCCCGAGAGTTGATTTCTATATTTTCTCATTCTGGCGAGTGTTGTGCAAATTCAAACTTTGGCTTGCAGGTACCATGTTCTCCAAAGCTTCCACCATCAGTCTCAAGATCAAGAGGCACTCATTGCAAGAGCATGGAATTGGGACAGGGAAAGTGTAGGATCACATCAAATAAGCTTCATCTGGTTAAAAATTTGAGCAGAAAATCTTCATCTATGAATTCAAGATCTGATAACCCTATCAAAGGTAAACTGTCAGATGGAAAACTAAAAGGGCACGTGAATTCGATGTCTGAATTAGTTGGTGAAAGCAGCTTAACTGAAACTTCTGCACGAGCTGATCGCGAACCAGTGACTGGTTTCTGTTATCAAGAAACATGTTCGAAGTCTTCAGCTTTTAGTCGAGGTGAAAACAATTCAACGAGCACTATTACATCTGAATCTACGGGACAGCAATCTATGGAGGTATACAGCCAAATATTTGGCAACTCTAGTGGGTTATTATCATCTCTTAGGGTGAGTCTTAGGAAAAGTCGTGTTACAAGACAAGCATTAAGGGTGGAGGTTAAGAATCGGATGCAGTCAGAAGGTCAAACATCTTCTTCAAGTAAATCCAGTGTTGGGTCCTCTTCAAATCCTAGTTCTGATAGGAAGAATTTGACAGTAAGACGGAACAAAGAAAAGACACCAGATAGTCAGAATGTTATGAGAATGTCTCGAGCTCCAAATTACAAACTGAATAGATCATATATCTCCAGGGCACCATATGTTCAAGCTCGGGATATGATTTGTAAGTCTAACCGGGTCATCAAACAGGAAGCTACAAAAGTGAAGGTTTTGGTTCCTTGTATAGTCAATGAACGTGCTCCTCTATCTATGGCTACAACAACTAAAAAGACAGTACGAGCTGATCATTGCGATAAAACTAATGGTGGTGGTAAAGAGAATGTGACTGGAAGTCTAGGTTTGGGTATGGAATCTAGCAGAAGAGAGAACAAAGCTGAACATGCCATGCCAGATCAAAAAGTAATGAAAACTAGACAGCAACAGAAAAGTGATGGAAAAAAGTTGGTTGGCCTGAAGGTACATTTCTTTGCTGTTAATTGGCCTCTATTTCTTGTTTTGAACTTTGAACGTACCATTTGAACTGCCTCAATAAGACTGTAACTCTTGCTTTTAGATTAAGAATTAGAATTTGGTTGTGTCATTCTGTTAGACTTAAGGATTTCACAATTAGTTTTTCTCAAATCCACCGTAATTCCAATAATAACTGAGGGGTTGTTTGAGCCCCATTTAAAAAAAAAAAAAAAAAAAAAGCATTTTGAGATAGTGTTATGGTGGAGAATGTGTGGTTAAAAAATAAGGAAAAGTTTTGGGTTTGCGTGTAGTATTATTTTATTGAAAAATGTATGGTTGAAATGAAGTCAAATCACTATTGAAGAATGTATTTTGATGAAAAAATGGTGCTCAAACAAGGGCTGAATCTTTAACAGGCAGCCATTATTTGGAGTAACTTTTCACTTTAAAAGCTAACCAAACTTTCTAGATGGATGGAGTTGAAAAGAAAATCTCTGTCCAACATAAATTAACGAATAGGAATTTAGATCTAGCTTAGCAGTTGCTAAATATATTAAATGAAGATGAAAAAGAAAATGTCTTTGTCATTTTTCTTGCCTAAGCAAGAGAGCCAACAAAGGTGCTAAAATCAATATTATCAGTTATGAAATTTAGTTAAGCTCTGTGTGGAGGGGCAATAAGATTAAGACGAAATTAGATAATCACAACCAAAATGGTGCCATTTACTTGAAGTATTTGACACGGTTTTATCCCTATTGGAGACACCTGGAGGCAGATGGCAAGATATAGAGCATGTTTGGCAAAAAATGATTTCTTTCTTATGAGCTGGAGTCCAACAGATTGTGTGGAGCGAAATCCATAAGCCCAACCGAGCTCATAAGAAAGCAAGTTTCTTTACCAAACATGCTCATGGTGTTACTACAAAGAGGATGATGAACAGGATTCATCGGTCAAGTTCATAAAAATTAGAGAGACAAATAAATATATGAACCAATTGAGTCTCTTCTTATTGCCTGACTGAATTAAAATTGAAGAAATACTAGGAATCACAATAAACTGATTGGATCTTCACGTCGTTTATGTTTTGTGAAACCATATCAGAGATGGTTCAAAGTTCGTGTTCAATTTTTTTCTCTTTGTTGTTGGTTAGGCTATATATAATTATCTTTGTTGATGATCATACTCGTCTCTCCATATTGATTCTTGTGGTAGGGACGTAGAGTCTCTCTTGGCTTGTGGTTAACATATCATTATCAGTCAATTTAGCTCCCTTCAATGACTCAAGTCTCAGTTATTTGTAGCTTTTGTTGTGACATGGCGAATGTCAGTTCGTTTGTTTTTAGCAACAGGCAGTTGATTTGAATTGAACATGATTGTTCTTAATTATTTATTACCAAACTAAACTGATTATAATTGTGCTTTGTATTCCTATCATTATAGAAAGATCTTAGTGGGGATTCAATATAAGTTGTTCGAATGGACGAATATGAAACTAAGGTGGGGTATTTAGGCCAAAAGTTTGACTGCAATCCAATGTCCCCATGTGCAGGAAAAGAGCGATGATCCACGTAAAGTGAAAAAATCTTCAAATATGGTTAAGAAGGCCTATTTCCGATAGGAAATCAAGGTATGTAAATAGACTAAAGCCCCTACCTTCATTTTATTCAAGCTAAAGATCAAATGACACGAACTGATCGGTAATGAGGCCTGAGTTTTGTTCCTTCAAGGAGGTGTGTTTTGTATGCAATACTAGGACTGGACCACTTATTATTGAGGATTTTAGCTTCTTATTGTTTCTTAATGTTGTCCAGTATTTTTCTGTTACGGTTTTCAATGGCATTTGACTTAAGAAATGTATTACGTTTGTACAAATTATGATTTTTATCTCTACAGTTTGGGTGACTTGTATTTTGCTTTTCGAAGTATAATGAGTATTTTAGAAATTACAAACCAATAGTAGGTAGAACATATTAGATAACGGAGTCAATGTTATCTACTAATCTTTACAGAGTCTTCTTCTGTCCGAATCCGATGAGATGATTAATCGAAAATAATGAGTGGTCATCGATATAGGCACATTCGAGATCCCATTATTGAAGTGGAAAAGGGAAATGCTTCTTGACTGGGACAGCTTCGTTCCTTAGCATTTACGGAAAGTTGTCTACGGCATCTTTTTATATTTCAATATTGTTTTGTGTACCGCACTAATGTAAATGTGGACAAATTTGTATGGTTAAGATTGGTTCCTTGAACCATTTTCATTAGGACACAGATTTGGACAATTGAACTACATGTGTCCAACTCCGTGTTGGTACCGACATGTTACCCAATAATATGTACTGCTTGCCCAACCTTTCTTTAATATATATATATTTTTTCACGAACCGACTAATCGACTAAATAAAGTAAAAAATGATGAGTTTTATGATACGGGTCCATTCCTTAATGTTATTCTTCATAATTTTAAATTAGGTACTAAGAGTTCATTTTTGACATGATTTTTATATAATAAAAAATTAATTATGAGATCGAGAATTTGGTTTTGGACTTATTTCGATAATTTTTTGAAAATATTTTGTCAAGATAGAAGAAGTTTTAAAGAAAGCTGACTCCGAAAAAACGTCCATTTATTATATATAGCAACATATGTGTGATCCATTAGCCACTTTTTTTTTTTTTTCTCTATAGCACCTCTCTTCCCTCACAATCTTTCTACTAGTTTTTCTTTCAGGCCATAAACTTTTTCTCTTATTTCTCTCCTCACTGAACAACAAAGAAAATCCAAATTATTCTCTCCAGCCGTCAACAGTAACATCACCATCGGACTGGTACAGACGACATGTCGACTATGGCATGTGGTCTCTTCACCTGTTTTGGCAAAGACTCCTTGCACCAGAAGCGCGAAAATTCGTACGAAAATGCAACCTCGGACATGGTGGTGGAGGAGCAACGGAGAGGTGGGCCGGTCGTGGTGGAGCTATTTTCATCACAGGGATGCCCCACCTCTCCAGAGGCGGAGCTGCTCTTCTCTCGGCTAGGGAGGGGTGATTTCAACCTTGAGGTGCCGGTGATATTGTTGGCCTACCATGTTGATTATTGGGATTATATGGGCTGGAAGGACCCTTTTGGGTCCAGCCAATGGACTGTGAGACAAAAGGCCTATGTTGAGGCCCTGAACCTTGATACAATGTTCACGCCCCAAATTGTTGTCCAGGGTCGGGCCCAATGTGTTGGTGATGATCAGGATGCTTTGTTATCCTGCATCGCGTCTGCACCGCGAATCCCTGCTCCATCGTTCCAGGTCAGCATATCTAAAGTATAAGATAAAAATCAATTTTTTAAGTAAAAGTCGATGGAATGAATGTGTGGCTGAAAGTTTGAACTTTCATTTAGATTTTAATCCAGTTTTGTTGCTAAATCAAATAGGGACTTTGCATGCAAGTTTCCATCCGTGTACAGTTTAATCAAATTCATAACTCACGTCACTTAATATTACTATTGCCAGGCGACATTCCAAAGGACTACGCCAGAGTCCTTGCAAGTGTCTCTCAAAGGAGCTTTGAGGGCTAAGGAAGATCACCAAGGTGCCAATGTGATGGTTGCTCTATATGAAAGCGGTTTAGTGACAAGTTGTCCAAAGGGAGTGAACAAAGACCGCGTCCTACCCAATGACTTTGTTGTAAGGGGGCTTCAGAAACTCTGTTCAGTTAAAGATATCTCTACTAGAAAAATGATTGCTGTTAATTTTTCTCTGTGGGAAAGTTTCAATAGCAACAAATGTGGCGTCTCTGTCTTTGTAGAAACAATTTCTCATCAAATTTTGGGTTCGCAGAATTTTCAATTGTCAGATAATGTGTGAGGTTTTAATTTCTTAAAAGTTCGACGAAGCTTCCCAACAAGTTATTTGTCTATTTTGATACTTTTTTGGTTCTCTATTTGATTTGAAGGTTATGAGATGAGGATAGATTTTGGTAGGATGAAGTTTGATTCAAAATTTGGAATTTTTGAACTTTCGTATGATGTTGATTATTACACATGCATATGTTTGTTTAAATTTATTTTTTTTCCCTTTTCAAATGATTTTGGTTGAAGAAATAAATATAACTAATATATTTTCTCGATCTAAAAGTTAAACATTTAAATAAAAAAACTAGAAAATAAAAGTATCAAGAAATTTACATAGTCATATAGCCTGTAATCCCAATTCTCTTTCTCGCTGAAAGTCAACTTCCAATACTTTTAGAATATGAAGCACATTCAACAAAATAATTTCTAAACGGAGAAAATTGTGGTACTTTGGTTATATAGTTTAAAGCGGAAGCCCTTCATAGGCATGAAATTAGTCAATGTTTTAATTGTAGGGTTAAATGCACTTCAGGTTCCCCAACTTTGAACAAAGTTGCATCCGAGTCACTCATATTCAATTCGGTGCAATCAAACCATGCAAATTCGATTTGCTTGCACATTTGGTCAATGTTTCCACTTTATTCATCAATCAACTAACGTAATATTTTTATCTAGACGTTAAAACTAATGGAAGATTGACATGCAACATCACATAATAACTATACACATCACCTATATTTAGCCGCTGCCTGGCAACAAGTATCTAAGATTTTAAATAGAAATTAGATAGTTGAATTAATCCTCTTGTACAGGGGGATTTCACCCGGGTCAAACCCGGGTGCCCCCTGATTGGAGGGGGGCCTGACCCTGACACTCTAGCAGGGTTCTAGATAGTTATACAATCATGTGGATCCTATTATAATACAATTTTTGACTAAAAAATTATCAAATAGTTAAAGTAGACTGATGAAAAGATATTTGTGCCCCATTGATTATTTTTTCAATCCTCACCAAATTAGGCATTTTTGTGTTTTCACATTAAAAAAAAAAAAAAGCAAAAACAAAAACAGCTGCTTTATTGAGTGACCCGCTTTCTAGTGTAACATTTTAGTTTATGCTAAAAATTTGAAGGGAATCCATCGCGCTTAAAGTAAAAGATCATAGTTTGAAAAAATTGTATGAACTGAAGGCACATTTCTAGTTGTCAACTATCTTTTAAGTTTATGTTCAAATCAACATATTAGGTGTTAATTGAACTGATGGCAACAGACATTTCTACTTATCAACTATCTTATAAGTTTATGTTCAAATCAACATATTATTTGTTAATTGAACTGATGGCAACAGACATTTCTACATATAAACTATCTTTTAAGTTTATGTTCAAATCAACATATTATGTGTTAATTGAACTGATGGCAACATACAGTAACTAGTTTTGTTGTCAAATTGAAGATGAGTGACCAAATCTTTAACAAAAATAAAAAATGAAAGCTTAAGGACCTCGCTTCACCTTAATTGAAGCTTTAGGGGACCCATTGCAAGTTATCATTACCAAAATCTTAGGATAATTTTTAGGTTATATGTTCAATTAAAATCACTATAGTATCGTGATAAATCAAATCTAGCACACCGGTGCAAGAGAAATGTCAACAACTTAGGTCTTACCGACCATTCCATCAAGTAGAGAGCCTTCTCAATGTAGGCTTAAAAGGCATTGTCAATCCATACTATTAAATTTTCTTATAATACAGCTCGGAAACTAGATATAGGAAAGAGACAGTTGCCCTAACTGGATTGTGCACAGCTGTTTTAGAGGGAGATTGTTAAACTACATAAACATTAACCAATCGACATGACAACCGGTAATTATAAGTCTAAATGCATATTCCAGAAATTCTCTATTTTTGAAAAACATATTCTATCATTTGAAAAGTACTTATAAATTTAGAGAGCTAAAATTTTGAAGTACTCCAACGAAATCTTTATATTTAACACTTAATTTTACTATTCCCCAAAAATATTTATTATTTTTGTTTATCTTTTATTTAAACTAGTTTTTATTTACATTTTTATTTTATTTTCCTATATTGAAAATGGAAACACTTTGAATGCATTTAATTATATAAAGTGTCCCACACTTTAAATTAAAATGTTAATTAAAAAGTCTCTTGAAAC
The DNA here is from genome assembly GCA_019395295.1 of Osmanthus fragrans. NCBI lineage: Eukaryota > Viridiplantae > Streptophyta > Magnoliopsida > Lamiales > Oleaceae > Osmanthus > Osmanthus fragrans. The sequence continues at coordinate 503,626 of CM033346.1, forward strand.
TTGATTTTAAAAATTGACTCTTTTAAAATAGAGAGCATCTCATGTTTAAAGAATGTCTTGGAGATGCTCTAAATGCTCCAAAATTCCAAATATTCATGGCATGCTGATTGATGCTAGCATTCCTGTGGCATATATTCACCTCACAAACTATAATCTTTACGAATATTATTCTTCTCTACATGAAGCATTGCTGCATTGAACCCTTATTCACCATCCCTAGAAATGGATTAAATACAGTTGGGATGAGATAAGGTAAGAAAATTCCCTTTGGGGAAGGGATCACACACATAAATAAGACCGACAAGTACTTTACACCAAATCCATTGCCTCAACCTGTTGCCGAGCAAGATATTTCTCCCGTCGCTCTTTCTGAAAACGAGAAATGAAAAGTATGATATGAGGAATGAAATCGGAGAAAAATTAAAGTAGGTATAATCTCAAATGGACATTTGACATAAGCTTCAAATACTTACCCATTCATCTATCACAAGACCTTCTCCAACAAATCGTGGACCTGCATCAACCGGAGGCTTCTTGCGTGCTTCCGTGGCAGAATCAGCTTCAGCCAATTGACGCTTTAGTTTTTCTAGTGCCTTAAATGACGAAAAACAAAGTGAAATGGTAATAACCTAAAAATCAAGGGAATATCATGTGATATAAATTAGATGATAATTGATTCTTACAGGACTAGGGCGTTCTGGATCCAAGAAGACAACTCGCAATATACGCTCAACGGTTACCTGATCCTTTTGCTCATCAAACTGCTTGAAATAAAAAATAATGAACGAATAAAAACCAATCAAGCTCTAGATAAGCTTTTGTAATTCAGATTTATTTCCCCGAAGACAATATTCTGTAACACCTAGAGAAAATCTCAGAGTCTACATCCCAAGATACTGAAGGAAAAACCACCAGTATCAGCAGTACTAGTTATAGAAATCAGGCTAGGACTGAAGCATTAAGAATGTAAAAAATTCTTCTTTGCAGAAATGTGTACATGAACTGTAAAAGGTCGAATATATGCACTCACCTGAGCAACACATCTCAAACAAATAATTCAACTCGCAAATGTCAGATGAAATTGAACGAAGCACTTAGAAAAAGTAGGACATTAATTTTAACATGGCATATAGATACATAGTCCCAGAAACCTAGCCAAGCTTAGTTCAAGTAAAAAGAATTGCAACCTTGTACGTATAACATAGAAACGTAGTAGCTGCCTCAGACTACATATCTGACAAGCTTGCAGGTGAGAAAAAACATTTTTGAGTTGAAAAGTAATTTTACAACAGAGACAACGCAACAACATGCATCTCCTATTATTTTCTAGTTTCCATTCGATGATTGCTACTTCAACCTCCCAAATAAAACAAGAGGACAACAAATCAATCTTTGAATAGAGGAATCCAGAAAACGTATAATATTGATACAGCACATTATAATAAACAAAATGAAACAAAAACAACAAGAAGAAGAAAACAAAGGCGCTTCATTTTCGCAAAAGAAAAGTAATTCATTGATAAGTTTGATAAATAAATAAAAACTCAAATGTAACAATGGCAATTTGGCATGGGATTCAAACAAAACCCTATCATGGCATAACTACACCAAAAAATTAGCTTGATGACCACCAAAAGCATGTTCCCTGTAAATGGCATACAATGGGGGACATGGAGAGCAGGCATGGCTTGAGACTAGGCCTGGGCACTGTTCGGTTCGGTTCGGTTCGATTCTGAAGAGAACTGAACTAAACCGAAAATTTTCGGGTAGTGAGTAAACGGAACCGTCGGGTCCAAATATAATTTTGGAACCGTTCGAGTTCGGTTCGGGTCCGTTCGGTTCCATATTATAATTAATTTTTTTTAACATTTATAACAACATTACAGTCTGACATGTTTAATCTTAATTTTTATAAATTAACGTATTCCAATTTAATAACATATAAATAACAAGTTGTTCAATAAAATTAATTTACCAATGTATACAAATAACAAAAAGTAGATAGTAAATTAGTAATACTAAAATATCGATGATCCATATAAATTAGAAGTCATAGACTCGTAGAGATAAAATATTTTAAAATATTGCTAATACAGTAGTACTTACCAGTTATTTGATTTACTATCAATTGTTTGACTTGTCATACTAGATACTAAGAAACTCTAAAAGAAAAATTGAAAAATCACAATTAACTGACATAAATAAACTAAAAATTGTTCAACTAATAAGATTTAATAAGAAAAAATATAATATATATTTTATTATCTGTCTCAATGTCCTCATAGAACTCAGTGTTTTCAATGCAAACTCTATCTTTACTAATTTATTTTTAAAAAGTTAATAATTTAATATTTCTCATATATAAAAATTTAAAAATTTTAAAAAATTCGGTTTTTTTTGGGTTCTGGGTCTAGAACTGAGAACCGAACCGAACCGAACCCGTCGGTTCTCGATTCAGATATCCGTTCGAGTATTTCAGTTACGAAGAACCGCTCGGTTCGGTTCGGTTCGGGTCCGGTTCGATTCGGTTCAGTTCGGTTCGGGAGATATGCCCAACCCTACTTGAGACCCCTTGATCAAGATTAGACAATTGTGAACGGTTCATTAGAAAAGCATAAACATAACTCAAATGCAGCTATCAAATTTAATAGTAGCAAATGACAAATAGGCACGCAAGGATTAAGTAGAGCTCAATCATACCAATTCATTTTAAGTATCACAAGCTCTATTGAATACATGTGAACGTAAAGTATTATGTGCCTGTCAACTAACTTAATATCTACAATGATAATAACTGTGAAATGAAATTGAAGTTGTGAATTATTTGTTCTCTATCTAAGCTTCATAAGTATCCTTGTTGGCACCCAAAATTTCATTAGCCATTATGCAGAAACATAGCAGGAAAGTTAAATTCATAGAACTATAACATGGAGACATGAAATCATTAAACAAGGTTAACCATATTCTAATGTGTAACAATATAAACAACACAAACTCACTAAGCCCGAAGATCCTTGCCTCTAGAGGACAGACACCAAGTTTCTTTTGCAACATGCAACGCATTTATACACATGGACCAACAAATGACATTATGAAGAACAGAGTGTCAGCAAAACCATTAAGATAATTGAATAATTACAGTACATATCATCCAATTTCTTCATAGTTAAATTATTACTTGCCAAATGGCATATGAACAATGACATTAGAGGACAAAAGCTCACCAACTCAGGCACGAAATCCATGCCGTCTTTCACCTTCAGACTCATGATCTTGAACTTGACCTTGCTCTTCTGACCTATAGGCTTCTCGCTGTTCTCTGGGTGCTCCACAAACTTGAACACTGGAAAAAAGATATATGAATTTAACAAGTAAATTTCTGATATTTCAACCTGAACACAAAGAAAGGTGCATTTGCAAGTTTGACTGCCCAAAAAGACTGTTGAAAAAAATAATTACCAGTAGCAATGAGGCTTTCTCCAGGAGCAAGGATACCTCCAGGGGGTCGCATATAACAACTTTTTGGTGCAGTAGTTGAAACTAAAGACAAAATATAACAGTCAACTTTTCCCGTGCCACTTGTCTAGTTCACACAGACTGATAACATATATTGCATTTCAATGTTATAAATCAGCAGCATTCTTTGTTGTATGAATGTTTATAGGATCTTATCTTACACAAACATTATACAATAATTTCAAAAGAAGTTAATATAATTGTAACATTCTACACGGACCAAGAAACCTTTCTGCCATTGCATTAAAATAAGTAGACTCTCCCTACTTGTAGACAATTCATAGAAAATAATAATAATAAAAGGAAATTAGACTAATTAGAAATGAAGACTCAAAATATTAATAATTACTAAATACTAAATTAGTAAAGCCGAAACAATACCTTGAAAGCAACGAAAGACTTGCTGGAATTCTTAATCCTAACGGCGCTTCTAGCCTGCTTTCCTGGCTCATCTTCAATATGTACATACAGAGAAAGTATAATTAAACAATTAATTAAGTACAATATAAACAAGCTTAAACAAGGACAGATTATTTTCAACCATATCGATACATAAGTAGGAAAATTAGATAAGTGATTGTCCAAGTACAGGAGAAGATAGTGAAGACAACGCACAGGGAAAGTAGAGATTATTAGAAGGATCGAAACGTAGTCGACGTCGAGCGGGGAGAATCGATCTGGCGACTGAGGATACGGTGGTGGAGGCAGAGCGGGCATCAGAAGAGACGCCGTTGTGGTGGTAATTATTCTGCGAGCTGTTGTGAAGATTCTGAGTAGAAGAGGCCGTCGCTGATTGCCAAATCGGGCAGAGCCTCCACTTGTTCTGTTGATGTTGACCATCGGTGATCGCCATAACCAGGTGGTTGTCCGCCTTTCGCCTTCACCGGTATCTGTCGTAATTTCTCAGATGTATTATATATTTCACGAAATTGCGTTGACTAATGTTTTGAGATGTCAAAAGTGAGAGAGCAGGATTTATAGTATCCGAGTTGTTATCTTTTTATCTGTTAATAGTACGCGGTAAGAGGAAAGTGCGTTAGTCGGACTTCCAATAATGGTATTAAAACGGATTGACAGAGAGATTTGACGCCCGTTCACACGCCTACGGCCTACTTTTTTTGCTCGTGGATTGTTTAGGCGGATATCGCACCTCCTCATTTTTTTATAATTTATTACAAGTGACCATTTGAAAAGAATTTATGAATAGATAAAAGTAAGAATGAGACTGTTTGTATAACCTTATTCTTATAGTTCGATTGACGGTCTCTTACATGGGGTGGAATCGTGTTAATTTTAATCTTATTTTAAGAGTGGATTCCACCTCTCAAATGTGAGGGGACTGTCAATCGAACTGTCAGTCTTAATGTACACACAGCTCGATTGTAAAAGTAGATAGTGAATGTTTTAAAAATACTATTTGCGATCCATTGGAATATATGATGAAAAATGACGTTTAATCATAAATAAATAAATTAAGTTGGAGAATTCGAGAAGAGTTGTTATAATCTAGATAGCATTGGACTCAACTAATTCATTGTCCAATAAAAAAAAAATACATTCCAATTTCAAATGCTATGTAGATTACTTAAATTGAATTGTGCAGATGCTGCAATCAATAGTTTAAGTAGCAGTAACATGATGTTAAATGATAGATTCAATTAAATTTAAAGTTATGAGATTTATGAGTATTGTATAGCAATACTTATTTATTAGACATTTCATTTAATGTTTTGAGATACACGATAATAAACAGTATTGTTCTAAATAGAATTATTCGAGAAATAATATTGACACGTGTGGCATAGTATTCAATTATAGAAAAAGAGTCAAAAATGGTTTATTGCACTATTTTATTGTGTTCATACACGTCTATGTATTTACCTGAATGTGTAGCCGTGTGGGGTTGGCGTGGGTTAGTTGAAAGGTGGGAATTAATTAGGTAACTAATGACAATTCCGAGATAAATACCGTGTGAATAGTTAGTTTAATAATACTTGACCGCTGTTCAAATCCATAACTTCGTTAATATAATCTTGTGTATTTGTAATTTTCTCCTCCCTCCATCGCGTTCTTACTTGAAATCCTTGAAGCATAAGATGATGACCCTGCAGCACTTGAACTTTGGCATACGCTGCAGTATGAGTTGTGCTATGTGCACAAATTGGTTGACAAAATGGCCCCGCAATCGTCCCTCCACTAGAGGGTCGTTGCTTGATATTTTATCAATCATTTTTGTTATTCAACTTTGTATAAATAGAATAATCCCTGCTGTAATGACCTTAAAGACAGCTGCTGCTACTATCTGGACAAATGGGGGAAACCGCGTGGAAAGGTTGATTAGGTAATAATCAAGGGGCTCCACTTGGCTTTTAATTTTAATATTTAATTAAAATGACACCAAGAATTAAAAAATTGTTTTGTCGCCACCCAAAGTTTTGAAATATTCATCATATATTACACAAAAGAGAATTCATATATTTTTGCGTACGAAACATGGCATTTACATTTATGTTCTTTCACTTTGTCAATGTTAAGAAGTAATTACTAACTACGATCCAATCCCATTAACATATCATATTCGATCAAAATTGAGTAAGATGCAGTTTCCAAAGCATAATGAACAAAAAAGTGTATTAGCTAAGAACGAAACTATGCTGGATGCCATGGTAACAACATGTTTGACCTTGTTTAAAACCTTGGAAACTAGTACAAAACATCATTAAACCTGAGCAAATATTTAATTTTTTATATAATATATACAAAAAAGGGGTTCGGGGGGATTCAATTCAATTAGGTCCCCAGCTCAAATACATAACTGTTCTCAGTGATTCCTCAGATTTCTTCGACTTCTGATCTTCCTTCATCTTTTTACATACAATTGTTGAAGAGGGTACTCCAGAGAGTCTCTTAGTCTCAGTGTATGATCTGAGGCTGTTCTTGGCATGTTGTTGCAGTAGCCTCATTGCATAATTCCATCTACAGATTCCCTGATCTTTCAGTGCCTCAACAGCCCCGATGCTTGCTCCCACTAACCAAGCCCTGCTTGTGGAACTCATTTCAGCTTCTTCTTTCGTACAGATTCAGTGTTTATTGCCAAATGGATGTGAATGGTGATGAAGAATGATGAGGAGAATGAGTGTTTATATAAGAAACTGATGGAGGTTTCGCCAGCAGAAAAGGAAGGCCCCCACTTCTAGGTGGTAGTATTATATCCATATGCATCAAGGATCGTGCCAGTTAATTTAGACCCCACAGTTTTAGGTGGTAGAATTATATCCATATGCATCAAGGATCGTGCCAATGAATTTAGACCAATTGGGGATAAAGAAAGCAGATATGTACGAACTCACATCACACACCACTTGCAAATTTGGCCAGAACATAAAAGCAATAGAGTAAAATAATAAAATATTAGACAAAATTGCAGCGGAGGTCCAAACCTTTCAATTTGCTGCGGACGGCACCTAAACCTTTTATTTTTACAGTCACAATCCCAAATCTTTCACTTTGACTGCAGCCAGAGTCTATTAGACAAATTTCGTCCATTAATCTGTTAGTCAACTCTTAAATTAGAAGTTTGACCTAAATTGACAAAAATACGTGAGAGGTATAATGGTGAATTTACATTTTTTTTAATATAAAAATTAAATAAAAACAAAAATAAATAAATCAACTTCATCTTCTCCATACCCCACCCTCACACTCAAATTTGAATGGCAATATCGTGTAACGGTATGGCCTCTTTAGAAGGTCTTCTTGAAAATACAAGACTAGAAGAATTTAAATTTATAATATTATTATTTATTATTAATGTATTAAATTGATTTCTATACAAAAAAAAATTTTTAAACCTTATTTTTGAAATTGTATGTTTTAAAACATGGGTAAATGTAATTTCCACTTTCTATGACTACGATCCAAAATATTGTAAATCACACCATAATAGCCTCTTTCTGTATTTTATATACACTAGTGAATAGTTATTGAAGCCTTATGAGTGTTAAGTTATCTAAACCATACTTCTCAAAACTATATTCATTAATGCTTAGTCTCTTTGAAATCAGTAGAAACTGCACAACGAAAAGTGTTGGTATGCAACAACAAAAAGTTAAGCACAATATAGCTTAATATTTTGAATAAGTTTTAAGGAGATGAACTACATAATAGAAACTCTCTCGTATCGGTAGACACAATATGGTGAGAAGGACAGCCCAGAAGGTGCAGTAGGATCACACAACCTTCTTTGGGAGCCCTCATCTGCATAAGAATATGCCTAAAAGTAGTAGAATTAATATTTTAAATATTAAAAATAGTTTTATATATATATATATATATATATATATATATATATATTGTTTAGCATTAGAATTTTGAATGTTATTATATAATTGCCCAATTACTTTATGATTCGAAAAAAAAAGAGAAAAGAAAAGAATCAAAACTTATTCAAATCATAAATATTTTTAAAAAATAGTTATTTAATTGTTAAAACAATTACCGTGAATTAATGATGTCAAATGCATCTTTAAAACAAATCCGAGGTGAAAAATGGACAAAAGTAACACTCGACGCGATGCTCATCCTACATCCACGATCCGGAATTGTATCTGCAATCGGATAGTATCCCTCAACATAATTCAAGTCAAACCCGCAACCCGCTCCTGCAAATTTGCCTCGCATTCAAACACGTGTCCACTGTCCAGCGACCATCTCTTCAGCCGCCGACATTGACGACGCAGTCACTGGCCATGCGCCGTCCGCAGTGATTCGGTTTCCGGCAACTTATCATTTGATAAATTTGCTGGCGGATCAAAGTGAAAATGTCTATTAATGTTTCACCCTGGCTTATCGCAGACCCGTCCGCACCTGATTCCTATGGCGAATTCAAGGTCCATTCCTCGAACCTTTACTCTTTTTATTTAATTAAAATGCTTCGACATTATTGTTCATCAGTTGTTTATGTTTTATTTGTTCGATTAATTTTACTGGATAAGTAATAGAACTTCTCAGTAGAAACTTTAGTGTATTATTCTTGGAATTAGTATTAAAACTATTCATCGGTTGAGCTGAACGGAGCTAATGAAGCAGCCTTTTGAATTTTTTCGAATTAGTATTTCAAAACTTATTTTTCTAGTAACTTTCTGGATTTATGGTTGTGTTCGGAATGAGCAAGTGAAATATTCTGGCACAAGGACAATTTTATTAAATTTAGATACAAAGTATTCTCGTTTTTCCAGTTTTTCATAAGAAATGCTTGTGTATCTTTTTATGAATTCAACTCTGAAAGCCACAATATCATGCTGTGCAATGCGGCCTTAGTGATACCGGTGTAAATTTTAAATGAAGCGAAATATGACTGATGCCATTTATTAAACAATTTTTGAAGGCGCAGATTTTTGGCTACCAGCAGTTTTAGGAATGTTGCACGAGTCCTTTTCACTACCCCCAAGACTTGCTGTTCTGAGATAAGTTATAATCAGATGTCACGTCCAGTTGGACTAGCTTACATCCTGTGCAGATTTTTTTCGCACATTAAGCTTTCTAATGGGGAGTTTTCTTCATGCACTTCACGTGAAGTTAAGGAGATCTTACGCAAGAGTAGGAGACCCAGAAGAATCCATTTCTTCTCTAAGAGCGACGAGCTTGCATACCATTCTCAAATTGCCTGGAAAAGGCTTTTTCGAATATGTTCCTATAGCAAGCCAACTTTACCGCCAATTGGTAGGATAGCTTGTGCAGTGACCCTTGCTTTGACCCGGTCGCACCTTGTAGCTCCGGGCATTTTGGCCTGCGTTATTGGAGAATTAGCCTGGAAGCAGAGAGTATGGGCAGAGGCAGAACACCTCCCAACCAAGGATACTCTCTACATGCATGCACAAGACGGGCATGTCTACCTGTCTTCAATTGTCGTCTCTCTATTAGAGGGTTTGATGTTGGTTATCAGAGCCATCTATTTGGCAATTCTGTTTTCACCTTGCATAGTCGTGGCTCCTTTTGCAAATTCTCTAGGCATAGAGTTCAGAAAATCATGGCTTCGTGTTGTCCGTGCGACATTAGAAAAGGCTGGTCCAGCATTTATCAAATGGGGTCAGTGGGCAGCTGCAAGGCCTGATCTGTTCCCAAATGATTTGTGCAATGAACTTGCTGAACTTCACACTAAAGCACCTTCACATAGCTTTGCCTATACACAAAGAACTATTGAAAAGGCATTTGGCCGCAAGCTGCCTGAAATTTTTGATAAGTTTGAAGAGAAACCTGTGGCATCTGGTAGCGTTGCTCAGGTTCACAGAGCTGCTCTGAAAGCAGGTTATCCTAGACAGCGGGCTAAGCCTGAGCTTGTTGCTGTAAAAGTTAGACATCCAGGTGTTGCTGAAGCAATACGTAGGGATTTCGTATTGATCAAATTATTTGCAAAAGTTTCAAATTTCATCCCAACATTGAAATGGTTAAGACTGGATGAAAGCATACAACAATTTGCTGTCTTCATGATGTCACAAGTTGATCTTGCAAGGGAGGCAGCTAATTTGAGTCGTTTTATTTACAATTTCCGTCATTGGAAGGATGTCTCATTCCCAAAACCTCTATATCCATTTGTACATCCTGCTGTTCTAGTGGAAACTTATGAGCATGGTGAAAATATTCTTCACTATGTCGACAAACTTGAAGGGCATGAACACATTAAAAGTGCCCTTGCTCATATTGGGACTAATGCACTTTTGAAGATGCTCTTGGTATGAATACGTAAATTCGTGGACTTCCATTACCTTTTGTGGTCTGATTGTAAATACACAACAATGTTATGCAGCAGATGCAAATAGTTAAAATAATATCTGTGAAGCAGTGATATTGTTTTCATTAGAAAGATACATAGATTTGAATAGGTGATATATGTAACTTAAAGAGGAAAGCTCTGGTCCGGCCATGAAAGGACACAGTTGTGCAGGAATCCCATAGCAACATATTACATTTTTTTTCTTCAGCGTATGAAAATTGGGTTTGCCCCAGTGCATTGAATAACTTAATATGTTTTATGTATATCAATTTTTTTCTTTTTGAAACCTTATTAAGACCAATACTGCATGCATTGGAGATGATCTGATTCTTTTCAGGTGCTAAGCAAGATTAAGGATAAGTACACTTCATTATTTGTTATCATATATTTTTAAACGTGTCGAATATAGGCAATTGTCATGTCATGGCCTTAACTCAAGTGCTCGGTGAAGATTTTCTTCCTCATGATTTCAACATATCTCATCCAGTATTGAGTTTATGCCAATTGATTTTCTCATTTTTAATTTTCTTGCTAGGTTGGGTGGTTGTGGAATATTCTTTCTTATTTAGCTGGTGGTATTGGTTATGTTATAAGATGATCTCATGATATTTCTCAACTCTTCACATTTCTAGGTGGACAATTTCCTCCATGCCGACATGCATCCGGGAAACATTCTTGTTAGAGTATCTCAGGGAAAAACTTCAGCAAAAGCATTGTTTAAGTCCAGGCCTCATGTAATTTTCCTTGATGTAGGAATGACTGCTGAACTTTCTAAGAAGGATCGAAACAATTTACTGGAGTTCTTTAAGGCAGTGGCACTTCAAGATGGTCGCAATGCTGCAGAGTACACTCTTAGATTATCTAACAAACAGAACTGCCCATATCCGCAGGCATTCATTGAGGTATTTTTGCTGTCTTACTGCTGCTTTCTTGTCATTTAATAAAAGCATCACAGAAGTGTCGGGCCAAGAAGTTTTTTACATTTGTCATTCTCGAAACCATCAGCTACAATGTGTCTATGTGCCAATATTATATACATATAAGCAGATGTATGGTATTGGGCTCTATCTTGAGAATGTACAGATTAATTATCCTTTTCAAAGACTGGCTGGATACGTTAACACGCACTGCATTATGGAAGGGAAAAATGAGATTTTACATAACATTCATGGAGTATCCAGTATGACTTGAGCTTTGTCATTTTACTTCAAACTTGTGAAGAGTATGTAGCATATTTCTTTATATTATCAACTGCCTTGCATGAGGCTTTGCAAAGAACACTTTTTCAGTTTTCATTTAGAATATTTTAATGGATTAGCCATACATATGAATTTTATTTCAACTTTATGGCTGTCGAACTCACATGGAGTCTAATAAAGCGAGTTTGTACTGTTTTAGCGGATGAGTTGGGTTCATGTCTGGCGGCATATTCAGGGGTTAGTAGAATTTGATCTCCTAGACAAAATACAAACCTTTAAAAAATTGCATTTACTCAAGCATTTTCATTATAATTATTTAATATGTATTGCATGTGTATGCTGTGAATAGTTGGTGAATGTTCAGACAGTGATCCACCATGGAAGTTCACTTCTGCTTTGATTAATTCAATCCCTGAGAAAAAGTTTTACTACATGTATAGGAAGTGGAGAAAGATTTCAAGTCGTGGCGTTCAGCTGAAGGCGATTTTCAACCAGCTGATTGCATGCAACAATTGCTTGAGCAAGTTAGACGTCACAGAGTTAACATTGATGGCAATATTTGTACTGTGATTGTAACTACTATGGTGTTGGAGGTAATTCTATATTCCTTATATTGATGCTGGATCTTAAACCCTGGAATAAAGAAATTTCATCTCAATTTGACTTTGTCTTGCGTCTTATATACAATAGGTTTTGTGAACAATTTCAAGCTAGAATGCTATAGACACATTCTTTGTGTCTCCAATTGTTTTGCAAATAAGCCTTCAAACCTAAGCTCCTACTTGGTTTGATTCCACACTGTAGGAACAGGACAGAGCTAGATTGCCAGCCCATTTATTTGCTGCTAAACATTAAAACTAAAACTAGTTCCCTAGGTGTTAAGATCGTGATGGAAACACTGAATCATATAATTGCTATTATCCTCCTACGCTCAAAATGCAGTAGTAGAAACAAAACATGTAAATAATCTCATGTTTACCTTTGACTTACAAAATATTGAATTTTCACCTTTAAATGCAGCATCGGCTTCATTTATCATCAAATTGTATGTATAAAACAATGGCAGAATGGATTATGGTTCTCTAAGTAATAATGGAACAGAAATTACTCTTAATTTTAGTAGAATTTCACGTCTTCTATTTTGAACTTTTTCTCATAGGCTATCAAGTTTCCCTTTTTCATTTTCTATTTCCTGACTTTCTTCTGTCAGAACATTTTCTACAACACAGAATTCTTGAGATATTAAAAATTATTTTGATAGTTGTCACCTGCTGAGTGGAGGAGCTCTGAACATTGCGCAATTACATTATAGAAGTTGGTTCAATAAATCTGCTTCAAGTCTAGAAATTACCACTGTGACATTTGAGTTATAAATTGTTAAATGAAGTTGCTTATCTGTCATATGTGTCATTAACTAGTCCACATTTTTGAGACTAAATGGTGAAGAAGAGTGAAGAGGACTTTGGACCTGATAAGATGGATAATCATTTTAACATTTTCTTATTTCTGAGTAACAGATGAATGAGGTATTTGCTAGCATTGTGCATTTTTATGTCCTTATCATTCTTATTCTCCTGTAGGGGTGGCAGCATAAGCTTGATCCGGAGTATGATGTACTGAAAGCCCTGCAAACATTGCTTTTCAAAGTTGATCTGGAAGAGTCTCTCGTCTATACAATTGAAGGACTGATGGCCCCATAAAGGTTTCTCCATATTCTTCATTTCTGAAAACAATTTTGTTAAAATAATGCTTAGAGAGGAAACGAGATATTTGAAAATTGCTGTCCCAAGAAATAGAGAACAATATAGCCATTGTGGGAGGAAAGAAATAAAAATCATTTTTCAATACTTTTGCTGTTACTGTGATATACTTTTCATTGCAATTTTATTAATGCCTTTTCTGTTCAACAATTTCAATCAAAGAGGAAAGAGAAGAGAGAATTATTTTGGTTGTAATCTACTGTTATACTTTCTACTTGAGGTTAATTTAGTCTTTTTAGTACTTTATATCCTACTTTTAACCCAGAGGGAAAGAATCAATGGGTTCAAGCCCCTTCCACCTTTCACCTTGGCCGAGCATGGCTGTGTTTCCTTCTATACAGATCTTTACCATTTTTGAAGTCCTGGTATTTCGTTTGAAAATCATCCTGTACGGTTTGGATTCAAGAACGTGTAGTTTTTCATTGTTATTCGTTTATACTTGTATTACTCTTAGTTAAATCAGCAGACCAACAATTAAACTACTCATGCACAATTCTTGTACTTGTGACCCTTGCAGCAGGATTTAGTAGCTATTCATGAAAAAACTTATCTGATTTCTCTCTACTAATCAAGGTTTTCCTCAGGCACATTTTGGAGATAATACAGAGGTTTAGGAATCCGAGAGTTTGGATTTTCTTTTCTTTTTTTTCTTGTAATTTCAATCGAGAGAGAGAGAGAGAGAGATAAATGTCAACAAACGGATGAAGGAAATTTAAAAAAAAAAAAAAAAAAAAACCTGGTTGATTGCTACGAAGATCTTAAAAAACATTATTGAGTGCAGCGTAGATGAAATCACGTTTGTTGAAAATGGATATCATCAACGCTGCACTCAATGACGTTTTTAGGCTCTCCAATCTCAGCCTTCCTTAATTTGCTCATCATTGCTTGGATCCAATCAAATTCAGTCCTGGGTCTCCTCTATGTTTATATATGGTACTATGAGCTAATCAAGTACATGCGTTGAATTGTATGACATTGTACTACTACTTTGTTTTACTGCTGGCGTTTCTCATTGTACTAAAAACTCTGTACTACGTGCCTATCAGTACTGCACCTCTGTTATCTAAACCCGTCCAGCATCCCTAAAGAAAAGGGTATTCGGACACCACATACCCAAGGGCCAAAGACATCTTCTTCGAATACGCTTGATTGAAAGGGCAGATGGATGAAAATAAGTCAATTTATAGTACTAATTTGTTATTTGAACCGATATTTTATGAATTATGCTCTTTTGCCAGATGTTTTTACACTTTGCTGAGAGATGAAGTTGTGGCAAAAAATGATTGGAAGGCAGTATTGACTGTTTTTCAAACAATCCAATGATGTAATACCATTTGACATTATGTCGTCCAAGGTGGTAAAGAATTTTGGCAATGTAGCGAGATTGATATTTTATTCAATACATCCTTATTTAATACTAGACGAGAAATAGTGTTCATCAGGGAGGTTTGCTTGGCTTAGTTAAGAAGCGTAAGCACGCAAAGTCATAGAGCCAAAACACAGGCTTATTTAAGAAAATTCATTGAGAGTTTGGTTCGGCTTGTTTGCTGTCCATGATTTTCTTTTATAGAAAAATCGCTCATGCTGTAATACTGTGTGACATAGTTATGAAGATCAAGATGCACTTGTGAATAGTTTTCGGATAATTAGCTATTGAACTCTTTTTTGAGTACATCATGATTATTTTGATCATCTCCTTGAACGGGGCATCATAACGATCAAAGGTAAGAAAATAATAACACGGTCAATGTGAACTTGTATACCATTTTTCTTGAATTGAAGTTTTCTGTATTCCTGAATTAAATGGAAATGTGGAAAACAAAACATAATCTACAATAGTGAAAATTACACCACACAACTCATTTTAATAAAATATTTATATATTACCTTTCAATTTTTTTTAATCAAATTATTACTGCAACTTTAAAGTAAAAATGATATCTAAAAAACAACTCACTCCTAAATTAATTAGCATCTATTATGCCAACAAACAATCCCCAAATAATTTCAACCCACAATCATTGCTATAACAAAAATCCAATATGTGTCTCATACATCCCCGCTCGACTGCCACTGATCCATCTTCCATAATGTGTCTCATACACCAAGGCATATGAATTCCATCATTCTGAATTGTCTTCTTCATATTTGAAGATTTATCAATTCATATTATCCACATATATTTCCCCAGATAAGTAACTGGAAAACCTATGTCAGTCTAAGAAAAGCTCTCAAATGATACCTCAGTAACTTTCATGATTTTAATTATTTTCCCCCCACTTTTAATGTAATTGCATTTTGCATATATTCTCTAATAATATCTTCTTCTGAAATTTCTCCATTAATGTAACTTGAAAGACCCAAATTTCTTAGTTTTAGGATCTCGGTGGATCCCCAGGAAGAGATGCAGCTACACATATATTACAAATGTTGAGGTATATTACACATTGCATGTTCCTGCTACGGGTAACGCATATACATGTAATTCACAGCGGTGACTCATATATGAACATATATTGTTATGTACATTCACATTATTAGGAATACACAATCATATGTAGTATGATGGTTTTTCATAATCATTACCCCCACAAAGAGTATCTCACCCTGATACCTCACTACATCACGTTGCAATTAAGTTACATTTCAGGAAATGGCTATCTTTTCTATTCTTCTGTAAAAAAAAATACATATGAATTGAACGAAATCTGTCGGAACATAAATTCGATTTTTGTTTTGAACAAAATTTGTGCTTTCATGATAGTACATGTATTTTATTCAGAATTCATGTATTTGTGACCATATCAGATTGCTTTATATAGCCCCTATTTGGTGGGGGATTAAAATAAGATTTTTAGTAGATATTGATAAAAGTTGATGAAATGTGTGGTTAAAATTAATTGTTGGCTTTGATTTAAATTAAAATTTTAATTTTAATTTCCACCAAACATGGGCATAGATATATTCTTGTGCATTGAAATAATTGATGCAAGTTTTTTTCCTATTTTGTTATGCGCTACATTCGATTATTTAACATAATCACTTCTTCATTTTTGCATAAACGACCGTGGTTTGTTTGTGACAAAGTACGTAGAATTCATCATCAACAATACGATTCATCAAGTGTTAAGAAATTTTTGTACCCAATATTGCTAGGAGAGACCTTGTCTGTCAATTATACAAGTATGGAAATTAGAAGATTTGTAGAGAATATAAAGCTGACGCCAATCTCATTTCGAGGAGCGTGAGGAAAGCAAGGAGGGGCAAGAATGCAGACCAAGCCTAGAAGTTAAAAGAACAATGAAAGCAATGTCCACCTTTTTGCTGTTGCATATTTCAGGATTTTGTGATGTCTAACAATGAGCAAACTCGGGTTTTTACGTCAGCGTATTTTGTTTGAGTGGTTGGAAAAATATTTGGATGTATTTTGTTTAGTTTAGATTTGATTACTTAGAAAATGTGGTGGTATTATGAACACATCATTTTGAAATGTTAATTTCTTATCTCCTTATCCTGCAAATCTATTTTGTTTTGATTACTTTTTAATAGCGCAAGTTCATAAGTATCACTTTTCATTGTGGACATATATTCCAAGTTCATAGTTGTTAGCTTTCACGTTTTAATTAAGTACAGTCCATATGTATGTGTTTTTACAAATCTACATACAACATTTCATTTGAATCACATAATCCTTTCCATTTGATGCATATTTAACAATGCAACATGCAAATCCACACGCAGTGTAAGAATCTACATTTCTTCTGTAAAATGTTCACCAACTAGATGTTTTCTCAGATCAATAATTAGGTTGTCATCCATCAAGTTCCTTTCCATTAAACAACTACATCACACATGCACCTGATGTCAACCACATATAAACACTTCTATTATCTTTCCTGTATCCCCCAGGGCACATCTCCAAGTGATAAAAGGGGAGGGTGGAGAAATCCAGCTTTGCTTGAGGCTGCCACAACAAGGGTTCGAATCCTGAAATATGGATTTGGCTCTTGGGTAAGTGCAAGTGTATAAGCAGCCTTTCACCTTGTACTCTTGGAGGCATAACCTGCGATTTACCTCCCTCGTGATACTCCAAGAAAGGGATAGTGTGGGACCCTCAAGGTTGGGGTTCAACTATTTTTTTTATTATCTTTCTTATATACTCAGAAAAGTAACATTCCTTCTAACATTTCCAAAGCTCTGACAATAAAGAATGAGTGTGGAAATGCAAATTACATTATTCACAAGTATGTAATATTACGGAAGCAGAGGTGTTCACGAAGCTAAAATTGAATTACCTTGTTCTTGGTTAAAAAAATTATACTCAAAAGTAGATTCACCGACAAATCAGATGTACAAAATGGGTATATGAATATCCCACAGACACAAATGAATTTCTGAAGCAAATTTTTTGAATAGCTGATAAAATTTGGTAAGAAAATCCCAGAATTTGAATTTGCATAGCCTCAGCTGATGTAATTAATGTCCTCCGTAATCTTTGTCATTCCATATTTCAGTTACAACTCAAAATAAGGAAACTTTCACATTCAGTACTTTTGGTGTTTTTATTGGGGTTATGTAATATTTTCAGTCTATAAAGAAGTATTCTGGTATAAAATGATTTTTATTTTATTTCAAAGGTATAGTGCATCCTCCTGTCCTGAAATCAGTTTCAACCCATGGGACAAACAAAACTTTTCCAATTTCCATCATCAACATCTGCATGTGCCAGAGCCAAGGAGTACTGTTCCAAATACTAGAGCACATATATATTTGTTAGCACACAACAAATTTAGAAGGCAAAAAAAAAAACGATTGCCTTTAATTTGGGCTTACCAAAGGAACAGGTCCTCTAACAACCCTGCCTTGATTGTTGTACTGAGAAGTGAGAACCATGGCATGGACAAATGGAATTGTTCTCTGCAGCATTCCATGGCACAACACAACCTAGATGTGTGAAATAGAAGCATAAGGAGCCAGCATGCCAGCAGTGGGGAGTGAAATAGCACCCAAAACGAGCAAGTTCATCAGTTGTCTTTTTCCCATCTTCGGCACCCGGCCGTCGGCCGGAATACTGGTAGCCTGGCATTTAATCTTCATACCCTTTCCATTTCTTTTTTAAGAACTCCTTGTGGACTTCAGCATTACAGCTTGGCATGGTGCAAACAGCCCATTCTTGCTTGAACAAAGCTGGAAAAAACCAGAATGTCTGTGCAGGAATCTGCAGGTAAAAGAATTGGGAATAAGTAATGTTTTCATTTTTCCCTGAGAAGGCGTGGGAGGGAGAGAGTGGAGGAGGACATGATTGAGAATTTGCAAAAGCTAGTGTTTGATATCTTTCTTGTAATGTGTAGTATTAAAGGAAGTATAAACAGGAGGTGATGAAGATGAGAAGAAAAGCTAGTGTTTGATGGAAGATGAATGTGCTAACAGAGTCACATGTTGAAGATTTCATGCATTATATAGTACTATTTTTCTTCCAAATTCGATAAAAATAGAAATAAAAGGCAATTTTATATTAATCATTTAAGAACTCAAAATTTTAATTTCTTTCCAAAATATAAAGTTGAAAATGAAAATTCTATTTTCTAAAGTAACTTTAATTGTTATTTAATTTTATTAAAATAATCTTTATCATGCGATTTTATTAAGCACATGTCTGGTTTGTATTAATAGAATTTTAAGTCAACGTCAAAGATTAATTTTAATCACATATCTTATATTCCTCAACTTTTCAATCACATATTTCTTCAACTTTTATCAAAATCTACTAAAAATCTAATTTCAATCTATATATATATCAAACAAGGGCTCGACGTAGAGTATTTTATTTAAAAGTTCATCCTGGTTGAACACTTTTGTTTGAATTATTAAAATTTCATCACCAGTTTCTCAACATCAAGGATCATTCGATGTTTCTAACTTAAAGTTAAATAAGTAATCTATCTATTTTCAATTTCATCCAATAAAAAAATATTATTGATTTATAAGCAAACTTTTTATGTCTGCTTTTCTTTTGTATTTTTATAATTTTTCAATGATAATTTATGTACCAGTAACATTGACTTTTAATGAAGTTCCAAGGGAGTCACTATATTTTAATTTATCTCAATTAAATGATTTAAAATTATTTTAATATCAATTGGATTACTAAATTTCATTTTAATTTCAAATTCACAATTGTGACATGCCATCTCCCAAATTGAACTAATCATACCACACATAACCATTACACGATATGCCAACTCACCACATATATAAAATATTGTCTATTTGGATCAAATTATTGTTATTGTATCAATTTCCCCATTAAGATATGTGGACAAGGATGAAGCCTATATTTTGGCATGCCTAACATTTAAGATACAAATTTATCCACAGATTGGTCAAGCAGTATTGGACGCAATGTATTTTAAATGATGTATTATTGTTATATAGAATTTATGAAAACTGATTGAAGTATACTACCTTCACATAGTTTTTTATTCGGCGAATATTTACTTTTGTTATTGTATGTATTTACAGCATGTCATTGGAGAAGATGATCGACAACCAAACCAAATAATAATAGTGTGCGAATATTACTCGATAAGTTTTGAAATATCATAATTTTACGAGTTTCTTACGAGTAATATTGTTCAAAAATGCTACTTGTACATCAAAATTTGTACATAATGGTGTCTTCCCTTTCACATGGGGGGACACACTCGATTATTTTATTCGAGTGGACCATCTTCCCATGTGAGGAGGGTGTACACCCTTAGGTACACCTTGATGTACCAGTAGCAAAATCGAATATTGTTTGTCTGAATTCTCAAATTGTAATTCAACATGACGATATAGTTGAATTGAAGACCTTTTTTTTTTTTTTTTTATACTGATACCATATTGAACAACCTCGTCTAGAAACTTATCAAGGGGAATATTTTCAACAGATCCAATACAAAAACCAGTAGAGTTCACTGCAGAAATGATAGTATAAAATAGGGGACATCTCATATCTCTATCCCCTCAGAAAAATTAAAGATTTTTACAATTGTATTTCAGAATATTAAAAAAAAATAAAAAATAATTGCAGAATATGGATAGACATGCATGCAAAAATTTTAACTTCTTTTTTCGATCAGAAATTCATGGCGGTAGCACCTTCGATTTCTCTCCAACATCCCTTCCGTAATGACTCTTTTTCTTCTGAACCTCCGTGTAAATGTCCTTTACGGACTACTCGACTCGGTGGCGGGGCCCGAAGAAAAGACAACTTGAAGTGCAAGTTAATATGGCAAAAAACTTCCCACAAATAACCAGAGAAAATAAAGAAACTAGAAAAATACAGATTCCAGCATATGATTCATTGAAACCCTTTTGTTTATTTAGGTTGAGGTTTTTGTAATCAAATGAAGATGATCTTTTTATTTCTGATAAGGACCTTGAGTGTGAATAACTAATGGAAGAAGCAAAAGAATTAGCAGATATTGAAGTTGAACGGCTTGAAGGGTTTGATGAGAATAATGAAGAAGAATGATTTGAATTTGTTCTGAAAGTTTCTTTGCAATTTGATAAGTCCTTGTATGATACAGATTTTTCATTTTTTGAAGATAAATCACCGTTTGATCGAAACGAACTTTTCCGAGATTTCTTGCCCCGAATTTTCTTCATCTGTATGGATGAATTCATCATCAATCAATCAGTTCCAATATAAGTTATAGAATAAAGTACGAAATAATCTAGCCCTCATGATCTTTCATCCAGAATTTAGAAGAGGAAAGAAAATAATTGAATCAGAAGATTAGATAGATACTACAAGAAATTTTATTTTAACCACGAAAACTTTTGCCTTGAAATCTTCGTGAACTACCATTTCTCGACTAAACAATCCAAGAACGAATTTCTTGTAGCAATGAAAATTTACGTAGAACAAGAAGAGCAAAATGTCATCAAAACAAAAAACAAAGAACAATGAATTCAACCATCTTACCAATGATGTCTCAAAAACCACGGCTTTGACCGCTAGGGAAAAACTCCGGCGGACTTTCTTCTCTTTCCGGCCACTTTCATAGTTGGATAACGCCGGTTTAACAGCCCCTTCATCGAAAGTTATAGGTTTGAAACACAAAAAACACTTGTTCAACTCTCTATTCTTCACAGGGAGGTCCATCATCATATAATCAATACGTCCATGCAAATTTCTACAGAGAAATAGAGGGTGCGGAGAAAGAAAGAAAGACCTGATTTTTTAATTTTTTTTCAAGGAGTATATTTAGAGAGTATTTCTTCGTGTGTGCGTGTTTTACGTTGAATTCAATATCTCAGTAGAATCTGATTCTGTGTAAGAAAAAAAGGGAGTTATTATAGGATATGATATTTAAATATAACTATGTTTAGAGATCAACGGTCATATTATCATATCCAAATTGTCTGAATGGAAATTTGTGCGGTTATCCCTGTATTTGAATTTTTTAGGCAAGCAGAGTTAATGGCTTAAAGAGAAAAAGGAAAAGGAAACATGGCCAAAGAAGAAATAAATTAAGTAGAAAAAGTTTTGAAAGAAAAATAATAAATTCATATTGGAATGATGAGATAATATTTTTGGGTTAATTTCGCCAATTTTGACTGAAGTTTTTAAGAAATTTCAACATCGCCATTGAAGTAATCTTTTTATTCTATCAGTAACTAAAGTTTATAATAGTTTCACAAAATTCGAGTGGAAACTAATGTAAAATCCTATTTGTCGGCGTTAAATGTTGCCATAGACTAACAAAGATGATTCCATGTGCCACGCAAGATGTTATGGTATTTCAACTAAAAAGGTTGTACGTATCTGTTGAAGTTATAGTGACACTTTGTTGTCAACCAAACAAATATATTTTGGTTTGTATTTAGTTGTAGTTTTTGGTTATTGTCCAACTATGTAATGATGTCAAAGTCTAAGCAATTTTATAAATAGTACAAGTTAGTAAGGTCTACTACAAGTAAAATATTGTCAAATGTGTAAGAGTAGTAGAATAGTTGTAAAATATCTTTTCTAATGTGTTATAGATTGGTCTATATATATGGCCTTTGTATAACTCGGTAATTAAGAAGATAATACATAAAAAAATGTAGCATTCAAAGTTTTCTCCTCTTCTACTGGTTTTCTCACCAGAAAATCAGAGTATATATGTGTGTTTATGTCTTGTTTTTGTATGTGTAATCCGGTCAGTTAATATCAGTTATCACCTCCTCCATGATCAGATATATCAGAGCTAAATGTAGAGTTTTTGTTCAATGAAATTTCAACAATATCTATAATGACATAAATTTTGGGATAAGATTAGACTCAATCTAATTTTCGAAACATACATACAAAATAACATACAAAAATGCTGTGTACAGAGGATTTTCTTACAGAAGGTTTACGGACACTAACATGGGTGGTCCCATAGTGTAATAAAAAAAGGTCAAAAAATCACCCACCCCTATATTGTGAATATTCTGTAGAAATTCTATACACAAAGCATCTCTCAGTAATGTATGTTTAGTCTATTTGGCGCTTAAATCAAGAATCATCTGTATTAAATTTTCTAACCAAGTGATCCAACATGAAATTGTTATAAAATTTAGTTACCATCCGCACTGCATGACTCCAATCAAAAGACATGACGACCCACTCAGATACCATTATGATTAATTGTACACCAAAAACTAAAAGCACTAATTTGACTTGGACTACTTTGGTACAATGCCACGTGTGTCATTTTCAACTATATCATCGGTAACAAGGAATAGTGATTCAAGAAAAAAATCTTCAAGTGACATGTTTTTATGAGAACTCGTGGACTACACATAATAGTCCTATTCAAAAGAACACGCGTGTATTATCACACATTGGATAGGACTCACGATTAAAATTATATAAGCAGTAAACAAAAAACAAAAAAAAAAAAAAAAAATGCGGAATCGCCAACCATGTAGGCATGTACTAACATGTTCGGCCAAGCTTGTAAGTTGCTTATAATTACGTTGCAAACTAGTCGTTACTTTGGCTAGCCTGATAAACCGTAGACCGACTCTTCTAACTAACCACCATGGCCACCAAATCTATCCTCCTCCGCCCTCACTCTCTCCCCAGCGCCTTCATTTCTCGACGCGGCATCTTTCCCAAATCCGTCCTCTCCACCACTACCACCTCCTCCGCCTCGGTCGGAAACCTGTCATTTTCAACCATTGCGTATGGTCCCTCCCTCAATAAAGGCCACTCACCCAATCCCCTCAAACTGCGGAACCCGTCCACCTTCGAAGACACCAGTACTAACAACAATTTAGTGCAGCTAGACGAGGACGCATTCACTCGGGTGTTTGACATTTCTGCCCTCCGTGTCCCCTCCGACCTCTGCTTTAGTCTAGAAAGCCGTCTCCGTGGTCACCTCCTCAACTGGCCTCGCATTAAGAACATTGCCAGAGTCCCCGGCGATGAAATTGATGATCAATTCAAAACCCTCTTTCCTAAATCCGATGTTGGGGAGGAAAGTGATGCCATAGTAACATTGAATAGGAGAATTTATGGGAAAGCCGAGGGGGATGGGGAGCTGCTTAGCCCGGTTTTGTACCGGGATATGCTTGCTAGGACGTTTAATTCAAGAGGGTATGTGAAGTTTAGGAATTTGGCAAAAAATTTCTAGGCCGAAAAAGAAGAGAAAAAAGGATGGAGTGGATAGTGATAATGCTCATACGAGAGAGAAAAGAGGGGTTGGGAGGAATGAGATGGCACTGCTGGAGGTGGTTACAGAGGAAGATGACGGTGAAGGGAAGGATATGAGCAGATTGTTAGGGAAGGAATTTACCAAAAAATGGAGGGGGTCGACAAGGTTGCTGCTTTTGGATGAGCGATACTCGAATATAAGGACTAGGGAATTGCCCGAGAGTATAAAGGTTTATGCTTTGCAACACTTTGATCTTTGCCAGTTGCTTTACTTGTGGGGGTCTTTGTATTGATAAGCGTGACCCTATTCTTTTCATAGTTATGTTTATCATGGTACTAAGGCTAGATTGTTATTGTTGTTAGTGAACATTTTATGGTGATTATAAGATAATGCTGGTTATTCATTTTTTTTTTGCTCAGGAAAGTTGTCTGTAATTTTGCACATGATAGATAATAGTTTTACTAATCCTTAAATTGCTAGTAATTGTGATACAGGGTACTCTTGAACTATTAGACATGAAAGATAGAATGATTGGCATAGAGCAGAATTAAGATATAATATGGATGTATATGTGGAAATTTGACTGCAATACATTCATCCACCCATTGCATGAGATTTTTGCTTCTTCACATTTTAGAATTCTGCCAAATAGTAACGGGGCAATATTGCTATTACCTTTTTCTTTATCTTTCCAAATGAGAAGTTCTGTTATTGCACAGTGTGGAAATTGTAATTTGGAAACTTGAAGTTGTGGTGGTGTTAAAACTGTGTTGTGCAGGCAGTTTTGGAAGAACACGGAGGGCAAAGTACCATGTCAGCGTTTGAGCTTGTAAAATGCAAGCTGACTTTGTTTTATAATTACTGGCAACAGAATGAGGTACTTTATTTAAAATATATAACTTGCACAATGCACTCTTCTCTTTCTCTTATTTTTTGCCTTCTCTTTTTCAACGGTAGCTTCTTGTTTCTCCATGAATGTTATAATTCTATTTACACACTTTCCTTCTAATTGTTCTCCTTACATGTTTATACACAATCTCTTAGCACTCGGACTGTCTGCTAAATTTTATAAGTACTCGGATGATGTGAGAAATCAGTGCATTTAAGCACCATATCTATATCTGTGATGTGTTTTGGGAATTTATTACCATGCCTTCTCCACGGGGCAAGTTTGATACAAATATTTCTTGCATTTACAAGAGTCAGTAACATTCAATACAAATAATTTGTCCATTGTATTTAGTATTTTAATTGGCAAGATATGCTGAAGTGTTATAGTTTCTATCTTTCGTATTTTCTTTTGAATGATTTCATATTTCCATGACCCTAAGAAACTTATTTTCACTTCAGTTTGTAAGCTAAAATATAAGAAGTGAAACCCATGTTAAAATATACTACTTGTCCTTCACTTGCATGATCATCTCATCCCTTCTACAACTCCCTGCTGATATGTCCTGCAGGCAGAAGATCGGAGCAGTGAATTATTAAAAAAATGTCTACAGATTAGTAGTTTCTCTCGAACTTGTATAGAGTGTGTTTGATAGGCATTATTTGGGAAAAATGAATTTTGAAATAGTGATATGATGGGAAATGTGTGGTTGAAAAAGAAAGAAAAGTTATTGATGTGATGGAAAATATTATTTTATTGAAGAATGTGTGGTTGAAAATGAGTAGAAGAATGAGAATGAAAATGAAAATGGGAATCAAACAGGGCCATAATATTGCGATCATGTATTTCTTACAGATCTTAGAGGTCTTGCTTCCAAACGGTATGATTATTCCTTCAGCTTTCGAAACTGTTGGGCATATTGCGCATCTGAATCTAAGAGATGAGCATCTTCCATATAAAAATCTTATTGCAAAGGTACTTCTTCTGTTTATATAAGTAACATTCAAGTTAATTGAGTAGTTTAGCATTGTCCTGATAAGTTTCATCCAATAATCATGGCCTTTTATTTTGTTTTCTTTTATCCCTGTTCTCACCAGGTAGTTTTAGACAAGAACGAGCCAAAGATTCAAACAGTTGTCAATAAAATTGATGCTATTCATAGTGACTACAGAACGATGCAGCTTGAAGTTTTAGCAGGAAATCGTTCTCTTGTTACAACAATAGCGGAAAATGGGTTGCGTTTTCAAGTAGATTTAGCAGCAGTGTAAGTCTAGAAAGGAAAAAAGATATGTAAGTAAGAAGAAAAAGAAAAGTATAAAGTTGAGTTGCGTCTCACATTTAATATTTTTTGTTGTCTATAGATATTGGAATTCAAGGCTGGCAACTGAAAGGCAGAGGCTTCTGAGTTGCTTCACACGTGATGATGTTTTGTGTACGTTTATTTCCGGATGTTAAATTTCTGAACTATAGCTTAAAAATCAAATCTAAATGTTGCGTTACTTATTGTTCTTATCAATCTTTACAGGTGATGTTTTCTCTGGTGTTGGTCCAATAGCTATATCTGCAGCAAAGAAAGTGAAACATGTGTATGCTAATGATTTGAATCCTTGTGCTGTTGAATATCTAGAGAGAAATTGTGTGCTCAATAAACTTGAGAGGAAGATTGAGGTACAAATAGATTTCAATATGCAAGTACAATTTATATGTTATACTTGATTCTTTAAAGCTAATATTATACAGATTAATTAAGCATCAAAATATGTCTATTGAATGCAAAAAATCTTGAAGTCTCTGCCATGGCCAAATTTGGCTTTGCAGATAATATTTGACTTAGATGAAGCTTTGCAGTCTGTGTCTTGATTTATAAGATTGAAGTATAATTCAGAGACTATTAAATCTATGGATGCAACTTTTTATTTGGTATCAATCCTTTCACCCCTTCTGCTTTTCTTAGGGGCATGTACAAAACTAATAAAAATGGACTTAAACTAAAAGGTTACGTAGATTCTGATTATGTTGGAAATTCAGATAATAGAAAGTCCACCACTGCATATTTTTATGTCATGAATGATACATGCATTAGTTGGAAATCACAATTACAAAAGGTAGTTGCATTGTCTTCAACCAAGACTGAATACATTGCTGCCACTGAAGTTGTAAAAGAGGGGTTATGGTTGAAGGGTTTACTAGGTGAATTAGGACTTAAAGAAAATCAGGTGGAGCTATGTTCTGATAATCAAAGTGCTATATTTATGAGTAAAAATTCAGTTTTTCATGATAGATCCAAGCATATATAGATGTTAAGTTTCATTTCATTAGAGATATAATTGATAGGGGTGATATTAAGTTGGTCAAAATACCAACCAAGGTAAATCCAGCTGATGCTGGAACAAAGGTAATAAAAGCAAGTGAAGTTAAACTTAAGCAAAAATCCACTAATGTACCGTCACAAAATGCAGCAAAAGGTGGAGATTGTAGAAAATTGGTTTGCTGATTTAGTTAGATCCAAAACTTGGAGGCCCAATTAATGTTCCAGTTTTTAGAAGTCTCCAGAAGTTTGAAAGCTTAAGAGAGTTCAAGTGCTCCTTTGTGCAAATAATAGAATTTTTTCTCTAAATGTTGATAGGTGATGGGTCTCTCATTTAAAAGCAAGGACTTGAGACTTTTCTACCGTTAGTTCACGTGCAGCCCCTTTTCTTATTTTGATAGACATTTTTGTGCAGTCTTCTTCTCTTCTCATTTGCTCTCTGTAACTTTGATTTTTTTATCTTAATCTTTTGTGATTATTGTGAAGATAAGAGAGTAGAATATTGAACTTTTGTGTGAGTTCATAGTGTTGTTGAGTGAGGAGATTTTTCTGCCATATTTGGGGCTGATTTTTGTAATCCGATTTTGCATATATTTTTGGGCGGTTCTAGTGGATTGAGCTTAATCCTTGACGGATGCTCAACTAGGATTAAGCGTTAGAAGTGATCGCCGAACCTCGGGTCTTTGGACTGAAAAATCTTGTGTTGTGCCTTGTTATTTTTGATTATTTTTCTGTTCTTGTTTTACAAATCGAAGGCTTAAAATACGTTTGGGACCAACACATCTCAAAGAGTATTTCATACATTCCTTTTGTGGCATAGTTAGGAAATCTTCACTAAGAAATGTTTTATGTTAATGAGCCATTGCTTATTTTATTTTAATACATAATATGTATGTCCATGGAATAATTTCTTTTTATTCTTTCCGTAATAAATACTCCCTCAATTTCTAGAGGTTCTCCACTTCCATAATACTTAGAGCTTGATGTGTTTAAGCTATCTAAGGAAGTGATACGTGTCCATAAATTCTCTTTCCTTTTCAAATAGGATTTACCTGGGTTGACACTGAATCGAATTATGTAGATTAAAATAGGAAAATACACTGTCCTTGAGCTTTTCAAAGGCATCTTATGATTTGTTTCAAGGCCTGGGGGATGAAGAGAGTACAGAGATGAAATAAATAAAATTTATGAGATAACATCTTTTATGTTCCCTGAATTGTTATACATAACACGAACTGTTTTACATTGCGCATAAAAGAAGTCTATTGAAAGTAGCAAATCTCTGGTTACCTCATGCTTTTAATTTCTGTCATTGCATTCCTATGATTAGAAAATGATGTGAAAGTACACATCTGTATAAAATAGCTCGAGTATGGGTTTCAGTTTCATGGTATTTGTTCTGTCTGTCAATTTCTAGGTATTCAACATGGATGGGAGAAGGTTTATTGAAACAATTTTTGCAAGTCAGAGGGCTCAATCTATTACGCAAGTAGTCATGAATTTGCCAAATGACGCAGTTGAGTTTCTTGGTATGTTAGACTCCATAAAAATCTTTGTTCTTTCAAAATTGGTCAATGCAATTTCATTTCCGCAACATTTCGGTCTTGTTTTCTTTACTTTTGGTACGTCACTTGCACATAACTAGTTGGTTTCTAAATTTTTTTATGGCATAGCATATTTGACATGGCTAGGAAAGATGAGCTATTTAGTTTTGATTTTAATGAAGATTTTTAGTCCTCCTGTGTCTTTAAGAATGATGGGCCCCAGAATGAGAACGTTTTGAGCTTTAATGTGGTGTTCAGTCCGATTCTAAAGAGGAGTTAATTGACTTGAGAATCATCCTTGTTCATTATAATTGAATTTTATTTACTTTGTTGGTCTATCTTTTTCACTTTAGTTCCACTTTGACATATTTATATCCTGAAACCAAAAGAAGTTACGAGAATCTCACGAGAGTGAAAATTTTTGAAGGAAAAGGTTTGAAGAATTATTCTGCAAAGGAATTCATAAATCCATATAAATCGTAAAGGGAAAACAATAAATAAGTTTCTACCTTCTCTCGAAGAGTATTTCTTTGTTATTTTTGTACTTGCTGTATGCATTCTATCTGGAAGAAATCAATTCCTAAGTCTATAAAGGTTCCCTCTAAGGATGGTCGCTGGTTGAGTGATCAAGATTTTGTATTAAAATAACATGGTAACTGCATTTATGTTATGCACTTTATTCGATGAAGTTCTATTTTGTTTGCCAATGGCTGCAGATGCATTCAGGGGAATATTCAAAAGAAACCACATAGATAAACAAAGGACGTTGCCTAGGATTTATGTTTATGGGTTCTCGAAAGCTCAGGATCCAGAATTTGACTTTCATGAGGTATAGTTCTTTAACCGCTAGCTGAGTAACCTGAATCTGGATATCTAGTTTATACGAGTTTCTTTGTGTATCAGTTTATAATATAATCATTTTTTCCCATGCTATTCCATAATCAGCGAATTAGAATTGCACTATCGGAGGTTGGTTTTGAGGTAGAAATGCGCAGGGTTCGGCTTGTAGCTCCTGGAAAATGGATGTTGTGTGCATCATTTATCCTACCTGAGAGAGTGGCATATGCAAAAACAGGTTCAATATTTTAAACAGGAGCAACAACGTTGTATATAACTTTCATTATAGAACAAATTATTCTTTCTTATATTGTCTCCAGAACAACTATATCGGGGATTATCATGGCATTCTGAAGGTGCTTCTATAATAATGAAAATATAAGGATAATTGGAAATAAATGCACCATTTATCTCTCATCCAACTTCATATCAATTTTTATTTTCAAGAGATCATTCCATATCAAGAATCCTTCCGATACCATGAATCTTAATTACATTACATTACATGTTATAATTATATTTATTTTACTTTCAATTAATCCAGTCGATTTATGTTACCTTTAGACATAGGTTTGTTTTGTAATCGCCTTAAGAGTTGTATAATGTTGCTATAAATAAATAAAAATCACACCTAGGAGGTTTAGTTTAAATATAAATAGAAAAGTCACAACTATAGACATACATTATAAGCCTCAAAGGGAATGAATAGTACTTGCATCTAGGTGTGGGCGTGGATTGGGTTGAGTCGATTTTTTTCCAACCCAAACCCAACCCAATATGGTCGGTTTGGGTTGGGTTGGGTTGTGTTGGTCGGTTTGGGTTGGGTTGGGTTGGGTTGTGTTGGTCGGTTTGGGCTTCGGCCCAATTAAAGTTGGATCCGATTTATTTGTTAAATTTAGATAATTTTTTAGGGTTTAAAATTACTTGAAAGTCTCTACTTTTTAAATACACATATAAGGAATTCTTTCTAAAAATAATGTATAAATATGTTTAAAATTTATGAAGCATTGTTTTTTTACAATTTTTTGAAATTCATTCATTTGATCATTTTGTCTTTAATTTTTATTTTATTATCAAATAACATTGCATTTATAAATAGTGTTAATGTGAATCGGTCTATGTGAAGAAAATTAACGTTTATATATTATAAGTCATTCTCTTATCTTTACTATTATATCTATTTAATTTTTTTTTCATTTTAGATATTAATTTTTTAATTCATCGAATTTGGTTTGGTTTGGTTGGGTTGGGTTGAGTTTTAATTCATAACCCGTGACCTAATCCAACCCAACTCAATTGAACGTAAAAATCCAATCCAAATCGATCGGTTTGATTTGAGCTGATCGGGTTGAACTGGTTGGATTGAGTTTTGCCCAGCTCTATTTACATTACTAGTCACAATTAAACCAACATATCACTTACAAAATATTACTGGCATAAGTAGTTAGAACAACTTAATAAAGTGACAATTAACCGGAGAACTTGTATAAAGAAGGCAAATATTCACTTGATTGGCATCATAGACGTTAATAGAGTCGGCCACAAGAATCAAGAGATCTTTTTCGATGTTGACTTGAATTTGGGATGATGGAATAAGGTGGTCACAATCGATGAGCAATTGGTCCGTACATGAAAACAACAATTTATGACAATACACAACGAGAATGAAAATTATTTTCAAGTGTGATAACAATCACTAAATCTTGAAACACCAAAATAATTGAAACATTCTTATGAGGACCGTGCTGCTATGCCAGGTCGGTAAAAGACCTGGCACAACTATTGGGTCATGAGAGGAGGCGGTGGGTGTTTAACATTTGTTGGGAAATTTTTTTAATGAGGTGAGTCTTGATATGAGTGAATCTCCTTTGCCAGACCCTTACCAGGTCTGGCAAAGGAGAATAATCCTTCTTATGATTGTTTTGAAATCACGTTTTATTATCAACAAAATATATTTGATCCTAATGTTATTCCACTCAAAAAATGGGAAGACGGTCACTTTTATATTAAACTTCTGTTTAATGGGAATTATAATTAAATTTTTAATAAAAGTTCATAAAATATGTGGTTGAAAATTGTGGGTCTTACAAAGTGTAATGTTAAAATTAATCATTGACTTTGATTTAGATTAAAATTATCACAAGGACTAAGATCTGCAGGGGATACGTTAGGTCAACTACAAAAATTAGCATATTCCTCCAATAAAATGTCAAAAACACCCATTTCCATTTCTCTTCGTTTTTCCTCCAATTCAAAATCCCATTTCTCTTCACTTCCAAAAACTAGTCAACGCACACATTAGTTAACGCAATCACAATACCTAACCCTAACACAGTACACACTTCCAAAAATGCAACACCCTTCGCCGGACTCCGACATGCCACCGCTCGCCTCCATCAAGGTCCGCTCCTCCTCCCCGCGCTTCCCTCCCCCCACCACTCCTTTATCCACTGAAACCCCTACGGCCAATGCCCAGCGGAAGATAGGCATCGCTGTTGATCTTAGTGACGAGTCTGCTTTTGCTGTTAAGTGGGCTGTACATAACTATCTCCGTCCTGGAGATGCTGTTGTGCTCGTCCATGTTCGGCCCACTTCGGTTCTTTACGGGGCTGATTGGGGGTCCGTTGATTTATCCATTGTTGATACTGAAAATGAGGAGTCCCAGCGGAAGCTTGAAGATGATTTTGATACTTTTACTACTACGAAGGTGACTGATCTGTCACAACCGCTCGTGGAGGCTCATATTCCGTTCAAAATTCATATTGTGAAAGATCATGACATGAGAGAGAGGCTCTGTTTGGAAGTTGAGAGGCTTGGTCTCAGTACGGTGATTATGGGCAGCCGTGGATTTGGTGCCACCAAGAGAGGGAGCGATGGGAGGCTTGGCAGTGTCAGTGATTACTGCGTGAGGCATTGTGTATGCCCTGTTGTTGTTGTTAGATATCCGGACGAGAAAGACAGTTCTGGCGGTGGAGAGCCAGTGGTATCTGTGGCTTCTGTAGCCGAGGAGGATGAGGCTGAGCAAGAGTATCATGACGCTGCCGATGATCGCAAAGGTCAGCTTTTTTATAACTGATTCGAATGCATTTTCTTCATCCTTGTATTTTTCAAGCATTTGTCTTTAAGGTGGGCATAGTCAATTTGAAATCTTTGTGGTAGATAAATTGTTAGGATTTATAAAGCCTAATCAGAGGCTTAAATCCTAGGATTTATAAAGCTTAAACAGAGGCTTGTGAGGATTTAATGCCTAATATAAAAGGATAAATGCTGTTTATATGTTCCGTTTAGATATCGGAAATAAAGTTGGCTGCCTATTTCGGATAGCTATAAGTAACAGTGAACAATAGGATAGACAAGGAATAGTAATTGAAGGTTGACAATCTTTTTTAGGATTCTTTTCTTTATTGTCATTCTGGGTTAAAGGGTGTCCTGGTGCTCTTTATTATGTACTAAATTTATTGCCCTCTTGTAAAATCTGAATCAAGAATGTTGCTAGACGTTTGTTGTGAATTTGTTGTTCCATTCGCTGTCCCCATATAGATTGCCGATGAGCTAAATCTTGTAGCATATCTAATTCACCGTCTTTTGTGAGGATTTAGTGCAGTCCTGTTGAATATTGAGCAGATCAATGTGAATATGAGTTCATCTTTTCCAAGTTCTATATAGACAAATTTGTCAAGATGTTTTACACTATCCAAACTACAGAATTGGTATTGGAAATAAACGTATTCCTATGTGAATGAATTTCTTTGTAAATTCCATTTTCCAAATACTCATAACAACCTCTAAATTTTTGTGTAACTCTTTCCTTCTTTGGTATTATGAATGACGTCAGGGCAGCTTGTTCACCACTCATTTCTTTCTATTTAAAGTTTAACCGTTTATAAACACTTTCCAAACATGTAAATGTGGATATGTTTGAATCGACTCTCTCACTGAAAGAGCAAAGGCAAGATCAATTGTTGAGTAAATTATCTACTTCAATATATATTAACGAAATAATGGTTTCAAATCTGAAACAGAGGGTAATAGATTCTGTAATTTGATGTTTAGGTAAAAAGAAACTTGTACTTATAGTATTGCACTCACTAACAATGTGATGATGCTTTTACTAATTATTGATTATCTCCCTTCATTTTCTTTTTAGACTGTCCACAGAATGATTTTGATCTATAATAGACACTTTATTTCCAAGTATACCGTTTAAGCAAGACTGATAAGGATTATTGGTTAAGCGAAAAATGAACTGCTACATTAAACGTTTGTTATACGTTCAGCTTTTATCCTAAAAAGCACTGATAATTTTAACTCATTATGTACCCCGTATTCGATACGTATCTAAGCACTGATAATTAATTAACAACTAGATGTTTTATTGAAAATACACAATATTATTTAATCTTTTAATACATGTGAAACTGTGTTAATAATTGACAAATATATTTTTATTATTGAAAATAGATAGTAACTAGTATTAAATAATTGAAGTATGTACTCTTTTGTGCACTCCATTAGATGAAGTATTGGTTTTCATTCATAGCTATATGCGTCTTTTATCAAGAAAATTAGATCTCTATTCAAAAGGAAAATCCAAAATATAGGACATTGACGAAAACTTATTTGATATTCTTGAAGTTGTTGGACTGTTTGATGTTGCTAATGATGAGCCAGAGTTGGAGAGTCTTATTTTTAATGATAATGAAGAAGCTGATGTTGATGATGTTGAAGAGAATGAAATTGGGATAATTATAAAATGTTTTAGTATTTTATTTTTATTATTATTATGCTTCTGTTTTATTTTATTATTATTATTATTATTTTTTATATTAATGAAATTATATTACATTTTATAACACGGATCTACGCATCCTAATATTTTTTTTTAAAAAGCCGTATCAACTTACCCGTATCGTATAATATTCGAATTATGTATTCATATCGGGATCCGTATCCATACTTCTTTGCTTTTACCTAAATCTCCATATATATTTAATCCAAGACATTCTACCCTGAGTTCTATATGTTGGAATAGTGACTGATCCATTCAGCTGATACTTTTTTTCTTCGGATATAATAATTATGACTTGAATGCATTCACAATTTTTTAATTTACGTAGTAAATAATCTTTGAACTTTTATCTTGGTGTTCAATTTTGGATTGCACGAGCTTTAGCCATCCTTAGTAGGTTCTCTATGTAGAAACTAGTAAGGCGTACTGCTTTTTGAAAAATGTTAAATTGTTACTATTGTAACTCAGTTAATGGTTTTGTTCTATCCTAGTTTTCAATTTTGATAGAACATAACAAATTTGATTAGTTAAAGCTAATGCAACTAGATTGTGATACAATAACAACAACTAAACCCTGAGGGGTAGCAAAGTTGGTCAGACTTTGGGTTTGCTCCCCAATGGTCACTAGCTCGAATCCCCTTAGGGCCATTGATGTGAGTATCTGACTGTAAGCGCGTAAGCTGGCCACGGTAAAAAAAAAAAAAAAAAACTAAAACTTATTTCCATTGAATTGACACTGGATAATTGAGTATATATATTTCCCTTAGGCAAAGAATCACAATATGTATGGAAATATTTCAAATTATTTTTAACCACACCATATTATGTTAAGATGAGTTGCTTCATGTCTATGCAAAACATGCTCCAACCACCCAAATCGTCATTTCCTTACTTCGTTGTCAATTCCTGTCACATCCATTCTGTAGCAAAAATTAACGTTCCATTATTTTATTATATCTTGTTTTGTATTAACAGATATAAGATGCCAAGATACAGCAAGAAATTCAGATTGATGAATTTTTGATGAATCATAGAACTGGAAGTTAGGTGCATTTCTCCTCTCTTCAAGTGTTCCACTTGCAAGAATGTATGGTGGAATGGGAGCTGTATTACCTTTCTTTAGATGTTCTTTGTATGAATCGTAGCATCCTCCATAGAAGAATCATTGTTATTGTTGTTGTATTTTCAGCGAGGCAGGTGTCCAGAAATGGCACTAGTATGCTTGTTTTTGCTGGTGTGAAGGGGGCCACAATTGTTAAATCTGTTTTTCCCCTTATAAAGAAAATTACCCGTAATATTATTCAATCTTCTCTTTCTTTGGGTGGGGTGGAGGAATTAGAGGGGACCAGTGTCTCTGCTAACTGTGTACATTCTCTCCTATTGATTAGCATGTTTCTAGACTGAGAGTCTCAGACAATTAGAAGATACAATTAGTTTTGACTAAGAGCTTTTATCATGAATACACATACCTGCCCCATATTTTTCTTTATGATGTTGTCTTCAAGGAAAATGTTACTCTACAGTCTCCAACATTTAATAGGTCATATGCAAATAAAAATGCCTTAGTTCATATCTTTCTGTATTTATGAAGCCAACACATGTATGCATGCATGTACCAATATGCACGGCTGTTTTTGCTCGGTATAGTGCAGACTGTTGGCATCTTTAAAATCTTCCTGTGTACTCTGAATTACTTAAGAATTAGTATTTAATCTAGATATGAAGTTTTCAGCTCAGCTGTAGTTTATTGCAAAGAACCATCAAAGATTACTTAAGATAAGATCAATAGATATCTTTGCCAAACAAATTGTTTTGTAGCACAGAGGTAATCAGCTCATCTTGTAGATTTGTTTCTTCAAATTGTCATCAACCTTTAAAACTAATGCTTCATAGATTAGTGTTCCTCGTAAGTTGATCATTGACGAGTCCTAACAGCATATCTTAACTCCTACTTCTCTTCTTACTATATATGCTCGTAAGATGGTGTGTAATTAGTGTGTAACTTTGACTCTATTTTATTTTACGAGTGTCTTATCTTAGAGTTGTTTTAGTAGAAAGATGGTGGTTTTACTTTTTGTTAATTGTGCTTGTATAACGAATTAGGAAGCAAAATCATAATGAGAGGACATTGTAAATACTGAAGGTGTGCTGTCATTACTGTTATGGTTGATATATGGTGTTGGAGAAGGGCAATTTAGTTGACGAGGGTTCTACATTTTTTTTTTTTTTTTTTTTTTAAATCAACTAATTTGAAGATTAAGTAATGATAGGGGGTGCAAATTTACCATAGTTTTGGATTTATAGGGAGGACTAATAATGCTTAAATATGTGGAGACTCTCTATGCTTCCATGAAAAAAATATTATTCTTTCGTTGTCGCTTTTATACAACACCATAATTTAAAAAGGCCTTGAGGCGCATGTAGTATGCTTCAAGACGATATTTTTGAGGCTAAAAATATGAGACTCACGCCTCTAAATCTGAGGCGCACGCCTTAAAATTTGAAAGGGTCCTTCTTAAAAAAGAAAATGACCATTTAAAAAGATATTTTGGACCCGAACAAAATAATAAAATACCTAGAAAACTAAATGGCAGCCAGAAATTAGTGGACCAAAAACGAAAATTTAAAAGTCAGCATTCAAAAAACTAATGGTTTTTTGGTTTTTACTATATGCGCTCCAATTTTGGTTTTTTTGTATTATTTTATAATTTTTTTACCTTTTTTTTTTATACGCCTCGCCTTATAAAGAAAATCGCCTCAGTATTTAGTTTCGCCTTTTTAAACCTTGAGTAACACAAATATCATCTATATATATTTCAATCTTTTTCTGGATCATTTATAGTCATATACATGTTAACACGTCTGATAAGGAAGTTAGATCTGGCTCTCTTATTTTGTGCAACAGTTTGCTTCAAATCTCTGCCTGCTTGTTGCGTAATATATGGTCTTTTAGAGATTCCACTTATTAAGTTATTCTTGAGTAAACTGTGGTAATTTGAAGCTCCTGAGGTGAAAAATAGCAGAGTGAGAGACCATATTTTATTGCCCATTTTTCTTTCTGCTCATGCAAAATGTTACTGCCGCTTTTTTGGGTTTCCTTTTGTTATGTTTTTATTAGATTGTATATGATTTTCAGTAATCTTATTGAATGATTAATATTTGTGACAGATTCCTAACTTAAACAAGGGAGGTGCCGAGGCGGTTCTCTTTCTTGGCTGCAGGTATTGTATTTTATGTTCTAGGTTTGACTCTAATATAAATTGTCCATTTATGAGTTTGACTTATATCGATTTAGAATGTCCAGCATCCACCTGCTGGACGTAGTTACACTCAAAACGACAAACTCACAGTAACTGACTAACTTCCACAAGTTTGTTGCACCAGAGATGTTTGCAAAATTTTCTGACGGGATTCTCTCTCTTTTGCAGTATTGAAATGTAGAAGGCATTGCAGGCTATAAACTATACATTTCAGTTTTATGTGAATCAACCTGGTTTCTCAATTATGAATTATGCCATGTATATGAACATTTGTTGCTTTACAAACTTATCATAATCATCTTTTCGCTTTTCGCATATAATATTGCTACTTGTATCTTGATGGCGGTGGGTTCTGAAACAGCATTAAGAGTTAGTTATTTGCCCTTGGCTTCGTATAGATCTTTGCAATGTGTGTGCACTTTTCTCGCTCAAGTTTAGCTGACTATTTACTATTTAGTTGCATATGTTGTTCACTTGATGCACATTATGTTTGAGTTTGTTTTTGGTCATACTGAGTTGTGGGATTGATTGCATTAGCCGTCTGGAAGTGAATTTATATTTTTGCCAATTGAAGTTGTCTTCATAAACATGTGTATATATGAGCATGTACATATAGCATGTTTTTGGCTAAGTGTAAATTATAATATAAGCGGGTTAAATATATTTTATATTCATAGGACTTGGAACTTATTATTCACATATTTTATAGGACCAATCGCTTATAAGTACTACCAATGTATAACGAAATAGCATGCGTCTGTGATGCAATTTAACAGGGGGACGCTAAAGAATTCTGATTTTTTAGGTTAGTGATGGACTTTTTCGACCTTAATTGATTGAGTACGCTAATGAAGTCATATTTTTGTAGGGTTATATATAAACTATAGGATGGTGAAATAATTAACAAGAAAATCCTTGTTTCTTGATGGTTGATACACAAACTTAAAAAAGGAAAAATAGACGTACGAAGATTTTCAAAGATACAAGTAATCATGAAGTGCTAGCATCTATTCCCCACATAGTGACGAGTGGTTTCAAATTGTTGGGTAATTATTGGACAAAGGCTGTTTACCTTGATCATCACAAGTAGATTCTTTGCCTTGCAGGGTGTTAAGGCAAATTGCGGGTGCAAGCTGAACAACGAGTTTCTTGTATGAGCTATTAATTGGCTTGTTCGTTAACTTGTCGACTTGTGTTCGAGTTAGCTCGCTACAATGAGTGAAATGTCATTTTCAATAGGAAAATAAATGAAAAAATTGATGAGCTGCAAGTGGCTCGGCACGCCTCGTCTCATTTAACACAATTACTTGCATTTCAAATTCTTGGGGGGTGATTCTTTATAAAAGAAACACTTGGGTTGCCCCTATTGTTGTATTTCATCAATATGGTTTAAATAACTTATAAAAACACTTCAATTATATGAACGGTGCATCGGAAGGATAAGAACCACAAGTTTTTACTTAGATTATTAAGCATGAATAGTATGGTCCCAATGGCCTGCTTTCTTGGCCTCATCTTTCCCATCATCATCTATTATTACACAATCCTTCCAGCCAACCACCTTGTCCAAATGCTCATTAAAATCGTCGCACCGCTCATAATTTCTTTGTTTACAGCCATAGAACAACAGGTGGGGGAATCTCGTATAGTGTATTAAACCATAGTCATTCATCGATGTGGCGTGCTTATAAATTGACAGCAAATATATTCCTTTATAGTTTTTCTTGAACGTGTCTTTGAAGTTTTGAGGTAAGCACGTGTTGGAGAAAGAAAGATTGGAAATAAGAACATATTATTCGATTATGCCAATATGCTTATTAGTGAAGAATATCTTTCTCATTATACTGAACAACCGCACGATAATTTTTAAGTTGAAAGATATGGAAAAATAGGGAAGAAAAGTAAAAAAGAAGTAAAGCAATTTAAAGCATGAAGTTTTCAATTACTTGTATATGTAAAGGAAGAAGATAAATACTAACAAATATCGTTTGCTAAATGTATTTGATACGTAATACTGAAGAACTGCACAACAACTCACATAAAACACACCAGACACTTGTAAAATACTTTAAGAAACAAGGAATCCTATCAATTTTTTTTTATTTAAAAGTGATTTGTCCATTGGAATTACAAGAAAAAGAAGAAGAAAAATCCTAAAAATTCAAAACTCAAGAAATTTAATCTCTACTGAGTTTACTAAGGCCAGTGATCATAGCAGATGATTCAATTTCTTGCTGGAATTTTCTGAGTGATTCTATGATTGCTGCTCTTCTTGATTTCATCTTCTCCGTCTGATCTTCATTAACGGCCTTTCCTGATGGAATAAATGCATTTTTTTCTTTGCAACTTCAATGGTCTAAAGGAAATTGATGAGGAAGAACCATTATTCTGATCAGTTAATTCTCCTGATGTTATTTTCGATGCTGCAGCTTTAGGGTAAAATTGTGATGAACAACAACCATCCTCATCCTGTATAATTAAAAAAAATAAAAATAAAAAAATTAGTTCGCGATAAAATTTTCAATCAAATTTCAAGATAGATAGAGAAACGTAAACTACTAACCTCGGATTCAAAATGGTTGTCTCGAATTCTTTTCAATGAAGTAGAAGACAAATTATCCTCAATGCCTGAAGAACTTGGTGCAGGAGCTGCTGCAGGTGGAGAGAATGGTGTAGAACTAGAATTTGACCATGGAACCACCTGATTTCTCTCCTTCTTCTTCTTCTTCTTCATCATCATCGTCATTCTCTAGGTCTTCACTATAATATTCTCCATCATCATCTTCACTTTCTTGGAGAACATCACAATCTTCATCTTGTTCACGATTTGCTCGTCTTCTTCGGCTTCCACCATTTTCGCCGTCGGCACAAACATGGCAGATTGAAACTGTGGGCCCGATCTTCAGTCCTGAGGCTCTCCACGAGGTCGAAGATTGACAGACATGGCAAAGAAGGTTTCTTGAATGCTTTGCGACCAGAAAATTTGCACTGTGAACTTTTTCGTCGCAGTTCCAGCAGAGGCTTGCTTGATCAGACTCGCAGTGCATTCTTGCTGGGTTGCTGCATAATTCACAGCCCTTTTTCGACATTTTGAAATTCGAATGGAATTTTTGGTTTGTACATATGCAGTCAAGGTTTGGACTCTACAGCCTCTTATACTGAATTTTTGGGTTACCGAAAAGTTGAAACAGCAACAACTTGCAGCTACTTTTTATTTTGCCTTTTTCTTTTCTATTATTTATATCTTATTATATAGATAAAAGAAGATGACCATATTAGACACACAAAGAACTTTGATGTCAACATATTTTGGAGAAGAGAAAAACGTTTTGGGGCTGGAAATGTGTTGCCCTAAAGGCATGTTAGTTTTAAAACTAAGCTTATCCCGACCCAATCAATCTTCAATAACTAAAACTATCTAAGTCCAGTTCGGGGGAAATTAAATCAAAATTTTAGTAGATTTTTGATAAAAATTAATGAAATATGCGGTTGAAAAGTTATGAATTTTGCAAAATATTTGATTAAAATTAATTATTAACTTTAATTTAGATTAAAATTAAAATTTAATTTTTCATCAAACAAGGGCTAAGAATATATATATGGAAGTGCTTTTTATAGTTTATAAATTGGTCAAACATTATTCTTATTTATACATTTCGTAACATTCGCTGATTTTATCCACTTCTTATTTTTACATTTCGTAAGATCTGCTTATCAATCTATAAAAAGCTATATTGAACATATATGATACTTGTTCGAATATTTAAATTTAATTTTTGGGTACTAAGTAAAGTTGGGAAACGATACTAACCACATAAAGTTGGATACATGAACGTAACCGTTTAATGGAGATTTATGATGACTTGTGGTGTTGGAAATTGATTTCATAATAGTAAAAGGTCGATGACTAACTTGTATTGCTTGAACGTTGGAATCAACTTACTATTCGAACAATAGTTTGGGGACAAATAGTGAAATTCTCACCTTGATTCAAGTCAAAGTTAATAATTAATTTTAATCACACATTTCATGAAATTCACAATTTTTCAACAACATATTTTTTCAATTTTTATTAAAATCTAGTATAAATCTTATTTTAATCTATATGCTAATACAACTCACTGTGTCACGAATTACGAGTTAAAATATATAATTCATAGTATAGTATGTTGACAGCTCGGGGTGGGCAAAGCTAGTCCAAGTAATCAGTCCTTGTTGACGTGTCACCACCACAGAAGGGAAATTAGATTCTCCCCAAAAGTGCCTACGTGGCAGTGTATGATCCATTAAAAGGATCGACCCATGCGATATGCATCAATCCTGGAATATCCGCCTTTAAATATGGATCCACCACCACATATTTACCTGTAAAAGTGGTGTGGAATATTTTAGCCTAATTGTTGATAAAAAAAAATGAATAAATTTTTTTAAAGTTAAACTTAAAGGTCAAATTTTCTTTCTAAATTTTGACAAAATTTTCCCTCTTTTGGGGATTTTTGCGTCTTGAAGCCATTTTTTGTATGAAAGAGAGGGATTGATATTCTGGTGTTATTTAAGCAGGAGATTGTTACTCAATTGGATATATATATATATATATATATATATTTTTTTTTTTTTAGTTTTTGAGAGACCCGACTTCAGATGTTCTTTCAATATGAGGTGTTATATTTTAGGAGAGATGGTCTTTCAATCTTTAAAATGTTAAAATGGAATTTTGGGATACTGATTTCATGATGCAATGATCTACTTAGAGGCGAACTAATTTTAGTCATTTTTGTGAGTTGACGTTCTTTTATTATTATGTTGAAAGTCATAATTAAGTCACCTTTTGGAAACTTACGAATGTTAGCCTTTGTTTTTTTTTTTTTTTTTAACTTGCCCAGAATTTCATTGTTTGCACATGGGGCTTAACGCACTAACTTTGAAATTGATTTTGTTATAATTGCACTAAGCTTTTTGCCCATTCGAGTCTGTGAGAATATATGGTTCTCTTAACTCTTGTTTTTGTTGTGAGCCCTTGATTGAGATGGATGGTTGAGATTTGTTGTGAGATATTTTTGTAGCTTGTTGGAGAAGCTTTGCCCCCTTTTCTATTCTTGAAGGGCCTCACATGTTATTATTTTTGGACTAGACTTTTCTCTCTTAAAAGGGCTCCCCTCTCTCTCTCAAACGGTAAGCCTCTCTCTTTTGAAAAAACGGCAGCCTCGTTTTTCTTTAGGTGAGCTTCATCTTCCTGCCTTCTCTTGTGTGTTCCTTGGTGATTGCTTAGGCTTGAAATATTGGCTAAGTATAGGAGCTATTATCTCATAGCTAGTGGTAGAGAAGGGCGACGTTGGAGGCGTTTTGGTTGAGGTTCTTTGCCGGTATTTCGTTCTCTCTCTTGGCGTGGCGATTGCATTTGTGTGGAAGGGTGTTCCTGAGCCTAGGAAACCCAACAAACTGGTATCAGAGCCTAGGGCTTGAGAGGAGAGGAAGAAATCGACTGAAGGAAGGACGAACCGAAGCCGTGCGTGCGATTTTTCACCTTTGGCCGGACCTTCAACTACAAATTCCGGCCAAACCATCGACCACCCGGAGGAA
The DNA here is from genome assembly GCA_019395295.1 of Osmanthus fragrans. NCBI lineage: Eukaryota > Viridiplantae > Streptophyta > Magnoliopsida > Lamiales > Oleaceae > Osmanthus > Osmanthus fragrans. Next base: position 546,756 of record CM033346.1, read on the forward strand.
CGGAGACCGGAATCTTACTCTGCAGGTCGTGGGCTTCGATTATTGGTGGAGAATCGATCAAAAAATCGAAATCTGGGTTGGGCGATTTTTGGAGGTCCGAATTGGGGAAATCAAAATTCCGGCCAAACCAAAACTCCGATCGACGAACGGAGACCGGAACTGAGTCCAGCAGGCTGAGGCGCAGCTTGTGGTGGTGGCGCGTGATTTCTCCGACGGCGCGTGGGCGGCTCCGGCGAGGTTTTTTCGGACAGTTTTATTGTTTTAACCTGCTGAACGTATTGATGTGTTTATTTTAGTGTTTCAGGTTATACATAAAAGGTTGGACGATTTTGCCCCTGGCTTGATATCTACGGCAGTTCGTTTCTGAAACTGGTGGTATTCTTACTGTTTTTCAACAGTAGTTGGTAAGATTATTCCAAACTCTCCGTTAGGTTAGGTTTGGTACTCTTACCGGTATATGCACGTTTGCTTGGTTGCATGTTTGTGAATTCTGTGGATTGAATTCTTCTGATTAATTTGTAACCTGGAAGCATATTTACCTGCATTATATACCTGTGTTTTGTGAACGGTTTATTTCATCGTTGTACTTCATTTCTGAAAATTGGTTTTAACTCGGCATTTATATTCATATATTGATCATCTGGAAAAGATTTTTTCAAAACCTTTTCTGTTATGTCCACGAGTACAGGCCACTCTTTTACAGAATCTGTAATGGGTTAGAGGGTCGAATTATCGCAATTCGATGGAAAGGGGGATTACTCGATTTGGAAACAGAAAATGAGGGCTATTTTGGTCCAACAGAGAGTTGCTAAAGCTCTCGATGATCCTTCTACTTATTCTGATGAGTTAAAGGCTAAACCACATGAAATTGAAGACATGAATGAAATTGCTTATAGTTCTATTATTTTGCATTTATCTGATAACATTGTAAGACAAGTTGATAATGCTAAAACTGCTAGAACTATATGGACTGAACTAGATGCCTTGTTCTTAACTAAAACTTTGCCTAACAAGATATATTTGTTAGAGAAACTGTTTAGTTTTAAGATGGATCCCGGGAAGGATGTTGAGGGGAATTTGAGTGACTTTAGCATAATTGTTAAGAGTCTGGCTCATAATGACAAAAAATTTGCCGATGAGGATTTGGCTGTCATATTGCTAAATTCTTTACCCGAATCTTACAGAGAAATGAAAAATGCCATAAGATATGGTAGGGACACTCTCACCCAAGCTATTGTCATAGATGCCTTAAAATCAAGGGAACTTGAATTAAAAAGAGACAATAGAACTCACCCTCGTGAAGAAAGCTTGTTTGTTAGGGGAAGATCTGAAAAGAAAGAATATAACTTCCATAACAAGAAGGGGAGAGGAAAATCTAAAATGAGATCCAAATCCAAAGATAAGAGCGGTAAGAAATGTTATTACTGTGGAAAGTTGGGATATTTCAAGAAAGACTGCTTTGAATGGAAAAGAAAACAAAGAGACCCGAACAATTCTGATCAAGATAATGCTGCCGTTGTGTCTGAATTTGACAGTCTACATGTCCTTAATGTGTCTGAGGAAGAATTTGATAAAAATTGGATCCTAGACACAGGGTGCACTTTTCATATGTGCCCTGAGAGGTCTTGGTTCTATAACTATAAAGAGACTGAATCTAGGAAGGTCTACATGGGGGACAATAATTCTCAAAATGTGGTTGGAGTTGGAGACATAGCCATCAGGATGTACGATGGGGCCGTCACGCAGCTTAGAAATGTAAGATATGTTCCTAATTTAAAGAGGAACCTCATTTCCTTAGGTTCTCTTGAAGATGAGGGATATACCTTCAAGTCTTGTAATAAAATTTTGAAAATTATGAGGGGTTCTCTCATAGTTATGAAAGGACCTAAAAGGAATGGGTTGTACTATCTGGAGGGTAGAACTGAAATACCACTTGATTCTAGTCTTCTTACTGTGAGTAAAGACAAGACTGAACTTTGGCATAACAGAATGGGTCACATTGGGTTTAAAGGGCTAAAAGCCTTAAATAATCAGAAATTGCTTGGAAAGGATGATATTGAAGCAATGGATTTCTGTGAAACGTGTGTTTTGGGTAAGTCTCATAAGGTGAGCTTTGAAGCTAGCTCTCATAGGACCAGCAGACCATTGGACTATGTCCATGCTGATTTATGGGGTCCGGAGAAGCACTCCACATTTGGTGGGAGCAAGTACTTCTTGTCTTTAGTGGACGATTACTCGAGAAAGGTTTGGATTTACCCTTTGAAGGCTAAGTCGGAAACTTTTGAAAAATTCAGAATTTGGTTAAAGTCTGTGGAAAATAAGCTTGATAAAAAGCTTAAAACTTTGAGAACTGATAACGGGCTTGAATTCTGTAATTTTGAATTTGACAACTTCTGTAAGCAGAAAGGCATAACAAGACACAGAACTGTTAGATACACACTTGAACAGAATGGGGTCGCTGAGAGAATGAACATGACCATAATGAACAAAGTTAGGTGTATGTTGATTAGCTCTGGCCTTGCGAAAGGTTTTTGGGCTGAAGCTGCAAGTACTGCAGCTTACTTGATTAATAGGTCTCCGTCCAGCAGTATAGGCTATGGGTTTTAGGGATTCAAGGTATTAAGATTATTAACAGCAGGAATGTAATCTTTAATGAATCTGAGATGCCTTGTCTAAAACAGAAAATTGATGAAAGCAACAAAACTGAAACTGAGAAGAGTATTCAGACTGAGGTGAAGCTTACTAAGCTTGATTCACCTACACCTGGGAATGAGGCTAATGACCCTATACATCAAGAACCTGAAAATGAAAATGTAATTGAAACTGAAACTGAAGGGGTGACTGAACTTCAAGAAAACACTGAACCTGTTGAAGTTGAACATTTTAATGATCAGCCACCTAATCAAGATTATCAGCTTACTAGGGATAGGGGGAGGAGGCCGATCAGGCCAAATCCTAGATATGAATCCCTAAACATGACTGATTTTGCCTTAGTTTCAGGTGAACCCCTTGACCAAATAGAACCTGATAGTTTTGAAGAAGCCGTGAATGGAAAATGTTCTGAAAATTGGCTTAAAGCTATGCAGGAAGAGATGAGATCTTTAATGGAGAATAAAACTTGGAAGTTGGTTAATAGACCTAAGGATCATAGGATAGTTCAATGTAAGTGGATTTACAAATTGAAAGAAGGAAATAATCCTAGTGATCCTCCTAGGTATAAGGCCAGACTTGTGGCGAAGGGGTTTACTCAAAAAGAGGGGGTTGACTACAATGAGATATTCTCTCCTGTGATAAAGTACAAAACAATTAGACTGATTCTTGCATTGGTTGCTCATTTCAACTGGGAACTGGAACAACTAGATGTTAAGACTGCCTTCCTACATGGGAAATTGGAAGAGGATATTTACATGGGTCAGCCTCAAGGTTTTGAGGTGAAGGGTAAAATAAACTGTGTGTGCAAATTAGAAAGATCTTTGTATGGGCTTAAACAAAGCCCTAGACAGTGGTACATTAGGTTCGATACCTATGTACTGAAGATAGGTTTTAAAAGGAGTGAATATTATGCATGCCTGTACTATAATGATAGTAAGGAGGGCTGTGAGGTCTACTTGTTGCTGTATGTAGATGACATGCTTCTAGCAAGCTCAAGTAAGACAGAAATCACTAAGATGAAGAACCTTTTAAAATCAGAATTCGATATGAAAGATTTGGGGAGTGCTAAGAAGATTTTGGGGATGGTTATAAAGAGAGATAGAGCTGAAAATAGACTTGTTGTTTCCCAAGAAGCCTATCTGAACAAAGTCATAACTAAATTTGGTATGAATGGATCAAAATCTATGAATGTTCCCTTAGCAGCTCACATGAATCTTTCTAGTGCACAGTCTCCTAAAACTGATGAGGAATTTAGAGAAATGAGGAACATACCCTACTCCAATGCTATAGGTTCCGTTATGTTCTCTATGATAACAACCAGACCTGACTTAGCATATGCTATAAGTTTTTTGAGCAGATTTATGTCCAACCCCGGAAAGTCCCATTGGGCAGGTTTGAAATGGTTGTTAAGGTACATTGTTGGTACATTAAATCTGGGTCTTGTGTATGAGAAAAGATCTGAGGGGTTAACTTTAAAAGGCTATGTTGATGCTGACTTTGCTGGTAATAAAGACAGTAGGAAATCAACTACAGCATACTTCTTTACCCTAGGTGACAATTGTATAACATGGAAGTCACAGTTGCAGCCTTTTGTTACTTTGTCAAGTACTGAGGCAGAGTATGTTGCCATAACCGAGGCGGTTAAGGAATGTACTTGGTTAAAAGGAATCTTAAAAGAATTGAACTTCATGCATGATATACCTGTTATGTTTACTGATAGTCAAAGTGCTTTATTGCTTTGTAAAAATCCTGTTTATCATGAAAGATCAAAACATATTGAGGTAAAGTATCATTTTATACGTGAGAAACTGTCTCAAAATGAAGTTAAACTTGTTAAGATTCACACTGATAGGAATCCCTCTGATGTGGGAACTAAAATTCTACCTGCAGGTAAATTTAAATTATGCTTATCTTTATTACATATTGATACGGGTTAATTTTTCTTGCAGGTAGTGGGCGATGATGATGAACAGTTCTTCCATGTGCAAATTCGCAGCCAAGAGAGAGTGTTATGAGAACCAAGGTGAAGAATGTGAGAATATATGGTTCTCTTAACTCTTGTTTTTGTTGTGAGCCCTTGATTGAGATGGATGGTTGAGATTTGTTGTGAGATATTTTTGTAGCTTGTTGGAGAAGCTTTGCCCCCTTTTCTATTCTTGAAGGGCCTCACATGTTATTATTTTTGGACTAGACTTTTCTCTCTTAAAAGGGCTCCCTCTCTCTCTCAAACGGTAAGCCTCTCTCTTTGAAAAACGGCAGCCTCGTTTTTCTTTAGGTGAGCTTCATCTTCCTGCCTTCTCTTGTGTGTTCCTTGGTGATTGCTTAGGCTTGAAATATTGGCTAAGTATAGGAGCTATTATCTCATAGCTAGTGGTAGAGAAGGGCGATGTTGGAGGCGTTTTGGTTGAGGTTCTTTGCCGGTATCTCGTTCTCTCTCTTGGCGTGGCGATTGCATTTGTGTGGAAGGGTGTTCCTGAGCCTAGGAAACCCAACAGAGTCCACAAAAGGCCCTTTATCCGAGGCAGTCCATTATCTCCAGTCAAGTTTCTTTGTTTAGGGAAGCCTCGTGGCCCGAAACATTCTCTTGGTTCGACAGGCCTCTGCAACGAGACCTAGATATTCGTTCTTAATATATGGGAGCGAGATGGAATCCTTGTCAAGATAGATGTGACATCCAGTTGAACCATAATCATTTTTTGTATGTAACACTAATCTTTTTCACTTTTTGGAATATCTTTCTATTTCATTCCATTAAAGTCAATGAATTAGTAAGGGTCCGTTTGATTGTAAGGATGAAAAATGGGTGGAAAGAAAATGAATGACAGGAAATTGAATTGCCTATTATTTGTTTTACAGAGAATTGTAATCAATGGTGTTTGATTGGTATAATTTTTCATTTGGCTTTATTTTTTACGCAAATTGTCAATTAAATGGATAATTTTTTTTACCGTTGACTTTGGAATGTGTTCCAATTGCTATATAAAAAAAAAATTGTCCAAAAGTTGGAAAACGTTTTCCCACCAATATAGTGAAAAAAACGTTTTCTACCTTTTGTGTATCAACTGCTTGTATCTTGGAAAGTGTTTTTCTTAGAAAATTAATGTAATTAAATAGGTGAATAGTAAAAAGAAGGAAAACGTTTTCCACCTTCCACGAAAAACTTGGCCAATCAAACATGCCCTAAATGTAATTGAAAGAATGTCCTTCAAACAATATCATAAGAATTGAATTACACTGGTCCAAAATGCAATCTAATTATATGTAAGAAACTAAAAATTTAGATATTGTTAAAATAATTCCGAATTAGATAATTCATCCTCAATCGATGAACTTATGGGATCTATTTCATTCTATTTTGATAACATTCAAAAAATATGTGACTATACTAATAAAAAAATGTAAATTTTTTAACACGATCAATGATACTCTTATATTTCATTTAATTCTAATTAGTCGGACACACTTTTAGAGGGTGTTTGGTGGAGATTAAAAATATATTTTTTAGTAGATTGTGATAGAAGTTTTTGAAATGTGTGATTGAAAATTGTGAGACTCATGAACGATGTGGTTAATATTGATTGTTTGACTTTGACTTATATTAAAAATCAGATTTTAATCCGAAACAAACAGGGCCTTACTATAGAAGTGTAGAAAAAGGGATTCTCCTCTTTGCCGAAATGGCCTTACAACAGCCCACAATTTGATTGTGTGGGGATGAGAAAGAAAGAGATTTTGTGTGGATACAAAGTGAGAATAGGGTGATGCTTTGCATCAAGGACACGCCAAAGTTATATGTGGGGGCGTGTTCTTTAAACTTTAAAGGATACCGGGTTCGAAAAGGGATTTTTAGGGGTTGGGATGGATAGCTTGACCCACATACAACGATGAATTTTTCTTTATACGTGTTATATAACAACTGTGGTAAAAAATCTAAACAAGAGAGTTGCCTGGAAACCACCAAAAGTTGTGCAAAATAGATTCTACATTGTGTAATTCATGGCCACAAATTTGATTCGGGAGATACAACTTTAGCATGTACTCCACACCACATTACACCCCCAGTCGTTCCAAGTAGTTAGGTCAAGATTCTATGCAAACCCAGGTCGAACTTTTAAATATGGTCATTTCTTTTTCTCTCTATCTATATATACTTTATAAATGGTTTGAGGATGACGAGTCCAAATTTTAAGATTTGGGACCTATTTGTACTTTCCGTGAGGATTAGAGACATCCATGCTTTTTCTTCTTTATTCTAAAGTTAGGTTAAATTATCTATGACCATTATACTTATAATTAAGGTCACAATGACCACCAAAATTGACACTGTACTTTATACTTAGTATCATCATGGTCATTCAAATTGTTTTTGATTCACCATGACTATCTAACTTCATATAACATTTCAGTCAAGCCACCCGATTATTATAAAAAAATATAAAAATACACACATTAAAAAAAATTCACACATAATTATAACCACAAAAATAAAAAGAAAGAAAGAAGAAAAATGAGATTTAGAAACAAAAATAAAAAAACACAACGTGGTAATCATTACAAAAAATTTGAAAAAAAATCATACAAATTTACAAGAGAAAGGGTTTCTATGCAATTGCCGGCTTTGGAATTGGATTTGGGAAAAAAATCAAGTATTGAAGTTTGTATATACCACGACACTAAGGCAAGTTTTTTTTTTCAATGTCTTAAAAAAGGAGGGAAAATTGCAGCTCACTTCACCGGCGAGCAGCCATTTGTCCAATGGTCCCCGCCTGTGAATTTTGATGGAGTCAGCACGGGCAGCTGTGTGGCTCACCGGTGCTGGCTCCATCCCTACTCCATATTTCTCAATCGTCGCCTATGCACCAATGGTAGTGTAAGAGAAAATCTAGGACCCCATTTTCCTAGTCATATTTGGCTACGGATTCGAACATGCTGTATTACCTAACATGACATGTTAAGTTATCATGTCGAATATAATTAATAATATTAAGAACAAATATACTGTAACATGTTTATTTATTGTCAATTTTTTTTTAATATCGAATATAAAATACAGCCTTAGTACATTTTATTAACTGTGGCCCATTGGTAAACAAAATCTTTGTGCGGACATGTGAAATACTTGGAGGAAACTCCATATAGAAGTAGAGTCGCAGATTTCACTATCAGAAGCATGTATGACTTAGTTTATAAGTCAAACTTACATGACATTTTTGTATTATTTAAGGTGCCAGTCAAGTTGGTTAACCTTGATAGTCAAAGTTAATTAAATCAATGGAGACTTATGTTTTTCAATCAATGCATAATGAAAATATTTTGTTGCGAATCAACAAGATATTGATGAATTGTTCGTATCTATTTTCACCTTTCTACTACTTATCCTCTGCAATAGGATATATGGTTTGTTGATGAGATAAATGGTTCATTTTTGTTTAGGGTAATTTGTTATTTTAGTGAAAATGAATTATTCTTTCCGCAGAGGTCAATCTTTGCCTACTAGGCAAGAGGAGGGCAAGTTATAAATTCCGTTTCGGTAGGACATGTATTTCTATTACTATGAAATTCATGAATGAAGTAGTTAATGGTGGGGTTATGATGAAAACATGAATAATAATAAAAGATTCTTATTCGAAATAGGGTTGCTCGAATGGACGTGAGAAACATTGGAATCTACCACTTAAATGAAAATTTGAAATATTATTATACTAATCCAAAAATTGTTCGTAGGGTTTTTCAAACTCTTAACATATATTTAAAGAGTTAAACTGAATCCTAATTGAAACGAAACACTAATTCGATAGGCAAATCTTAATAAAATTCAAAAAAATTCTACAATGATGAAATTTTTCTTAAATTGACTCAAAACAAAAAAATTTGTTAGAACAGACCCCAAACTATTTGAATTCGGAAAGTTTACGATGTTGGTCAAAGGCCAATTGTGCAGAAATGTAGAGAATTGAAAAAGGCCCTTGAATTGTACTTGCTCGCGTAAATATAATATTCGAGCTAGAAGTTACATGCGTTTTCCCAAATCCTTCTTATTTCTTCCTTTTTTCAACTGATTAATGATTTTACTTTTGACTGTTCCACATTATTTAATCATTATGATTTTTTTTCGCTAGATTTTGATATTTAAGCAATAAATAGGGCTTTTACATAAAAATATTTATTGGAAATTTCCAAATTTAATTCTCGGTATTTTATACTTTAAATCAATGAGTCAAAACTGTCGATATTCGTGCAGTGTGCATTAATCAATAAGACCTCGATGCCTAATTTTTTGATATTCCTTGAAATCAACATATACTGGAAGGTTATCATGTAGCAATATTTAATTGAAATCAACAAGGTTTTGATTGCATGTTTGTTAATTGTTTTCCGCTTCTGCGTACATAACTCTTCTTAAAAATAAAAATAAAGATTTGCTCCACTAACAGTGTTATTCACATTGCAGCATGTACACATATTCATTATCTTGCTTCCAGCACAGTTATTGTTACTCCATTTTGAGTGATGCTTCTCTCTTCTCTAGTTGATGTTTCCGTTTCAGAGCAACTTCTCTCCACGAAAAAACCAGGCTCTTTGGGTTGTTGCAATGCTTCTCCCTCTTTGCTCAACATGACAGCAACTGATGCCATTGTTGGCCTGTCTTGTGGTAGTTTTTGAACACAAAGTAGACCTACATGAATACATCTAAGAACTTGAGATTCAACGAACGATAGTTCAGAAATGTGGTCGACCAGTTCCAATGCCTTGCCTTCTTTGAATAACAACCATGCCTGAAAACGAAATAGATGCAAGTTAATCATTTGAATAGAAAGATAGGGTAAGATTGCATCATAAGACTTACATGGCCTAAAAGATTATGATGATGGTCGGTATGATGAAATGTTCGATTCTTTTTGCCACTCACTATTTCCAGCAAAAGCACTCCAAAACTAAAGACGTCTGATTTCACTGAATATTTCCCATCGACAGCATATTCAGGCGACATATAGCCACTGCTTAAACATAACATTAGCTTCGAGAAATAGTCTTATCTGCATTGCTCAAAAGAGAAATATTGATTAACTAGTAGAACTCACTATGTTCCGATAACTCGCTTGGTCTTGATTTCTGTTAGATCGTCATCGAAACTTCTTGCGATGCCAAAGTCAGAAATTTTGGGGTTCAAATCACAGTCTAGCAAAATGTTGCTGGTTTTGAGATCTCTATGAATAATTCTTAATCTAGAATCTTGGTGAAGGTAAAGAAGTCCTCTCGATATGCCCATAGCAATTTCGAAGTGCTTCTGCCATGTAAGTAATGTTTTTCTATCCTGATCTGCAACATATTAATCTAGCTTAGCTGACAGTAATTGTTATTTTATAATTATGAAAGTTATCTTATTAGTCATCCGTAGGAGAGTAAGAGAAGAAGATTGACCGAAAATGAAATAATCCAAACTTTTGTTGGGCATATACTCGTAAATAAGCATCCTTTCATCTCCTTCAAAGCAACATCCCAAAAGCCTCACAAGATTACGATGTTGAAGTTTGGCAATGAGCATTACTTCATTCTTAAACTCTTGAATTCCTTGTCCAGAATTCTTTGAAAGTCTTTTCACCGCAACTTGTTGCCCTGTTGATAACGTACCCTGTAGATTGTTTAACGACTCTTTCATATAGACAGTGCTCACATTTTTTCCTTCAGGTAAAAATCATCATTCATAACTTGGTGTTTCTTACCTTATACACGATTCCAAAACCGCCTTCTCCAATCATATTTGTTAAAGAGAAGTTCTTAGTTGCAGTAGTTATTATATTCAGATCAAACAATGGCAGCTCTATATCTTTTCCATTGTTCTCGGATGCTGTAAATGAGTCAACTAATGATAAATGGCAAACTACAAATTGCTGCTGAAAGATGGTATAATTTTTTCTGCTATAAAAGTAAGTAATACTACAAATTTGCATACCTCTTTTCCTTTTGCTCTTATGGATAAGACACCAGATCATGAAGCAGAGGATAAGAATCCCAGAAAGTGATGATACCCCAGTAATGAGCACCGATCTCTTCTTTTTACTGTGTCCTGAATGTCAGAGAGTTAATTAATCATGGGCACTTACCGTATGAATGTACCTAGATATTAATAATAGCTTGATCATCTGTCCACCATACAAAAGCAATTAATTTGCATCCGTAGATAAATAGAATTACTGATAAGAATGTCTGGATTCCTGGCAGAAATTAGTATTATGAGAAATCTGATAACAGAAAGATAATTAGTTAATATGATGTGTATTTACCAAGTTCTGAAGCAGGCATTCGTACATAGATATCTTGCTCATTATCTTCAGAAAATTCTCGAATATCAATCAGATCCCCGAACCACATGAAACAGCCTCTACTACCTTTACGAATATCTGAATTTGCATATGCTATACAATTGCAGTTCTTCAAGCATTCTGCCTCACATTCCTCTAGATTCAAGCTTTTGTTCAAAGAAAACTGCAGAAGATCCGGCAATTTAACACTTCTGAGCTTTACAAATCCTTCTCCCTGCTGGCAATTCAAGGGAATTCTCCGCACACATCCAGTCCACCAACGAAGGACATCCCATTCTCTCTTAGATTTAGGAACAAATCCTTGTAAACACTCACAAATTGGTCTGCTGCTGATTTTGCAAATACCATTAGCACCACAAACTCCATATTCATCGCAAGGATCATTTTGTGAAGAATACATAGTGGTCCATGAGGAATCCCCTTTGTTAAGTACCAAACGCTGAAGCAAACCTGATTGATTTACTGCAAGCCTGGTGATAATTGAATCATCACTGACCTCATACATATAGTACAGATCTTCTTGATCGTAGATGAAAATTACTTTGATAAGTATGTTTGATGGGACACCGGTACCACTAAATCGAATTCCATTCCAGGGCCCTGTCCTGAAAATCCTTTTTGATCCCTTCCTAAGAACAAATTGAGGCATCCCAGAATGATCAATTCTGTAAGTGATGTCTCCAGGAGAGGGGTCGCTGTCATCTTTCCATGACGTTAAATACCTGTTTGCTCCAGTGCTCCATCTCCATCCCATTTTCATTCCTGGTAAAAGAGTATCAGATGGGAAATCAAAGCTCTGCCATATATACCTTTCTGTATTGTCATCCTTTCTTTTGAGTACAAGGTTGCCGGATTCTAATAGCTGTGCAACTGACCCTGGCTCTATTCTTGAAGAATTTGATGACCATACAACGTCTGTAGTAGTATTCAGGAGAACAAGATCTCCACCAGCGCTAATAGTTAGAACTCCAGATGAATTACCTAATGGATTTTCCCTATTTGCAACCCACACGACGACTTCTGGAAATTTCTTGTACCATATTCCTATGTACCATTTGCTCGAATTACTGGGTGAAAAGAAGCCTAATTCAAAGCTTTGGCCTAAGGATACCAGAGTCTTGCCGTCAGTGATGGTTGCATTTGAGTTTAAAATATCAAGAGCACTGTAGAACTCCAAAAGTAAAGACAAGAAAACAATGTGAAAGAATAGGGAAGGCAAGATCTTCATTGGCTTGTATGACTTAGCTTGTGCAGACCCTTTACTCTCTGTCTTATTTTTGTAGACATTATTGGTAAATATACTTATATTCGCATCCGTTGCGAAAGAAGACTTTGTCCAGAATTATAAGTCAATGCTCAAGAAAAAAAAAAACTTGGAGCACTAAATAGCACAAGTCAAATGAGCGGAATAAGACATCATTTCTAGAAGTAAAGGGTACATTTGACTAATTCCTTAGAAAAATATCACAGAATTCTACAAGCACAAGTACTTTTGACTTATTCTTTTCCTTTTAGTGCAAAGGAAAAAATAATCCTCCTGCTTCTCACCTACATTACTACCGCCACCGTCTTCACCACCTCGTCCGCTCCCTGCCACCACAGTTTTAACTAGGCCTAATTAGTTCATTTCCACGTTTGTCACCTATGTTACTACCATCACCAGATCCGCTCTCTGCCATCAACATCTCTATTTAGTAATTTCAGCTCATCTTCTCCACATAGCCTCGGTTCTCTGTGGGACTCTGAATTTATTTTGATACTATAAAAATCATGCAGTGAAGTTTGAGCTCTTTATAAGATGATAATTTCTGTATTCACTCCCCATAGTTAACAAGTTACATTTCCATGTCTAACAATTTTGATTAAAAAAATCCCTTATGCCGCAAATTTTGCATAATTAGTCAAATGTTCCATATTTATCAGCACGATGAGCCTAACCACGGCTTTGATTTTTTTACCCAACCGAGTATCTAATTTTTTATGCTTAAATGCTTATATTATTAAAATAAAGTAAGTGACTTTGGTCATACTAAACACAGTAAGAGACTTGAATTTTGTCGAAAGAAGCATTTAACAAGGAGCAGCAGCAATACATAGTCAGAGATTTCGCTATTACAATTGCAATAAGTCAGACACTGCTTTCATACTGTACAAAAATCATATGAATTAGTCAGCAGCTTAATACGACGATCAGTTAATAAGAAATAAGAACGCCCATGGATTTTACTATCAACTTGATAAATCAATTTTATCATCAACTTGTTCAACTTGTTGATTTTCTGAAAGTGACGTCTCTATGAGAGGGGCAATTGTCATCTTTCCAGGATGTTAAGTGCCTGTTTACTCCTGTGCTCAAGTTCCATCCCAATTTCATTCCTGGTAAAAGCGTATCAGATGGGAAATCGAAGCTTTGCCATAAATATCTTTCTGAATTATCATCCTTTCTTCTGAGAACGAGAATCCCAGATTCCAATAGCTGTGCAACTGACCCGTGAACTCTTCCCGAAGTATTCGATGAGTGTGAAAAAATATAAATTGTATTATTATGGTCTTGTAAATATTAGAAAGTGAAAGACCCTATTTATAGAGTTACAAATAACTGTAAAAATAAATAAATATAAAAGGAAAGATTACACGATCAACTACTAAGGAAAGTAATCATATACTAAAAGAAAATATTATAATAAAAAATACTCCATAATATATTTCTATATTTTACAGCCTCCCCTCAAACTCAATTCAATCAAATCTTCCAAATTAAAGAACTCCGAGCACTTGAGGTCTTTGTCATTATTGATGGGGATAAGTGACTTCTTGTTTGCTGGAAAAAAATATTTGATGGACATTTTTTTTTTTTTTTAATATAAGAAAATCCCAAATTTTTCAAGGGGCAGGGGAAGGGCTGATAAAGTTCAAGGTATCGATCCTTCAAATTTTTTTTATTTTTTTACATAAAAAAATCTCTAATTTGTTTAAAAGGTAGGGAGAGTGACGGTGAAGCTCAAGGTATCCACCCTCCAAAATTTTTTTTTTTTTATGTTTCTAAAACAAGATAGAACTATTGAAAATTTAGGATACATGACCACTCATTATTTGAGAGTTTCTTTGCCGAGAACTTCGAGAAGGAGTTGCAAATTGACGACCCGACATTGTTAAAGTAGCTGCAGAAGATCTCTGAGATATCTCTTTTAAGTTACTGCTATTGTGTTTTTGAAGTTTATGTGTTGCAAGTTTAATCCAAAATCAAGTTAAACCCGCTCTAATACTATGTGAAGAAATATAAATTGTATTCTTATGGTTTTGTAAATATTACAATATAGAAGACTCTATTTATAGGGTTACAAATAACTGTAAAATGAAATAAACATAAAATGAAAGATTACACAATCAACCACTAAGGAAAGTAATTCTACGCTAAAATGAAATATTATAATGAAAAATACTCCATATTATATTTCTATATTTAACACGCCTGTCGTACCATTCAGGAGAATAAGATCTCCATCAGGGCTGATTGTTAGAACTCCAGATGAATTCATTATTGGACTTTCCCTGTTTGCTACCCAGACTGCCAGACAACGATTTCTGGGAATTTCTTGTACCATATTCCTACGTACCATTTGCCTATTTATCGCGGGTAAAAAAGCCTAATTCAAAGCTTTGCCCTAAGGATACCAAAGTCGCCTAGCCGGTGATGCTGGCATTTGAGATCAAAGTGTCAGCATCACTGCAGAATTCCACAAGGAATGACAAAAGAAGAATTTGAATTAAGATGGTACTACAGTAATGAAACTTGCTTTTTTATGCATCAATATCAGATAATACTTGTGAGACTCATGAAAGATGTGGTTAATATTAATTATTTGACTTTGACTTATATTAAAATCAGATTTTAATCCGAAACAAATAGGGCCTTACTATAGAAGTGTAGAAAAAGGGATTCTCCTCTTTGCCGAAATGGCCTTACAACTGCCCACAATTTGATTGTGTGGGGATGAGACAGAAAGAGATTTTGTGTGGATACAAAGTGAGAATAGGGTGATGCTTTGCATCAAGGACACGCCAAAGTTATATGTGGGGGTGTGTTCTTTCAACTTTAAAGGATACCGGGTTCGAAAAGGGATTTTTAGGGGTTGGGATGGATAGCTTGACCCACATACAACGATGAATTTTTCTTTATACGTGTTATGTAACAACTATGGTAAAAAATCTAAACAAGAGAGTTGCCTGGAAACCACCAAAAGTTGTGCAAAATAGATTCTACATCGTGAAATTCATGGCCACGAATTTGATTCGGGAGATACAACTTTAGCATGTACTCCACACCACATTACACCCCCAGTCGTTCCAAGTAGTTAGGTCAAGATTCTATGCAAACCCAGGTCGAACTTTTAAATATGGTCATTTCTTTTTCTCTCTATCTATATATACTTTATAAATGGTTTGAGGATGACGAGTCCAAATTTTAAGATTTGGGACCTATTTGTACATTTCGTGAAGATTAGAGACGTCCATACTTTTTCTTCTTTATTCTGAAGTTAGGTTATATTTATCTATAACCATTGTACTTATAATTAAGGTCATCATGATCACCAAAATTGACACTGTACTTTATACTTAGTGTCATCATGATCATTCAAATTGATCTTGATTCACCATAACTATCCAACTTCATATCACGTTTCAGTCAAGCCACCCGATTATTATTAAAAAAAAATAAAAAAATACACACATTAAAAAAATTCACACATAATTATAACCACAAAAAAAAAAAAAAAAAAAGAATGAGAATTATAAACAAAAAAAAAAAAAAAACACACACACACACACACACAACGTGGTAATCATTACAAAAAATTTGAAAAAAAATTATACAAATTTACAAGAGAAAGCGTTTCTATGCAATTGTCGTCTTTGGAATTGGATTTGGGAAAAATTCAAGTATTGAAGTTTCTATATATTACGACTAGATCTGGGCACGGTTCGATTCAGTTCGATTCTGAAGAAAATCGAATCGAAAATTTTCAGGTAGGTAGTAAACGGAACCGTCGAGTCCAAATATAAGGATCAATTCGGTTCGATTCGGTTCAATTCAGTTCCATAGTATAATTAATTTTTTAAACATTTATAACAATACTACAGTCGGATATGTTCAATTTTAATTTTCACTAATTAACGTATTCTAATTTAATAACATATAAATAACAAATTGTCCAATAAAATTAATTTACCAATGTATACAAATAATAAAAAATAGATAGTAATTTAGTAATACTAAAATATCGGTGATCTATATAAATTAGAAGTCATGGACTCATAGAGATAAACTATTTTAAAGTATTGTTAATACAGTAGTACTTACTTACTAACTATTTGATTTAACCATCAATTGCTTGACTTGTCATACTAGATACTAAGAAAACTCTACTAGAAAAATTGAAAAATCACAATTAACAAAAAACATAAATAAACTAAAAATTGTTCAACTAATAAGATTTAATAAGAAAAAATATAATATATTTTTTATTACATGTTTCAATGCCCCATAGAACTCAGCCTCTTCATTACAAACTTTATCTTTGTTAATTTATTTTTAAAAAATTAAAATAATTTGATTTATCCCATATATAAAAATTAAAAAAAAAGTCGATTCTTCGGTTCTGGGTCTAGAACCGAGAATCGAACTGTACCAGTCGATTCTCGATTCAGATACCCGTTCGGGTATTTCACTTATGAAGAATCGCTCGATTTCGTTCGATTCGAGTCCGATTCGGTTCAGTTCGGAATATATGCACAGCCCTAATAATAACAATGAGGTAAGCTTCTTTTTTTTTTTTTTTTTTTTTTAACAATGCCCGAAAAAAGGAGGGAAAATTGCAGCTCATTTCACCAACGAGCAACCATTTGCCCAATGGTCGCCACCTGTGAATTTCGATGGAGCCAACACTGGTAGCTATGTGGCTCACCGGTGCTGGCTCCATCCCTACTCCACATTTCTCAATCGTCGCCTATGCACCAATGGTAGTGTAAGAAAAAACCTAGGACCCCATTTTCCTAGAGTCATATTTGGCTAGGGATTCGAATATACTGTATTTTGATTGCAATGGTGTAAAATGGATGGAAAGAAAATGAATGGCAAAGAATTGAATTGCCTAAACTTTGTTTTAGAGGGAATTGTAATTAATGGTATTTGATTGATATAATTTTTCACCTAATCTGTTTGGCTTTATTTTTCATACAAATTGTTACTTTTTGGAATAATTTTTTTTACAATCTGTATTAAAATTTGTTTGGATTGCAAAAAAGTAAAAAAAATAATTTTTAAAATTTTTTTGTATTCGTTTGACTTTATTTTTCATGCAAATGGTCAATTAAATATAATTTTTTTTACCATTGGATTTAGAATATGTTTTCATTGCCAAAAAGTTTAAAAAAAAAAAAAAAAAAAAAAAAAAAAAAAAAAAAAAAAAACACTTTCTCACCAAAACCATGGAAAAATAAAAAGTGGAAAATGTGCTTTAAATGGTTGTACCTAGAAAAGGGGTGAAAATGAATTCCATGGAAAAGTTATGCAATCAAACACCAAAATTAAGGGTGGATTCCACCCAATTCCACCCCAATCAAACACTGCCTAACATGACATGTTAAATTATCATGTCGAATAAAATTAATAATATTAAGAACAAATATACTGTAACACGTTTATTTATTGTCAATTTTTTTTTTAATATCAAATATAAAATACAGTCTTAGTACATTTTATTAACTGTGGCCCATTGGTAAACAAAATCTTTGTGCGGACTTGTGAAATACTTGGAGGAAACTCCATATAGAAGTAGAGTCGCAGATTTCACTATCAGAAGCATGTATGACTTAGTTTATAGAGTGAATTGCCTAAATAGTCACTAAATTTTATATCATGCTTCCATAGGATCACTGAACTTTAAAAATCACCCAACTTATCATTGAACTTTTCAAAAGGTTTACACGGAATCACTAAACTTTAAAAATCATTCAATTTATCACTAAACTTTGTAAAAAAAATTCACGGGGTCACTGAACTTTACAAAAGGTTTCTCGGGGATCACTAATTTCGTGATTATTGGGAAACTTTTTGTAAAGTTTAGTGATCAATAAGAAGATTTTTTAAGTTCAGTGATCTCGTGAAAATATTTTGGGAAGTTCAGTGATGAGTTGGATGATTTTTAAAATTCAGTAACCTTATGGAAGTATGATGTAAAGTTCAGTGACTATTTATGCAATTCACTCTAGTTTATAAGTCAAACTTACATGACATTTTTGTATTATTTAAGGTGCCAGTCAAGTTGGTCAACATTGATGGTCAAAGTTAATTAAATCAATGGAGACTTATGTTTTTCAATCAATGCATAATGAAAATATTTTGTTGCGAATCAACAATATATTGATGAATTGTTCGTATCTTTTTTCACCTTTCTACTACTTATCTTCTGCAATAGGATATATGGTTTGTTGATGAGATAAATGGTTCGTTTTTGTTTAGGGTAATTTGTTATTTTAGTGAAAATGAATCATCATTTTTGCAGAGGTCAATTTTTGCCTACTAGGCAAGAGGAGGGCAAGTTACAAATTTCGTAGGACATGTATTTCTATTACTATGAAATTCATAAATGAAGTAGTTAATGGTGGGGTTAGGATGAAAACGTGAATAATAATAAAAGATTCTTCTTCGAAATACACAGATGGGGTTGCTCGAATGGATGTGAGAAACATTGGATTCTACCAATTAAATGAAAAATTGAAAAATTATTATATTAATCCAAAAATTGGTCGTAGGGTTTTTCAAACTCTTAACATATATTTAAAGAGTTAAACTGAATCCTGATCGAAACGAAACACTAATTCGATAGGCAAATCTCAATAAAACTCAAAAAATTTCTACAATGATGAAAATTTCCTTAAATTGACTCAAAAAAAAAAAATGTTAGAACAGACCCCAAACTATTTGAATTCGGAAAGTTTTCGATATTGGTCAAAGGCCAATTGTGCAAAACTGTAGAGAATCGAAAAAGGCTCTTGAATTGTACTCGATCGCGTAAATATAACATTCGAGCTAGAATGTGCGTTTTCCCAAATCCTTCTTATTTCTACCTTTTTTCAACTGATTAATGATTTTACTTTTGAGTAATGCTACAGAAATATCATGGGTGATCGCAAGAATGACCACACACTCACATGTGAAAAAATATTATTTTATTCACATGGATCCCGCACACTCACATGTGATCACTCCCAATGATAAAGTAGCATTTTTCTTTTACTTTTGAATGTTCTACGTTATTTAGTCATTATGGTTTTTTTTTGGCAAAGATTTTAGCATTTAAGCAATAAATAGGGCTTTTATGGTAGTCAATTATTTATTGGAAATTTCCAAATTTAATTCTCGGTGTTTTATACTTTAAATCAATGAGTCAAAACTCTCGATATTCGTGCATTAATCAATAAGACCTCGATGCCTAATTTTTTGATATTCTTTGAAATCAACATATACTGAAAAGTTATCATGTTAACGATATTTAATTGAAATCAACAAGGTTTTGATTGCATGTTTGTTAATTGTTTTCCGCTTCTGCGTACATAACTCTTCTTAAAAATAAAAATAAAGATTTGCTCCACTAACAGTGTTATTCACATTGCAGCATGTACACATATTCATTATCTTGCTTCCAGCACAGTTATTGTTACTCCATTTTGAGTGATGCTTCTCTCTTCTCTAGTTGATGTTTCCGTTTCAGAGCAACTTCTCTCCACGAAAAAACCAGGCTCTTTGGGTTGTTGCAATGCTTCTCCCTCTTTGCTCAACATGACAGCAACTGATGCCATTGTTGGCCTGTCTTGTGGTAGTTTTTGAACACAAAGTAGACCTACATGAATACATCTAAGAACTTGAGATTCAACGAACGATAGTTCAGAAATGTGGTCGACCAGTTCCAATGCCTTGCCTTCTTTGAATAACAACCATGCCTGAAAACGAAATAGATGCAAGTTAATCATTTGAATAGAAAGATAGGGTAAGATTGCATCATATGACTTACATGGCCTAAAAGATTATGATGATGGTCGGTATGATGAAATGATCGATTCTTTTTGCCACTCACTATTTCCAGCAAAAGCACTCCAAAACTAAAGACGTCCGATTTCACTGAATATTTCCCATCAACAGCATATTCGGGCGACATATAGCCACTGCATAAACATAACATTAGCTTCAAAAAATAGTCTTATCTGCATTGCTTAAAAGAGTAATATTGATTAACTAGTAGAACTAACTATGTTCCGATAACTCGCTTGGTCTTGATTTCTGTTAGATCATCATCGAAACTTCTTGCGATGCCAAAGTCAGAAATTTTGGGGTTCAAATCACAGTCTAGCAAAATGTTGCTGGTTTTGAGATCTCTATGAATAATTCTTAATCTAGAATCTTGGTGAAGATAAAGAAGTCCTCTCGATATGCCCATAGCAACTTCGAAGCGCTTCTGCCATGTAAGTAATGCTTTTCTATCCTGATCTGCAACATATTAATCTAGCTTAGCTGACAGTAACTATTATTTTATAATTATGAAGGTTATCTTATTAGTCATCCGTAGGAGAGTAAGAGAAGAAGATTGACCGAAAATGAAATAATCCAAACTTTTGTTGGGCATATACTCGTAAATAAGCATCCTTTCATCTCCTTCAAAGCAACATCCCAAAAGCCTCACAAGATTACGATGTTGAAGTTTGGCAATGAGCATTACTTCATTCTTAAACTCTTGAATTCCTTGTCCAGAATTCTTTGAAAGTCTTTTCACTGCAACTTGTTGCCCTGTTGATAATGTACCCTGTAGGTTGTTTAACAACTCGTTCATATAGACAGTGCTCACATTTTTTCCTACAGGTAAAAATCATCATTCATAACTTGGTGTTTCTTACCTTATACACGATTCCAAAACCGCCTTCTCCAATCATATTTGTTAAAGAGAAGTTCTTAGTTGCAGTAGTTATTATATTCAGATCAAACAATGGCAGCTCTATATCTTTTCCATTGTTCTCGGATGCTGTAAAGGAATCGAATAATGATAAATGGCAAACTAGTTAACTCAATTGCTACTGAAAGATGTATAATTTTCTGCTATAGAAGTAAGTAATACTACAAATTTGCATACCTCTTTTCCTTTTGCTCTTCTGGATAAGACACCAGATCATGAAGCAGAGGATAAGAATCCCAGAAAGTGATGATACCCCAGTAATGAGCACCAATCTCGTCTTTTTACTGTGTCCTGAATGTCAAAGAGTTAATTAATCATGGGCATTTACTATATGAATGGACCTAGATATTAATAATAGCTTGATCATCTGTCCACCATACAAAAACAAGTAAATTGCATCCGTAGATAAATAGAACTACTGTGAAGATTGTCTGGATTCCTGGCAGAAATTAGTATTATGAGAAATCTGATAACAGAAAGGTAATTAGTTAATATGATGTGTACTTACCAAGTTCTGAAGCAGGCATTCGTATATAGATATCTTGCTCATTATCTTCGGAAAATTCTCGAATATCAATCAGATCCCCGAACCACATGAAACAGCCTCTACTACCTTTACGAATATCTGAATTTGCATATGCTATACAATTGCAGTTCTTCAAGCATTCTGCCTCACATTCCTCTAGATTCAAGCTTTTGTTCAAAGAAAACTGCAGAAGATCTGGTAATTTAACACTTCTGAGCTTTACAAATCCTTCTCCCTGCTGGCAATTCAAGGGAATTCTCCGAACACATCCAGTCCACCAACGAAGGACATCCCATTCTCTCTTAGATTTAGGAACAAATCCTTGCAAACACTCACAAATTGGTCTGCTGCTGATTTTGCAAATACCATTAGCACCACAAACTCCATATTCATCGCAAGGATCATTTTGTGAAGAATACAGGGCGGTCCATAAGGAATCCCCTTTGTTAAGTACCAAACGCTGAAGCAAACCTGATTGATTTACTGCAAGCCTGGTGATAATTGAATCGTCACTGACCTCATACATATAGTACAGGTCTTCTTTATCGTAAATGAAAATTGCTTTGAAAAGTATGTTTGATGGGACACCCGCACCACTAAATCGAATTCCATTCCAGGGCCCTGTCCTGACAATCTTTTTTGATCCCTTCCGAAGAACAAATTGAGGCATCCCAGAATGATCAATTCTGTAAGTAATGTCTCCAGGAGAGGGGTCACTGTCATCTTTCCATGACGTTAAATACCTGTTTGCTCCGGTGCTCAAGTTCCATCCCATTTTCATTCCTGGTAAAAGCGTATCAGATGGGAAATCAAAGCTCTGCCATAAATGGCTTTCTGTATTGTCATCCTTTCTTTTGAGTACAAGGTTGCCGGATTCTAATAGCCGTGCAACTGACCCTGGCTCTATTCTCGAAGAATTTGATGACCATACAACGCCTGCAGTAGCATTCAGGAGAACAAGATCTCCATAAGGGCTAATAGTTAGAACTCCAGATGAATTCCCTAATGGATTTTCCCTATTTGCAACCCACACGACGACTTCTGGAAATTTCTTGTACCATATTCCTATGTACCATTTGCTCGAATTACTGGGTGAAAAGAAGCCTAATTCAAAGCTTTGGCCTGAGGATACCAGAGTCTTGCCATCGGTAATGGTTCATTTGAGGTTAAAATATCAAGAGCAATGCAGAACTCCAAAAGTAAAGACAAGAAAACAACGTGAAAAAATAGGGAAGGCAAAATCTTCATTGGCTTGTATGACTTAGCTTGCGCAGACCCTTTACTCTGCGTCTTATTTTTGTAGACATTATTGGTAACTATACTTATAGCCGCATCCATTGCGAAAGAAGACTTTGTCCAGAATTATAATTCAATGCTCAAGAAAAAAACACTTAGCACTTAATAGCACAAGTCAAATGAGTGGAATAAGACATCATTTTCTAGAAGGGTACGTTTGATTAATTCCTTAGAAAAATATCATAGAATTCTACAAGCACAAGTACTTTTGACTCATTCTTTTCCTTTTAGTGCAAAGGAAAAAATAATCCTCCTGCTTCTCACCTACATTACTACCACCACCGTCTTCACCACCTCGTCCGCTCCCTGCCACCACAGTTTTAACTAGGCCTAATTAGTTCATTTCCACGTTTGTCACCTATGTTACTACCATCACCCGATCCGCTCTCTGCCATCAACATCTCTATTCAGTAATATCAGCTCATCTTCTCCACATAGCCTCGGTTCTCTGTGGGACTCTGAATTTATTTTGATACTATAAACATCATGCAGTGAAGTTTGAGCTCTTTATAAGATGATAATTTCTGTATTCACTCCCCATAGTTAACAAGTTACATTTCCATGTCTAACCATTTTGATTAAAAAAATCCCTTATGCCGCAAATTTTGCATAATTAGTCAAATGTTCCATATTTATCAGCACGATGAGCCTAACCACGGCTTTGAATTTTTGACCCAACCGAGTATCTAATTTTTTATGCTTAAATGCTTATATTATTAAAATAAAGTCAGTGACTTTGGTCATACTAAATACAGTAAGAGACTTGAATTTTGTCGAAAGAAGCATTTAACAAGGAGCAGCAGCAATACAGTCAGAGATCTCGCTATTACAATTGCAATAAGTCAGACATTGCGTTCATACTGTACAAAAATCATATGAATTAGTCAGCAGCTTAATACGACGATCAGTTAATAAGAAATAAGAACGCCCATGGATTTTACTATCAACTTGATAAATCAATTTTATCATCAACTTGTTCAAAAGGATTTTCTGATTTACAGTTCCAAAGTATGCTACTACACATTCTCCAAGATGACTTTCTGGAAATTCGAACTTGAGACATTTTGTGGCTATTTTCTAATGTAGCTTAACTGAAAATCACCTCTTAAACAAGATTCCAAACAACATAATTACCAAGATCAAATCATAGTCATTATGTATTTATACAGTCATAACCTTTGCAAATAAGATGAAATAATCACCATAATCTGATCACCATCCTTAGTAATATCGATCATCTATCACAAAAAGCTGAAGCTGCAAATGCATACTTCCAGAAAATCTACCCACAAGGTTGGGAGATATAGGTCTATGAAGCAACGCCAAAAAAGTATTACCACCTGTACTGAATGGGCGGAAGCTTGCTTTTGAAAGATGGTTGGAGTTTCATACCCTTTTTCTAGGAACAACAATGAAGCTTGCACTAAGTTCTGGTTAAGGAAAAATAACATTGGTAAAATCATTGCAAGGATAAAAAAGGGAGGTGAAAGTTACTACTTCGATCCTAAAATCACCTGGGGGGGGGGTGAATAGGTGAATAACATGGAATTAAAATTACCAATTAAAAGCAACAAGTCACTTTTTAATTGTTCTAGATGTTTAGTCAATTAAGTCAATTTTATCCTATGTTGAATTGTCACAATAGTCAATAAAGTTGTAAATGACACATGATTTGTTGACGGAGAAAATCCTCACCCGGATTAAAAACTCCGGGACCAAGCAGTGACTTCCACTATAGACATTAAGATCTTACAGTATGATCCAGCCTAGAAAATCCATTAGACTCGCTGATTTAATTCTTGCAATCTTTAAGACCCGCTGGAACGTGTTTCACTCACACCTACTGCCGATCTTTTGAAATTGTCTATCTCCTGTGGATCACCAAGAACACCTTATTTTTGTACTCTTCCCGTGCTTCTGGTCCAATCCCTCTCAATTTTCAGCAACTTCTAAAAGCTATTGAGAAGTAACTTCCCGATGATGTTTAACAATTGGGTGTTTTGGACTATGTGATTTTTATATTTTTCCACTTGTGGTTGATTGATTTTAAGACATAGAAATGTTGTTTTCTCTACAAAGGATGTTATGATGGTAGAATATAATGATCAACCCCAGTTTTCACGAAGTGGGGCTTGTGTATTTATAGTAGAGATGTACTGAGGTAGTATAGGATAGATAGAACTCAAGAAAATCGCGAACTAGGATTTCTTGAAAAACACGTTGCTCGAGCGCCAGGTTAGTGCGAGGCGAGCGATAGGTGTGTCATTCGAGTGATAGTTAGACGACAATGATTCTGTTTAGGATGCTCGAGCATCAGTTTAGCGACAAGCTAGTATAATTTGGACGAATCTTTCTCCATGTTCCATATTCGAACTTTAAGACTCTCAGTTCATCTATACAACATCACAACAAATTCCTTGACTTTTACAACTCTTTTATAATAATCCTTTTGTCTAAAGAATAGCAATACAATTAGGGTCCGTTTGATAAAAAACATGGAATTTGGTTGGAAAGAAAACGAATTGTAGAGAATTGAATTGCCTAGAATTTGTTTTAGAGGGAATTATAATTAATGATGTTTGATTGGTATAATTTTTCACCTGACAAATTTTTACGTTTGACTTTATTTTTTACGCAAATTGTCAATTAAATGGATAAATTTTTTTACCATTGACTTTGGAATGTGTTTCAATTGGTAAAAAAAAAAAAAAAATCGATCAAAAAGCTGGAAAACATTTTCCCACCAAAGTGGGTGTTTTGGACTATGTGATTTTTATATTTTTCCCAACTTGTGGTTGATTAATTTTAAGATGTAGAATTGTTGTTTTCTCTACAAAGGATGTTAAAGTGGTAGAATATAATGATCAACACCAATTTTCACGAAGTGGGACTTGTGTATTTATAGTAGAAATGTATTGAGGTAGTATAGGATAGATAGAACTTAAGAAAATCGCGAACTAGGATTTCTTCGCGATTTTCTTGAAAAACACGTTGCTCGAGCGACATGTTAGTGCTAGGCGAGCGATAGGTGTGTCATTCGAGTGATAGTTAGACGACAATGATTCTGTTTAGGACGCTCGAGCATCAGTTTGGCGACAAGCTAGTATAATTTCGGCGAATCTTTCTCCATGTTCCATATTCGAACCATAAGACTCTCAGTTCGTCTATACAACATCACAACAGACTCCTTGACTTTTACAACTCTTTTATAATAATCATTTTGTCTAAAGAATAGCAATACAATCTAACAGGAGGAAATTCTATGTTTGTTAAACCAACAACGATTATTGGTGGACGCTAGACTGACAAAGTCAATAAGTGCCTATTTGAGATAGCTTCTGCTTTTACTTTTTGTAGAAAAGTTTCAAGGAAGCACTTTATGCTAACTTTCTTCGAAAGCTCTTCCAACTAGACAAAACAATTTCAGAAAATTATTCAAATATGCTAAAAACAACTTCTTAGTCTTTGAAGTAGCTTTTGACTTTCCAAAAGCCCAACCAAATGAGCCTAAGGAATTTTAGCTTGGCTGGAGCTGTAGAGAGAAGTCTAAATGCCAATTCGAATTAATATATGCTGAGCAAGAAGGCAATGAGGGACAAAGCTGATATGAAACCAGCTTTCATACCACTTTTGGAATAACAACATAGTAATAGAGATTAGAAAAAAACATGATCTTTATTCTTATTCAGCTCTCTGTCTAAAATGATTACAAGCATGCATTATTTATAGTACTAGATTATAGAATGCCAATACTTACTAGACCTTGACATATAAATCATAATCATATATTATTTAGGACAACTCAAATCATTTAGTAGCTTTTTCTTAGGATATGCAAGTCATTCACATGGCAACATGTACGCACATTCTTTATCTTTCTTCCAACACATTCATTGTTACCATATTGAGGCATCTCTTCTCACTTGTTAAAGTATCTGTTTAAATGAAACTTCTTGAAATCCAACATGACAAGATGTGAAGTCATTGTTGGCCGATAGCGGTAGTTTTTGAACCGCAATGGAACTAACACTAAAGACTTTCTGGTTTAGATGGGAAAAGTTAACACTGAAAAATCATGGCTGACAAGGTGACTTTGCGACAGAGGGAGAAAATCCTATGTACATGACACCTACTATGGTTAAACACGGGCGGTGGAATAGAGAGCAATAATAATTTTAGCTTGTCTAAAATTTAAGTATGATGAACAAGAAGAAAATGAAAGAGAAAAAATTCTCTTGCTCTGCCCGGTTGAGGGACAAAATTGATAAGGATCCAGGTTCATACCACTTTCGGAACGACAAACACTATTATAAATGCTTGTACTATAAAAATAAAAGTAAGAGATTGAATTTTGTCGAAGCAAACATCTAACGAGGAGCAGCAGCAATATATAGTTGAAGATTTCGCTTTTACAAATTTTGTAAACTGACATTAGGAAGGATTAGATCTCAAATAGTTCAAAATTTTAATTCAGGAAATTGCAATTTGTGACATCCTCAATTGTTGGATAAATTGGTGCATAATTATATTTCAT
Source organism: Osmanthus fragrans (assembly GCA_019395295.1). Lineage (NCBI taxonomy): Eukaryota > Viridiplantae > Streptophyta > Magnoliopsida > Lamiales > Oleaceae > Osmanthus > Osmanthus fragrans. Next base: position 574,095 of record CM033346.1, read on the forward strand.
TCACTAAAATACATGCATGATTTTTTTGCTATTGACATGCAAATCATTGAATAGTATTTTGACTTACCGAAATCACGATACGTGCATGAAAAATCATTGAAACGACGACTTACTGACATTTAGGAAAATGCAGATATTTAGTACAATATTAATTTTAGGACAAATCAACGATTGATTATACTCTTCTAAAATGGAAGATATCGAAAACGAAACTAAAAAAATTCATAAATTATTTTGACATAATTTGGAGAAAGAAAGAATTATAAATCAATTATATGAAATTGATTTGGAGTGAGGAAATGCAATTACAAGGGTTATTTATAGATTTTTATGTAACTTTTCGAACTGTTCTATCTTTTGGCATAAATTAAATTTAACCATTAGATCACACAATTTTCATATTTAATGTTGTAAATTGTATCCTATCAAAATGTAACGCCCATTACAAAACAACGTAACTCTTTGATATGAATCATTTGCAATTAAAGAGCTATGTCTAATAATCACACCAATTGGAGACTTTAAATTTACACATTCAAATCGTATACATTAAATCATTAATTTCAATAAACCCCCATATGAACGGAAGAAGTCAACTTTGAACAAGGACGACGAAGAAGAGTACAACCGAAATATAATGCATCAAGATCGGTAGCTTTCACATTGAACTTTTCTTAGTAAAGATCTATCGAACTTACTTGACTAATCAATAAATGCAACGTTTTGAACGATTGACTATTATTGCAAGCATAGACAATAGATCAAACACATTATCTTTCACATCAAATTTTGGTACTTTAGTGCGTTCATTATTTCGATCATAAAACTTCTTGGTTCTGCAAGTGTGCTAGAGAATTTCTCCAAGTAAGGTGATATATTATAAAGAGTAGTGGAGTACCCTACAATACTCCATTTTTACTGTTTACAAGATATAGTCATAATTAAAAACATAGCTTATTCTAACCAAGGAGTTAAAACTCCAGATTGCTTCTCATCGAGTAAATCATAATTAGTTTTCCTATTCAAGCTAGTTCGTGGGATCTCTAGTCGTTAGGTTAGGTTTTCATTAAGTTGACCCATTAGTTTAGGCTTTACACTAATTTCCCTCAACGCAATTTATTCACTCTAGATAACTCATATGTAACCGGATTCGATAGGCTATTCTTTGACAAAATAATTAGTATTGCTCCAATTAAGAGTAACTGTTGAAAAGTATTATGTCTACGACATATATCTCAAGACTTACCATTTTACAGGTCATTCTATGTCATACATATGTAGCTAGTCATCTTGACCAAAATATATAGTAGGCATAGGCTTTCATCGAGTAAGAAATCCTTCGAAAAGTTTTTAAGCCATCATGCTTCATGTTACCTTGGGTGTCAATTTGGCTCGCTGGCTCAGGCTGCACATGGTTTGGCTAGGAAAAAGCCTGAGTCGAGGCTCGGGCTCACACATGCCGGCTTGTGACGAGCCAATCATTAAAGAAAAATGAGAACAAAAAAATGAAGTTGTAGGTACCTGGAGAAGGCTTCACGCTACCTTTTAAAGATAGTAGTAGCTAGGGGTGGGTGTGAGTTGGGTTAAGTTGATTTTTTTTTTCAACTCAAACCCAACCAAACATGGTCAGTTTGACCGAAAATCAACCGAACACAACCCAATTATTGATTTAAACTCAAGCCAACCCTAACCGATCAAGTTTGGATTGATTTAGGTTGGGTTGGTAGGTTTGGGCTTTGACCCAATTAAAGTTGGATATGATTTATTTGTTAAATTTGGATAATTTTTTAGAGTTTGAAATTACTTGAAAACCTCCATTTTTTAAACAAATAAATAAGGAATTCTTTTTAAAAATAATGTATAAATAAGTTTAAAATTTATGAAGCATTTATAAATTATAAGTCATTATCTTATCTTTATTATTATGTCTATTTAATTTTTTTTCCATCTTAAATATTAATTTTTTAATTCATCAGGTTGTGTTTAAATTCATAACCCAAGATCCAACATCAAATTCAATTTTTCAATCCAATCCAACCCAATTAAACTTAAAAAATTGATCCAAACCGATTGGTTTGATTTGAGTTGAGCAGTTTGAATTAAATTTTGCCCGGCCCTAGCAGTAGCTACCTATAGCAAGCAACTGTGCTGGAAACCACCGAAGTGTAGCTGCTTGTGTTTTATTATTTAAAAAAATACGTGTGTTGGCTCGGCTCGATAAAGCCCGAATCATTTTTACTCGAGCTGAGTTTGAGCCTCAAGTTTCAGCTAGCGAGCCCACTCAGCTCGTTGACACCCTACTTCTACCTTTATTGAGATCTCTAATTTCTTTCAATTCTCAAGTTGTATGGACACGAAACAACTACACTCTTAATAGTAAACTATATTTACTAGTAGATTTTGAATCCTTGCATTGAATATCTAGTTTTCAATATCATGCACACCTTATGTTTAACAAGGTATTCATTACAGTGTAGTTTATTATTTCAAATATTCTAGAACATCTCAATATTTTAATTTGAAAAAAATAAATACTGCCCCCAACAAATCTGGGAGCATCCATACTTTAATTGAGAATATTATGCAAACAATCATACCACCACATTTCCGGTAGGATTTAGCTTAGCCACATAATATTCATTTAATTATATAAAATTTGATCATATCGTTAATTATATTTATCTACCGAATAAATAATTTTACTCTACCTCTAAACATATAAATGAGTGGATATGACAATTTCCCAAGAAAGCTCACGCTAATTCATATTTAAGATTGTCAATTCTTAAAATTAAAAAAAGTCATTTTTTTCCATTTAAGAAAAAAAATTCAGCTCCATTTCGAAATATGATTGCCAAAAATAAGGCAGATCAAAGCATAATCAACATATAAACCGATATTCAGTTCGCAAATAGCACCACCTTGATCGGATCACAAAACGAATCACACAGGAAAAGGGACAGCGCATGCAAATTATGAACTTCTCAACGCACTTTTTCTATATAAGCACTTGATCTATACTTCTCAATGGTAATTTTCTTAGCAATTCATTTTTTTTTTTTTTTAAATGAATAAAACACGAACTAAACTGCTGTCATGCATTTCCCAGAAGAAAATCTACCGTATTTCAATTAAAATATGAATAAATGGCATATTAAATCTATAAAAACTTTAATGGAATGGAAATATGCTCCACATATCCTCCTTCTGTTTAATCACGTCAGTATTCCTTTCTTGAAATCTTTACCATGCATGCATAAGAATTCAAATGAACAAAAGCAGACACTAATGCACCAATTCATATGCACTTTCATGATAATTTATAATTAAAGAATACAAATAAGATAATAACTAAGGCATATGTTGAAACTAAAACCGCGTAACATTTGTTTAAATTAAAATTGTTCTGAACCACCACTTCATAAATACGAAAAGTCACTGTGAAACACATTCAAGCACAAATCAAGAAAGTCCATATGCACTTTCCATCTCATGTGGTAGCGTTTGTTTAGTTTGGCATGTTGAAAAAAAAAAAAAAATAACATCAATTGTTTTAATTTAATATGTACTTCAGCATTTACATTTCGGAATTGGAACCTAAATTTGGCCTATAAGGTTCAAATCTTAAATCTGAATGCTTTAATTCTATTCTATAATATGCATAAAACCACAATAAGCACATGAATATGCATATACACAATGCATCTAGCGCACAGAAATATGCACACAACATATAAATTTAAATTATATTATATTCATTCATCCGTAAACAAAATTAAAGAAGGGAAGTAACTTTTTCTGATTATTGTTCAGTGCTTGAACCAATTTGTTTCAATACCTTCATTTCAGAATCTTCAGATGTGATCCGCTCGGTATCGTATTCATTCCCTCTTATTATTGCAGTTATGATTATCGTATAGGTTAACAATTTATTTCTTGCATTATAAGTCATCGTGTGGAGTGACATTAGGATTGAGGTTACAATGAAGGGATAACCATTGCTTGTTCCTAAAACTAGGAATTACTTGCCATAAATTTTTTGTGAATTTGTTGCCAATCTTTTCTACACTGTTAGAACTTTAAGAAAATTTGTTTGACTATTCTGTATGAATTATGTCTTTACTTTGCTCATGGTCATTATTTGGTATTGATGACATATTTAGGTCTATGGCAAGTGCGAAAGGTAAGATGTATTTTAACTATGGTAAATTTGGATATGATGAAATAGATTGTTCTAGGAATGATAATAGGAAGAAAGATGAGGAGAGAGGTGAGGTGAATATGGCTATAAGGTCGAGTGATGACCCTAGTGAGGTTTATTGAGAGTAAACTTGATTACTGTACGTGCATCTGTGTGTACTCCTTTCTGCATGTGTATGATTGTTTAATTCTAATGCGTTGATATGTTGTACTTTCAATTTGTTTGTGTGTGTAACTGCATGAATTAAAGTGATAAGATTACTTGGCAACGGGTCGGTTTAGGAACGGTTTGGCTAAAATCATAACCGCACCATCAAATTTTTTGTCATACCATAACCGCACCATAACCACGAAAGTTGGTTCGTTTCGGCTCGGTTCAAATCTCGGTTCGGTTCGTTAATAACCATGAAAATTAATTATTTTTTATAAGTCAAACCGTCAAATTGAAAAAATATATATATATGAAAAAAAAGTCAACATGTGTTCTTGAGTTTGCAAAAATGTTGATTTTTTCCCACATCTAACATAATATGGATGGAAAAAGCTCTTCTAACATGACAATCATCTATGAAATTTCATATATAGAATAAGATGCTCATATATAACATGTCAATCATCTAAGAAATTTCATCATGCAAGTTAAACATTACCAGCCTCTGCTTGTGGGCAGCAATCGCTATTGAACCAGTTGTGTGCTTAGTGATCGTTCCCGACTTTATAGTCAGCTGATTATCACAGCCAAGTTTAGACTTCTTCTTCCATCCTTCATTGTTCCACTTTTTCTCAATTATACCATTCTAATGCTCTACACTTAACCATGATGGTCCATGTCCCTTGCAATCTATTATATTTTCAGACCTACTATTTTCCTGAGCATTCTTTTGAGCCAAACAAAATATATCTCGCAATCGATCAGTTGAAACAGTATTCCATGCCTTCTTCACCTCATTAACTTTATGTTTTGGCCATGAGTATTGTTGCTAATGTACGTACCAACCATTAGTATGAAAAAGACAAAGAAAATTTATAAGGACAATAAATATATTTAGAAGAAACTTATATTACCTTAAATCTTTCCCACGATAACTTTTTTTGTGTCAACCAGCACCAAACTAAACATTGGATAAGGTCCTCCCAAGTAAGCCTTCAAATTGGCACTTACATCACGTGATGCCGAGATAGTAATGAATCTTCAAATTGATCTTATTAGTGGTCACTATACTATGAACGGAAATGATCCATAGAAAACAATGTTTATTTGGAATGTCATGAACACTAACCAGGATGATAAACTAAGCAGATATGAACACTTAATTACCTTTTGAGAAGATTTGTTAATTTTAGATGTGGCCTATTTAAAATCTGTTCAGATGTGGCCTAAACAGAGTTTTCTGTGAAAAGTGTGAGGCTTTGACTGGGACCATATCAACAACACTGGAACCTAATATTCAAGTGCTTATATAAATCCATTTTAGCCATTTAAGCTACAACACAATGGTACTTCAAAATTGCAAATGCATACATAAATGCCTAAAGAATACACAAAATTTCTGGACTCTAAAAAGAACAATAAAAATCAGTGATGGTTCAATGCAAAAGCTAAAATTTTGAGACCAAAACTAACGATAGTAGAACCAGAAAATGGACAGAAAAATATCCTGTACACTATCAACTTTTTCTCAAAATTTTCTTAATTGAAAATGAGGGTTAAAAGACCTTCTATTGGTCGAAAGATTTCTAGTTCAACAGAAACTAGATACAAAAGATAGAACTCTTGAATTTTTTATTTATTTATTTATTTTATCTATATCACCTAATCGATTCACTCAAAGCATCATTTCAACATACACAAAATTTCTGGACTCTAAAAAGAACAATAAACTCAATGATACCATTTTGCATTCAAACTGAAATCCCCAAAAAAAGTTCAGATACAAACCTATCGCCTCCCACAGTTAAAGACTTTCTTCCAGATTCACCTGCACAAACATTACTACCATAGTTAGGACCCCTTTTTCTATAATCTTCTCCATCAGTATCCCCCTCTGTAGAAAGATGCCCATTCATATCCTCAGATCCATTCTCCATCCATTCATTATCCTCCTCATCTTGTACTCTTGGAACCCTAGGCATGGAATTCCATCTTACTCTCGTAGTCATCCTCAGTTAAAGTTAATGTCGGTATGAGTTTGAGAAGGATCAAATGGTTGAACATGGGTGAGGATGCTATATGTCGAGCAGGAATGAATATAGGGAAAATTGTGGGGGGGGGGGGGGGGGGGGGGGGGGTGAAGAATGGGATATATTGGAGGGGGGAAAAAAAGGGAAATAATGTAAAAACTGACGCCAAATTTTTGGAGGGAGGAGTTGAAATTTTGGGGGAAGAATTTTTTTTGCCAAATGTGACGGATCCAGTCATTGGATTTTTTTTACGGGTAATCAGTTCGGGACGGGGTACCATCACTAAATATCATACCCGTCCCATCTCGAATCGGTTCATTAAAATCAAAATCACAACCGTTCCATTGCACCATCAGTTCGATTTTTTTCGTCTCATTCGGTTTGGTTAACTGCGATTTTCGATTTTAACGGTTCAAATTGTCATCTCTAATACTTGGTGTAATTATTTGCATGCATAGTAAATTGAGAAGCATTAGCAATAAGTGTATCGTATAGACTTTGATTAAATGGGTGAATTAGCGAGCTTTGTTATTGGGCAGTCACAACTTATTCCCAGTTAAAGATTTATAATCTTTGATTGGGCCTGTTGCTATTTGACCCGATTGGAATTTTATTAGATCTAAAATTATGTTTTTCTCACTTTAATCCCAAACTTGAAGAATCAGCTGCATTGGATTTTTTTCTTAGGCTCATTCATTACATTTATTTATGGAGTTGAGTTTTATTTGGACCTATTAGTTATGATCTACTGGTACGAATTTGAAGCTATAGAAAGTGGTAAGAGTGAATTCAACAATCAGGAACAAATATTGGTAGGCTCCAGTTTGGTCAAAATGCCAAATTTCATCATATCCATTTGATATATATACATCTTCATTGCATCATATTATTTTTATTTTCAATACCAGCAAGAATTTTACATTGATGTAGTGGGGGGTCTATGTGGGTTTAATATCCTAAATAGACATATACACACACTGCCAAGATAAATAAAAAGTTATGGCTTGCACCCCCATTTGCTTCATCTAAATCATCAGTGGGTAAAAATCCACATCTGCGTGTTTTACATGGTTTAATTGGAGTCATTTGGATTGAATTGTATATTTTTATCTTGTCTACTTGAAGATTAAACTGTGTACAAAGTTGACACCATGGAAGAAATTTGAGGAAAAATTGCCATTTTTTTTATAAATTTCTTGAGACCATAGACTACAACCTGGGTAGAAAAATCCAAAATCACGACTATGCATACAAGTGTCCAACATAATGTCGAGCTGGGATTTCTCTTATTTAATGCACTTTTGATCATCATCTCTATTATTCAATATAAGCTCTAAGACCAGCGCTAACTTGTAAGATCTCGCATCTTTGAAGGCAAGCCCTAGCTTGTCGGTTTCTTATTATTAGATACAACATCTTTTTAATTCTCTTTCCTTTAATAAAGGAAGAGACAAATTGTTAGATGCTTATTCCTAGCTCAACAGTTATTCCCCACCTCTCACTATCGTCGAACCTAGCTATAACACCTCATCCATCCGAGGGCAGCTTATAAGACTCCAATAGTTCAAGAACTATTAGCGGGATGTTTATTCCCCTCCTCTTACTATCATCGAGCCTAGCTATTAGGATATCGTCTATTCGATGCCAGCTTATAAGACTCCGATAGTTGGAGAGCCATTAGCGGGATGTTTATTTTCCGTCCCGCTAGATGCTTATCCTGGCTTTGCGAGATCTTTATTCCTCGCCTCTCACTATTGTTGAGCCTAACTATAAGTTCTCATCATTTCGAGGCCAGTTTATAAGACTCTGATAGTTTGAGAGCTATTAGCGGAATGTTTATTCCCTATCTCACCAGATATTTATTCCTGGTTTCGCGAGATGTTTATTCCTCGTCTTTCATTATCGTCAAGCCTAACTGAAAGATCTCATCATTTTGAGCCCAGTTTATAAGACCTTGATAGTTTGACAGCTATTAACGAGATGTTTATTCTTCGTCTCGTCAGATGCTTATTCCTAGCTTCGCGAAATTTTTATTCCTCGCCTCTCACTATCGTCAAGCCTAACTGTAAGATCTCATCACTTCGTGGCTAGTTTATAAGACCCCGATGGTTCGAGAGCTATTAGCGGGTTGTTTATTCTTATCTCGTCCGATGCTTATTCCTGGCTTCGCAAGATGTTTATTCCTCGCCTTTCATTATCGTCGTGTCTAACTGTAAGAATTTGTCTATTCGAAGTCAGATTTTAAGACTCCGATAGTTCGAAAGCTATTCGCAGGATGTTTATTTCCTGCATTGCTAGATGCTTATTCCTGGCTTCCCGAGATGCTTATTCTTCGCCTTTTACTATCTTTCGAGCCTAGCTATAAAATGTCGTCTATTCAAAGCCATCTTATAAGACTTTGGTAGTTCGAGAGTTATTCATGATATATTTGTTACCCGCCTTGCCAGATGCTTATTCTTGGCTTCACGAGATGCTCATTCCTCACCTCTTACTATCATCGAGCCTATTCATAAGACCTCTATTCGAGGCCAGCTTATAAGATTTCGATAGTTCGAGAGCTATTCGTATGATGTTTATTCCCCGCTTCGTCGAACATTTCTTGGCTTCGCGAGATGATTATACCTTGCCCCTCACTATCGTCGAGCCCAGATATAAGACCTCATCAATCCGAGGTGAACTTATAAGTCTCCAATAGTTCAAGACGAGCCTCTAGTTGGATGCTTATTCTTTGCTTCGCCAAACATATTCTTTAGCTTCACACGATTACCCCTCACCCTTTCACTATTGTCGAGCCTGCATCAACTTATCACAAGTTGCTTATATACTTAGAGCCACGTCTTTGCAGTAGCTATAACATAGTTTTATCTATTGTCAGAGAGATCTTCATACCTCTGCATCGACTGCATTACAGCTACCTATATTTCAAACCTTTGTTTTTGCTTCAACTATGTCACATCTACTTTTATTTAGAGAGCTTACAATATTTACAATTTCGTAAGAGGGGAGTGGGCCACTTTAATACCTAAGACGACGAAGCTTTTCGTGGCTAGATCAAACACCATGGAGGAAGCCTTTGCACAGAAGAGCCACCCATTTGCAAGGAAGTAAAACAGTCTCAAGGAGGACAAGTGTGATGCCTCCCACAAAGAGCCACACCTTGCTATCTTAGATGTTAACCCCTTCCATGGTTGGATCAAACACCATGGAGGAAGCCTCTGCTACTTACACATTCAAAGCATCGCCTCTGCTACTTACATTCAGAGTATGCATTACCTCTACATCAGCTTATCACAACTGCTTACATCCAGAGTATCGCCTCTACTACTTATATTCACAGCATCGCCTCTGCTGCTTATATTCGAAGTCTCGACTCTGTATCAGCTTCATCACAATGACCTATATTTCAAGTCTCACCCACATATAAATATTAGACTCAGACTTAAGAGACTATTGTGATACTAGTATCTTTGTATCATTACATTATTACTGCTAGCATATGTATTATATTATTGCTGCCAAGTACGTGTGTCAATCATTGCTAGTATGTCATACACTATTTTTATCACAACCAATACGTATACCTCATTATCTACGTTATCATTTTATTATCGACAGCGTGTTACTTACTTCACTATAGCACTACTGTTATACTAAGTTGTGCAAGTATACGACCTGCTATGACACATGATAGGCTCTCTACATATTATATCTTAGAGAAATTTGATATATCATTATTCACTTTATCGTAATGAGTAATTTGAGGGGCAATTAGATCCCAATTTATTTTATATGTGTGGTGGATATATTAAATTGTATTACATGTTGTTTTAATCCATATTATAGAGGAGATATTATTGAAATTTTGACAAATTTTATGCGACATCTTTCAAGGCAATCTGTAAGTCCTTGCTTATTCAGGCTCGCACAGATATTTTTGAGACAGTTATAAGTCCTTATGTATTGGATCGACTTATATTTTTTGAGGTAATCTGTAAGACCTCATCTATTTAGCAGCTTATATTTCGAAGTTCGATTCACACATGAATGTACGACTCAAACTTGGGGAGACTATTGTTACATCTATAAATTACGTGGTATGTGCATGACAGAGGAGATCCCACATTAACCACTCAATATTGATTATTCAATTGGATTTGATCTATTAAATTAAGCAATCTTGTCTTTGGCTTGGAACTCAGCCCATTAACGCACTTGACCCATTCTCATATCTCAATATATATGAAAGTCCATTCACAATGAAGGTATGCTCTCTAATCCTAGCCAAAATCCCCCTCCCTCTTTTGCACTCATATTTTTTTATTTGGCCATTGATTTGACCATTAGAGTACAAACAGTCGCAAGACCTTTTTCTTGACGGGCGATTTTGCATTCTAACAGGGTGTTCAGTGTATAGGTGAGTCCATGTGGAGGGGAAATGGTCGGAATTCTGTTGGCTCATTTTTTTAGGTTGACATACGTGTCACCGACTATGGTTATACACGGACTGTGGAGCAAAGAGCAACATTAGTTTTAGCTTGTCTAGAGCTATAGAAAGAATTTTGAACGACAATGGGAAATTTAAATATGATCAACAAGAAGACAATAAAAGAAAAAAATTCTCCAGCTCTGCCCGGTTGAGGGACAAAACTGACAAGCAACCAGCTCTCCTACCACTTTGGAATGATAAACATTAGTAGAGATTCGAGCTGATTTTGGAGGAAAAGATCTTTATTCTTATTCAGCCCTTTACGACAAAATTACTTACAAGCACGCATTATTTAAGATATGTGAATATAGAATTCCAATTCTAAACAGGCTTCAACATATAGTTCATCACCCTATACAACAACTCATCTAGTAACTATTCCTCGGTATGCAACTCATTCACATGGCAACATGTATGCACCTTCTTTATCTTGCTTCCAGCTCACTCATTGTCACCCCATTATGTGTTAGAAATTTTCCCTCACTTTTTGAGGTATCCATTTCAGTGCAACTCCTTTCCATGAAAAAACCGGGCTCTTCAGGTTGTGGCAATGTCACACCTTCATTGCTCAACATGACAACAACTGATTGCATCATTGGTCTGTCTTTTGATAGTTTCTGAACACGTAGTAGACCTACTTGAATAAATCTAAGCACTTCAGATTCGACAGACGTTATGTCATCAACTAGTTCCAATGCCCTGCCTTCCCTCCACAACAACCAAGCCTGCAATAAAAAAAGATGCAAGTTAATTTTTGAACAGAAAGATTGGACAAGGAGAGAATGAAGGTCTTGCATTGAAGGACTTACATGACCTAAAAGATTATGATGATGTTCAGGATGATGAAATGTTCGATTCTTTTTGCCACTTAGTATATCTAGTAAAAGCACTCCAAAACTGAAGACGTCAGATTTCACCGAGAATATTCCATCAACAACATATTCAGGCGACATATAGCCACTGCATAAACATAATATTAGATTCTAGATATTCTACATTTGCTTGAAAGTCTGGTTGGTATGAAACTTACTGTGTTCCAACTACTCGCTTTGTATTGATTTCAGTTTGATCTCCACTAAAACTTCTTGCGAGGCCAAAATCAGAAATCTTGGCGTTTAAGTCACTATCTAGCAAAATGTTACTTGCCTTAAGATCTCTGTGAATAATTCTCAATCTAGAGTCTTGGTGAAGGTAAAGAAGTCCTCTTGAAATTCCCATAACAATTTCCAATCGCTTTTTCCATATAAGTAATGCTTTTCTATGTTGATCTGCAATTATTAATCAACCTTAGTTGACGGCCATTAATACTTGTAATAAATCAGATTCTTACTAAAAGAGTGCACTCTGTGATTTGTGAATATGTATTGCATCATTAAAGCAAACAAGAGAAGGGGATTGACCAAAAATGAAATAGTCCAAGCTTTCGTTGGGCATGTACTCGTAAATAAGCATCCTTTCATCTCCTTCAAGGCAACATCCTAAAAGCTTGACAAGATTTCGATGTTGAAGTTTGGCAATCAGAATTACTTCATTCTTAAACTCTTGAAGACCTTGCCCAGAGTTCTTTGAAAGTCTTTTCATTGCAACTTCTTGTCCCGACGCTAATGTGCCCTGTAGATTGTTTTAAAGTTCTATCAAGATGCTACTTTCACTTTTCACTACAGCAGAATAATTTATAAATTAACCTTCCTTACCTTGTACACGATTCCAAAACCACCTTCTCCAATCATATTTGTTGAAGAGAAGTTCTCAGTTGCAGTAGTAATAGTAACTAGATCAAAAATTGGCAGATCTATATCCATCTCATTGGTCGCAGATCCTGTAAGAAATTAGTCAGGATAATGATCAGTGGCAAACCAATCAATTTATTTCCTGCTGAAGGTTTATATGAACTTGAGTTGATTGTAAAACAAATGTGGATTATGTTCAGCAAAACAAAATAATTCGTCGAGAGAGGACAGATTTGCATACCTCCTTTATTTTTGCTCCTCTGGATGAAACACCAGATCAAGAAGCCAAGCATAAGAATTCCAGAAAGTAGTGATGATAAGACCAAAATAAGCACACGTCTTGTCTTCTTCTTATTGTCTGAATGTCAAAATGTTAATTAATCACGAGCTTTGTCTTATGAATATACCTAGATAAGAGATATTTATTTTCTTCATCATGTGAATTATATATATATATATATATATATATATATATATATATATATATATAAAATCGAAACTTTCTGTCTCATGATAAATTTAACACATTAACTTGATTGAGTTCCTGGTGAAATTAAAATGGCTGTATTTTATGAAATCAGTAAACAAAGATGAATTCGTTAATGTCATGGGTACGTACAGAGTTCTGAAGCTGGCATCCGTATGTAGATATCTTGTTGACTATCTGTTTGAGGCATCTCCCGGACATCAATCAGATTCCCGAACCACATGAAACAGCCGCTACCAGTTCCACGAATATCTGAATATGCATATGCTATGCAATAGTAGTTCTTGAAGCACTCTGACTCACATTCGCTGGCACTCATGCTCTTGTTTAGCGAATATTCGAGGAGATCAGGCAATTTCACATTACTTACCTTTAAATATCCTCCCTGCTGACAATCCAAGGGAATTCTCCTCACACATCCATTGGACCAATCATGCACATTCCATTCTCTCTGAAATTTAGGAAAATATCCATATAAGCACTTGCAAATTGGTGTGTTGCCAAGTTTGCAAATGCCATTAGCACCACAAACTCCATATTCATCACATTGATCATCTTGTGATGTGTAAAAAATGTTCCATGAGGAGTCACCTTTGTTCAGTACAAGACGTTTGGCCAAACCTGATTGAGTCACCATAAACCTGTTGATAAGTGAACGGTCGCCTAATTCATACATATAGTACAAGTTTTCATTATCGTAAACAAAAATGGGTATGAAAATCGGGTTTACTGACAGGGGACCTGTACCACTAAATCGAACTCCATTCCATACCCCAGTTCGGTAAATTTTTCTGATCCTTTGCGAAGAACTAGCTGAGGCATCCCAATATTGTCAGTTCTGAAAGTGACGTCTCCAGGAGAGGGGTCATTGTCATCTGTCCAGGATGTTAAGTACCTGTTTACTCCTGTGCTCAAGTTCCATCCCAATTTCATTCCTGGTAAAAGCGTATCAGATGGGAAATCAAAGCTTTGCCATAAATGTCTTTCTGAATTATCATCCTTTCTTCTGAGAACAAGATTCCCAGATTCCAATAGCTGTGCAACTGACCCCTGAACTCTTCCCGAAGTATTTGATGACCATACAACGCCTCCCGTAACATTCAGGAGAATAAGATCTCCATCAGGGCCGATTGTTAGAACTCCAGACGAATTCATTATTGGGCTTTCCCTGTTTGCTACCCAGACAACGATTTCTGGGAATTTCTTGTACCATATTCCTACGTACCATTTGCTCAAATTACCGCGGGTAAAGAAGCCTAATTCAAAGCTTTGCCCCGAGGATACCAAAGTCTCCTTGCCGGTGATGCTGGCATTTGAGGTCAAAGTGTCAGCAGCACTGCAGAATTCCACAAGGAATGACAAAAGAAGAATTTGAATTAAGACAGTAGAGAATGACTCCATTGGTATGATTTAGATTATTTTTTGAAATGAACCTTGCTTTTATGCATTAATATCAGATAATACTACAGTAATGAAACTTTAAACATTTTCCACCCATATCTTGTCCTCAAAAATCCGTGACGTTTACCCGTTTACCATACCTCTTAATTACAAGATTATGAAGACTCTTTTTGGGTACTTATTTCTTATTTATCGACAAAATACAAATGCCAACAGAGAGACGACGAGTTTAACCATAAATTAACTATGAAGTCCCTTTCACTGTTTTTTATTAATAATTTCTGAAACCAAACATAATAATTTCATTAAGGCAAATTGACGTGAACAATGAACAAAATAAAAACTAACATACAATCATTTCAGCAAATCAAGTCAACAATTTGAAAAGTAAACAACGCTACCTCGTGGCGTGCTACATTCCCATTTTTTAGAACAGAACGTCGAAGGCCGCAACTCATGTGGTCTAACAAAGCAGTAATATCAAACAAAATAGTCGCATTCGCGCAAGATTGAACTTCTGTTAGCTTACCTTTTGATTTATAGACAAAATATGTTATGTTGAATAAGCGGTGGCTAGTCTAACAATGAATTAATTAAGTAGGTAGCGACTGAATTAAAAATACAATGAATAATTATATTTATTTAGTCATTGTTTGTTTCCTTTAAAACAAAACTATTTAATTCTCATATTCATTTTCAACCACACATTCACACAATAAAATATTTTACGCATAAATCCAAATTTTTTTTAATACTTTTTAATCACACATTCTCCAAAAATCGTTATTAAAAATTTCATTTTTCTCAATAATGACCATCAAAAGGGTTTTTTTTAAAAAAAATAAATAAATAAATAAAAATAAAGCGGGCGGTTCCTCCAAACATTTATTCATAAAATCCTCATTTAAGGTGGAGGAAAACCGTAGTACCAGACCATCAACTGATAAAAAATAACAAATCTAAACTCCTATTAAGATAAACAAACTGTTATAAAATAGAGAAGAAGAAGAAGAGATAATTAGAGTCAATACCTTGTGTGTGTTTTATTAATGAACAAAGCCCTATATTTATAGGTAAGAATCAGGGATACAATGGTAATAATTTCTAGGGCTGCATGGGTATAATTGTCATTCACTACAAACCCTAATAAACTTTCCTTTTACAACACTCCCCCTTGAATGACACATTACAAAATATCTGCCTCGTTAAAACCTTGTTTGATAAAAACTCAATGGGACAAAAAATCAAACGAAGGAAAAAGAGTACAGTTATTTTGGAGTATTAAAAATAAATGCTGTCTCATTAAAACCTTTTTAGGAAAATCCAGTGGGATAAAACCTAAGCGAAGGAAAAAGAGTACAGCTACTCCCCCTGATGTTGATCACTGCAAATCTTTGAGTCGACGTATTCCAATCTCATAGACTAACTTCTTGAATGTAGATGTTGACAGTGCTTTTGTGAATAAATCGGCCAAATTGTCACTTGAGCGAATTTGTTGAACATCGATGTCGCCATTCTTCTGAAACTCGTGTGTATGAAAGAATTTTGGAGAAATATGCTTCGTCCTGTCACCTTTGATATAATCTGCTTTGAGTTGTGCAATACAAACTGCATTGTCTTCATACAAATTTGTTGGACTATCTTTTGTTGAAGTTAACCCACTAAAGTAGATCCCGACTTTTGAGAGTAAAATAATCCCAAGTCAATCGTACCCTTTAGGTAACGAAAAATGTGTTTAACACCATTCCAATGTCTTTGACTTGGTGTAGAGTTATATCTTGCAAGGAGATTTACAGAAAAAGTTATGTCGGGTCGAGTGTAATTTGCAAGATATGTTAATGCTCCAATTGCACTAAGATATGGTACTTCAGGACCAATAATCTTTTCTCCATCTTCAAGTGAACGAAATGGGTCATTTTTCACATCAAGTGATCGAACAATCATAGGTGATGCCAATGGATGTGCATTATCCATATAAAATCGTTTTAAAACTTTTTCTGTATATGTAGATTGATGAACAAATAATCCTTCTGGGAAGTGTTCAATTTGCAACCCGAGACAAAATTTGATTTTTCCTAAATCCTTCATCTCAAATTTATTTTTCAAATAATTAGCAGTTTCGTTGAACTCTTCAGGAGTTCAAATTAAATTTAAATCATCCACATAAACTGCTACAATTGTAAATTCAACATTTGTTTTCTTTATGAAAACATATGGACAGACATCGTCATTCTTATAGCTCTCCTTCAACAAATATTCGCTAAGACAATTATACCACATGCGTCCAGATTGTTTCAAACCATATAATGATCTTTGCAATTTAATTTGAAACATGATTCTCGGACATGCATCATTTGAGTTATGCTTTAGGCATATTAAATATTTCAGAGATAATATTAATAGTCATGTCAGATGAGTTGACTATCACGTATTTCAAATTTCATATATTGTCAAGATAACATAATATAGATTCATGATTTCATCAACGACGATCTTTGCGAAATTCACTATGTTGAGAGTCGTACATTACACATTATGACTTCATTTTTCTCATTTTCTTTTCACATAAGTATATATCTTTAGATTATTGGACTACAGGTCCAAAAACATCATGTTTCTCAAGTAAAATCAATTTAGGATTGCGTCCATTTTATTTGGCCAAACATTACTTCGATCGATATATTTTGACGCATTTATTTTGATTCACCGCGATTCATATATGATGCAGCACATCATGTACAAAATTTTCGTTTTTCGATTCTATTTCTTACTCCATAACGACATAACTTATTGAGATATATCAAATTTTCATTATTTCAGGTACCTGAACCTCTTCTGAGGTTTTATAATATGTTATGTCTAAATACTCATTAAGAGTGTATGCCTCCCTAATAAAATCATCTTTACTAATTGCTCCATTTTCGTTTGGAGGATTTTGTGATAGAATCGAATATCATCTCGCTTCACGCGTGCCATAAATTTATCAAATATAATATTAACGAATTGTCCTTCTAGGAGTCAATTCGAGTTGGAGTATTTAAAGCTGATGTGTGAGATTGTTAATCTCTTTGGTCAATACATGCATCTAAATGAATTATCTTTCGAACTTCTGGTTCGAGTGATCTTTTGCGAGAATTTAGATAATGATACATTTGTAGATTATTTTCAACTTCTTAATTCCTCCCCCTAATGCTGAAAGAATTGTCCAATCAATTTGACAATAATTTTATTTCAGCATTATAAAATATCACCTATTTGGGATAAGAGTTCAAACTATGTATTTATTCTCAGCATTCTTTATTTTTCATCTCAGTGCATTGTGGTGGGTTGATTTTGCACATACTGCACTATCAAAATAATTAGATGAAAAATTAGGCTCTGACCATAAGCCAATTGTAATAGGGAGAACTATGATGTTGGCAATGATGCGTAATAGAATTACCCAAACAAAAAGGGAAAAACACTTTGTTTTCAACTAAATTAATTGGAG
Organism: Osmanthus fragrans; assembly: GCA_019395295.1. NCBI lineage: Eukaryota > Viridiplantae > Streptophyta > Magnoliopsida > Lamiales > Oleaceae > Osmanthus > Osmanthus fragrans. The sequence continues at coordinate 592,070 of CM033346.1, forward strand.
GCATTTAACAAACAATAGTGTTAAATCACTTATCGACATCTCAACTAACATTTATTCAAATATTGAGATTTATGCCCACTAGCATTAATAAGATATAGTCTTGATTATATAATTTGAAAATTATGCTCATAACTTGAGCAATAATTTCGCAAACTTCAGGTTGCGAACACCATGCAATCATCTAATATTTGTATCAAATCTATTAGATACAAATAATGTTTAGATGGTCAACGTGGTGGGTGACGGGGCCCCATATATCACACTAATTAATTTTCAAAAATTTAGTGAATTGAATCTTATTTTAGCTTGTGGCGTTTAATGATCAATTGTCGATAAAGAGAACAAATGATATATATGAATTCATTGGATTGAAGAATCTTCTGGTTCTTCATTGAATATCCATTTGAATTTTAAATTTTGCATCATTATTGATCCAGCGATGGTCCAACTGATCATGCCAATAAAATTGAACTTCTGGTTCAATATAAGGTATATTTCAATTATTTAATTTCGAAGAATATGAATAAACATTATATAGTCATATATCATTCAAGTAGTCAAACTAATCAATATTCTCGTGACTTTAGTTATATGCTTTCCTTCAAAGATAAACACGAATTCAAAATGATATATTCTTCGAAAATGTGATACTTCGAGAACACATTACTTTTAATTATAAATTTTTCAAGAGCAATAGATCAATATTCTTCCGGAATACTGGGATTGTAGTATCATACTCTTCAAGAACAACAACATATTATTATTTGAAATAATAAATTGGATAAAAATTTACTCTTCGAGAGTAAAAATAGAATTTTTTTAATTATGCTATTTGAGAGCAAATAAAATATAACTAGAATATCAATATATAAATCCTAATGTAGAAGAATGGATACGTAAAGAAATTGAATAATTTAATTTGTGATTTCACATAGAAATCAATTAATATTCTTCTGGAATATTGAAATTGTAATATCATGCTCTTCTGGAGTAAATAATATTATTTTAGAATATCAATATAATGTTGTGCTATTTCATGAGCAACAAAATATTTGTAATGTACATATCTATAAATAACATTCTTCTGGACTATTGAATCAAAGTGTTTTGCTCTTCAGGAGCAATAACATATTATTGTTTGAAATAATAAATTGTATAAGAATTTACTTTTCGGGAGTAAATACATAATTTTTAATCAACATTTTCGAGAGCAAAGTATTATTAAATCATAAATAATAGTATGCTACTTTAGGAGCAACGAATTATTATTTAGAAAATATTAACTCTTCAGGAGTCGTGTATTATTTGTAGAAGTGAGCTTCTTCAGGAGCAATAACATTATATTCATTTATGATATCGATCTAGAAAATTTCTCAAATCATGAAATAATCTAGATCTCATAGAATTCACTATTCTAGCGCAAGTAATATTCTCTTAGATTATTAACATAATATGAAATTTAATATGCATAAATTTTGGATTCTTCAAGAATGACAAAATATTCTTCATGGACATTAATAAGTATAGATGTGCGTTTTATTTGGATAACATAATAATATGAATAGAATATAAAGTCTAATAGCCACATAAATATGGAGAAATGAAAGAAATTAAACCTGATATGTGGTATGACACGTGAAACGAATGATGGCGTTGATTTGTCACAGACGATGACTTTGATTTCTTCCCATCAATTTATCAATGATTATTGGTACATAGCCATGGTGACTACCGATTGGTGTATGCTAATGTACTTTTGATTTTTGACTTTGTAGCATGTGATTGAAAAGGTCAAGGCATAATATAACATGACAATATTTATGACATTGACATTCCATTGATTTAAGCTGCTGCCTCTGATTGTTGAAGACAAATTTATACTAGATAGGTAACGTGTAGGGGTGGCAAAATGGCTCGGTGGCTCGGGCCGTCCGGGCTCGGCCAGTGAAAAGCCCGAGCGGGGCCCGCTCGCGGCCCGGGATTCCGAGCCAAGGCTCGACGAGCTACGCTGGCCGGCTCGTATCACGGACTTTTTAGGCTCGCGATCAAAAAAATGTAAAAAAAATAGAATAATACTAAATTTTTTAAACAAAAAAATTTAAAAAATAGAAAAATACTGGCCAGCCCGAGCCGAAGCCCGGGCCGAGCCCCAAAAATTCCACCGAGCTTGGGCTCGGCTCGGGCCCGAAAAAGCCCGGATCCTCCGAGCCCGAGCCGAGAATTTTGGCCCGCGAGCCGGATCGACCCGGCTCGTTGCCATCCCTAGTTACGTGTTTTCCTTCAGGAATAAATACTAATATAAAATAATATGTTCTTCGAAATATGTGCTACTTCGGGAGCACATTGTATTTTAATATTGCTTTTTCAAGAGCAATATATCAATATTCTTCTGGAATATTAAAAATTATAATTTATGCTATTCAAGAGCAAATAATATTCTTCAGGAATATTATTTATAATGTTGTGCTACTTCAGGAGCAACAACGTGATAAATCATCAATTTAAAAGAACATCTAAAATATTTAACCAAGTTAAAGATAAAAAGAATATTTAATAATCATCATAAAGAATATAATTATTATATTGATTGATACAAACAGTTGCATGATTATGTAATGTCAAATTTATTTAAAATTTCAACAATTGCACACAACGTATAAAAATCATATATGAACTCTTGACCATAATTTCAAATATGGCAGGCATGTATTTTATTGTATAAAAAAAAGGCTCAAACTTGAGCTTTCTGACGAGAGGAAATTAAAATTTAGAAGCAAACGTAATTATTGTATTGAATTTATAAATAAAGGGTTTGCAAACTGGGCGGCCAAATTGAATTTGTAAACCATCAAATTGAGATTTTAAATAACAAAATAGTTTAAAAAGAAAAGGCAATCATTACAAAGAAGTAATGATTACATGTATTTCATTACTAAATGAAAGAAAAGGCAATCATGATCTGAAAGAAACGCGTATACCGAAAAAGAATAAGAATAAGAGACGTATGTATATGTAAAAAATTCACACGTCATCAAATTAATTTTGATACACGTGATAGATTATTATGCTTATAAAGTTTATTACTTTCTAAGAGAATCGTGCTGATAACGTGTTATAAAATAGAGAAGAAGAAGAAGAGAGAATTAGAGTCAATACCTTGTGTGTGTTTTATTAATGAACAAAGTCCTATATTTATAGGTAAGAATCAGGGATACAATGGTAATAATTTCTAGGGCTGCATGGGTATAATTGTCATTCACTACAAACCCTAATAACTTTCCTTTTACAACACAAACAAAGTAAAATAATATACCTTTTTTGACGAAGGTGTAACACTCCCAACTTATCTAAACTAATCAACCCTCAACAAAAGCCCATCAAACAGGGGCTTAGGATCTAGATTTCTTAAAATAAATTAGCAAGTCAATGGAGTTGAATGAGTCATTTGAGACATATATCATGAAGTAAAGCATACGCTTTGACCAATTCCTTGTTCCCATCTTTCACGGGTCTTATATATTTCTAGCAGAGCTTTCACAAGTCTTCTTTTGATTCTTTTACCATAATACCCTTGCGACAAGCCGACGATAGTATAGCAAAAGAAATTTATTTGACTGACTAAACCTTCTTAACGAATATATCAATCATTCATTGTAAATTCGTACATCCTGTTGAGAAAGTTGTCTGAAATGAAATATTACCATCGACTCTATATAGAAAGAAAACAATGTGATAATCCCATTTGCAAATCTGTGCCTTGGAGAAAAAAGATGTCAATAATACTTACTTTTTTTTTTTTTTATAATTAACTTCAGGGTGAAAAACAATTAAGGTTATCTTATCGGTATGGAAAACCGTTAAGTTACTGATTAACTCATCTTGAGTTCAACTGAAACTTGACTGAGCTAGTTTTTTTTTTTTTTTTTTTTTTGTCCGTATAAAGTGTAGAATATTGTTGGTATGATAAACCCTAGGTGATTATTTTTGCTCGGTTAAATTCATCAACAACCACTCAACTTTATATAATGTTTCACCATATTCACCAAATTTAAAATGGCTGATGTCCATTTTCAACAAAACCAATTGGTCGATGGCCATTGTGACTTTCTTCAATGTGAAATGAAGATAAAGGTTTCTAGCATTAAACGTTTAACTAGTGAGCTTATTGAGCAAAAGTTGACTTTACTGTAGCAAGCACTATTCACAAGTCTACTAATGAGGAAAATGCCTCGAAACATCACAAATGGGTTGCACAATCTGCATTATACAGCCACTAAACCTTGTGCTACCTGCCAATGGAGATTTTTCCTTCCATATTCCTTCACATTCTTCTCTTCCCTGTACTCACTGGATTCTGCAGTGCTACCGATACGCTGTGCTTGAACGAGACCATTACCTACGGCAAGACTCTGGTATCCTCAGGCCAAACCTTTGAATTGGGCTTCTTTTCGCCTAGTGATTCTGCAAGCAAATGGTACATGGGAATATGGTACAAGAAATTTCCAGATATCATTGTGTGGGTTGCAAACAGGGAAAATCCTTTAGGGAATTCATCTGAAGTTCTTACAATCAGCCCGGATGGTAATCTTGTTCTCCTGAATTATATAGCAGGCTTTATTGCCTGGTCATCAAATTCTTCAAAAAGTGAACCGGGGACAGTCGCACAGCTACTGGAATCTGGCAACCTTGTACTCAGGCGAAAAGATGATAACACGCAAAACTATGTATGGCAAAGCTTTGATTTCCCATCTGATACACTATTACCAGGAATGAAACTGGGGTGGAACTTGAGCACCGGCGTAAACAGGTATTTGACATCCTGGAAAGATGAAAACGACCCGTCTCCTGGAGACATTACATCCAGACTGGACAATATTGGGATGCCCCAGTCTGTTCTTCGCAAGGGATCAGAAAAAATTTCCCGGAAAGGGCCATGGAATGGAGTTCTATTTAGTGGTTCCGTTGGCTGGCGCAACAGGGTTTTCAAAAGTATTTTTGTTTATGATAATGAAGAAATATACTATATGAATGAGCTAGTTGACAATTCAATTATCATCAGGATCACTGTGAATCCATCAGGTTTAGAACAACGTTACTTACTGAAAAATGGGGAATCCTCATGGACTCTTATAGATACATCGCAGAATGATCAGTGCGATAAGTATGGATTATGTGGTGCTAATAGTATTTGTACACTAAAAAATAAACCAAACTGTGAGTGCTTATATGGATTTGTTCCTAAATCGAAGAGCGAATGGGATGTACTTAGTTGGTCCAGTGGATGTGTGAGGAGGATTCCATTGGGTTGCCAGCAAGATCCCATTAAATTTTTAAAGCTTGGAGGTGTTCAATTGCCAGATCTCCTTCAGTTTTCACTAAACAAGAGCATGACATTAAAAGATTGTCACGCAGGATGCTTGAAGAACTGCTCTTGCGTAGCTTATGCAAATTCAGATATTCGTGAAGGTGGTAGTGGGTGTTTCATGTGGTTCGGGGATTTGATTGATATCCGAGAGTATTCTCAAGAAAAACAGCAATATATCTATATACGAATGGCAGCGGCAGAACTTGGTTAGTATGACGAATTCAAATTTTTATTAAGTTTTTCTAGAATGCAGACACTTCAATTTCAGCCAGGAATCTATGATTATTTGTTTAATTCATCTTAGGACACAAAAATACTTATGTATGTTAAACAAACAGATGATCAAGCATAATATTGTCCTTAGTAGTATTGCACTTTGATGTTAATTAAAGAGAACAGTAGTACTTATATTATATAGTTATTAAGGTACATTCATATATTTAAACTCTTGACATTCAGATTTTAATAAAAAGACGAGACTGGTGCTGATCTTGGTCATATCATTAGTTTGTGGAATGCTTATCATCAGCTTCTTGATCTTTTGTCTCATCAAGAAGAGAAAAGCGAAAAGAGGTATGCAAATTTTACATATCTCATTGAAATGAGTTACTAGTTTTCGTCTGATCATCATCCAACTAATTTCTGACAGCATCTGATTACAATATGAAAGATATAGAGCTGCCAATGTTTGATCTGACTACAGTTACTAATGCAACTAAGAAGTTCTCATTAACAAATGTGATTGGTGAAGGCGGTTTTGGAATCGTTTACAAGGTAAGAAAGTCAAAGTTTTGAATGATTTTGACATTGTCGAAAGAGAGCAGTGGCCTCTTGACAGACCCTTTGAACAATGTACAGGGTACATTACCAACAGGGCAAGAAGTTGCAGTGAAGAGACTTTCAACAAATTCTGGACAAGGTCTTCAAGAGTTTAAGAGTGAAGTAATTCTGATTGCCAAACTACAACACCGGAATCTTGTCAGGCTTTTGGGATGTTGCCTTGAAGGAGATGAAAGGATGCTTATTTATGAGTATATGCCCAACAAAAGCTTGGATTACTTCATTTTCGGTCAATTTTCTTCTACCTCTCCTACCAGATGATTAATAAGATAACTTTCATAAATATGAATATTAGTTACTGTCTGTTGAGATGGATTTATATATTGCAGATCAAGATAGAAAAGCATTACTTACATGGCAGAAGCGCTTTGAAATTATTATGGGCATATCCAGAGGACTTCTTTACCTTCACCAGGATTCTAGATTAAGAATTATTCACCGAGATCTTAAGACGAGCAACATTTTGCTAGACAGTAACTTGAACTCCAAAATTTCTGATTTTGGCCTCGCAAGAACTCTTGGTGGAGATCAAATCGAAAGCAAAACTAAGAGAGTAGTCGGAACATAGTAAGAACTATATTAACCACCCTTTTAGAAAATTGACATTTCGATAGCTATGTCTGGAACCTAATTTTATGTTAGCGCAGTGGCTATATGTCGCCTGAATACGTTGTTGATGGGAAATTCTCAGTGAAATCCGACGTCTTCAGTTTTGGAGTGCTTTTACTAGAGATAATAAGTGGCAAAAAGAACCGGACTTTTCATCATTCCGAACATCATCATAATCTTTTAGGTCATGTAAGTCATATATATCAGGACCTCCGTCCTCTCTTTTCCAATATTTCTATTCAAATAATTAATTTTCATCTGTTTAAATTTCAGGTATGGTTATTGTGGAAAGAAGGCAGGGCATTTGAATTAGCAAATGACGTTGCTGAGCTATTGTTCCTTGTTGAATCTGAAGTTGTTAGATGCATTCAGATAGGCTTACTGTGTGTTCAAAAACTGCCAGAAGACAGGCCAACAATGGCATCAGTTGTTGTCATGTTGAGCAACGAGACTGTGGCATTACCACTACCTAAAGAGCCTGGGTTTTTTATGGAGAGAAATAGTGCTGAAACGGACACATTAACAAGCGAGGAAAGATGTCCCACTCAAAATGTGCTGACAATATCGGTGCTGGAAGCAAGGTAAGCTATGCATATACAATCATGAAATAATTACGACAATTTGTAAATCGAGCCATACAACATTTGAAAATATGCCATGTCAGTGCTATTGAATTGTGTTTCCAGCCCCGAGAGATTGATTACTGTTGGAATTAGTCAAGTTTGTGACACTTTTGTTGTCATCTAACTATTGTATTTTGGTTACCATTTTAGCACATGTTTTTTGATTAAGTCTAACTCTATGTAATGATGTAAAGTTAGGCTAATTTGAACCTATTACAAGTTAAGTGCATTGTTAAGTATTGTCTAGTTGTAGTAGATACTATGATTAGAAAGTACTTTTAAAGTTGTGTAAGTTTGGCTATATATATATATATATATATATATATATATATATATATATATATATATATATATATTAGCCTTGTATCTTCATCTTTATTAAGAGTGAATAGAGTAAATTTATATATTTTTTCTCTCATTTCATTGTCTTATATCGTTTTGTTGAGTATCAAACAAAACTTGTGTGTTAAAACCAATTTTTGGTGAGAAAACACTTAAATCCAATGAGTTAGTGCATATACGGTAAGCTAAGAGCTAATACGGTATGCAAAGTGTAAATCCGGTAAGTCTTTAACTCCATATACGGTAAGTTCACAAAGTCTTTCATATACGGTATGTGCATTGCATATCCGGTAAGTTCAATTAAACCCAAATCCGGTATGCGCATCCATATACGGTAAGCAAAGTTCATATACGGTAAATGCCTAAAGATCGGTATTTTCATATCCGGTAAGTCTGATTTTTCTGTTCATTTTTTCATCATCCTTGAAATCAAAATTCCAACAATGTTTAGAGCTTTCTTGATAAACCTTTTGAATCAAAAATCCAACATGGTATCAGAGCTTTATTGGTCTTAGAACAAGCAAAAAATCAGTAGCCTTTTTTGAGAGAAAATCAGTCAGCAACCTTCACTAAAATAACTGAGTGTTTGGCGAGTTTGTGAGATGGCTTCAAGTGGTTTTTCAGCACCTTTACCCTCAGCCTTCAATGGAGAAAATTATGACTTCTGGTCTGCAAAAATGAAGGCATATCTAAAGGCCTATGACTTGTGGGAAATCACAGAAACCGGTGTTGAACCACCAGCCTTAAGGGCAAATCCAACCATTGCTCAACTAAAGCAACATAGTGAGGAAGTTGCAAAGAAATACAAAGCCTTGTCATGTATTCAATCATCCATCTCAGATGTTATATTCACAATGATCATAACTTGTGAAACAGCAAAGGAAACATGTGATAGGTTGAAGTAGGAATTTCAAGGTAATGAGAGAACCAGACAGATGCAAGTTTTGAATCCAAGGAGAGAGTTTGAAACTCTAAAAATGAAGGATTTAGAATCTGTTAAAGAGTTCTCCAATAGGTTGATGAAGGTTGTAAATCACATCAGATTGTTGAGTGATGATATGCCAGATAAAAGAGTGGTGGAGAAGGTGTTAATTAGTTTGAGAGAGAAGTTTGAATCCAAGATTTCTTCATTGAAAGATTCAAGAGACTTGGCTATCATATCTTTGGCTGAGTTGATTAATGCACTTCAAGCTACTGAACAAAGGAGATTGTTCAAGCAAGAAGAAGAGCATTCTGAAAGTGTTTTGTTTGCGAAAGGAAAGTTCAAAGAAAACGAAAAGAAGGTGGAAACCAGCAAAGGAGTTGGCATAAATGGTGATTTTCCACCTTGTCCTCATTACAAAAAATAAGGCCATTCTCCAAAATGGTATTGGTATAGACCAGAGGTGAAATGCAGGTCATGTAAGGAGTTTGGTCATGTGGAGAAAGTTTGCAAAAAACAGAAGGAAAAAGAGGAGTTGCAACATGCCAAAGTAGCAGAAGATCAGCCAGAGGAGTATCTGTTTTCAGCTATAAGATTCACAGCTCCCAGGCGGTTTGAAACTTGGCTACTTGATAGTGGTTGTACTCATCACATGACTTCAAATGTAAGCATCTTTGTGGAGTTAAATAAAGCTTATAGATCAAAAGTGAAAGTGGGAAATGGAGACTATGTGGAGATGAAAAGAATTGGTAAAGTTTCAGTTCAAACACCATCAGGTATCAAATTCATTTATGATGTTTTATATGTTCCAAAAATTGATCAAAACTTGATAAGTGTTGGTCAATTGATTGAGAAGAACTACACCTTAATATTTAAGGATAGTTGTTGTACTATATTGGATACAAACAACCTTGAGTTGATGAAAATAGAAATGAGGAATAGGAGTTTCTATTTGGAATGGAAAAATGAAACTTCAACTCATAGAAACAATGGTGAGAAAACAGGAAGTTCAGAAGATGCAAATCAGTTTTCATGTTCCTTAGAAACTTCAAAGTCAGATAAGGAAAACAACAAATCTGATGTTGAACCAAAAGATGGGGAGTGTTGTGCATTGAATACACTCAGAAAGGCATTTGAAGCTGTTGGACAATTGCTTGCTGAAACTGGTAATCCAGTGATGACAATGGCAGCATTACTAGGGCGATTGGAGGAACCTAATTTAGCATTTGCATCATTTCATAGCCTTTTAAAATCACTATCTGGAAATTCCAGTAAGCAACTTGATGCTAGGCAATGTTCTCAATTGGAAGATCCACCAGACAACAATAAGAATTTAGTTAACTCAAAGGGAAAGGCAGCTGAAATGTCAAAAGATTGAAAATGTTCATGATCCAGTAATTAGTGCATTGCAAGTCAGAAAATCAGCTTGCAAACTTCATCCAAAGTAAAGGTTGAAACACTAAGAAAATGTCGTGGTGTTTCCAACAAAAATGTCAAGGAGGAATGTTGGAATTAGTCAAGTTTGTGACACTTTTGTTGTCACCTAACTATTGTATTTTGGTTACCATTTTGGCACATTTTTTTTTATTAAATCTAACTCTATGTAATGATGTAAAGTTAGGCTAGTTTGAATCTATTACAAATTAAGTGTATTGTTAAGTATTGTCTAATTGTAGTAGATAGTATGATTAAAAAGTATTTTTAAAGTTGTGTAAGTTTGACTATATATATTAGCCTTGTATCTTTATCTTTATTAAGAATGAATAGAGTAAATTTGTATATTTTTTCTCTTATTCCATTGTCTTATATCGTTTTGTTGAGTATCAAACAAAACTTGTGTGTTAACACCAATATCTGGTGAGAAAACACTTAAATCCGGTGAGTCACTGCATATACGGTAAGCTAAGAGCAAATACGATATGCAAAGTGTAAATCCGGTGAGTCATTGTATATACGATAAGCTAAGAGCAAATACGGTATGCAAAATGTAAATCCGGTAAGTGTTTAACTCCATATACGGTAAGTTCATAAAGTCATTCATATCCGGTATGTGCATTACATATCCGGTAAGTTCAATTAAACCCAAATCCGGTATGCACATCTATATACAGTAAGCAAAGTTCATATACTGTAAGTGTCTAAAAATCGGTATTTTCATATCCGGTAAGTCTGATTTTTCTGTTCCTTTTTTCATCATCCTTGAAATCAAAATTTCAACAATGTTTAGAGTTTTCTTGATAAAGCTTTTGAATAAAAAATCCAACAATTACACCAGCGGTTTAGACAATATATTGAATTTCTTAATTTTAACCAAGGTTGAGTACGTAGTGATTTATTTTTCTTGACCTCAGTTTGTGAAGCTCTAATTAATTTTTTTTTTTTTTTTTTTTTTTTTTTGTGCGTTTTGATCTGACTTGAACAGGTTCGAGCAACAATCTTGAGTAATTTATATTTTATTTATTTATTAATTTTCTAAAAGAGCTGGGTAGTGAAACACCTTTAGTAATGCAAGAGGGCAAGTCACCAGTAGAAAGGGCAAGAAGAGAAAAGGTTGGCTATACGATTCTCCATTTGATTCAAATTCCATGGCTTATCAAGGTTAACAAGTTTGACTGGCACCTTGAATAAGACAGGCATTTCTGCTGTAGAGTTATTCGGTTACACACCGGTGAAAATGATTGGACACTCTCAAATTATAAATTTCTTGTAAAATACAATCTTGTACATTGTACTAAATTTTTAAAAATGGTTAAAGACTTAACTTATAGGAAATAGCAGTGAAAGGCCAAATAATTTTGTTTGAAATGAGTAGTCATAAATCCAAAATTCATTACAACAACGTTTCTAATCTTTTGAAATCTGAGATTTAATTTACAAATGTCAAAGGTTCACAATTAAATTTTGTGACCGAAGAAAGTCCGAACAAATTCCATTTAAGATATTTTTCCAAGATCATTAAATCCATTCTGGGCGTCGACACAATATACGAACTAATAGGAAGTAGCTAGGTTGCTTTTGAAGGATGGGTTGAGCTCTGATTATTTTTCTAGGAACTACAATGAAGCTAACACTAAATATTTTCTTATTCAACCCTTTATGTTAACGATTTTACAAGCACGCTTTATTTATAGTACTAGGAATGTAATTGCCAATTCTAACTAGGCTTCTACAAATAAATAAGTGGAAATTACACCCTTCCCTACCTTAAAAATCATAAGTTCTAAAATAAGGTGGGAAGTTTAATCTTTCAAAAATCAGAAATTTTATTTAATATTTTAATTAAAATAAATATTAAAAATTATTTAATTCAACACAATATTAACCAAACTCTAGTCAATTCTAATTCATCTCTCTCTCCCGTCTCTCACTTCGTTCTCTCCGTCTCTCACTTCTCTCTTCTCCCTCACCGGCGACTACACCATCTCTCTCCCTCCCTCTTTCGCCGTCTTCGCCCATCGTCTTCGCCATATCAGGAGCTAATCATCGACGACTAGTACTTGCAGAAGCAGTGTTTACGAAGTGACCCACTGTTCTACTCTCCTCTCCGCCGTCTCTCTTCAAAAGCCGCAAGAGACCCATCGATCTGGTAGTGTTGTGGGTGTTGTGATGGTGGCGCCGAAGTTTTTGGTGGGGTGCGATCTGGTGGTTGCGGCTTGTGAAGTGGTAGTGTTGGTTGGTGGTGCCGGAGTTTTGGTGTGTGTGGTCGACAGTGATGTGTGGCGGCGACAGTGGCGCGATGATTGTGGGTTGTTGATGTTGCGAGATTTTTGCTAGATCTGGTGGTGGAGTGGGTTTTGGTGGTTACAGTGGTAGTAGAGGAGATGGTGCTAACTGTTGTGATGTTGGCTGTGAGGAAAGTGTGATTGTGACTTCCATTTGTGACTCGAAATTGGATATGTGACTTTCAATTGTGATCGTGACTTTTAATTGTGACCAATAATTTGATAAGTTGTGACTGAAAATTAATCTGTGACTTGTTGTGACCTATAAATAAATTGTGACGAGTAAATTTTTGATATATGACCAATGGAACAAATTGTGACTCGTAAAATTTTTGAATTGTGACCTCAGAAATGAATTTTGACCTATTGAAAGTTTGATCCATGACCTCGAAAATGATTTGTAACCTATAAATTTTTCATATGTGACCAAGGATAAAATTGTGATCTTTAAAATTTTTGAAATGTGACCGTAAAAAAATTTGTGACATTTAAATTTTTTGATTTGTGACCGAAAAGTAATATGTAACTAATTAAATTGTGAATCTGTGACCGATGAACAAATTGTGACCTATAAATTTTTTGAATTGTGACGTAAAATAATTTTTAACATTTAAATTTTTTGATTTGTGATCGAAAATAATATGTGACTAACTAAATTGTGAATTTGTGATCAAATTATATAGATTTGTGACCTTAATATATTTAATTAATTAAATATATAATTAATTAATTAAATTATAAATAAAAATTAACAAAAAACTGATTTTTGAAAGTTGAAATTTATTTTCTTATTATTGAATTGAATCAAAGTTATATTCTTATTTATGAAAATTTCCCAATAAATAATAATCCTATATTATCCAGGACAACTCAACTTATTTAGAAGATTTTCCTTATTATATGAAAATCATTCACAAGGCAATATGTGCACAATTTTTTTTTTTTTTTTTTTTTTTTAAGTCTTGCTTCTAGCACACTCATCGTCACCGAATTATATTGCCAAACTTCAAAGCCGAAATCTTGTCGGGCTTTGGGCCGTTGCCTTGACGGAGATGAAAGGATGCTAATCTAAGATTACATGCCCAACAAAAGCTTGAATTATTTCATTTTTGGTCAATCTGCTCCTCTTCTCTCCTATCTGATGAGTCAATGACTCGTAAGATTACTTTTATAATGCGATAATAATGTGATTTGATATGAATAAAGGTAATTAATGTATTTCAGATCAAATAAAGGTAATTAATGTATTTCAGATCAGTGTAGAAAATCATTACTTACATGGCAAAGGCCAATGGAGATTGTTATGGGCATTTCGAGAGGAATTCTTTACCTTTAATGGCACTCTATTCTGACAATTATTCATGTAGATCTCAAGAATAGCAACATTTTTGAAAGAACTCTCTCTTATCTCTTCATACACAATAATATAATCAAATTCATTAAGAATAAGAGGCCAATTCATTACTTTTGAGAGAGAAAATCGAGCTCTTGCAAGGAATTTAAGCCAATTACATCTAGATTTTGAAAAGGTCAATTTGGAAATTGAAGATCTAGATATCTTGCATTATTTCATGATTCGGGTGATGATTTTCCATTATTCTTCTTGTAATTTATTTAAGAACATGTCAGGCTAGATTCGTTTTTGTATTGGATGAAGATGAACCCTATTGTTTTATTTATTTTAATTCTAGATTAGTAATTTAATTTATTTCTTGATTTTTTTATTAACTTCGCATACACATTGTATTATTTAATTATCTGATCACCAATTAGATAATTAATTGCTTATTGTAGTGTTGGAAGACTCATAATAAGTTTAGAGCGCAATAAAATTAACATATGTGCAATTGATGTTAGAAATAACATCTATCACGTGTGCAATTATATTGATAATCTGAAATTTAGGGTGTGTTTGACAACATTTAAAAGTTTTAAATTGTTTGCTACAGTATGATTCTCCATCATACATTTACACAATAAAATATTCTACACACAAACCAATAAAACTTATTTACTTTTTAACCACACATTCTCCAAAAAATACTATTCAAAATTCTTTAATTTCCTAAATAATGGGTGTCAAACAGGGGCTTAATGTGTTCTAAACATTTGAATTTGGGCTAGGAATAGACTTGGGTTGTGATTAGGATATAGTTAATTTATCTTGAAAAAGAAAGTTAAATACATTGACTTTATCAATTATCAAGAACGCATGAATATGATTAAACTATATAATTAAGAATTGAAATAGCAATAGGTGAATTTGAAATCCAATACAATCATCCATAATTTGAAAAAAAAAAAATCAAACTTTTTCATATTTCCGAGATTAATTTAGCATAAATAAAATCAAAATCTCTTTTGTTTATATAATTCGATTTCTATACACAATTAATAAACTTGAATTGAAATTTATTCATCGTGGGACAATAAATCTCAGCTCACTTACAGCCTGTTTGTTAGGCATTTTTACACGAAATATAGAAAAATTCTTACCGTTGAAGGGTGGGGCAGTCGAAAATTTTGACCAATATGTGAGAGAGTGGGGCCCACTGATTTGAAAAAAAGGGTACAATTTTTCATTTTTTTCATGTAAAAATGCCTACCAAACAGGCTGTTAATCTATTATTTGTCAAAGATCTCATACGGTTGCAGAAATAAATTGTCCTTGACTATTACTCATTGAATATTAACTAAAAACATACGCCATTTTCCTTGACTATTCTAACAAAATACTTTTTCATTAGCATTTTTATGAGACAGTTATTCAAACATTAATTTAATCTCAGCCAGATTCTTACATTTTCAAAAGCCTGTGGATGGAGTCTGTTCTACTAGTCTTGCTCTTTTACTCGCTCATTACTATATCACATTTACATTTCTGCAGTGCGGTTGATATTATACAGCCAAACAAAGGTATTGCTTTCACTAGTTTAATTAATAAATTAGGGATTAGTTATAAAAATTACAATAACTTGTATACTATTCAATTAAAGTTGCAATTAATTTTAACTCGATTAAATACATAGTTCTCGTGGATTCGACACTTAATTCACTACTTTATTACTTGTTTACGATCACGTTCACTTGTGGGAAATCAAACAATCAGTGGGTTAGCCCGGACCAGCCATGTCGATTTTGTACATGGGTCCAATAGTTAATCGTAAACTCGGGTAAATTATATTTTTTTTAAAAATAAAATAAAGTTGAAGAGGAGAGTGAGCCAATCGTTGTTCTTCCTCATTGAAGAGTGCCTTATTTAAGATGGACTTACCATTTATCACATATATGCCAATGACTTGAAAGTTCGCCTTTATTAAGTTGTCAACCTTTATTTTACATCCAAATTACAAGGAAAAAGAAGTATGGACCCTTTCATATTCGGGACTGAGTGGGCAGGAGATATCTTGTCCACCCGATGAGGTGACAAGATTCAATCCTACTTTCACATTTGTATAAGAAAATCAACATTGTCTGCTAAGATATGCCATGGTGTGTTGGTCCACAATTACTTAACCTCTACGGCTCTATCAATGTCTCTTTACCAACAACCAAATCTTGTATAATTTTAGTCCACATATATTTAATGTCACTATTTTTTTTTTTTTTTTCCAATTAGAAAACTATTGGCAGGCATTGAAAACTTATAAATAAGTAATTTAATGGTGCGTTTGATTGTCAATATTTTTCATGAAAATTATGTTTTTCCACATAATTTCCTTTTTTGCTGTTTGATTGACATTTTTTCTGTGGAAAATATTTTCTTTAGGTATGGTTGGTTTTTATTTTTCAGATAATTCCCCCCCTCTCTCTCTCTACTAACAAAAAAGGATATGTGCAAATTGAATCGCTTAAAATTTATTTATTTTTCTTGTAAATTTCATGCTCGCAATTAAACGCATTTTAATTGAAATAAAATCAATGTTAATGAAAATTGATTAGACTTCTCAATAATGCCTTTTTCCTGTTGGACCGAGTTTGTTTTATAAAAGTCAATCTCATGTCTTGAAATCTATAAAGATTTGAATATTAAATGCAACCATCATTTGAAATGAAAATACAATGAAGAAAGGAAAGTTCAATAAAAGGATTTGGGAATTTTTCTTTTCTTATTAAATTTTGTGTGCATTACAAATAATAGATGATGCAACCATACGGCAATTGAATTGCTTAAAATTTATTTTCTTTTCATGTAAATTTCATACTCGCAATCAAATGCATCCTAATTGAAATAAAATCAATGTTAATGAAAATTGATTAGACTTCTCAATAATGCCTTTTTTTTTTTTTTCTTTTTTTCTTTTTTTCCGTTGCACCAAGTTTGTTTTATAAAAGTCAATCTCGTATCTTGAAATATATAAAGATTTGAATATTAAATGCAGCCATCATCTGAAATGAAAATACAATGAAGAAAGGAAAAATGAAGTTCACTAATAAGATTTGGGAATTTTTTCCCCCTATTAAATTTTGTATACGTTACAAATGACAGATGAAGCATCCATATGGAAATTAGTCAATTACCAATTATTTTGGCAGTTTTAGATTTTAGTATTATATGATAGTTTTAGATTTTTTTTCTTTGATTAAAATTACATAGTTTTTTAATTAATGATAATTGAATTTTTCCTTATTGTTTGAGTCTTAAAAAATGAGAATTAATGAAATGAAAAATGTGAAAATTGGTTCAAATAGCATATTTCATAATACATTTTGCAGTTTTAGCCTTTGATAAGAATAAAAAATTTTAAATATATATTTTAAATTAAATTTATTAAACTATCTAAATTACCATCATTCATTCACCACGGAGAATTTTCACTTTCCCTATCCTAAATTGATTGAAACCCTTTCAACTCAGAATCCCTCTCTTTTTTCTTGAACATCACCATTGTTTCTTCCCATTTTAAATGCCTATTCTTCTGTATCTTCTTCCTTTAATCAAGTTAGTGTATAATTATTCTTCCATTTTGAGCGCTACCACCACAGGGGAACAGCCACTTAACCACCTTGAACAGCTCCATCGCGAACAACCTCCAGCGCAAACAAATATAATATCCAGTGAGCTTTGACTATAAGAAGTCGAAGGATGTAATATCCTACAAGTTTTTTTCTATTTTTTTTTTTATCTTTGTCACTACTAGTTTGTTGCTATAGTTCTAGTATAATTTTACAAATCCTGCGAGGTTCTCTTAATGGTAACCTGCAATCTATTTAACATTGGACCCGGCCATTTATGTAATTCTGGAAATGTCACCTCTCCATTATCTATTTTTGTAAATGGATTGAACTAGGTATTGCTTAGCATTATTGTAGATTCTTTATATTTGTTCATTGATTACATAACATGATAGTTTTATGTTTTTTATTTCAGAAATGGAACACTCATTTGAGTGATAGACTTAAAGGCAGATCTTCACATAAGTGTTTCCTTCAAAAAAAGGAAAATGTTTGTTATGCATTTTGATCGATAACAGTTTTGGGTGTCGGGGTGAGCGTGGTCTCGATTTCACTCTAAAACCAAACGATCTATCATAGAACATTTTAATGAAAACTACATTCATTCATTTACATAAGCATACAAATTAACATAAAGTTGAAAGAACACAAAAATAAGTGAATCAATACCCAATCATTTCTCTGGGTGTCGATTTTATTCCAAAACTAGTCGATCATATCATGAAACATTTTAGAAGACTTGTAAAAGTTAAACAGCATAATTTGTTAAGTATCTTATCTCATAATTGAATTTTAACAAAAATTGAGTCACTTACCTTCATTTGCTGTAAATTCTAGTGTAGTTTACTCATGGAACAATAATGTTGGTCACTATGTGTGAATTTTGTATTGATCATGTGTTCAAATATGGTGAAAACTTGCATTCCTTCATTGTCATGTGGATACAGGTAAACATAAAGTCAAATGGATACAAAATTAGTTAAAATGACACCTAGTTTTTTAAAACGACAATACGCCGTTTCGGTTCTCCGTGTCTCGAGATTTCAATTTCACTCCAAAACTATGTAATATCTTAGAAGACTTGTACAAGTTAAACGAGCGAATTTGTTAAGTACCTTATCTTATAATTAGAATATAATGAAATTTAAGTTACATGTTTTTATTCATAGTGAAATCTAGTATAGTTTACTCATAGAACAATAGTGTTAGTCACTATCATATGAACTTTGTATCGATCGTAGTATCCAAAGGCAGTGAAATCTTACATTAGAAAAATCTAAGAGAAATTATACAAGTTAAACACGCTAATTTGTTGAGCATATTGTCTTATAATTGGAGTATCATAGAATTCGAATAATTTACATTCGTTCATAGTGAAATCTAGTGTAGTTTACTCACGAAATAATATTGTTGGTCACTATTTCGTTAACTTTTGTTGTGAATTTGGTATCTAAATGTAATGAAAACTTGCATTCGTTTATTTTCATGTGGATATGAATGAACATAAAGTGAAACAAATACAAAATAGTTAAAACGGGACCCAACCATTTAAAACAACGGCATCCTGCTTTGGGTCACAGGGTCACGATTTCACTCCAAAACTAATCGATTAGATAAGATAATTTTTGAGTATCTTGTCTCAAAAATGGAAATATAATCGTATTTGAGTTACTTACCTTAAATTCGTAGTTAAGTATAGTGTACTTTACTCACGAAATAGTAGTGTTCATCATTATTGCATAAACTTTGTATTGACACTGGTGTAATGAAAACTTGCATTCGGTCATTTTCATGTAGATATGAGTGAAAATAAAATGAAACAGATATGAAATTAGTTGAAATGACACCTAATCATTTAAAACGGCAGCATTCCATTAGAGTTATGGGATCTCGATTTTACTCTAAATATAGTTAAAATTTCTCTATGTTAACTTTCATGTGTATACGAAAGAATAAGTGAAATGAAAACGAAATTAGTTAACATGTCATTGAACCATTTATAACAACATGATGCCGTTTTGGGTCACGAACTCTCATTTTCACTTCAAATATAGTTAAAACTTGTTTTATTTAATTCTTATGTGGATACAAGTGAACATAAAGTGATACGAACAAAAAATTAGTTAAAATGACATTTAGTCGTTTAAAAAGACAGGATGCCGTTTTGTCATTGGTTTTAAATTGGATATGAAAAGTGAGAATGAAAGTAGAGATTTATGTTTGGAGATTTGGTTTATCTTGATTTCAGAGTGGGCATTTTAGACATTTCAAATGAAGGGTATTTAAGACTTTAGTACATGATATAATAGTTTTTTTTTTATTTTTTATAATGTAGTAATTATTTTTTTTTAAAAATCGTCAAATTCTTATTTTCAACCTTCCATTAATTGGTACATTTAGTCCTTAATGATAATTTATATCAAAATTTTCTATTTCAATGTTTTGAAACGTGAGAAAAATACTTTTTCCGTACTTTTTTTATTAATTTTTTTTTTTAATATGATGAAAAATAAGTTGTTATATGCAATTTCAATGTATTTTTTGGACACAAATTGTTATCAAGTACAAATATGTTAACTAATGGAAGGTTTGATGACAAGAATGTCGTGAAAATTTGTTAGGTACATAAATGCTATAATGAGTTAAGATTGAGAACTTTAAACGTAATTAAAATGTGGTGCAAGAAATAAAAATTGTAACATGAATATAATTACTCTTTTATCATATAAATTACTTCGTGTAGACTATTTACCAAAAATCATTATTGACTAGATTTTCTAAGAAAATTCCTCATGAAGAATTGAGTATTCTCAATTATTATCCAATTATTTTGTATTTTGCGAAATCGATGAGTTCCTAATGCCTATGTGGCATTCATGAGTGAATCAACAGGAATTAGAAAGTGATTTGTGATTTGTGATTTTCATTATTGCATACACGCTATTTTACATTAAGACCCTAACTATTGTATTTAGGGTATTAAGGTAAAAGAAAAGTCAAAAACTTATAATGGAAGACGTGTATGAAAGAAATTTCAAGGAAACAACAGGATGCGCAGCAAATAGCTTTCATATGATAAGAAACACAGTTTTTCCATTTGTAGAGAAATTGTTTCACAGAAATCATACAGAACACTCATGGAGTACTGGATCCCATGTGAAAAAAATAGTGAAAAAAAAAAAAAAAAAAAATCACCCTCCGCCGGCAGCCCGGCTGTGTGTGTTTTGTAGAGGTTCTGTGAACCCCTCCTCCGTACACACTGCAACCTTCTAAGAAACAGCATTACGTAAAGAACCCTCCAAAGAAAGTTGGGTCAAGAAAATACATTTCATTAGAGCTCCTTCGACTTTCTATTAATAAGCTCTCTAGATCTCTCCAAAAATTATAAGTTACTTATAAATTATAATAAATAAATATTAATGAACTTTTTTTAATTCCATCAGGAACTGCATCATTCCTGGGAATCCCGGTTCACTCGTTTTATGTGTGGAGGGCGAATATCTTTAGTTGATATTGACATTATTTGTTAATTGTCTACCGTCTTTAGTTTGCATTTTCATTTTTTCAAGTTTCTGCCAATAAATAACAAATTCACCTTTTTCTAATTCAATCATGAAATTCTATATAAACAGCATCTCACGAATTGACGAATTACTTGACTAACTTAACTCTAATATACAGATTCTTTTGTAATTTGACACCAGCTTAATTATAATCTAACTTGAAGCTTGCACGATAAGCAATATTTATTTTCTACTTTCTAGTTAGAATTTTTTTCTGAAGATTTTATTGATTTAATACATGGACTTATAAGAAATTATATTTTTATACACTTAATATCAGTAACCAACAACAAAATGACAAACTGAAAGCTATTCTTACTTCTTAGTTATATTTCACCTGAATTTAGGGAATCGAACAAAAAAATTTCGGTTATTTAGTAAATGGAATCGTCGGGTCCAAATATAATTATGGACCTGTTTGGGTTCAGTTCGGTTCGGTTCCATTCAGTTCCGTTCGTATTTGTACCATAATTAAAAATTATAATATTTATAATAAAAATAACTAATAGCACGTTCAATCTTAATTTTACAAATTAACGTAGTTCAATTTAATAACATATAACTAACAAGTTGTACAATAAAATTAATTTACAAATATATACAAATACCAAAAAGTAGATATTAATACTAAAACATCGATGATCCATATCAATAATTTATTTGTTTCAAACATTCAAATCTACATAAAATAAAGAAATAAAAATTAAAAGTCATAGAGATAAAAATATTTAAAAGTATTGTTAATGGGCCAAAAAATTAAAACAAAAAAATTGAAAAAAATTTGTTAATTTATTTAGAAAAAGTTAAATAATTTGATTTATATAATATAAAAAAATTCAAAAGTTTCAGTTCTTGTTCGATTCTTCGATTCTTGGTCTAAAATCGAGAATCGAACTGAACTCGTCAGTTTTAGATTCGGGTACCCGTTCGAGTATTTAATTTCAGAAGAACAGCTCTATTTGGTTCGAGACTTTTGTCCAACCCTACTTAAATTCACCTTTTTTAATTGCTTTTAAATTATTATTGACATTTGACTTATTCAGAGACAAACATGCTTTGTTCTTGGTGAACAAGCTTGTTCTCTCTTCTTGATTAAATTTTTTGCAGATTGTGAAACTGGATAAAGTTTATCATGGCTGTTTTAAAATACTATTTTCAAAGGTAGTGTACAGTCCAAGCATATATTTGGGAGAGAAGTTCTTCACGTACAGGGGGGTACAGGCAATAACCAGGGCTCTCACATTGTGGGGGCCCGCCACAGTTTTTTTTTTTATTCATTGGGGGGTGCGCTACAGTGAGTTGACTTGTAGCGCACCTGTAGCCCCCCTATACGTATAGACAAAATCTATTTGGGAAGGGTTGAAAATAAGTAATGAATAAGTTGATAGTATTTGTAGGTCTATGAAATGTGTAGATAAAAAGTAACTTGACCAATAGTGTTTATAAACACTTCCGGACAAAATCATACAGCCATTTCCTCCACCACATGCTAATGGGGGCATTCCCTTCAATCTTTTTTCACATTCTTTTCTTGTCTTTACTCTTGGATTTCTGCAGTGCTGTTGATATTTTGACCTCAAATGCAACCATAACTGGCAGTGAGACTCTGGTGACCAAAGCTTTGAATTGGGCTTCTTTTCCCCCAGTATTTCAGGCAGATGGTACATAGGCATATGGTACAAGAAATTCCCAGATATCATTGTGTGGGTTGCAAACAGGGAAAATCCATTAGGGAATTCAACAGGAGTTCTAACAATCAGCTCTGATGGTGATCTGTTTCTCCTGAATGGTACAAGAGGCGTTGTCTGGTCATCAAATTCTTCAGGAAGAGTGCAAGGGTCGGTTGTAGAGCTATTGGAATCTGGGAACCTTGTTCTCAGAAGAAAGGATGATAATACAGAAAGATATATATGGCAAAGCTTTGATTACCCAGCTGGTACGCTTTTACCAGGCATGAAGATGGGATGGAACTTGGCCACAGGCATAAATAAGTACTTGAGATCATGGAAAGACGATAATGACCCTTCTCCTGGAGAAATCACTTACAGAATTGACAATTTTGGGATGCCTCAATTTGTTCTTCGCAGGGGATTAGAAAAGATTTTTCGGGTTGGGACATGGAATGGAGTTCGATTTAGTGGTTCCGTTATTATTTGAAATACAACTTTCAAACCCAAGTTCATTTATGAAGATAAAGACCTGTACTATATGTATGAGTTCGGTGACAATTCAGTTATCACCAGACTTTCCGTAAATCAATCAAGTTTAGCTCAACGTTTTGTACTTAACAAACGGGATTCCTCTTGGACCCCAATGTTTACATCACAAAATGATCAGTGCGATGGCTATGGATTTTGCGGTGCTAATTCCATTTGTAAAATCAGTCGCAGACCAATTTGTGAGTGTTTGTATGGATTTGTTCCCAAATCGCAGATAGAATTGGATTTACTTGTTTGGTCCAGTGGATGTGTGAGGAGGACCCCATTGGATTGCCAACACTATTCCACTGGATTTATAAAGCTTGGAGGCGTGCAATTGCCAAATCTTGTGCAGTTTTCACTAAACAAGAGCATGACTCTAAAAGAATGTAAGGCAAAATGCTTGAAGAATTGATCTTGCGTAGCTTATGCAAATTCACATGAAAATCTTATAATTGTCACACGTTTACCACCACAGGTGTGCAAACAATTTGGCCAAATATTAACCTTCCTTTAGGCCGGCTAATATCCGCATGAACAAACATACACACAAATTTTTTCTAATATTCTTAGCTAATTAATTTCCACAACAGATGTTGCTTTGGCAACATATTACTTCAATCAATTGACTTTGAAATATTATATATTCAAATGAGTCATTTATACCAAAATTTGAAAAGCAGAATACTTAATTTTATTTATCTTGAAACTTTAGGGACCTTATGGTTAATAATTCAGAACTTTGGGGGATTGAAAATTAATTATTGAAAACTTTAGGAATCAAAAATTGATTATTAAAAACTTTAGGGATCCAAAAATTAATTATGAACTTTCAAGGGCTTAATTACAAAATTCAGAACTCTAATGACCCAAATTAATTAATTTTCAAACTTTAGGGACTGAATTATTAAATTCGAAACTTTACAAGGCCCAATTGGATAAATTTTAACCTTAGGGGGGCTAAATAACCAAAGTTTAAAACTTAAGGGACTGAATTTTAAAATTAGAAAACATAACCCTAATTTTAAATTGCAAACAAGTCCTTCAAATCATCCAATTTTCACGTCAAGCCCCCACCCGCAAAAAATTCACCCATCCGAAATCGCCAAATCTGTAGATTGAAGTGCCCAGGATATACATACAAGGCAACATGCAAAAGTTGACTTCATATTGAATTCATATTCAATAATTTAAATTCTATCAAAGATTCAAAAGGCAGCCACAATATTTGACTATATAAATTGAATTCATATACAATACTTTTAATTCTCTCAAATGAAAAGCAATCAACTTCATATGGCAGTCACATTAATCCATTAATTAATTGGCAAAATAAAATATAACATCCGTAATTTTTGACTTTTAAGCTCCTCAAGCTTGATCCATTATTTACAGAAATCAGATCTACTACAAATAATACGAAGGTAGATCAATTAACCCAAAATAATTCTCAAAAATTTCAACAATGAAGTGGCTCTGATACCACTTGTTAGATTTATGTATTAAACCATCTATGTTGAAATCAATGAGAATAATATATGAGCGGAAGCGTACCTTGATCCATGTGTTTGATTTTTTGAGTGAGTTAAGATCTTCCACAGCCAAATGTCTTTAGTGTTCGATTGATTTCTCTCTGAGATGGATGCAGTAGAGAATACAAGAACAATTGATAATTTGGTTTGGGGACCATAACCCCATAATATTTCTTTAAGTACTAGTCGATTAAGTTTCTATCAACCCTAATGGATTAGAGCTTGGTCTCTACACATTGCAAAATCCATACCATTTAAATGTTTCTAGGGCCCAATAATTTGATCACTTGATTGACTCTAAGAATATAAGATAGCCCAATACAATTATATTTAACCATATAGTCCACATAAGAAATTAAATCCAACACAAACTGAAAGCAAAATAGAGCGAGTTGTTGGAACATAGTAAGTGCCACATTAACGAGTATTTTAGAATCCCTAAATCCAAGAATACCGTTTGAAGATGTGCAATGAGTATAATGCAACACTAGATAATATGCGTGTAAAACGAAACTTCCCTCCTCTCTTGTCCAGATTTTCTATAAAATGCTTAACTTGATTCTAGCTATATTTTAGGCACGGTTATTGTGGAATAAAGGTCAGGCATTGGACATTTATAAGCAATCTTTTGTAAGTGCTTCGATTTATTCCTGTGGGTATATCGTGTGTTCTTTGATTAAAATTACATTTATCGCAGAAGTTTGCATGCAGTAATACTAATGATTTTTTTTTTTTTTTTATTTATCAGAAACACCAGCAACCTCGACCTAGACCCAATATGGGGTTAGGATACCCCTGTCCACGATTTATTGATTGAATCAAAGTACAAGCGGGGGACATCCACAGAATTTTGCATGTTGTAATATTAATGGTTCGATTCCCTTTGTGGCCTGAAAACTGCCGAGCGTTTCAAAGTGATTTTTATTTCTGAGCGATTGAAACCAAATTGCTTTAACACTTTCAACTTAATTTTTTAACGTATTTGTGATAATGGCTTAAGTCTTATACATTTCACATTATCGTAATTGCTTTGCAAAAGATGAAAACAATATGTAGGGTGTGTTTGAGCCCAATTTTGGGGGAAAATATAATAGTAATTTTTTAAAGAATGTGTAGTTAAAAAATAGTGAGAAATTGTGGGTTTAAGTCTAAAATTATTTTATTGAGAAAATACATGATTGAAAATGAGTTTAGGAAAAAATGAGGGGGCGTTCTCTTCGTATTTCAATTTTATGTTTTGAGTTTTGAATTCGTTTTGTGTTTTGGGTGTCCATTTTGAGATTGTTGAAAATTCGTTATTTTTGTCGTTTTGAAAAAATATTTCTCAACCCGTGTTTTTGAGTTTTGACAGATTTGTGAAGAAAACAGCCAAAACGTAAAAAAATTGTTTTCTATTTTCTTCACAAAATTTTTAGCCGTGGGAAAGATAACGCGTTTTCAATGTTTTGGAAAATCGAAAACAGAAAACGGCCCGAAAACAGCAAAGAGAACGCCCTTGAGTTTTTTTTTTTGAGAATTTTTCTTTATTATTTATTAATATAATATAATTAATAAAAAAACATTGGGGCAAGATGTGACGTTAAGCAATTGCCCATCTCGTATATGGTCAAGGCTGACACTAATTATCACCCCTTAATAAATTGATTTCCTAGGAATATAGCATCCCATATATGTTTTAAATATCATTAAAATTGCTTTCTCGCCTATGATCAAGGTTGGCATTAATTATTACCCCTTAATAAATTGATTTCCTAGGAATATAACATCCCATATATGTTTTAAATATCATACAGCTGTTCACAGTAATCTAGATTAGGCCTTGAAAAATCACACAGGCAGTGGATTTTTCTCTGTTGGCTGAATTTTCAATCATAAAGAAACTTTTGATATAGGACCACCATCTTCTTGGAAAATGAATCAAGAGTTGTCTTGTGCGTTTTACGGTCGACTAAATGCACCCATTGGGGATTCTTAAGCTTCTCAAAAGTGAATCTTGATAAGTGATATGAATACTAATAGGTTTATATTCAGTTTGATTCACGTACTTTGTTCGTTACTGAAAATATTGGCTTTGACCGACAATATCATTACATCAAAATCTCTCAATGATGGTGAAACACTGGTTTCAGAAGGGGGGAGTTTTGAACTGGGTTTTTTCAGTCCAGGTAATTCCAAGAATCGGTACTTGGGAATTTGGTACAAGAACGTCCCAATAAGAACTGTTGTTTGGGTTGCAAATAGACAGAACCCTATAAAAGATTTGTCTGGCACCCTGATGATCAATAGCACTGGTAGTCTTGTACTTTCAAGTGGGAACAACAGTGATGTTTGGTCAACAAAACCATCGAAGGGCGCACAGGATCCAATATTACAGCTTTTAGATTCGGGAAATCTTGTCGTGAGAGATAACTTAGTTGGAAAAATGGATGTTTATCTGTGGCAGAGCTATGATTATCCATCTGATACTTTGTTACCCGATATGAAGCTCGGGTGGGACTTGCGAACTGGTCTTAATAGGAGAATATCGTCTTGGAAGAATTCTGATGATCCATCTCCTGGTATGCTTAGCGATGGGGTAGAACTTGCTGAATATCCTCAGATGGTTATGCGGAAGGGATCAGAAAAGTTCTTTCGAAGTGGTTCTTGGAATGGCCTGCAATTTAGCGGTGCTCCTGAATTAAGGCTCAACCCAGTATTTGAATTTAAGTTCGAGTTTAACCAGGAGGAGGTTTACTACATGTACCAGCTCAAGAACAAATCTGTAATCTCGAGGCTTGTTTTGAATGAAACCACATCTACACGTCAACGATATGTATGGGTGGAAGCAGATCAATCTTGGAAGCTTTATTCGGAAATACCTCGAGACTATTGTGACGATTATGATCTATGTGGCGGAAATGGAATATGTTCCATCAGTCATTCACCAGTTTGCAGATGTTTGAAAGGTTTTAAACCAAAGTCAGCCCAAAGCTGGAACTCAATAGACTGGTCACTTGGATGCATCCGCAATGAGACTCTAGACTGCCACAGGAAACATGATTTTATAAAATTGTCAGGCTTGAAACTGCCTGATACTCCAGATTCTTGGGTAAACACGAGTCTGAATCTTGAGGAATGCAGGGAGAAATGCTTGAAAAATTGTTCTTGCATTGCTTACGCAAACTCAGATATTAGCCAACGAGGCAGAGGATGTATCCTTTGGTTTAACAATTTGGTTGATTTAAGAGAGTTTCCCGATGGTGGGCAAGATCTTTATATAAGAATGCCAGCTTCAAACAGAGGTATGTCATTCATTCTTGGCTGCAGTGGCTTGGTAAAGTTTATGTGATGTTAACTTGCATTTCTCGGTTATTTTGCTGAAAAAATATGCGCCTTTTTAACAGCTAACAGGCCTCTGGTGAAAATAATAGTGGTGATTGTAGCTACCATTGCTGGGTTATGTGGAGTGCTTCTTGTGAGTTACTGTATTTGCAAGGGAAAGATGAAATCTAAAGGTAAACTTTTGAGATTCGCTAACCCTGTTAGGATTTGAGGGTCCATCTTAAAAGGTCAACATTATTAAGAGGAGTAGCCCCAAATTCTTTATATGTTGATCTATATTTTTATCCACAGCCAATGTGAGATTCTAATATGCCCCCACACGCACAGCATGGACCATGTCAAACAATTGTGAATAAGTCGATATTGGAGGCACCCAACATTGCAAAACTGAGTCTGCTCTAGGGATGGCAACGGGGCGGGTCGGCCTTTCCCACCCCCGACCCGTTGGGTAATTTCCCACCCCATACCCGCCCCATTACTCGTTTAGGGTGGGTGGGTGGGTGGGTGGGTGGGGTCGGGGCGGGTAGGGATTCCTACCACGTTTATTATCATTTTTTTATTAATATAATAAGGGTGTTTGAAAAACAAAAGCTCTTTTTGTACAATCCAAAGTTTCAGAAAAAAGAACAAAAAAAGAAATGACAGAAAAAAAACAAAATGATCAAATAGACGTGATAATTAAATAAAGAGTAATACAACGTTTACTAAAAAAGTTTAATGAATCTTTAAATATAAATAAATGACCAAGAATATAAGATGAAAATTCAAGGAAGAAGTAATTTTTATAATTAGTTTGGATTGTAGATTGAAATGGTGTTCTCTCTCGAGAGAAAAGCAGATGAAATCCTGAAACATTCACAAAGTAAATTAAATAATAAAATGCTAAAATAAAAGTTAAAAATGTAAAGTTTTGCGAGGTGAGGTGAGGTGAGGTGAGGTGAGGTGAGGCGGGGCGGGGCGGGGCGGGGCGGGGCGGGAACCTTAATACCCGTCCCCGCCCGTACCCGCTTCGGGTCGACGTTCTCTAATCCGCCCCCGTCCCGAATACCCGATTAAGCGGGTAATGCCCGCCCCATTCGGGGCGGGACCCCGTGGGTATCGGGTTTGATGAGTTTTTTGCCATCCCTAGTATGCTCTGATACCATGTTAGGATTTGAGAATCCATCTTAAAAGATCAACCTTATTAAGAGGAGTAGTCCCAAATCCTTTATATATTGATCTATATTTTTATCCACAGTCAATGTGGGATTCTAATAAACCCTTTGAAATGCAATGCAGGATTTAGTTATAAAATAAATCGGATGATAAAATGAAAATTTCTTTAGTCATATTAAGACTGTGTTCTATCTTAAAATGTCAACTTTGATGAGATGAGCAAAACAAGCCCTTGTATGTTTTTTGAGATGGTAGCTCGCTTGAGTAAATTAATCTTAATATCTGTGCACTCGATTGGCTTAATGGACCCTCATACCATATTTATACCAATCCCCAACTATATTATGTAAACAGCGGAAACTGGAGGACACGACACTGATGCAGGGCGAGAAGAAGATATGGATCTACCCTTATTTAACTTGGCTACAATATCTCTGGCCACTCAGAATTTTTCTGTAAACATGAAACTCGGCGAAGGAGGGTTCGGACCTGTCTACAAGGTTAGCTGAACATGATTCCAAGACGAATACTAGCCTTTTATTGAACTTAGTAAATAGTTAGAGTAGAGAAGAAATTTAATTTTCTAGGAGAATCCTTATGTTTTCCAACAATTCATAACTTTTAGGGCACGCTAGAAGATGGGAAAAACATTGCCGTGAAGACACTGTCAAAGTATTCTGGACAAGGACTAAACGAGTTCACGAATGAAGTTAAACTGATAGCCAAACTACAACACAGAAATCTTGTAAAGCTTCTTGGTTGTTGCATTGAAGACGAAGAAAAAATATTGATTTACGAATACATGCCCAATGGAAGTCTTGACTCGTTTATTTTTGGTTTGTATTCTGATAAGATTCTTCTGCAATCTACTTAAACTAATGCATATTAATAATTTTTTAAAAAGATACTTAGATATCATTCATTTTTTTTATTTTTTTATTTTTAAAATTAAGTTGGACAATAACTGACTTATTTATGAATTTCAGATCAAACCAGATCAAAACTATTAGATTGGTCGAAGCGTTTCAATATCATATGTGGAGTTGCTCGGGGACTTCTCTACCTTCATCAAGATTCCAGGTTGAGAATTATACATAGAGATCTCAAAACGAGTAATGTGTTACTTGATAAAGAGCTGAACCCAAAAATCTCAGATTTTGGAATGGCAAGAATTTTTGTAGGCGATGAGAGTGGAGAAACTACAAAAAGAATTGTTGGAACATAGTATGTCCATATAGAATTTTATTTGCACAACTACTACAACTGCTTGGCCTTTATTTGCATCTTATGCAATTGTTCATTTGTGATGCTTGACAGTGGTTACATGGCCCCAGAATACGCTTCTTATGGGTTGTTTTCGGTAAAATCCGATGTCTTTAGCTTTGGGATTCTACTACTGGAGGTCATCAGTGGAAAGAAGAATCGCGGATTCGGTCATCCACAAAATCAAAACCTTATTGGATATGTAAGTGCCGAAAAACTGTAATCTTAAATTTCTTACCATTTTCAAACTGAGTTACATTTGTTTTGTTTCAGGCGTGGAGATTGTGGACTGAAGGCCGGCCACTTGAATTGATCGATCCATTGCTGGAGGATTCGGCCAATCGACCTGAGATGTTAAGGTGTATCCACATAGGTCTCTTGTGTGTGCAGCAATCTCCAGAAGATAGGCCAACAATGTCATCGGTGATTTTGATGTTAAATGGAGAAAGTACATTGTCTCAGCCAAAACACCCGGGTTTTCTGATAGATATGATTCCAGGTGAAACACGCCCTCCATCAAGCAACGATGAACCAAGTACGGTCAAATATTCTTCGATTACATTGTTGGAGGCTCGGTGACATATTGGTTCACAAGTAGAAAACCATGTTAGTCAAGGAACTTTTGCACCCATCCAATGCTATTTGTTTTGAAACTTGAAGTGTCCCTTGAAATGTTTGGTATATTGTAATGCAAAAAAAAAAAAAAAAGATTCAAATCTTATTCATTCTATTGTACATTAGATGTTAGTCGTTACTCGTTAGGTATATTGTAATATTGCAAAGATTTTTTTTAAAAAATTTTCCTTGCTCAACTAGTCAAATGGCAAGTAGGAATTATACCTTCCATTCCCATTCAAGCCCGACAATCTTCTGATTCATTTTGTCTTACAAAATCATTAGAAAGTTCGGAATTAAACGAATAGGAATTGTCAAAAACAAAACAAAAGATGACACTTGGTTCAAACAAAACTTGAAATAATTTGGGAGTTGCTGTCTATTTTATATATTCTTGAAGCAAAAGCCAACCTTTTTCTCATTCCTTTCTTGGCCTTGCTTCTCCAACTCCAAGTAGTACTCATGAATTCTGAAAATTGAAATAATCCTCAATGGATTTGATGCACACCCTTTTCTCTCCCCCCCCCCCCCCCCCCACTTTTTTTTTTCTACTATTAAATTATGTGAAATCGAGAAATGGAGAAGTAATAATCTTAGTTCAACATTCAACTCAAATAATTAAACTGGGTTAGGGTGGACCAACTGACCATTTTCGACAATTCTCTCTTTATTTTTAGAACAACAAGTGTACCCATCGTTAGGTCATCGAGCATCACTTTAGATCTATTCATTTTCTATGGACGAACTATATGAAGAAATTTTAAACTTTTACCCTGTAAAATTGTTTCTTTTATATATATATAATGACTACCAAAAAACTATGTACATTCTACAATGTGAATGATCATACGTGATTCTATCAAACGTGATTCTTACTAGTGTTAAGAAATTTTAAACTTTGACCCTGTAAAGTTGTTTTTTTTATTTACGTAATGAATATCAAAAAACTATTCACATTCTACAATGTGAATGATCATACGTGATTCTTACTAGTGCTGAAAGTGAAGTGTGAAATGATACATTTTTTGTCAAATATATCATGCACCTTTAAAGAAAAGGTGGGAAAGAGATTGCTTGCATGCCAAAATAACAAAATAAAATTCATTAAGCAATTGGATTATTGAATTTATATACTTTGTTGTGCGGTTTTCATCACAATTTTGCTTAGTAAATAATTTAAGAAAATTGGTCAACTGTCAACCTAAAACATACGTATGATGTCTCATTTCTCACCAAATGTCGATCACAATCAAACAACTTCAAATCCATGCTTACATAATTTTCTTTACTTCACTGAGTGCGCGTCATTTTCAGTTTTGTAATAGCATATTCTGGTTGACCCCACAACTGGACCCGTCAAACAAATTGACTTACCTTACAGGTTGATGTTACACTTACCAAATCTCATTTACTTTAGCAATTTATTTTACTTTTTCTATCACTTTTAATTTACCTTTTTGATTTAAATATAAGAACATAAAAGAGTAAGAGGACATTTCTTTAGAACGACCAAAGTAGTGAGAAGAAATTAAAAATAATCTTGTTTTTTATAAGTTTTTTCTTAAAGAGACATTAGTGAGGAACAAAGGGTATAAAAATAGATAGTGCTCAAGATTATATTTTTAATAAAGTATGCTCGAGATTTTTCAATAGATCAAGTAAGATAAGGAATATTTACATTGGGAACACTCGACCTTTTCGAAAGAAAACGTATTTAACGTGTGTTTCACAGCCTTTATTTGGCTAAACACCATTGTCAAACATACATCATATCAATTTCAAATCATGAGGTATTGCTGTACTTAATTTTGAATCCAAATTTTTTTGCTATTCGAAAAGGGTAATTAGCAAAAAAAATATTTCTTATCGTTTGTATTCATTGCGAAAATGGTCAATATAATTTCAAAATTGTCATTTACACCCTCATTTCAAACATTTCTTGCAGAATTAGTCATTTTCGTCATATTCCTTTACATCATTCCGTTAAATATGTGTAATTGAAGCAAAAAGTTCCTATCGTTTGTTTTAATTGCGCAAATAGTCCCTATAATTTTAATTTTGATATTTGGACACTCGGATCAACATTTCTTTGCTTAAAAGGTCATTACCGTCCATTTTCTTCATTATAACATTGTAAAGTGACTAAGTTATCATCATTTTTAAATAAACAAATAGAAAAAAGGAAATAATATAAAAAAATTGTATCTAGAATTTCTAGTTTTTAAAAAAAATTACAAATCAATCTCATGTAAAACAATTTCAAACATTCTAATAAAAGAAAAATATTTTATTTTTTCCAATTAACACCACCACCACCATCAAAATAATTAAAGAGAGAATTAAAAATACAAAAAAAAAAATTAAAAATTAAAAAAAAGAAAAAGATATTTGATGAGGAATAAGCACCATTTTGTTTTTATAAATTTTTTTTTTCTATTTTTAATTCTTTGTTTACTTTTATTATACTTTTAATTATCTCTTTAATTAATTTTGTGGTGGTGGTGGAGTGTAGGGGATAGGCGTTGGGATAGGTGGGTTAATTGGGAAGATAAAATAATTTCTTTTATAAGAATGTTTTAAATAGATGATAATGAAACGTTATACAAAGAAAGGTCGATTTGAGTGTCAAAATATCAAAATCGAAGCAAAAGGAACTATTTGAGCAATGAAAGCAAACGATAATGATGCTTTGCACTAAATTACACATATTTAATTGAATGTAATAGAAAGGAACAATTTGATAAGAAATGTTTGAAATGGAGGTGTAAATGCCAAATTTGAAACGATGTGAACCATTTTTGTAATGAGTACAGACGATATGGATGCTTTTCGCTAATTATCCATTCCAAAACTACTCCAATTTTTCTTGTCTGCATGTCGATAGAAAAGGGCATCCAAAAGGACAAAGTAGTACAATGGAATTGTGTCATTGAGGACATAATTGAAAAATCAGTTTCCTGACCGATTGTCAATGCATTGGATGGAGTAACTGTCTGTCGGATGGGATAAAATTTCTTATGAATTGCATTATTTAAGAAAGTGAAAATTCTTTAAATTATCAAAATACAGACCGCCAAACAGGGCTTAAGTTCTCAATCAATTTTTTTATGCCTTTAAGTCTCGAACCATCACTAAATTAGCCACATAGGTCTCTACTCAATAGATTGATTTTACGTGAGAGTCACATGATCTCTTTATTCAGAAGCACTTTAAGTCTGGAATGGTTGGGAACTTTAAGGCCTTTAAAAATTGACCAGGGACTCAAATTTATATCTTGTAAAAGTTAAGAGATTCAAAATGTACTTTGAAAATAATATGGATAATACACACTGATAAAATCATTAATTTACGAGAAATTAAGAAGCATAACTAATCAGAACCCGACTACTATAAATAAGAGGGCCAGCTATTCTACACGCTCACCAAAGTCCCAATCGTCACCCACTCCGAGAAATAGAAACTAGAAAGCTTGGAAGCAGATGGCCACGAAAGTTTATATAGTGTGAGTATTAATTATTTATAATTCTGATCTTTTGTAGACTTTAATTGCGTTTTTTCTTTTCTATTTTGGAGATGGAAATTAAAGGGTTGTCATTTAGTTGTGTTTGTTTGTTGTGATTCTTCAATATTTGATCCTTTTTTCTTTTTTTTTTTTCTCTTATTAAATGTAAATTTGGAACCTGCTGATGCTGTTTTCTTGTTTTTTCCCCTAATTTTTTGCTAGTTTTAGAAATCGTATTAGAGGTCTGGCATTTAGTTGTGATTGGTTGTTGTAATTATTGTATATTTTAATGGGTTTTCATTTTTCATTTTTATGTGAATTTAAAATCTTCTGACGCTGAACTGCTTCTTATTCTTGCTTGTTACTAAATATTCTTCAGTGATTCTTGATTTATTTTTTGAATTATTCTTATTTGAAACCGATCCCTATGGAAGAAAAAATGAATTTAGTTAGCTGTA
Source organism: Osmanthus fragrans (assembly GCA_019395295.1). NCBI lineage: Eukaryota > Viridiplantae > Streptophyta > Magnoliopsida > Lamiales > Oleaceae > Osmanthus > Osmanthus fragrans. The sequence goes on from CM033346.1 coordinate 627,056, forward strand.
GAATGGAGGATTATTTCCTCTTTCACTTATCACCTTTTTATTATTATTTTTTTTTAAAACTTATTTGATCTTGTCAAAATTCACTTGAACAACCCGAAATATAATAGTTGATCAAAATATGAATCTTTATTGGGTAAAACAAAATTTAAGACCGGTCTATCTGATTCTTGATTGTCATGATAGCTTTGAAGATAATATTTAAATTATACATTTGATCATATGTAACAGCTTGTGCTTTTAGATCAAATAATTCAACATGGTACGTCAGAGCTCACGAAGTTCCTGGTTCAAGTCTTGCCACCAGCCATTTATTAAAAATTGTACGTGTGTACAGCTTTAGATGGGATTAAAGAGTCCCGCCTACATGTGGGGGTGTGTTGAATATAATATTTAAATGATATACATTTGACACTATCTAACATCTTAAACTTTTGGAGCAAACGGTTCAACAATTCAACATATAGTAGTACAATTTTGGAATCACATCTCTTTTGCTGATTTTCTTTGATAGACCAATCTCTTATTTGTTGAAATTCATCTTTTATTGCCTTTCTTACAAATATTTGTTGCACTTACCAATCTAAATTGCTTTGTGTCAGTGAATTTATGTGGCCTTGATAGTTCAGTTATTTGCAACATACAAGAAAACCTTTGTTTTTAAGTCTTAAAGATCTTGTAGTCTCTGTGTATATCTAAAATGCAAGGCATTTTATTATTATTATTATTATTATTATTATTATTATTATTATTATTATTATTATTATTATATTCTTGGCGAGAAAAGTTTGTCACAAGTTTAGAAAACTATAAAAATTCTGTCTTCATTCCGAAAATTCTTGTACTGGTTTACTAGATATCTTGATGCATCAATTTGTCTGCGTTGCAATTCTGTTTTGTGGGCAAATTTGCTACCTCACATTGGATTTTGTAATCTCTTATCTATTGACTTTATCTATCGCAGTTAGTTTATTCTCGCTAGTGTTTTAAAAACTGCCACATATCACCCGGGATTTCTACTCACTGGTGTAATCATTTAAAACTCATTTTTATAATGTGATATACAAAGTCTTTTAAGTTGATGTCTATTTAAAATATAGTATAATTTCAAGTTGAAAATGACTGAATTCAAGGTGCACAATCAGCTTTACTTATTTATGTTTGGATGAGAACCCTGGTAATTTTTTTCCCCACTGAGCTGCTACATGTGTTGTTGCAAATTAGGAGATAGTATCACAGATTGTTGATGAGAAATTCCTGTTGGCTCATTTGGTTGTCTTTTATATATCTAATAAAAATTTATTATTCTATTTGCACAAAAAGAATGAGACAACTGTGTGCTCATTTAAATAGTATCAACATTAAGCAGGATGGGATTTTTATTATATGGTTCTGGAAGGGTTAGACTATTTAAAAGAATGATCTGTCAGTAAAACCTGTAGCTGTGTTCAAAGAGAGAAGGTCTTGCTTGAGCCAAAATGCTTGCAGGCCTATGATGGTTCCATCAAGCCAAGAGAATTTTTTGTTAAAATTCTTTATTTTTATTCCATCAAGCCAAGAGATGCCTCAAATGAAACAAGTATATTATTTCAGTTTATTGTTCATGAGCGTGAAGGTTATGCTCAACATTGATTTTTTTTATAGGAATTGAAATGTAATTTCTCCATTCTTCTCGCTTTTCCAGGCCTTTAATAAATATTCATGATTTGTTTTCCTCCTCTATAGGTACTATTCTATGTATGGGCATGTAGAGAAACTGGCCGAAGAAATAAAGAAAGGGGCTTCATCTGTTGAAGGAGTTGAAGCTAAATTATGGCAGGTAGAAAATATCTTTGCCATCATACTTCATTGGATTACTTAATAAGGAAAAAGAAAAAAATTAAAATAAAATAAAATATCTGAGGAAAGCATATATTACCATTGACATTTTCATTGAGAGTGAATCTTGAATTGCATACTTCAGGTCTACATATCATTTTGTTAGTGGTTTTATCATATTTGTAAATTGGAACTGTGTCCCAATTGGTATGTTGGATTTCATTAAAGAGGAATCAAAGGCCTCCAGCCTGTGAACAATTTGAATTAAAAATCTACCTATATTTCTACCTGGGTAGAAAGGAGAGGAACATCCTGTAGAATAAACTTGTTGAATATACAAATATAAATAAATAATTTTATTCCCTTGAGCTTTTAGCTTATGTGGTATCAGAGCATGTAAAGCTTCCGATTTCAAGTCTTGCTAAACAGTTTATGCAAATTCAGTGAGTCAGGCCTTTGAAAGAAAAATAATTATCATTTTAGTGCGAGGGATATGTGGAAGATACAATTATAAATAAATAGATTCATGCCTCCCTAATACATTGAAGTTTTCAGCTTAGGTGGTTCCATAAAACCTAATAGAATGACTGAAAAAAGACAGTATGAATGTTTGTAGGTTACCATGAGCAAAGCATTCCTAGTATGGATTAGTTATTTTAACTTGTCTGCTAATTAATTTAGCTGAGTGAAGCTGTAAGTTTTGTCATGAGATGATAAGTAAGGAAAATCAGTGAATGATTCTTTACTTTACGTGATTTCTCACACCCAAATCCCACATTGTTAGTGTGTTTGTCAGTGTAATACTGTATTTGTTCTTCATACTTCAAAGTCATGTTGATATAGTTCTTATGATAATTCTTGGCTGCTTACCAATGATCACTTCTTATTTCCACCCCTCTCCCTTTGCTATTTTGCCCCTGTTTGACAACCATTATTTTAAATCTCTTTAATTCTCACACTCGTTTTCAACCACACATTTACACAGTAAAATATTTTGCACTTAAACCCAAATTTTTTTCCCTACTTTTTAATTATACATTCTCCAAACAAATTACCATTCAAAACTCCATTTTCTCAAAATAAAGGCCATCAAAAAGGGGCTTTATTGAGTGATGCCTATATTACATATTGGCTTGATGAGTTCTTTCAACAAGGGTTGCACTATTGAATTTCATTGTTCTTTTTTTCTTCTTTACTCTCTCGTTAATGGTTGTGGCATTTTTTCCTTTTTCCATATTGGGGACCTAATGAACTGGGACCGTAAATGGTGGAAATATATGCCACAAGGTTCTTTTAAATTATAAAATCCAATATTGATGCCATTACGTTGAGACTAGTTTCTCCGTGAGTTCAGAACTGCAACACTGTAGCACAAGAGACACGATGATAACCCATTTTACTATTTTCATTCAAAATAATCTTAATGTTCTGCTACTTGTGTCTTCAACATGGTACAGGTCCCCGAGACATTACCAGATGAGGTGCTAACGAAAATGAGTGCACCTCCAAAGAGTGATGTACCTATCATCACACCTAGTGAACTTCCCGAGGCTGATGGCTTTGTCTTTGGCTTTCCCACAAGGTTTGGAATGATGGCTGCCCAATTCAAAGCATTTCTTGATGCAACTGGAGGCCTATGGAGAACACAACAGCTTGCTGGGAAACCTGCTGGGATCTTCTACAGCACTGGATCTCAAGGCGGCGGACAAGAAACTACTGCGTAAATTCTCCATCTTTTATGTAACTAGAAAACATCCAAAAATTTTGGTGAAGCAAAAACCAAGTAATGTGTTGACAACTCTGTTTCTTCGAATTCTTACAGGTTGACTGCTATCACTCAGCTTGTTCACCATGGAATGATATTCGTGCCCATTGGATATACATTTGGAGCCGGCATGTTTGAAATGGAGAAAGTTAAAGGCGGAAGTCCTTATGGTGCTGGAACTTTTGCTGGTGACGGTTCAAGACAACCATCCGAGCTTGAATTAGAACAGGCTTTTCACCAAGGGAAGTACATTGCCATCATCACCAAGAAACTGAAGGGAGCTGCTTGATCTCTTCCTGATACAGAGAAACATTCTGCATTCTTACAATTTTTTTCTTCTGCAGTAGAATTATCTACATATCATTTCCGTGTGATTGAAACTATCATTCTTGCTATGTTGGCACACAATTTGTACGTTGATGATGTCAGTACAATGGTTTCTCATAATGATTAAAAGTTTGTTTGTCGTACAATGTTAGTTGTTGAGCTTTTGGTTCAAGATCAGGGTACGATAATATGATGTTCTGAAGTCCGTCATATTGAAAGTTAGATCGGTTTCCTCGTAACAATTTGTAGTTTATTCGATCGAAATTGAATTTGGGTTTTCTCTACACAATCAGACTTTCTAGGATGGGTTTGATGATCGTTCATTTTGATGGTTTTCTAATTTTGCTATGATTAATATTATATCTATAACCTATAGCAGAATAAAGAACATGTATTATTAAGGTTACTGATTGATTATGCTAGGAAATTATCAAATAGTCATTATTTATTGGCCTATAATTTTCTTCTTTTAGTGCTCATATGTTGCCTAACTGCAACAGAGCATTGAATTGTTAATGCTAACATGATAGAAACACCATTTCACTTTGCTAAATAAATAATAATATAAAATTTTGCTTATAAAATCGCTTCGAGTACTATTGAATCAAATATGCTCTATGTATTATTATTTGTTCGAGCTCATGTCTTTTACTCTAGTTTTGTCGAGTATGTTGATTAGTGAGTGAATCCAGAATCTATTTACTTTTTTTTTTTTTTTTTTTTCAATTGAACCATTAAATTGTCATGTGATTAATGGTTGTCATTAAATCGAGTAAAATTGAAAATCCTATCTTTAGCCTATGTATTGACAATCAAACTGAATCTATGTGAAATAATTTCATGTGATTAGGGAATCCGTTAGGTCATACAAAAGACAAATGCTAATTTCTTTTTGTGGTAATCTATGCTTATAAGCAAAGATAGATAAAAAGAAGACAAATAATTTCTAGGGTACTTGATGATTAGCATGTGTCCAACTTATGATATGATACTATCATTGAATATCATTAATTATATATTTTGAGTTTACGAGGAAAATTGTGTGTTAAAATTCACAAAAATAAGTTAAACTATTGACGTTGGCAAGTCTTCGAGAAACAATGTTCATGGCCTTCATTTCTCGTCGTCTCGACATGTTGCTTAGCATGTGAATGATCAGTAATACTTGTACATGATACACTTATTTCTTAGTCAGCTCATATAAATTTTCGTTAACCACAACTCTGCGACGTAACATATTAACTAGTATAACAAAGCTTTGCTTATTTAAGGCTCAGAAGATGAGCTCATACTTCTCATCACCTTCCAATAGACGCATTTCAATGTGACCATTCGATAAAAAGCACAAAGACATGGTTGATAGATCAGAATTGGTAAAATAAGAAACCTAGAAATCCTCTAGAAGTGGGGTTGGGTGGAGGTGAGGGGGTACGGTGACATGGGCCAAGCCCTCACTTCCACTAACATATTCCTGACATATAAACAATTGAAAAGTGAGATTTCTAATGAAATGATCACACAACACACTCACTCACTCCTGTTCTGGAATTCAATTATTCCTTCATTTCTTTACAACTAAAGTAAATGCCAGCTCTATGCACAAAACAGATTCAGAAACAAAGCTCCTTTATCAACTAAATTCAGCTACAGACAACAAATTCCTTCTAAACTAACACCAACACTTACTCTCTTTTTAATACATCTACTCATCATTCCTAACCAATCGTTAATAATAATTCTTCAATTATTACAGTACTATTATTAATTAATTTTTCATTTCCTAATTTTGTATAGGGTTTTGATAATATCATGTTGTTGGCTCGATCTTGTGCTTCTTTATCTGAAAGTCCCTCCAAATGTAGGATGCCAAAAATCAGCTGTTGTTTCGTGTGTGACGGGGAAAGTGCTAGAAACTGGTACTAAACATAGTCCTCGACTTTTAAGATCTTGCGCCTGCCCTTTATCTGGATCGTTGAATTTATCCGACTTCTGTAGAATATATAAGAAAAATGTTCAAGAAAGGATAATTAAATTAGCTTAATTTACTGGAAGCAAAGACCAAGTGAAATTGAATACCTGCTGGTGCTGTGAGGGAGCTCTACTTTTCAAATATGGGGTACTTAACACCTGATAATGTACACAAAAACACATATTTAGAACAACGACTATTAAGAATTTATTAGACTGATTAATTCGGTTGAGTAGTTGAATGATATATACTTACATTGACTTGATCGTGGAGATGCTTTATATATTCGATAGCTTCAGAAAGCACGGATGCCGTATCAGTCTGAGAAATAAAATTTATTTTTAATCAACAAGAAAAAATTGTCTTAATTTAGACAGAAACTTATCTTTCAGAAAAAGTAAAGAATTTTTTTCTAAGTTACCTTTCCGAAAGGCGAAACTAATTGTTGAAGTGCAGTGACTCTGTCCCCCATCTTCTCTTTCCTTACCTACTCAAGAACAAAACAAGGCTACATGTTCTTATTTGTTGTTATGTATGAAAAGAAAAGGTGAAACTTAAAACAATATCTTGTTCAAAACCTTGTTATGCATACCTTAAAAGCTGGTAAAGGTGATGGTGTTTCGCTCCGACATCTTTTATTTGATGTTTCGGTCGTGTTTTTCTTTGTTATCATGCCGACATCTCGAGTTTCCATTGTTATCTTTCGGAAAAATAGACACAAATTTTAGCATTTAAAGACAAATAAAAGGGAAAGCCTAGGTGAGCAGCCTATGAAGGCATATATTTGAACACCCTATTGATTACCTTTGGTTTTTCGTCAAAGGGTGGTGTTGGAAGTTGCGGTTGTAGGGACGGGAAGAAGCTCGGTCGAACGTCATTAATGGCAGCCGCAGATGCATTCCAGAAAGGAGCGTTGTTGGTGAAGTGTAGGTGGCCAGAGGGTGGCTGTTTTGGGGCGGATGCTCTCAAAAAAGGAAGATTTTTAGACCATTCGCCCGTGCTGGCCCCATAGCTAGTTGGATAAGGTCCCAGATAATTCATTGCCTGATTTTCATAAGTGGGTTGATGGGGCTGATTATCGGATAATAACAAGCCATATGCAGCAGATTCCATCTGAAAACTAGTCGTTAAGCCCTGAGATATTGTTCCTCCAGTGTCGTTAGAGCTCACTTGAGAACTGTATTCTGGCTGGTCTAAAGAAAAATCCCGGTTAATTTGCTTAAAATCATTCATAATTGAAGAATTCTCGGCACTGCCGGAATATATTTTCTGTCCGATCCACCGGTCTTGAGAAGATGCTCCCCCAGCTTCTTGCTGAAAATTCGTATCTTCTTGAAGCATAGCCTTTTCACTTCTACTGTCCAAATTAACCCAAAAAAATAACCTAAGTACCAATTCCATGTTTTCATGCAAGAGAAAAGGCACCAAGAAACTAAAATTCATTAAACTACTTACAGTAATGAGTGATTCCAGTCCATTCCTTGAGAAGAAAGGCCTAATCCCATCATTTGTAAATTGGGATCCCGCTCTTGCAACTTGTTGGAAAATGGAAAAACTGATGAAGAATCCATGGAAGACCTTGGATTGATCTCGGACATTTCTGTTGGCCATTCAAAGGTTGATTTCTTGTTGTTACTTAACGTTGTAGAAATCGAAGGTTGTGATGATGAAGTAGTGTCAAATCTGTTTCTTGATGTATCCCACCAGTTACCTGTACTGCCTAATTGAAATTCATCCGCCATGGCTGCTGCTGATAGAAAGCTCAACTCCTTTCCTCTTTCAATTAATTGATTATTTTCTCTCTTTTTTAGTCAGATGCTTATGCTTCAAGCCTCTTTCTCCTTTTTAACTTTCTCTCTAGCTTTGATGTTCTTAGCTTGAATTTATAAAAAGGAAATTAAACCGATTCGCAGCATCTGGTATTTATACGATCAAGCAAAAGAATAAACGGCTAAAATTTGGATGACTTGCTAAGACTAATTATTAGACAAATGAAAAGAAATGTACATTTTATTTTGGCAATTTATGGATAGTTGATATTAGAACTCGACCAAACGGTTTAAATTTTATCGTTATCTATTTATAAAAGTTGTGCATATTAATGTGTTTAAATTTTTAGATGACGCTAAATACTTTTAATCCCGTCCCTTGTATAATTATACAGATTAAAACAAACATAAAACAAAAAATTGTTTATCGCGAGAAATTTTTTGAAAATGTGATTGTATAATTTTCACAATGAAAGGTAATATTATCATGGTGAACTATTTCATTCTTGTTCCATAACAATAAATTAAATTTTATTTCCACTAAATTTAAAATATTATTTAAATTCTTTTTTGTCACACTATACTAGAATGTTTAATACAAATAGGTCATTTCACCCACAATAATAATATTAATTTAGTTCACGACTCTTTGTCTAATATGTCCTGTTAGGTCGATGAAACATGTATTCCTGTCTACCTATGTATCATTTTAAAATATCTGAAAAATATGTATCACAAGAAAACATTTACAAATGAGACTATGTAATTTCCACAACAAATTAATGATAATTTTTGCTAAAGTTGGTGAATATTCTTATTAAACAACAAAAAGTAATTCTTATTCTCAATAATTTTGAGATTGAATTCATAAATATTTCTTCCTCTATAGGGTTGTCTGATAGATAAGACACATGAATTTGACTATAAAATTATGCTTGTCCCTTGGAGTGAAGTGGATTATCAAACCGAGACCTGCCATTATTTCCCTCACTCTCGTTTTCCTAATATAAACCTCGAGTCATCAAAGCCTTTCTAACTCAATATAGCCTAATCAGGATCGAATCAAGCATTAGACAAATTAGGTAGTTAAGTAAGGTCCCAAGGTTTTTATCGATCACATTGTATAAAAATAAATAAATATAAGGAGTCATGAGTTCCATCTTAAAATGTTAACTTGTTAATAGAAGTAACTTCATCCCTTATATGTTAGTTATATTTCTTATATTTATATCTTAAAATAACCCCTGGCTCATTTGAATGAACCAATCTTGAACTTTGTATGTTGATTTGGATCTTAATTTAATCAAATTACTCGTTTAAACTTAATAGGCTCAGATAATATTAAAACTCGTGGTTTCATCTTAAAAGATTAATTTTGTTAAGACAAATAACTCAAATCCTTGTGCTCATTTGAGTATTAGTTAGAACGAGTGTTTTTTGAAACTTAATGAACTCTATTAACATATTGAGTCTTGGTTTCAATCTTAAAATGTACCTAGTTATGAGAAATTGTCCAAAAACTTATATATTAGTTATAATTTTGAAATTTATTATATTCCATGTAGTATTTATCCTTAAACAAAATGAACCTAAAGCAATCCTCTTTGTAACTAATATTTTCTGTCTTTATTAACCACCTTGTTACCTTCTCTCCATATATAAGAAATTAAGTTATACTTAAAAAGTTTTTAAAAAAAGTAAAAGTCATTGGTAAAAAATAGTTTCAATATATTTTGACAAATAGAATAACTTCAAAGTAAATTTACTTGTTTAAAAAAACATTTACATTTTTCTAAGTAGAAGCAAAGGTAGCTGAAAGTATCAAAGTAAATAGATTTTATCTCTTTAATTTGGCGTGGTATAATCCAAATGGTCAATTCTTTTCCATCAAAAAATGATGACCTATGGAAAAGGTGAACTGAGTGGAAGGTGGCGGTGGCAGGCGGTGATTGTGAGCAAGATGGAAGAGTGACCTTTCAATCGGTGGCGTCACCTGCGTTTTGACCTATGTTTTTCTGATTTTGAGAGAATACCAAAGTCAACGAGAATGGTCCACACGGTAAGCACGCGTGTGGGTGCAGGGTCCCATATTAACCTATGAGTCAGAGCCCGAAAGTTACGATCAGTGGCTCAAAATTTCATCCACTTAAAATCATTTTAATTTAGCACATATTTGTCTACCATTATTTCATAATTTTTTTTTTCATCTCAAACTTACTTTCAATCACAAATTCTCAAAATAAAATATTTTACACATAAATTCAAAATTTTTCCTTATTTTAATCACAAATTCTCAAAAAAATCACTATTTCAAAAATCATTTTTCCTTAAAAAAATTTTAACAAGGAAGACAAACAAATGCTTAATCGATTTTCCCAGAGTTTACACTGCACCAACTTAAGCTTTCTATTTTTTTATTTTTTTTCATCTTCTAATTTTTTAGGAGTTTTTGAATTTAAAAGATTGAGACCTTGTTCGGTAGAGATTTAAATTCAATTTTAATTGAAAATATAGTCGTTATGTTTAACTTTCATCTCACGCATGTGATTCACTAACGGCTAATTTTTCAATTAAAATCTAATTTAAATCTCCACCAAACACGCTCTGAATAATCTTGAGATATTCATTCATAACACGTTTTCTTTCTGACATTCTAATAGAGTAGAGTAAAGTTCGAAAAAAAAAAATACTTTCGAGTAGAAAAATCAAGCTAATTTCTTAAAATTCCCCACCACTTATTTAATTCTAGAAATTACGGTGAATAAGTAAAGATATTACAGTTTTTAACATAGAAATTATTGTTGAATTTATACACCAAATATATCAGTTTACGCATTCAATGTTATTATCATTGCATCGATACCTCTTCCTTCTTTCACTTGGAAAATACGTGCAAAACAAGCTCTCAGTATAAATTATAAATTTAGATGAAAGATTCACCTCTCTTACAACTAAGAACATAGTCATGAACCTTGGGGCATAAGGAATTTATTTAACTTTACATCATTCGCAAGGTATCATTTTTAATACGTCGGTGGCACACGTTCAAAAACATCAAGTACATCATATAAATGTATCGTAGATCTTTACTAAATATGACACTGAAGCTATACATTTATTTTGTCACATATTTTCAATCTAGTAAGTCTATAAACGAATGTATATTTAGATATTCGAAGATGAGTGTTCAAAGTCAATCAACTTACATATTAGTTTATAAGAGATAGTTAAAATATATATATATATATATATATATATATATATATATATAATTCTTATGTTTTGGAAAATGCTACACAGAGTTTTTTTAGTAGTGTTTATTCATCCTAGAAAAAATCTTTATTAATGTGTGTCAAGCAGTGCTGAACATAACGGAATAGTAACAAATAAAAGATTGTGGTTTCTTTTTCTTTTAATATAATTCTTTGCAACATATAATCCTATAAAATTAGATTATCGATTAATTCGTGTGATGTGATTGAATCTTAGAAAATATAACCAAGTGGAACAAATATCTATCTATATGTTGAGGTCATGAATCAATTATTTTACCCATCTAAGTTTTTGTCAACTTCAATGATTTTGGTGCTTGACTTTTCTAAAGTCAAATTCTGGTTTAATGGTCTACATGGTTTTATTTCTTTTGATTTTAACAAAAGTTTCGAAAACTTTTGACATTTTACCTTTTCAATTTTTTATTTTATTTTGTGGCAATCTTTAAAGTCAGCTAGCGTCTTTCGTTTACTCATTTGTTTTTCTAATTAATTAATCTTAAGTGGCATACCCAATCTGGCTTAAGCTAATCGTGCTTAAATTAACCTCTATTTTTTTCAGATATGCATGCCCTCAAGATTTTGACTTTTTTAACAATTGGTCAACAAAATTCTACTGCTCATTGGAATATAGAATTCGAGCACCATTTCTTTAGTGACCGGTGAACCCTTTAATTTCATTTTTTACAGTAGTAACAAGATTAATAAAATAAGTTAGTACTTATGCTTAGCTTGTGAGGGTTTTTCCACTGCGACCGCCCCCTGGATGTCCAAGGGTGGTCACGGAAGCATAACTCAGCTTGTGATCTATTGTCACAAGCTTAATATGTCTCATCTTTGCTTGCTTAATTAAATACGGATCTATGTGTGCTAAAAAATATTATGTCACGGTCTAATCAAATTTGGATACAGAAAAGTCATTTCATATATAATATTTCGAAAAATAATAATTTGATCAGCTAAAAGAATAAGATAAACAAATCACATCCTATGATGTCCTAAACTTCAACATGAGCCTTATAAACATCTTAAACTGTCATCTAACTTATAGATGTGTGCTTTAGGACAATTCATAGATAATGTGATTTAGAAAAAGTAATAAATATGTTTTTTTTTTTTTTGGATCTTATTTAAAAATATGAGGGTCTCTTGCGTTCTTTTAATGGATTGTTTTGACATAAATCGTTATCTCTGACAATGTACTAATTCATAGAAGGTTGGTAATAAGAATGCGTCTAAAAAAGTTACAGTTGTAAATTTATAAATATGCCAAAGTTGAAGACATTCATTACAATTAAAATGTGGTGTCTCTAACAAAACTATTGATATGAATTCAATATAATTACCCTTTTCGATAACCAAATCTAACACAAAGATCATCAAAAATCGTCTCAAATGACCCAACTTGATCCGACCCAATTCGTCTCAAATTGGTCTGTGTTGGGTCCATATGCTACAGCCCAGTATCGTTTCACGCCCAAATGGAGAAAGTGAATGATTCCGTATGTATAGCCAATGCATGACATCATACTTTACATATTAAACATATTCTTTTTCTGCTCGTTTGTTATTTTTCTGGAACTTAAATCGAGAAAGAAAAATAATGTGAGGATTTCTTTTTACAAAGTTTCATAATGATGAAATGAAGAAAGAAGGTCAGTTGGGACAACTCTTAGATTCTCTTTCTATATTTTCATGATTATGTTTGCTATGTGGGCTCGTACCAAACAAAGTCTTTGGGCTTTGCTCGAGGACAAATAAATTGTCAGTACCTGTCTAGTAGAAATTAAAATTAAATTTTTAATAAATTTTGATAAAAGTTGATGAAATATGTTGTTGAAAAGTCGTGAATTTCATAAAACGTATTATTAAAATTAATTATTGAATTTGACTTGATTTTAATTTTCACCAAACAAGAACTTAATAATATTTCATTGAAAATAAATTTGAAATAAATATAAAAATATATAAAACATGTACTAGAAAATTTATGCACAAGTTCAAACTAATAATGAATTGGAGCTTAGGATAAAGCCACGAGCCGATGGGTAAAGAAGAGAACGTTTAAAAAGGAGTTAAGAACCTGTTAAGGGATATAATCTCACATCGAATAAAGATGTAAACATAGGCCAATTTATAAAGGCTTTGGGCTACTCCTCTTAATAAGGTTGACCTTTTAAGATGGACCCTCAAGTTTTTACATGGTATCAGAGCTCATTAAACTCCAACGAACGATTCGATCCTTGTAAGACTCAAAAATATGAGCATATGGATTTCAAGATTGGTCTGCTCAAACGAGCCACCATCTTGCGGAGGCATGTTAAGGGATATAATCCCACATCGAATAAAGATGTAAACATAGGTCAATTTATAAAGGCATTGGGCTACTCCTCTTAATAAGGTTGACCTTTTAAGATGGACCCCCAAATCTTTACAGAACCGATGAACAATGTAATATAATATTAGAAACAAGGTTAAAAAACCGGTGGCTAAAAATGAAAATTTCAAAAATTTATGACAAAAAATGAAGAATTATTCTTGTTGTACATAAAATTTTGTACATAGGGGTGTCCACACCCAAACTTTATGTACATGTAACACATCTCAAAAATGAAAGGATAAATTTACTTGTACATAATGATGTCCACACACTCACATGGGTTGAAATCCACTGCACCCCATGTGAGTGTGTGGACACCATTATATACAAAAAATTATGTACCTCAAGCACAATCCAAAATGGAAACCTTGGGAATAAGGACAACGACGAGTTTAAAACTAAAATAATAACCTTAATTAAAAAATGGAAACTGATTTGCCAATGAGATCTCCGCCACCTTCGGGACCATTGATCTGGAGGGGGATATTGCTTTGTCGTTTGTATCCGTGTATAAAGTAAGTAATTAGTGAATAAAAGTAAAATACAGTAAAAATAGAATTTCGAAATTAATGAAAGTAAATAGCTCATTAAAACAATGCTATTTGTATCAATTAGCTTGGAGTCCACTGATTTCATATTTTAGGATCTGGCTTCACAGCCCATCATACGAACCGGCCCGTTTTGATTGAGGACAAATTGCGGGCAGCGAGTGATCAGGCCCATATCAAAATGGATCTTCTGTGCAGAGCTTACTCAACTGCTTCCGACGACGATGATGACGAAGAACGACCAGAACATCTTCAGTCGGCTCCGGCTCCGCCGGTTAAAAGGGCTAAATTCGATGTACCGAACCCGAATCGGATTCCAAAACCCATGCATATATATCGTCCCAAGACTCCCAACCCGGTTCCGAATCTCCCTAATGAAGCTCCGATTCCTGGAAGGTACGTATCTAAGCGAGAACGAGGAGCCTTAGCTTCGGCCCCTAAAGTACAAGACCCGAACCCGTCACCTCCTTTCAATTCGCCACCAGGTTATTTATTTACTCTCGTTTTGTGGGTCTTTTAAATTAAGGTTAATTATTCTTTTCTTTACCTTGTGGGGTTTGCTTAAATTTGTAGAAATTAAACACTAAGTGGTTGGATCCGACCTGAAGTTTTATGCTTTATATAGTATAAGTTCGAGTAGGACAGTAAGGAAATTTCCACTTTTGAGTCTAGCAATTTCTTTATCTCTAAGTAAGAAAAAAGAACATTACAATATTCATTTTCAGCTAATTTAATTATTTACCAGAAGGCTTTAGTGATTTTCACGTTAGGAAGAGTAAATTGATTGGGAAGATAAGTTAGTTTACAATTTTTCTTAAATCATATATCCAGTTGCCAAAGCATGAAATTTGAAAGTAATTGTTATAGGAAATGTAATTACTCTCGACTTGTGACCATAGGGAGTGAATAAGCCATATTGAGTTTATTTTCGAGTTATTAAAAAATTATAAAGAAGAAAGAAAAATTTAACTGTACAAAAGGCTCAAACTTGGATTTTGTACTCTTTGAGCAATCTTGAATGATCTTTTGTCGTGACAAATCTAATCCAAGCTCTAGCGACTCAATGAAGTTAAGCTTTCGCTTTATATATCTTGGTTTTACAAGCTGCCGCTGTTCAAGAAGTAATTTTGGGTATATGTAAAGCGAGATGCATTGTCTGCCTTCTCTGGAAAGACTTGTCAAAGTAGCGCGAACTCCACTAATATTACTATGATGCTTAAATTACAAATCCAAAGAAACCGGTTTGTGCATACCTGAAATTGCTTCAAATTATAGTCTTAAAACAGCAGTTTCCTAGCGCAAGTTTTGTTTGTTTTACGAGTTAACAAAGTATCAACCTGTCATCCTGAATTTTTATTTTTTTTTATTTTTTGTACTTACGATATCTATTAAATTTTATAATAGAAGAAGGTGGCTAAAAGACACGGAACTTGGCATTTATTATTGTCTTAAAATATCCGAATTGAGGATACATAAATGCTTATCTGGTTATGATTTGCGTAGACGTGCAGCTTCCCTCCAATGCTTTACCTGAAAAGCTACTTGTTGTAACACTGTCTGTCTCATTTACCATATATATTGTAATATTAGTCCCTGTTTGATACACATTATAATTTTCATTCTTCTACTTAATAATTTTTCCTTCTTTTTCAACCACATATTCACCATCACATCAACCAAAAAATGCATTCTTTCAAAAATAATATGTATCAAACATGGGCTTAATATATGACTGTGCGTGGAATTGGGGGTTGTGTACTTCTGGTATTGGTCATGTACGTTCTCTGATGTATCATGTATGTTAACCGATTATTCCTTTATTTTGCTTTTTAGTCAGCTACCTAACTCGCCTGCGTGTTCTCTTTTCAACAGCTCTAGGAAGCCTTTCAGACTCTGATCTGCCTTATAGTATCTTGACAAAATTGAGGAATCCAGTAAAGAGTAGTGCACGGACAGCTCAAACTCCAAAGACACTTTCTATAGCTCTCAATGGGCACACTAAGTCTGTTAACACTGTACAATGGTCTAGAACTCATGGTAAGTATTTGATGCGACTATACATGCTGTTATTGTCTGCCCAGATATTTTCCTGGTTAAATGATTAAATCTCTGTTTAATTACATTAGCAAAACAATAATAAGCTTGAAGTTTTAAATGGGTAGAGCCCTCTTATATGTGGAGGTGTTTCAGAGATTTTATTGGTGATTTTTTTCTGGATACCTAAATAACTCTAGTATTGTACAGTTTAGTGGCATTGACTCGTATACTGGGGTGTCGTAGAAAGGTAGGACATTAGCTGGTATGTCCCATGATGATAGTCTTCCATCCAGTAAAATGGATTGGAAGAGCAATCTAATTAAAACCCAATTCTGCTAGCTCCAGGCTTTCGCGTACTGGATAATTGCCATTTTACATCTTTAATGAAAAGCACCGGATAAGAGGAATGCTAAAAGTATATTCTTGAATGCTAATTGAAGGGTCAAGCTTTCTTCTTTTTCATTGTGGGTTAATAATAGGAAGGGAAAAAAAATAAAAAATAAAAAAATGTAAATGAAGATAGAGGAAAGAGGAGAAAGAAAGTTAAATCCTCTAGAAGTAGAGGGGAAAAGGTTGATAACATGCATTTCAAAATGAAGAAACTTGGAGAGAAAAATGCTGAATAGGTGCATATTCCTGACACTGGGGGGTAATGGAAAAGGGGATTCAAGATGAAGAGAAATTGTGTAATTCGTTAATGGAAAGAATTTTCTTTACTTAAGATCATTATGAAACATTTTAATCAAGGGGCAAGTGGAAGAGACTTTCAGATCTCTGATTCAAGAGCAAGAGGTTCCATGCCACATTCAATATACTGCTCAAATTGATGCATCATTTAGGCATTTAGCATCATTCAAAAGATAAGATTATGACATGTCTATTGATCTCCAAGATTCCTACTATTTACCATAGAGATTGATTCAAAATTAGATCCAACTGTAGTAATGCAATTTGTTTCCTCTGTTGTGATATACTTTTTATTACCTATTGTGCTTTCCTTTTTGATTTGTTTTATGAAGTTAGCCTTCAGCTCATCTTCTTGCATCTGCTGGAATGGATCATACCATCTGCATATGGAATGTATGGAGTAGAGACCAGAAAAAAGCAAGCGTGTTGAAATTTCACAAGGCAGCAGTGAAGGACGTGAAATGGTCACAGCAGGGACTATTTGTTCTCTCTTGTGGTTACGACTGCGTGTCAAGATTAGTTGATGTTGAAAAGGGGACTGAGCTTCAGGTTTTCACGGAGGATCAAATTGTAGAAGTTGTTAGATTTCATCCGCACAACTTCAACCTTTTCCTGTCTGGCGGGTCAAAAGGCCTCCTCAAATTATGGGATATTAAGAGTGGCAAGGTGGTCCATGAATATGTAAGGAGTCTTGGTCCAATCCTTGATGTAGAATTTTCCGTTGATGGCAAGTATTTAATCACCTCGAGTGATGTGTCCAAAAGCAATCTGAGTGAAAATTCAATCATTGTTTGGGATGTTTCGCGCCAAATTCCATTATCCAATCAGGTAAAATTCTTTATATGTCCTCTGGTGTACCTTGTTTTGTAAAAAGGTGAAATATCAAGCCCTGGTTTCCTTAATTAAAATACTAAAAAGAAAAGGTGTTGGATTTGAAATAATTTAATTTATAATGAAAAATATGAAACCCACCAAAAAAAAAGTGTTAAATAACGATATCTTAAAAAAATGAATTTTGTTGGATGAATGGTTTTTGATCGTCGCTTCTGCTTCATTTTGTACTTATTCAGTCTATTTATCTGGTGGTAGAATGATGAAACAGTCTTTCTCATTTTCTCGGCATTCTCCCACTCCAGCCTCCAGGTATTGAAAACGAATATAATTTTCTAAAGAAGGAAATCTAGCAAATGAAAATTGAAGGTGTTTTAAATTTATTAAGATCGCCCTCTTTCCAGATCCGAGAAACTAAATAATTAACACACATTCTGGATGTGTGATTCTTAAAGTCCAGTCTCCAAGACTCAAAATACATCCTTGGTAGATATTGAAGTTTTTCTGAGTCTTGTAGCCACCTGCATACGAGTATTTCGATTACCTGGATGCTTGGTTTGATGCCATTCATTACCCGAATTCAAGTTGATTTGAAGGCCAATAGGAAGTAGTGAAAGCACCATGATGTATCTTTGTTGAGAAAACTAACTGGATTGCTTCAGTTAGAAACCTTGTGTGTCCCTAAGGTCTAGACTGATAGTGGCCAAATTCTTTGGGATGAAGAGCAATTTGACAGCAAAAATCAAAACTAGCATCTTCATCTCCTATCTTATGTACGGTATATGAGGGAAATGCTATATGAGCTTAAAGAAACAAAAAGCATATTCAACAGCTTCCAATTCATCTACCTTCTGGATTTGTTTTTGGTCCATTTCCCCCACTGGGAGATACAAAATGAATAACATTCTCCATTTGTGGCTTTGAAATACTTCTATCTAGGAACAATTCACGACTATGGAAAATGTGCTTTTGTAGTGTACTCCTGACCATCACACCTGAAGGCATTTTTCCTAGATCAACAGTTACAAAAGAGCAGGGATAACCAGTCGGTCCCTAAACTTGATAGGCTTGATAAAACTATAGTACCTCTGAATCACCACCTTAATTTCTTAATCAAGACTCCGGAACTTAAATTTAATAAGACAAAGCATCTTTAATTGGGTGTTAACATTTATGATCACTCTGTCTTCTTTCTTTGATTTTGTACAGATCTTCAGACAAGTCATGTTATAGACTAAACTATGGTTGTATATTCTCCGTCTAGTTCCAATATGAGACGATAAATTTCGTTGATTTTCATAAATGTTACTTCTCAGGTTTACACAGAAGCATATACTTGTCCTGCTATTAGATGCCACCCTTCGGAGCAATACTTTATTGCACAATCAAATGGAAACTACATTGCAATATTTTCTTCCAGACCCCCATTCAGACTTGACAAATACAGGAGATATGAAAGTCATGGTGTTTCTGGATTCCCCATCAAATGCAATTACAGCTCGGATGGAGAGAGAATTGTCTCTGGCTCCTCAGACGGGTATATCTACTTTTATAACTCAAAAACCTCTGAGCTTTTAAGAAAAATCAAGGCATATGAACAGGCATGTATAGATGCTGTTTTCCATCCTATCATGCCTAATGCAGTCGCTACTTGTAGTTGGAATGGTGAAGTTTCAGTATTCAATTGAGATCTGCGGCAACTTAAAAGTTACATTGAAAGTGTCGATTGAGATTATGTCGTGTTATTAAATGCTTAGGATATTCTTGTTTCTGGTCCCTCTTTGGGTGCCAAACCGATCCACGAGTAAGTTATCTTTGTAGCATTGTAAACAATAAAATACTCCACTAGCACCTCTCCTCCTCCATTATACATTACTATTTTATGTTCACAGAACAAGAATCATCTTGAACTTGTCGAGGGTTTGAGAATATTCAAGAACAAACATTTTGAGTTTATATGTGCCACTTGTTTTATGAAGTGCCCATTGTTGAAGGTGCATTTTCATTTGGAACTATACATTTGACCTGTCAAGACAAAGCCTTGATCCCACCCACCCATATTGTAAAGAAGGAAAAAGTCCAAAGTGAAGAAAGCATGATGCCTTTGTGGGGCTCAAAGGGTAGAGCAATTTGAGCCTAGCCCACAGATGTTGCTTGCATGAATGGTCCCACCATGGTTGGTTGTTTCCTTGTGCATGGAAGAAAGCATTAACAAAAGCCAATTTTTTCTCATACAGCCAGCCACACCAGTACTTAGATTCTCGTAACCGGTACCTACTATTTTTGCAGGTATATTACTCATTTACAAGGGTGGGGACCGTGGGGTGGGGTTAGGGTGCAAAAAGAAAGTTAAATAAAACACAATTATGCAAATTCTTTTTTTTCTTGTGGGTAACGTCCCATCACGAGTCCTTCCACAATCCCTCTCCTGGGATCCTGTGGAGGAGGTACACAATTATGCAAATTCTTTTTCCAATTTGTCATGGTTCATTCCTGTGAAGACATGATACACGGCCTTCGTTTTTTAGTTGCAATAGTGAGTGGAACCAATCAGTCCATCTAGTAATATTTCAATTTTCAATTTTGATCAAATGCGGTTCGAGTCAGCTTATTTTTAACTCGCGAATAAACTTGTATAATATCAATCAATTTTTCCGATTAGAGAGGGTGATAGAACCATTTATTTAGCAATATTTTAGGATGTCATAGCTCTATAAGGATGAGGGTTCAATTTTTAGTAGAATACCTAAACGTCGATACACGAAGTAATGAACTTTTGTAATTGAAAGCACAATCTAGACACCCAATTCGCCTATGTATGTCTACAATTTTCTCTTCAAATTTTGCATGAATGTCTCCCACATTCCTTGGTCCAATTCTTACAGAAATAAATCTATTGACACCCCTCCATACGACTGCAATCATCTTGTAAAAGAGATACTTTTTGGACTACACTTTCACCGTCAAGAGTGTGTTTGGTTATAATAATGGGCCCACTGGCTTGTCCCACCGGCGACGTGAAACGATGGGCTAAAAACCAATCACTTGTCATAAACCCTATTCATAGACTAGGAGCAATACTTTTGTGTTTGATTAGGAAACGTGATAGAAATTAAATACTGTAAATCTAAGCATAGAATTAACCGTGGACATCTTAGTGGTTTGAAATGACTACTTAATAATGACAAACAATTCTTGTTTCAATCAAATATAGAGCGAGCTCTTTAATTTTTACTAACGTTATTCATCTATAAGTCTATGCAAAACATGTTATGACAATTTAAGAAATCAAGTCCTAATGGTCAGTGCAAACCCTTTTATTTTGAGGTCATTAATTCCAACTGTTGAGAAAATATCTGGAGCTGATGTTCTTCATGCAATAGACACTACGAAGTTGAAGTAACCCTCATATACAGTCTTACAAATTTGTGAAGACTGGTAAACACTGGCCCAAGCCTAGTCTCTGTAACCCTAATTATCACTCTTCGAATAGGAATTAGTTTTGGAAAGATACTCGACTTTTGTATTTGGTGGTTATCTAAGATCCTAAGGGGTATCTATTACCGACGGATTCGAGCTCTTGTTCTCCCTCAAGGGCAGGTTCTTATGCAAGCTAAGGAGAAAATCAAAAATATATTTTGTGTATAATCCTACATATTTTCAAATATTATTAACAAGAAAAACTCCTCTCAATTTTCTAACGTCCTCGTCTTATATGAACCAAATTGTCTCATGACATTCTCATTTCGCCACTTGTTTTGTCCTCCCTCTAAGGGATGGTTGTGTAAAAGGGCTAGTTCAATAGCATCATCGATCTCGCTTGAATGAACTAAAATTCATTATTTCATAACAAAAATGTACAACCAATTAAAAATATGTTTGGGATGAAAAGAAAAGTATATCTTTCTCTTAATCCATCTCAACTTGACCTATGCTTGTTCATGCATTCTCATTTCTTTTATTTACACAATTTAATGCTTCGATAAATAACTAAAAACAAAAGCAAAAAAAAAAAAAAAAGTTTTTTTGGTGGATTAATTTGTTTATTCTTACTTTATATCCATCTTGTCATGTTTTCCACTTTAAATTAATGGTTATCCTCTCTTACATGGCTGGCCATAGTGAAAAAAATTTGGGCCTCTCAACACTTAAATGTTATCACTAGTCTTCTGTCTTCCAATCCTTTCCTTGTAAAGTGAGGGAACAAACTCATTTTATTGCTACTGCCTCGTGATTTGTGGGCACAACCCAGGTCACCATTATTTTTTTTTTCTTTATTTTTTATGCTTCCCATTTTTTCCATCAATTTAATGTATTGAATTTAGCAAATCCCACCAATCATGATTTAGTTATATGTATTTCTTTCCTATTTGGGAACGTAAGTTTCATTTCAAGGGTTTTTTCTTGTAGGCCATTTAGCCATTGATTCACAGCTCAAAGTTGTCTTGTTGAAAGTATATAATTTTCCTTTTTTTCATATATAATGCAGGTTTGGTTAGTTTGGTTTATAGACCAGTTGACAGACATTATTACAATTTAAGCATTGCCCTAGTTAAGATTTTCAAATGGTAATCTTCTTGTAAAAAGCTATTTAGGCAACTTGCTTCAACAATGTTGTGTGTTGATGCTATCAGAAATCTTTCATTAATTAATTAATATCGTACATTGATGTATATAAACTTTGTTCATACAAAGTACTGAACAAGATTAAATAATATAAATAAGAAGATTTTAATTTTTTTTCTTTTTTTCATTAATACTGTCCAATATTGCTAACAAATCTACCTTTTATGTTAAAGGGTTTTTTCTCCTCTAATGTGACGAATGAACCAATTACACTGCAAATAAAAGTTTACTAGAGGAGAAAAAAAACTAAAGGAAAATTTTTTTTAGTTAACTTCTATCACAAGTTTGATATCTTGAACGGAACTGAACAACTGAATTTTATCACGTCTTTCATCTTAATCTTGTTAATCATGTTCAACAGAGCACCGATTGATAAATTTTGTCATATCTTTCATCCTTAATCATGTCATTTGTGTTCAACCGAGCACCTCCTTAATCTTGTTAGTCATGTCTAGTCGAGTGTGTTAAACATGCCCTTAAATCATATTCTTTTCCATCAGTACAAATTCCAGTATCTCTTCTATTTTCTGTTTTCTCCCTATCTACTCCCAGAATTGCTGCTTCCACATGCAGACTTCAAGCCCTAATGGATTCTTTTAAACTATATATTCATTTATATGAATGCTGCATTTCTCTAATTATCCCATTGAAAAATCTAAATTTTTATATATTTTATCGCAAACACATAATATATCTGAGGGGCAATGATAACACATTTAATAAGTAGAAACAAGAAATATTTGAACCACTCTCATATTCACAGCAACATTGACAGCAATAATTCTGCAAAGTAAATGCATCAGCAGTGTCCTTAAAATTTGGAGCACTTGCCCGACACAAGTGTGTACAAACAGTAACTGGATAAAGACCAAAGCGTCACCCCATAATCACCCCAAAAAAGATGAATTGGTGAGTAAAATCACTGGTGTCCATCAAAGTGAAAGAAATAAAGCATGGGATAATAGACACAACCATATGAAAAAAGCCCAAGTTTTCGGGTTTCGGCGACATTTATATCGTCTCAAGGCCTAAAAAGGTCGAAGAAAAGACTTCATCTATTAGAGCTTTTCCATCAGAACGCTAAGGCAACTGCACAAAGGGAATGGATAATATCTTGATATCGTTAGTGGGTTTTTGGATTATTTTGTTGGATAGTGAAAAATGATGGAGATTTTTTACTTTTTAATGTAATTATACTGTACTATGCTTTATCTAGTTGTTTCAAGAAATGGATAACATTGAAAAAAAATTCATTTTGTCATAAACTTATAATGCCAGGACTGGCAGGAGTACAATCCAAGTACTCTACTTCTTGCAACAATATTCTGTCATCTTATAAGCATATAATTGTACATTCATATCCCCCAATGACAAATGTTTCATGGCATTGTAATTGCTGTAAAAAGTGGAAGAAAATAAAGTAGAGGAATCTCATAAAGAGAGTTTATATGCAATCATACGTGTTTTTTTTAGTACATTTACTTGCTATATTAGCATATTGAACAATACAATGTACAAAATTTTAGAATTTTATTCTAACTAGATATAGTAGTCTCATAAGGTTATACAGATATGGATTAAATCACTTTGTCCCCTCTCAATGACCGCATCGATGACCACCCCCTCACATTGTGAGAGAGTCCCACATGAATAAAATAATGCCGACCTCCGAGATGTGTGTGCGCGGTCAAGTGGGTGGTCATTCAAGCGGTTCGTCTAGCACGGTTGATACAGATATATGGCCAAACGGGGCATTTATTTCACAGGATCGGAAACTTTTAGAGTGAGCGTGCTTGACACAAGCTTGTGTGGGATATTATTTGTACGTGTGATGCGCTTTGAGTCACGACTTATGTGACAATGCATGAATAATTTGACAAAAAGTGTGAGATGACAACAAATGTTACGTAACTAGTATTACGTTGTAAGATAATGATGCATACAACATTATCAATGGGGTCTGTTTTGGAGACACTGTTTTCAGACATTAACGTTACAAAGTATGATGGGACAACTTGGTCGATAGCCATTTGCAGGATAAAATTGTTTTATTGCTAGCATTATTTCCCTCACACATTACTTTTTCACCTCAAGAAAAGAAGAAAATATTCCCCAATAATTCAACAGCGTAGGCTTATGTACATGGAGCTTTCATCCCATAATTATAGCAAAGACACCATGCAAAACCACGATTACTAGGTTACAAAAGTTAAGATAATTACAAGTAGGAGAACACAGTTCCAATTGTGCCAAGTGAGTGTTGAATATCTATTTATTCACGTACTAAAATTGTACTACGCGATTATACTTGTTGCAGTTGGTCCTAAATCGTCGAGATTTTATTGATAACTGAACCTAAATAGTCAAGATCTGTGCAGTCACACTATCAAGTATGAAAAGGAAGTAGCCTAATATATAAATTCCATGCAAAAAGTTGCATGTGGTAAAAGGGATTATACAGTTTGCATTGATTTGATTAACCCTTAAATAGCCAATCAAAGTGAAGATTAGACAACCTAGTTTTTATTAATTAATCATAGTTAAACCCAGAATATCACATCTTAGGCAGAATCCTGCCTTAACGATACGGCAATTACAGCTTTTTGGATTTAAAAAATGTTTAAATGAAGTAAAGATTGACAATATCTTGCTTGTTATACTGGATGGAAACAGGAGATTAGGGACCACTTAATTTGTCTGTTGAGTTACTTATTATATGTAGGAAAAAAAAAAAAAAAAAAAAGGTAATTAATTAAGCACCTTTTCTTAATTAATTTATCCTGTGGGCCGTACCCTCGTGCTATCCTAGCATCCTCGACAGACAAAATTACATAGTTTGAACATGTACTCGATCGAAAAACTCTTAACTAGACTTTTATGAATTACACTCCATGTTGCATTTGAGTCATCTCCTCGTAGAGAATGAATTGTATTTAACGAAAGGAATAATTAGGATTAATATACTTAGTTAATTGGAGTACCGTTGCTAGTATAATTAATAGCTACTAGCTATAAATGAATTGGAATCCAAATTAATTTTTTTTTTCATCAAAAAAAATATTTAAAAGTTACAATAAATTAGTTTATTGACATGTTAATTGTATTCGAAAGGTCATTATTTTATTTTTTAACTAGAACGCAGGACGACTGATACAAGAAAGCAAAAATACTTTCTTTCACGTTTTCAAGTATTGCATATGTCATGTCTGAATGCTCGAGAAAAAGGAGATATTGAAAGGGGTCTACTTTGTTCTTCACGCTCTTACGTGAGCCTTTTTATATCTCTCAACTTTATCAATAATTTGTTAACCTATATGTATGTACATGTGTACGTACACATTCCTTTCAAAGAGGCATATCAAATCACACGCTCACAATTTGTTTTTGCCGTTATGAATTGTCATAATCAGGATTGATTTGTAAAATCACACAATATGTTGTCTCTCAATGAAAGCTGCTTTTTTGACATTGATTGCTCTTTCTTACCTGCTCGGTTTCTCATCTTACTTTAGCCCTCTGGATTTCCACCTTCATCCCAATTTCTTCATCACTAACCCTACAAGGATTTCAATAAGCTCTTTACTCATTTTTAATTTTTAATACTTAATTTTGTTCAATTAACGTATGGAACATATTTTATAATTCTACACACATGGACAGAAATTAAAATAGAAAAGGATTAGGAAAAAGCCAAATGGTCAAGGGTCGGTGCCAGCTTCAGTGACCGATCCCTCACTGTGCGATGGGACCCGCATGAATAAAATATTTCCAAAAATTGTGGATCATCTCCCCTATGTGAGGGGTCGGTCACCGAACTTGGCACCGACCTCTGTCACTGTAGCACGGTTGAAAGAATTATTGCCTGAACATTGTTTCTAATTCTATACACAAACACTGGAATGAAAGTAGGAAACGATTACCGCCCGAATGAGGAGAGTACGGCGCTCGAGTAAGATTAAATAATCCATAATAACTGACCGCGTTGTTTGACTTTCATTTCTTAAAATTTACTTTTTTTCAAACTTATTTTTAATCATACATTTTAAGAAATCTATCACAAACTTTTATCAAAATATACTAAAAATCTAATTTTTATCAAAACAAAAAAAAGTACACAATTTACTTAAAGGAAAAATTGGCGTTGCAGCTGATCCCCTTGCAACTAAATATTACTCATTATATCATGTTCATGAAAGTGTAACAAATTTGCTTCTCTCGCTAAGACTATGTTTAGTACCGATTAAAATCTACTAAAAATTATTTTAACTACACATTTCATTAACTTCTATCAAAATCTATTAAAATTTTGATTTTAATATCTATCAAACAAGGGCTAAATTACTTTTCAAAGTTTTTGTTATGAATACAACAATTTAAAATTGAATAATAAAAATAAAGTAAATAGATAAATTATTTATGTTTGTATGTATCAACAATAATGTAAATTCTAATCAAATTAGACCAATAATGAGATGTATGACTTAAACACCACGCACTTTCACGTCTTTTGATTTGTTTTTAAATAAATTGATTAAAAAAATTTGGAGTCTGAAATGATTAAAAAAAAAATTCCCCAGACGAGAAAGTCAACGGTCAAAGATTTGCATTACTGTCCCTGTCTCCCACATTTATATTAAAATGCATAAATATATAAACATTCCCGGAGACCCTCACTACACAATGTCACAGCACCAAGCACTAGGCGTCCAACGTGGTTCCGGCCATACCCGCATTGGTGCACCCGCTTACCCACATTTCCCAGCTCCACCAATCAACACTATCTATTTCCAATGCAAAATATTATCGCAAACTCGATATTTTAACCCATTAAAATTACCCGAGATTTTAACATTGATATTGGCAATTTCAATTCCGTGAGGACTTAGATTATGAATAGGTTGGTATTCAAAATCCCACTTTTGAAGTCTAGAAGCGTATCCATAATTTTTTTCTTATTTATATACATTTTAATTTACGTGATTATATTTCTAATTTTGATGTCTATTTATACTAAAATCAATCTAGTAAATAAATAGCTTATATGTAAATTATACACCAAAAATTGAAATGAAAATCGAGCATTTCATGGTTTCAAAATGTAGAATTATGCTTGAATCATAGTTTGTTGGGATTCTTTGCATGAATTCATCTTATCTACCCCCATTTGGCCCCATTATTTCAAATTATAATGGGTGAAATAATATATATTTTTTTAGAATGGATGGTTGAAAAATAATGAAAATTTTTCGATTTACGTGTAATATCATTTTATGAAATATTGTGTGATTGAAAATAAGAGGAAAAAATAAAATTTAATTTAATGGGAACCAAACAGAAAATATTTTTTCTGCACATAATGTGTTTTTATGTGTTTATTTGGTGAAAATTAAAATTAGATTTTTTTAGTAGATTGTGATAGAAGTTTTTGAAATGTGTGGTTGAAAAGTTGTGGGATCCATGAAAATGTGATTAATATTGATTGTTGACTTTGACTTGGATTAAAATTGGATTTTAATTGAAACCGAACAAATTGGTCATTTGAGATTATTATGGTTCAGTGCTTCTAGTAGCATCTTAATCGTTAGATCAATTGATTGTAGAGATATTAAATGGGTCGAGTCACTCAGCTCGACCTATTGTGCGAGCTAGCTCACTTCACGGAAGTTGAACTTGGTTCACCGTACGAGCTCTCTCCTTGGTGCGGCAAGTCGAGCTAATTTTTTTGTTTTCTTTTTCTTTGCTAAAAAGTGAACTGACTTGTGCGAGTGGGCGAGCAGCAGTCACAAACCTTTTGTCGCTCGACTCGCGAGTGGGACAAGTCGACGAGTGGCTCGCCCCACTTCCCACACCTAGTTGACTGCTGCTAAACTGATTGGGAACAAAAAATTGTCACATTTTTACATTTAGTAGATATTTTGAGATTATTATCGCTCAATATTTGTGTCAGCATCCTAACCGTTAGACTAGTTTATTGATCTTTCAATTGATTGAAAAACGAAATCTGATTATAATAAGAAGGGTTGTGCTACCTGTAAAAATCACACACTCCTCCCCCTATGTGTCTGTCCTGTAGAAAGCCTGTGAACCAAGCCCTGTACGGAAAGAATAATTCTAAGAGGAAATTACAGCCTCCTGGGTATTTAAGATATCATTTTCATAAATCCAGAATCAAGTTTAATATTTCAGAATTCAGGTTTTAAATAATAATATAAATTAATTTTTATTTATTAGTACCAACCCCGTTTTTTATGTGAAGATTGGAGAGAGAAGTTTTAAATAAGTAAACAATATCTTCTCTTCTAACCATCGCCCCATTTCTCACTCCAAATACACAAACCCACCAAAAATACGCTCACAGTGGCGCCGTTGCAGATACTGCGAAGAACGGCGATGACTATCGTTGTGTGAAGCAGATGCGGCGCCAGTAAAGTTGGACAGATCTGTGAGATTGTGGACTGCTTGGGGCTATGTGATTGTTGATGAGGACGAAGGTCGACAGATCTATATAGGAGCAGCAGTCGGCGACATGAAAAATATTGGTCGTGGAATGGGGTGACCGACGACAAATTTTTTATTTGAGTTTGAGATCGTTGCTGTGTGAATCTGGTGGGTCGTGTGGGTATTATTGAATTAGGCGATGACAATCATCAGTGGTGGTGGCGTGTTAGTGTACAGATTTCACGACTTTGTTGCCGGAGGCCATGGTGTGTTGGTGTCGGTTTTGGGTGGTGAATTGTGGGTAGAGATGGGATGTAGTTGTTTGTGACCAATTAGTTGAATGATTGTCAATAAATTGGATAATTTTTTTGTTGATTTGTGTGAAATAGTGGTGTTGCCGTCGAGAGGTGGTGGTAGTTTTGGCGGCGACGGTGATGGTTACAATACCGTGATCATTAAATTGGTTAATTTGTCACCAATAACAAATTTGTGACCGATGAACAAATTGTGACCGATGAAATTTTTGAATCGTGATCGTAAAATAATTTGTAACTTATTAAAATTCTGAATTGTGACATCGGAAATAAATTGTGACCTATTAAAATTTCGATCTGTAATCTCGAAAATAATTTGTGAACTAAAAAATCTTTAATTTGTGACCTCGAAATAATTTGTGACTAATTAATTTGATAAAATGTGACCAATAAACCAATAACAAATTTGTGACCAATGATTTGTAACCGATGAAATTTTTGAATCGTGATCGTAAAATAATTTGTAACTTATTAAAATTCTAAATTGTGACATCGAAAATAAATTGTGACCTATTAAAATTTCGATCTGTGGCCTCGAAAATAATTTGTGACTTAAAAAATCTTTAATTTGTGACCTCGAAATAATTTGTGACTAATTAATTTGATAAAATGTGACCAATAAATAATTTTGTGACCAAATTGTATAATTTTGTGGCTTTTATATATTTATTTAATTAATTAAATCATAAATAAATGTATGTTTTGAAAGGTATATATATATATATATATATATATATATATATATATATATATATGTTCTATAAATAATTTAAAAAATATATAATATATCAATTTTAGAACCTGATTTTTGAAATTACAAAGTATATAATGTAAAATTGAAATGATGAATAGTAAAAATCTGAGAAGTGTATTGTTCCCTATTTCTAATAAGAATTTAAGGGTGCATTTGATTTGCGTTTCTATTTTCTGTTTTTGTTTTGAGAGATTATTTTAAAATTTCAAAAAACTCATTTGGTTTGTCATTTTAAAAAATTGTTTCTCAAAACAAAACTAAAAAACACATTTAGTTTAAAAGTTTTAGAAATGATTTTATGGCTTTTTTCAATTTTTTGATTATTTTGTAAATCATATCAATTTTATGCTAATATGTGATCAAAAACCATAAATTTTAAAGTTGGTAAAAAAAAAGTAATCATTGTAATTATATCTCCAGCAATTGCATCGAAATCATCTGTAAATAATAAATTGAGAGAGAGAGAGAGAGAGTATGTGTGTGTGTGTGTGTGAGAGAGAGAGAGAGAGAGATTCTTAATTTCATTTTTTATATTTTATATTTTTTAAAGTTTTTTTAAAATGTTAAAAAGTTATTTTGAGTTTTATGTTGTAAAAATTTTCTTGTTTGCGAAAGCGCATTTTTAAAAATAATATTCTAAACAAGTTTTGAGCGTTTTAGAAAATTGAAAATGACTTAAAAGACAAATCAAATGCACTTTAATTGGTTAAATTTTCGGGGAATGTCATTTGTGATGATGAGGACAAAAGGACAAGTTCAACACGAGACACGTGGCAGTCAAGTAAGAGATTATGTCAAAATGATGAAAGGGCTTCTTTGATAAACCATGTTTTCCATGGAAAATCAAATTTTTCCAATTTTTAAGTGTTTGGGTAGGCAAAATATGCCCTCGAAAATATTTTTCACTTTTGCCTCACATATGAACCATTTCCATCTTTTTGATGAATTTCATTTCCCACCATTTTGGTGGTTTTTTTTTTTTTTTTTTTTTTTTGCAATCCAAATAAATTCTATCTTCAATTATAAAAAAATATATCCCTTTAATTGACAAATTTCATGAAAAAAATCAAATGAGCACCAAAAATTTTTCAATTTTTTTTGGGCAATCAAAACAAATTTCATCCCCAATTGTAACAAATTCTATTCATTTAATGGACAAATTTCATAAAAAAAAAAAAAAGTCAAACGAATACCAAAAGATCCAAAATTTTAAAAAATTTCGGGTGAAAATTTATATTAATAAAACACAATTAATTAACACTTCCCAATAAAATAATTTTTAGGTAATTCAATTTCATGTAATTCTTTTTTTTCACTTAAATTCATCTTGTAATCAAACGGACCCCGAGAGTGAGGGCTCTCTAGGCAGCAAGGACCCTCGATTGTGGGAGAGTTTCGGGGATAAATAAACAATATTAGATTAATTAGTGCCACTTTCAGTGATGATGTGTGGGAACTGAGGAATCTTGTTCTTGTTGAGATTTGACCAAAATTTAATTAGTCAACATATAATTTATACTTCCTTATCTTCCAACAATGTAGTTAATGGTTGTCCCTATTTTATTGTCAATAATTTGTGCCATCATTTTGGATAAGAGTGACAATTTACTAATGTTGCTGCTGAGAAATTTTTATATTCTGATGACGGTACAAGTTTAAATATTTAAAAATGCACATTACAAATTTATTATTCAAATTTCAATACGTACTTTTCTCGTCATAGTCTCAGCAAAATTATTCGACTCTATCCTATTCTATCTTGATGTCACCTCTAAAAACCGCTTGCAAAAATAAACAGATGATTTTCCTGTAATGTGAATACAAAAATATGATGGACGGATTGTGTGGACGAAATACTATTCCAACAAAATTAACTGCGTGAAGCAACAAGAACTCAAATAGCATCCCTCCTTACACGTGTCAACCTCGCTGTTAGGCGGCCAGCTGTCATCAACTGCAATCTGATTGGCCGCCAGCTATTATCTCATATAACACAGGAATCTCATGTACTGTACAACCCAAAATACCACAATAATTTTAGGGAAAAACTATTTCACCACTTTGGATGATCCGATCTCATCACTCCCCTCATATGGGGTCGGGTCCCATCCCATTAAATTTAACATTTTTGCCCTCCATGTGAGGGGAGTGGTGGGGTCGAGGTTATCCAAAATGTCAACCAAAATGGTGTTCTAGCATGGTTCATAATTTTAATGTAAGAAAATGTATTTGTTTTATAGACGGAATTCAATGAACCAATTACCAAAATTAGAGCCCTTAGTTTGTCTTATTCAAAAAAACAAAAACAAAAAATGAAAATGAAAATTTTAATTGTGTTTAAAAGGATGTTGCATCGATAGACATGAATGTTGAATAAGAGCCGCTAATATTGACAATTCAATAATGTCTAATAAATATGATTATAGATGAGACGAGTGACAAGATATATGAATATTGAAGAAAGACATCTAATAATTGTTTGGCATTCATTTGGTTGATTCTAAATTGCTATGAACAATAAATCTAATTTGTTTTAAGTTAGGGATTCAATTAATCAAGATTTAAAAATGAATGTGATCATGGAAATGATAAAATACTTCCGTATAGTAGAATATCGTTGATATAAATGTCTTTTTATGTGATTGTGAGCTTCTTATTATATGTTCGAAAAATACAAAATGACAGCAAAATTTTAGAAATGTATTGATATGGATTGCAGGGTTGTAATTGTAGCTCACTATCAGTTAAGCTACGTATAGAGAATAATAATGCAAAAGCAAAGCGGCTTAATTAATCCAAAAGCCTATTAATTAATTAGTTACTTTGGGCTATGATTAAAAGAGAGAGAAATTAGGCAGGTAGAAGAGGGCTATTTATTGCACCTCAATGACAAATCTGAGGATCTATAGGTAATGGCTTTTAAGAAGTCAAAAATTGCTTTTGAAATAAGTTATTTTTATATATTTCAATAATTTTTTCTAGGGATAATTTGTCTGGTTAGAAGAGTTTTTAAATGAAATAGACCTAAAATAGTAAAGGCTCGTTCGATATAACTTTTGGGAGTGATTTGTCTGATTAGAAAAACT
Source organism: Osmanthus fragrans (assembly GCA_019395295.1). Taxonomy (NCBI): domain Eukaryota; kingdom Viridiplantae; phylum Streptophyta; class Magnoliopsida; order Lamiales; family Oleaceae; genus Osmanthus; species Osmanthus fragrans. Next base: position 659,674 of record CM033346.1, read on the forward strand.
TTTAAAGGAAATAGAGCTAAAATAATAACTGAACCAACTTTCTCTAATAGTTCTTTGAATTAGAAAAAATATATTCATAAAATTAGTCAAACGGGTCGAAAAGCAACTTTTGAATCTCAAAAATTCCTTTTGATTTCTCAAAAATCATGTCAAAGTCAAATGGTTCAGAAGCTCTTCTACAAAAAGAAAAAAGAAATAAAAGTTCAACGGACACTTTGTACACTGCTACAAGCCTAGAATTGGCAAATTACATGAAGCGCGAAAGTTTTATGTTTTTGTGAGCGACAAAAGCATGCTCTGCTCGACACAATTTTGCCACAAACCCTCATTAATATTCACAATTAAGCCACCATCCCCTCCACCCTTTACCACTTCTAAACACTAAACTATGGACCATGCCCCCCTTCATTTCCTCTATATAATTCCCTTCTCTCTTCCTCTCACCCCACACCTCATAGTCATTTCTCTCATATAGCCATCCATCCTTCTCTCTAGATCTCTGCACGTATCTAATATAAAGAAAAGAGAAAGGGAAGCCATGCCTGAAGCACCAAAAGAACCCCAAAAAGCCACTGAATATGAATATGACGTAGCTGAGAAAAACAAGACGACTCTTCAGTTTATTGAAGATGTCACTACAAACTCTGATCAAGCCCAAAAAACGGTTCTTGCTGAAATTCTCTCTAGAAATGCTCACGTTGAGTACTTGAAAAGAAATGGACTCAATGGGCATACTGATAGAGAGACTTTCAAGAAAATCATGCCTGTTGTTACATATGAAGATATTCAGCCTGATATCACCCGTGCCGCCAATGGAGATAAATCGCCTATTCTTAGCTCTCAGCCAATATCTGAGTTCTTAACTAGGTGTGTATATTATTATTCTAATGACGATTTCATATATGCAGTTTTTTTAATTCATATTGTATATTATATTCATGCATGTGGGGTTTTATTTTGTTATGCAGTTCTGGGACATCTGGTGGGGAGAGAAAACTGATGCCTACCATTGAGGAAGAATTAGGGAGGAGATCATTGATTTATAGTCTTTTGATGCCTGTGATAAGCCAGTTTGTTCCTGGCTTAGAAAAAGGCAAAGGAATGTATTTTCTATTCATAAAATCTGAGGCTAAAACACCAGGGGGGCTGGTGGCTCGGCCTGTTTTGACTTGTTATTACAAAAGTTCTCATTTTAAGAACAGGTCTTACGATCCCTATACAAACTACACTAGCCCAAATGAAACCATCTTGTGCCTTGATTCTTACCAAAGTATGTATTCCCAAATGCTATGTGGGCTATGCCAAAACAAGGAGGTTCTTCGGGTTGGAGCTGTTTTTGCCTCGGGTTTTATTCGTGCAATCCGGTTCCTTGAAAAGCACTGGACCCTTCTTTGTAAGGATATCAGAACAGGAACCCTTGATACACAAATTACCGATCCATCGGTGAGGGAGGCAGCGATGAAAATTCTTAAACCCGACCCGAAGTTGGCGGATTTCATTGAGGCTGAATGTAGTAGGGAGTCATGGCAGGGAATTATTACTAGGCTGTGGCCTAATACTAAGTATATAGATGTTATAGTTACAGGGACTATGTCACAATATATACCAACACTTGATTACTATAGCAATGGCCTACCTCTTGTGAGCACAATGTATGCTTCATCAGAATGCTATTTTGGCGTTAATCTTAACCCGCTTTGCAAACCGAGCGAAGTCTCTTACACTCTCATTCCTACAATGGCCTATTTCGAGTTCTTGCCAGTCCACAGAAATAATGGAGGGATCAATTCTATTTCCATGCCCAAATCCCTCAATGAAAAGGAACAACAAGAATTGGTTGACTTGGTTGATGTTAAGGTTGGACAAGAATACGAGCTTGTTGTCACCACTTATTCTGGTAATTCAAGATTTTAGCTTCTTTTTCTTTCTTACAACAGTTGAGCTCGTAAAGTATTGCTCATTTCTAATCCTGCATGAATTTTGTGTCACAACAGGTCTTTATCGGTACAGAGTTGGAGACGTGCTTCGTGTTGCTGGATTCAAGAACAACGCCCCGAAATTCAATTTCATTTGCCGGAAAAATGTTGTTCTAAGCATTGATTCGGACAAGACTGATGAGGATGAACTCCAAAATGCTGTGAAAAATGCAGTGACTTATTTGATGCCATTTGATGTACATCTTACCGACTACACGAGCTATGCTGATACCACGACAATTCCAGGCCACTATGTCCTGTACTGGGAGCTTAACATACATGGCTCAACCCCAATTCCCCCTTCGGTTTATGAAGACTGTTGCCTCACCATCGAAGAGTCCCTCAACTCAGTGTATCGCCAGAACCGAGTCTGCGAATCAGTTGGCCCACTGGAGATCAAAATAGTGGAAGCTGGGACTTTTGATAAGCTAATGGATTATGCCATTAGCTTAGGTGCTTCAATTAACCAGTACAAGGCACCCCGGTGTGTCAAATTTGCACCTATTGTGGAGCTGTTGAATTCTAAGGTGATTTCTAGCAATTTTAGTCCCAAATGCCCAAAATGGACTCCTGGCCATAAGCAATGGATCAATATGACCTGAAGAACTTGACATTAAGCCGGGGAAAACAAGAAAGAACTGTTTTTGTGATCATTTTAGTGTTAGAATTTAATATCCCACTTAGATTAACCAACCATTTTCATTTTTCTTCATTTTTATTCTATATTTTAGCTTTTGTTTATTAGTATGATCAGAATCTGAATTAGTAGCCCTGTACAAAAACAGTTCTTGTTTCAAGGAAGGCTCTTTCTTTTAATGTCAATCTTCCATAGTGCCAACCTGCCTTTTTGGCAAATTCTTCACATATTTTGTGGGAAATGTTATCTTATTTCCGCCAGGAATTCTGCTCATTGAACGTTCATGGGATATGTACTATTATGGTAATAAACATCGATAGACGCACCCCGAATTGAGCCACGTGATCATATAGCTAGTCAAATGATTCTCAAGTTAGCTACTAGTTAAAGTTGTACATGCAAAACACATATCGACTTAGAATAGTAGAAAATAAAACACATGGCTGCAAATCACATTTATTGTATCTAATGATAAGACACTGAATGAGGTATTGAAGTGTAGTTAGACAATCATCCACCCCTAAAGACTCGAGCGTGACTTTTGTTGAATTAATCCAACTTGAAGTTGATGCGAAAATTTCAATCTATAAGATGAAAGCCCCACTTAATTTTAAATTATATATTCACTCTCGTAGAAAAGCAAACCAACTTTATGTCTCTTTAAATTTAACTCATACAGAAGTAATCTTTAGCTAACTTAAAAAATAATCCCCCAGTCAGTACCCTTTAAAAGAGGAGGACCCATATAAAGAGTGATGTTTAAATTAGAGAGAATACTATCATTTCGGAAATGTACACAATAATCCAAATTAATACATTATCACTGCACAATGTACATTAGAGGCGTGAAACCGACTGTTTCCCGACCCTGCTATCTAATCCGAGAATCCGTTATATGTCCAGTTATCAAACGTGTCAGTTCGAATCAACCCGCCAATTTTAACCAAAATTGCAAATGATTTGTTTTCTCTTTTTATATTCCCCTCCTCCAGCTTATATTAAACAAACAGTGAATAATTTCTGAGTGGAGGCTGTTCAGTTTGGCTCAAATTTGATTTGATTTGAAGACAAGAAACTGAAGATGAAAAGGATTGAATGAAGACAAACTTAAAGAAAGATAAAATTATGCAGAAATTGTTCCCCAGTTTTGCTCAACGAAACAACAACATTTCTTGCAGGCTCTGCAAAAATTAGCAAATAATCTGGAGACAGATTAAGAAATAAGAGAGAGACAGGTACAGAAAGAGATATTCATTAAAGCTGGAACATGGGAGAGAGAGAGAGAGAGAGAGACAAGAAAAATATATTTAATGGTGCAAGCAACTGTTTATATCGTCATATATATTTGTCTTCTTCATAATTTTCAGGCTGATTTCTTCGGGAGAAAACCCATTCCTCATAGCTGCCGAATAGCATGTTTGGATGAGCTTAATTTTAATTTTTTTTTTTTTAATTATTATTCCTACCGTCATCAGTATATGTGGCACTAGAATTACTGCCGCATTGATTAAAGTTTAAATTTACATTTAAAATAAGTAAATTTTTTTTTACTTAAACCGAAAATATAAGGACCTGTTTGATAGGCGAATTTTTTTTCAGGAATTCCAACTTCCACTTTTGCGCTGTTTGATAGCGTTTTTTTTTTTCCATGGAATTGATTTCCACCCAATTCCAAGGTACAACCACTTGAAGCGTAATTCCGTGGAATTCAATGACTTGCTATATGGTAGGAATTGATTTCCACCCTTTTTTTTTTAGCAATAGAAATAAATTCTAAGATAAAGTGTAAAAAAATTTATCCTTTTAATTGACAAATTTCATGCAAAACAAGCCAAACGTAAAAATAAAAAATAAATTTTTTTTTAATTTTTTTTTTGGGCAATCTAAACATATTTTGTCTCCAATGGTAAAAAAATTTATCCATTTAATTGACAATTTACATGAAAAACAAAGTCAAACGTATTATAATAGAAAAATGGAAAATTATACCAATCAAACACCTTTAATTCAATTCCCGATAAAACAATTCCAAGTAATTCAATTTCTTTTCAACCATTTTTCACCCTTGTAATCAAACGGATCCTAATTCAACTATAAAGGGAAAAAGGGTACATTGCTGATAAGGGGGAGAGACAAAGCTGGACAGACTTTCTCTTTGAAACTGACTTTTGATTATATTAACGATTTCATAAATATTTATGTTTTTTATTCCTTTTAGAGAATTATTGGTCCGTTTGTTTAGTTGGAAAATAAAGGAAGAATTATATAATTCCATAGATGACATATTTGAAATTGACCTTTGAGTATGGTGACATTTACACCAATATACGTTTTGGGAATTTTTTATTTTGATTATGTAAGCACTTATCTAAAGTTTGCATTACATTAGGAATAGAATGAACAAACTTCATAAACATTGGAGGCCAAGTTGAGCTTTGGCATATATCAAAATCAAGTTTTCTTAATAACTAGACATAGACATATTCTTTTAAAAAAAAAAACGACTTTAAGACGATGTTAAATTGCTAAATACTTTGACATACTTAACACTTGTTGGTAAATTTTGGCCGGTAAATATTACAAAAATTCAATGGAAGACACGTTCAGAACCCATATGCTACTATACAAGCACATACCAACGTCAACCTACAAGAATGTGTGTGTGAGAACCAGTCTTGGTGTACAGAAAATTATTGTACAGAATTTATACAGACAAAACACAATAGAGGGTGGGTGGGTGATTTTTTGGACAATGGAACCCATGTGAATATCTGTAAATTTTCTGTACATACAAATTCTGTACAAACAGAATTTTTCAAATGTCAAATGTCAAATGTCCACATGTGCATATTGTATGTGAAAATCACGCGTGTAAATTATAACAATGTGGATAATAAATTTATATAATCAAGTACACCGCGATAGCACCATACAAGATTCAGAGTTTTACTTGAAGATTGTCGATTATTATTACTTCTACAGCTCAATATATTGACATGGTCGAAGTAGTCTTTGTTAGAAACCATAATTCTTTGATTTTCTTACCATATACCGAAAGAAAAGATAGCATTACACGATAATGAGTTCGTAAGATAATTACGTATAAAGAATATTGACTAATCACGAACTCTTTAATTTCTATAAGTAAAACAACAATCTAATTCCTTACTCGTGTTTGGTACCAAGAGCAGAGCTAGAATTTCACGTTTTTGGTGAGCTAAGATTCCTTAACTTATTTTTCTTTGTTAATGCAATTTAATATTGTTCTGCCGACCACCTTATCTAACATGAAATTAAGAATTGTGTAGTGTCATTGTCATTCTCACAGCATTTATGAAAATGAGTCTTCGAAGATGACACAAATATATAACTATGAATAAGAGATGGACAAACTTTAAATGTGACAATGAAATTTAGTTTTGCTTTCTGAGACAATACACCCAACAATGAAAGTGATAGGGATGGTGACACTAATTTGCTCCAATAATTTATTCTTAAAGCAGATAAAAATAAGTATAAATCATACTAAAGTTGAGAAATTAATATAGAGAGGATAAGCACACACTACACATTGTTAGTTTTGAAATCTTTCAACTAATCCACCAGGACGAATCTAGAATTGGATCCAAAATCAAGCTAAATCGGGCTAATTCGCGAAAAAAAAAGTACATATAAAAAAAAATTGCCTTAAAATAAACTAAATGATCCGGGGAGGGATTGAGCTACAGTCTGGTCATCGATTTAGTGAAAATTGCTCATATACATGTTTGGTCATGTATAAAAGTTGTTTTTTAGTTGCTTGCAAAGAAAAGTAGATGTAAGATTACTTTTAAACACCGTCAAAGATTTTTCTATTTTTTTTTTTTTTTTTTTTTTAAAGAAAATCAACTTTTATGCACAACAAAATATGCATACGATCATTTTAAAACGTTGTCAAGTTTCTGGGCTTCATTAAAAGATTTTAAAAATAATAAACATGACAGAATAAAAATCAAAAGATTTAGTCAAATGTGGGACTTCAAACATTAATTATAGGATAATGCATGCACGTTGAAATTAAATTTATAATTAATAATTTAATAAATTTATTTAAGCAAGGAACAAATCAACCATATTTACGGGATATTTTGGCTGAAAAATCACGTGAAAATGTAACAGCTAACCACGTGTCTGCCACTGACTGGAGGACACTAGCACGTGTGACACCTATCCCTGAGGAGTAATGTTGACTCTGACTGTTTCAAAACCCCACCCACACGTGAGGGATATCTCCAGTGTTTTTGTCGGGCCTTGGCCCATTTGGCCCATCTTGTTAGGGTCCAAATTAAACATGTCATCAACAGTGCAAGTGTTGTGTCCAGGCAATAGTTCCATGGCACCTGCAGCTAAATAATTCCACAATATTTTTTTCCAGTATTTTTTCTTTTGTCCGTGTATGTCGAGTCGGATTGTTCCATCAGTCGAATTCTTTCAACAAGGTATCGGAATGAAATTCATTGAAAAATGTGACAGTGTGTACTTACATATAAAAATTACATTTATAAACGTGCCAGATCTTTGATCGAGTTTGGAATCAACTATTGAACGAAATAGGGATGCATAATTTAAAGCCACATTATTGGTACAACTTTGGCAGTGTTAGGCTAAGATGTGTTTATAAATATTTGCAGCATGTCTCATTACTTTTAGGGTCCGTCTGATTAGAAAGGTGGAAAATGAGTGGAAAGAAAATGAGTGGCAGAAAATTGAATAGAATTTATTTTAGAGGAAATTGTAATTAATGGTGTTTGATTGGTATAATTTTTCACCTAATTCGTTTGACTTTATTTTTCATGCAAATTGTTACCTTTTAGGATAAATTTTTTCACAATCTGTATTAAAATTTGTTTGGATTGCAAAAAAGTAAAAAAAAAAAAAAAAAAAAAATTGAAATTTTTTTGTGTTCGTTTGACTTTATTTTTCATGAATTTTGAATATATTTCCATTGCCAAAAAGTAAAAATAATAATAATGGAAAACATTTTCCCACCATACCCATAGGAAAATAAAAGATGGAAAATGTGCTTTAAATGGTTGTACCTAGAAAATGGGTGAAAATGAATTCCATGAAAAAATATGCAATCAAACACTAAATTTAAGGATGAAAAAAGAAAACAATTTTCTTTTCCACCCAAATTCCTTGCAATCAAACACTGCCTTAGTTTTATATTTTGTTGAGTAGAATATGTCAAGATTCTTCACTAAACAACTAGACTTGTTACTTTTTAATGATCATTTTTAGAAATAGTTGTTACTTATTATTATCCAATTGAGAAGTTGATGTCTATGGGCTACGAACATGGAGCATGCAACAATTTGTCATTATTAATTTTAGACAACGTAAACAATGTGTTTGCTTGGTAAGCTGTACAGTAAAAGAAAAGATAAGACTCGACACAATACAATTTTCGAAAAGATTTCGGCTCGTGTTTCTTTCTTGACGTGCTGTCATGTAAAATTTAATACTTTATACCTAACATGCCGAAAGTGAAATACACACATTTTCATGTGTGTGTGTTGATGAGGAAGCATAAGTTGACAGAAAAATAGTTAAAATATTGGCATGAAAACTACTCTTGTTAATGTTTATAGGAGTCTTCTTTTTTTCTTTAGACTTCAATTGACAATGGCATTGGAATTTGGCAGATAAAACGTAGTTATCAAAACCTAAAGCTGTACCATACATCACTGAAAACTACTTGGAAAATTTTATATGCACAAGAGAAGAAAATTAATACTCAATTATCGTTTTCTATAGAATGTTTTAGAATTCTCGGTAGCTTCTTGCACTCATCAAATATGTAGATTGTAGAACGATAAATTAAGCCTTCAAGCATTTATAATTTTTTTTTAATATTAAATTATCTCATCTAAAATTTTAAATTGTTAGAGAAATGACATGATTATCTGTAGAAATCTAGTTCTTAACACAATCCTTTGTATGTAGAGCAGATTTAGTTTATCGAAATCTAGCTAGCTTACAATTTCTATAATAAGTGAGAGCGGGACTTGAAGTCGATATTTTTATGATATCATGGAGCACAACATTAAATAAGAATAACGCTCTTTGCAGCCGCTCATTAATGTCTCATGCATTAAATCATTAATCATCACATTTATATCACGTAGAGAAATTACGGTAGTAAGCGACTGCAAATAGCATTACTCATTAATATAAACGTTTAAACCCTAATTAAAAGTGGGATGAATTTTTTAATTCAACATGGATATATACATACAATAACACACTATATTACATTTTATTTTCGGATAAGTTCTTTCATCACTAATTGAACTTTAGGTCATGTCCCTAGCTTCTAACTGGACTTAAAAATATCTCAAGGTCATAGAACTTTGAAAAATATTCTTCATCTATCATTCGTTAGGAGGGTTAATTGTTTCACCACTAGTACCCTTGTCCTTGGCTTCCAATCAAACATTAAAATCCCCAAGGTCCCCAAGGTCATCAAGCTTTGAAAAATGCTCATCATCTATCACTCATTACGACTCAGTTCGAATAATTTAGCTACCTATGTGTCTCAGTGGCACTCAGTGGACATTAAATCATCCCAATTAATTGTCACCTCTCCAAAAACGTGATTTTTATATTAAAAAAAAAATAGTATATGACAAAATAACATTCCGCCTGTTGAACTAAAAAACGTGATATATATATATATATATATATATATATATATATAGTACTATCAAGTTGGGTAACACGTTTGAATTTCCATCTGACATGTAGGCAACTACGTTAAATTCAACTAACGGAATCTTAATGAGTGGTGGATGAGAAGCAATTTTTGAAGCTCGGCAACTTCGGGGCAACATTTTAAAGTTCACTTAAAAATCAAGGACGTTACCTAAAGTTCATATATTGATCAAAACCATTGACCCTCTTATTTTCACAACATTTAAATTTGAGTAAATAAATATTTTTCGCCCTAATTAATTTTTTGCTGCACCCATGACCCAAGAGTTATGTTACAAGTACATGACCTACTTCACAGGCCTGTACATGGCACTCACATGGGGGTGGATGGGGTATAATTTTTGACAATATTTTAGTCACATAGACTCCACCCATGTGAGTTTTCTGTAAAAAAAAAAAAAAAAATGTCTATACATGTGCCATTTTCCTATATAGAATATGTAATTGACAAAAGGTACAGTAGATAATAATGTTCAATATTCATGATGATGAAAGAATTATTAGTTCGCAACCTGAAAAATAAAAAATTTACATTCAGAAGAATCTCCTGACTATTTAACAATAAGCTTCTTTTTTTAGCTTAATTTTTAACTATCTCTATGTAATTAAATTTTAGTTAAATACAACTCATGTACATACTTGTTTATTCAAAAGTAATTATTAATCTGACCAGGTCGGATAAAGTTCGATTATATTAATTTAATGTCTGTTAAATGTGTTAAACTTGATTTGTTTATTTAACAAACACTGTGATTGGGGGTGTTTAAATTAAAAGTAGAGGTCCACGGTATGTGTTGATAAAGTGTGAGTGATAAGTTATGAAGCAGAGAACATAGGGATAAAAAAAAATATTTGATCAACTTTAATTATAATTTAAGCCAAACATGAACTTAATTTAATTATTTCTATAAACACTGGTTTGACATATAAGGATGCACTTGCAAAACAAACTTGGACACTCGATTGGTTCTAGCCCAAGTTTTCGACCTACAATATCCAAGCCCAAAACTTAAGCCTCAGGAAAGAATTTACAAATTGAATTTATAAATAGACGGAAATCAGTGTTAGAAAAGGGAATAGCACTTGTGGGTTTAAATGTGAGGTTTAAAATAAAATTTGATCATTTATAAATAATTTATGAATTTTACCAAACGGAGAACAAATAACCAAGTCCGTAGTCACCTTCCGTAGAAAAATCGAAAAAAACAAAATATAATAGTATAATAAAGTAAGAGACCACCAGAATATAGGAAAAATTAAGGAATTTGTTAATGAATAAATTACATCTCGGTACAATGGAGTTTTCAACTGGAGTAAAATCGTAACAAAGTAATTATATTAGAATTTGTGGCTTGATTGGTCCTCCGCGATGGAAATGCACAGTACCCTTATTGATCTTTCAAAATTTTCATACTGGGGTTGTAAAGATCCCAAATAACCAATCCTCACATGAATTACTAAGAATAAAGTCCAACATTGATTCCTTTAGACGTGTCATTAGGATTAATATTGTATCCGAAAACCCGCAATTTGCTCTGTTGGACCCAACATTTTGTAGAACCCACAACTACTATCCATTTACACATCACTTATTTCTATCAATTTATTATTTAAGCAAACTTATAAACAATCCCAAACAGGCTATAAGAAAGTGGGCAAATAAGTGTCTCATAAGCCTAGCCCAAAACTTTGCAATTCTATATACTTTTTTCGATCAATATGGTGTTATCATGAAATAAGAGTTCAACAAATAAGACTGAAAAAAAAAATTTAAAAATAATCATAAAACTAGCTCAGAAAACAGCACTAAGAAAAGATATCTTCATTCAAATTAAGCTGGGAAAAATATCAACTGAACTTTTTAATTAGGATCCCTCAAATTACATCAAAAACTCCTCAGTGAAGAAATCTGAGCAAGATAGGAATCATGTTTTATATTTTGGGAAGTAAATATACTCTCACAGAAAGATAGGAGCCATGACAAGGGTTATTGTTGCAAGCATTTTGATAAGTACATGAAGTGATGGTCCAGCAGTGTCTTTGAAGGGATCTCCTACCCTGCAAAAATAAAATCATATTATAGTAGTTCGTGTCTTTTAACAATTTCGATTATTACACAATAAGTAATGTAAAATTCTTGTTCTGATCGAACATGTGGGGGTGGGAACAAGATATAGTGCGTGCATGAGCAAGCATTATTGGATGTGGATGTGTGAGTTATCCATCGAAGAAAACCATTAAATTATACAACTACGGGTAAATACCACACTTGTAAATACTTACGTGTCTCCAGTAACTGCTGCTTTGTGGGAGTCACTGCCTTTGCCACCAAGAGCACCAGTTTCTATGTACTTCTTCGCATTATCCCAGGCGCCTCCAGCAGTGTTCAGGAAAAGAGCCATGAGAATGCCAGAAACAGTGGCAAACATTAACATGGCAGCAACCACTTTGGCACCAAGTAATGGATGCCCTGTATAATATCCCAGCACCCGAAACACAAAACCTGCAAAATGACATAGGCATATTCCCTCAGCTATATGAAATCAAGCAAGATTTTAATGAGAAACCAGGAGGAGAAGATTTAACAACTGAATGTTAAAGTGAAACTTGCAAGTGTAAGTCCTACATAAAACAATCTTCAAATGAGAAAAAATCTCATTTTTATACCTTATGGCCCAGCATAACTAAAAACAATCATGCTACATGTACATAATGCATCACCAAATGCATTACACCCCCCTCACATGGAGGAGGGCTTACACACAATAAAATATTCGTAGGCCCCTCTCCATGTGAGAGGGGTGTAAGCTATTGTGTATACCATGAGGTGTACACATAGCTTTATTCAACTAAAAAATATAAAACTCATAACTAAAATAGCTGCACGGGAACTCCAGAATGCACTGAAGTTGGCAAGGTGCCCGATGATTGTGAAAGCAATTTGTGATTGAGCATAAAGTTATAGCATGGGTGCCATATTATTGCGCATCCAAGGACAGGCACCTGATCTAGCATCTCGAGAGGGAATAGTTTGTTAACAAGTTTCTTGGTCAAGATAGTGCAGTTACTCTGTCATATACATAATTTTAATAACAGCTAAGAAGATTGTACGTATGCAATTAGGTAAGTTGTGGAACAACAAATTGCAACATTTTGTAACTGTTACTCAAAAGAAATGCTTCTTCAGAGAATTGATCCTCAGGCTTGTTCAACAAAGGTGCTGTCACCTAACACAGTAACACTGAATATGTCCTTTGTAATGCATGTAACCCTTTTTTCACCCTCTCAAATAAGTAGTATCAATCATAACCTTTATTCTGTAATCTGAAATATACTTATCATACTCTTTATTGCTCATAAAAAATAATCTATTTTACAACCAGAAACTTAATTGGAATATAGTTTATATATTTCATGATTTGAATTCTTAAATCCTGATGCTAGCAACTACACTTCCAATGTTTTATGTTATTAAGCCCCTGTTTGGTCTCCATTATAATTTAATACACTTTTCTCTCTCCTCATTTTAACCATATATTTTTCAATAAAATAATATTACACGTAAATCCAAAACTTTTCCTTCTTTTTTTAACCACACATTATTCAAAAAAATCACCATTCCAAAATACATTATCCCCAAAAACTCACTATAATGGATCCCAAACGGGGGCTAAAAATTTGAAATCAATGGAAACCAAATCATGTCAACAATTCTACGCTGCAATAATGTGATGGCCTGTTTTAAACATATGCTGCAGTGCCCACTCTACTATGTTATGACGCAAAAGTACACTTTCCACAGATCATAATCCATTATCAAAAACTAAGAGGTTGCCTAGTAACTCACCAACAACAAGAGGTGATATTATGGCCAATGCCCCAGGCTTTATCATCTCTCTCAAAGAAGCAGATGCAACAATAGATACACATCGACCATAATCTGGTTTCTCCTTGTAATCCTATCAGGAGACGAAAAATACATGATACATCACTGAGATCAGAGATCCATTTTACAACATAAAGAATGCCAAATAAATGTTTATCATACAAACCATGATGCCTGGCCACTGCAGAACAAGCCCACGCACTAAAAAGATAAATATGCATGGAGCCCAATAGTCCACCGACAAACACTTCTGGGATGGCGATGTCAACCTGCTCAGATAAAATGCTAAAAAAATATGAATAAAAAGAGGGGGGAAATACTTTCCTGTAATCAAAACTCAAAGAATCAAGATATAATTGACAGCTAACAAAAAGGTCCACCTGATTAAAGGGTACATTTGCAAAAGTAGCTACTTCATCCATATAAGCACTAAATAGAAGAAAAGATGCAAGGGCTGCAGATCCAATGGCAAACCCCTTAGTGGTAGCTTTTGTAGTATTTCCAACAGCATTGAGAACATCGGTGATCTCTTGAACACTTTCAGGCTGTAAGTAATACAAGGCATGTCAGAAGTTTCGCTTATAATAAAAACACAACTGCTAAAGGCTGATATATTGTGTTGGCCAAAGCCAAGACCTGAAATATTACCTGCTGACTCATTTCAACAATCCCACCTGCATTATCAGCTATTGGACCAAACATGTCCATTGTGAGCACATATGCTGCTGTACTGAGCATTCGCATAGTAGCAACGGCTGTCCCAAACAACCCACCAGTTGGGCTTCCAGATTCATCCACCAACCCAGAAGTGTGACCCAACCAGTAAGCTGAAACAATTGCTACGCTTATCACAAGGACAGGAAGAGCTGTTGATTCTAGACCCAAACTAACTCCAGCAATAATATTAGTTCCATGCCCAGTTGAGCTAGAAAGAGCTAACGTGCGTACAGGCTCATGCTTGTAGTTCTCTAGGGAGGTGAGAATGATGCTCAAGTAGTACATAGGAATACCAAACCAAATGTCAGAACAGCTAAAATAATTGTCACAGAATATCCTTTCTGCAGAATTGACATTGGATCCTCTATAGCACCAAGTTCACGTTTGCTCCGAATAGAAAATATTCCAACGGATGATATCACCAGATCAAAGGAGTGAACAACTAGAGGAAACAAAATGAAGCCCAATGAATCTGCATGTATCACATAAAGTTATAGGTCAATTATAATTAAATCAACGAAGGAACAAGTAAATTATCATCACGTGGAATCATACTCATTCATCAATCATTGCCAGGCCAACCTACTCAAGATCTTAAGAAAATAAGACCAGTAGATGAACTAAAAAGCATCACAAAAATAAAGTAATAGCAACAAAATCACAGCAAAGGATACAACCAGAAAATTTAATATCTAAACCCCAGAAACTGGTTTTCAAGCATAGATGGTCTTGCAGGGAAAGGAGGATAAGGTTGGAACTATCATTTTTTCATGGAAGTTGATTATCCTCCAATGAGAAAAGCCAATGCCAATAATCATGGCTGTCTTAACTTCTATTAAAATAACTTCCATATATGGTAAGCAACCACCACAGATTAACCAAGTTCGAAACATACTCTCAACCGGGCGAGCTAAAAGGAGAGTGTTGTCATGATGTAATAATAAGTAATGCAACCAGCATCAAGCATGAAATGAGCATGTTTATTTGCCAAGGAAGACAATTCATAGCAATTTTCTTCCCTATTTTTCCTTCACAACTAAAATTCTAACCCATCAACATATTCAAGTGCGCATGAGGAAATTAGAACCTTAATTCTACATCCATGACAAATTGAATGTCACAGTTTGACTTTTACCAATCAATTCAGGGTTTTCTCAAAGTTATAATAGACGTTTATCAGGAAATGTTATTATTTATAATTTTTTGGGTATACAAGAACAAATGCATCAAATCGAATTAAACAAAGTCTGTACCATTTAATTTGAAACGAGGAAGATGTGTGATACTAACAGAACTTCTACAAACTTCAGGAGATAAACAAGCAATGAATGGTAAAAATGATAACCTATATGAAAGTTAGCTCTCATCTAAAATTTGTAATGCATCCTATCCCTCATAAGTACATGTTTGAGAAAGTGAATCGCCAACTATACCACCACGTTTTGCAAATATATTCGATTATAAATATATGCACATGAGTCAGTTACATGCCTTCAATTTTGCAGCGTTGTGCCATGGTTCCACCTAATATCATTGCACTGATTATTTCTGCGGCAATACTTTCAAACAAATCAGCACCCCGAGCTGCACAGTCGCCCACCTTGTCTCCAACCTTTGACACCGCAAACAATGAAATTAGCCAAAGATATATCAGTAATTGTCATATATGTGAGAAAATGAGTCTGTTCCACAAACATGCAAGCAACACTCTCCAGCATATGCGCTTGACAGAGAAGTTACGAGGAAGATTTTGTACCAAATCAGCAATGACAGCAGGATTGCGAGGATCGTCTTCAGGAATTCCCTGCTCTACTTTCCCAACAAGATCAGCTCCAACATCAGCTGCTTTAGTATATATTCCACCACCCAATTGAGCAAAAAGGGCAACAAATGAAGCTCCAAAACCATATCCAACAAGAAGAAGAGGCACTGGCAGAGAAATCTGAGAGTCAAACTGTGGACATTAAATATTTGGAAATCCAAGAGTAGAAGAGGAAGCAACTATTAACATCTGACAAAGTATAACAGGAGTTGAAAACTTACAGTCAGTAACCTTCATTGCACCTGGTGAATCTACCCCCAACCAAACATAAAAAATGGCATAAAGTATAGCAATACCAATGACAGCCATAAAAACAACTACCAGGGCAGAGAAACCACCAGCACGAACAGCTATCTGCAAGAGAATAATGCCAATTCAAATCAGTGTCTGAATGCATTTCAGTCGAAAGTCAAGTAGAATATATGTGGGGAAAAGAAAACCTGCAATGCCTCCCTGGCTGATCGCCTTGCAGCACTTGAGACTCTCACATTTGCACGGACAGATACCCACATCCCCACATAACCAGCAATACCAGAACACATGGCCCCAAGAAGAAAAGCAGTGACAGTAATATATGCAGACGTTGACCTGCATCAGTATAGCCCAAGATTACCATTTATATATATGAACCTTTAATTTTAAATGAAAACTTGAAAACTATAGCCTAATTTTTAAGTCATCCTATCCTCACCTCCCTAGGCCAGAAGATTTTTGCTGAGGCGTTGTACTGCGAAACAAGTATATGCTGAGAATCACCAAACTTAGCAGCACAGCCATCTTTGAGATAGTTCCGTACTGTGTTCTAAAGAAACCTTCAGCCCCATCACGTATAGCATCTGATATCTAGCAAGTAAAATGATAAGCTCAAGACCAACGAAATTTAAAATAATAATAATAAAAATAAAAATAAATAAAAAAAAAAAATGGTATTAGAAAAAGGTTGCTTGTCATGAGTTACATTCAAATTCAATGCTTTACATTCAAATACAATGCTTGTAAAAAGAGTTAGTAAACTACTTTATGGAGTACACTCTCGGACAAAGCCCATTAACTACAAACTAACAGGCACAAGCAAGAAGGAAAATTAGTAAAGGGCTCTGTCAGCCTCTCTGGCAGTGTAAAACATGAGGCTTCGCCTAGTTACCCACAATAGGTGAAAACTCCCCTCATAAAATATGCAGTATACAAAGCAGAGAAGGAGATGAAACTGAAGCTATATTCCAGTGTCCACAGAGAAAAATGAAGATAAAAAAATCCTGCTTTGTATTATTGAACGTGAACACTTAGCATTATTTTTCCATACTAAGAAAAGAAGAATACAACCTCTATTTATACATAAAACTTAACAAAAAAAAAAAAAGGATTGCACAGAATCTGAAAATGAGATATCACAACGTGAACTGAATTTTGTCGAATCCAAGGTATGCTTTCATCCTCTGTTGGAGTTATCTTATCTTATTGAACTACCATGAAAAAATATAGACCAACTTATAAGGTTTTGGGCTACTCCTCTTAATAAGGTTGACCTTTTAAGATGGACCCCAAGTCTTAACATGGTATCAGAGCCCATTAAGCTCCAACGAGCGATTCGATCCTTGTAAGACTAAAAAATATGAGCATACAGATTTCAAAATTGGTCTGCTCAAACGAGCCACCATCTTGTGGGGGCATGTTAAGGGATATAATCCCACATCGAATAAAGATGTAAATATAGGCCAATTTATAAAGGCCTTGGGCTACTCCTCTTAATAAGGTTGACCTTTAATATGGACCCCCAAATCTTTATATGGTATCAGAGTCCATTATGTTCCAACGAGCGATTCGATCCGATTAAGACTCAAAAAATGAGCATACGGATTTCAAGATTGGTCTGCTCAAACGAGCCACCATCTTGCGGGGGCATGTTCAGGAATATAATCCCACATCAAATAAAGATGAAAAATATAGACCAACTTATAAGGTATTGAGCTACGCCTCTTAACAAGGTTGACCTTTTAAGATGGACTCCAAGTCTTAATTATTGAACGTGAACACTTAGCATTATTTTTCCATACTAAGAAAAGAGGAATACAACCTCTATTTATACATAAAACTTAACAACAACAAAAAAAGGATTGCACAGAATCTGAAAATGAGATATCACAACGTGAATTGAATTTTGTTGAATCCAAGGTATGCTTTCATCCTCTGTTGGAGTTATCTTATCTTATTGAACTACCATTTTGAGTTGAATTTGTTGCCATTGGGACTCCTTCATCCTTCAACGTTTCTCCATTAATATAGCATGATTTGCGGGATTTATCATCCTCATCTCTTTGGCAGTTTTGGGACTCCTTATCACTCCATTGAATCCCACAAATCATGCCGAGCTGCTGAGATTTCTGGGACTCCTTATCACTCCACTGAATCCCACAAATGTTGTTAATATCCTCCCGCAAACTGGGCCGAGGTTGAAGGCACAGTTTGGTTCGAAAGTTGTTTAGTGCAGCCTTTGACATTGGTTTGGTGAAGAGGTCTGCTACTTGATCTGTTGTGGAGATGTGTTTAGTGATGAGAAGCCCAAGTGCAACTCGTTCACGCACAAAATGGTAATCCAATTCGATGTGTTTGCTTCGAGCATGAAATACCGGATTTATTGTCATATGTAGAGCACTTATGTTATCACAGTAGAGAATTGGAGTAGAAGCTAATGGAATGCAAAGGTCTTTGAGGATAAATGTCATCCATGTGAGTTCAGCTGCTGTGTTTGTCATGGCTCGATACTCCGCTTCGGTGCTGGATCGTGAGATGGTGTGTTGTTTTTTGGCACACCAGGAGATGAGATTCTTTCCAAGAAACGTGCAATATCCAGTGGTAGATCTCCTTGTGGTAGGACACCCTGCCCAATCTGCATCTGAAAAAGCACAAAGATCAAGTGTTGTATTGGAAGTAAAGTGTAAACCTATGTGAAATGTGCCTTTGACATATCTTAAGATGCGGCGAACCAATTTTAAATGAACAGTAGTAGGAGCATGCATGAATTGTGATGCATAATTAACACTATATGAAAGATCTGGTCGTGTGAGGGTCAGGTACTGTAAAGCACCAACGAGTCCTCTAAAGTAGCTTGGATCTTCCAATAAGGTTGCATTAGACGAGGTCTTTGTTTTTGCTTCAAGGGGTGTGCCCATCGGCTTGCAATCTACCATGTTGGCTCGTTCAAGAATGGTAAGTGCATAATGTGATTGTGAGAGGTGGAGACCATCTGATGTTTGAGAGATCTCGATCCCAAGAAAGTGATGAATTGGTCTCAAATCTTAACATGGTATCAGAGCCCATTAAGCTCCAACAAGCGATTCGATCCTTGTAAGACTAAAAAATATGAGCATATGAATTTCAAGATTGGTCTGCTCAAACGAGCCACCATCTTGCGAGGGCATGATAAGGGATGAAATCCCACATCGAATAATGATGAAAAATATAAACCAACTTATAAGGCTTTGGGCTACTCCTCTTAATAAAGTTTTTTTAAAAATAAATGCTCGTCCATTAATGTTTTTTTTTTCCTTGTCTTCATGATCTCACTTTCCTACACATAACAATTTGATTCTCACTTCTCTCAAGTTATCTTCCACCATATATATCATTCAAGATTCAGACAATACAAATCAATATCCTACCCGCACCAAATTCAAACAACACAGCAACAACAAAAATTCATACCACAAATCAACGTATGAATTCATTGCCTATCAAAAGTCCGAATCATCGAAATATTCTCTGAACAAACTCTCAGAGACACAACCCATGCAATATGGGATACACAAAATTCGCAAAAAAAAAAAAAAAAAAAAAAACAAGCGAATTCACACCATCACAACATGTTCAAAACAACTTTCATTTTTTGCAACAAACTTTGCCTCCAACCTCGGCAAAGTTTGAGGGAGGGTATTAGCAGCAACAAATATTGACAGTGGAGAAAATAAGGAAGGGGAGTGTTAAGAGAATAAATCAAGGGATGATTATAGATAACTTGCATTATGAAGATTTACACAAAAATATATGATGGAGGAAATCAAGGAATCATTGAGACAAATTGATCAAGATGATTGATAACGATATGCTTAATTTTAGTAATTGTTATTTATTTTCTCATATTTAGTTGCTTAATTTTAGGAATTGTTATTTATCTTTTCATATTTAGTTTATTGAGTTGTACTATAAATATGTGATTTCTCAATGAATAAAATTACAACTCCTATTTCTATCATCTTAAGAATTTCTTCTTGACCATAGAGCGTATTGGAGCTTGTGATGTTTGTTCTTGTTCAGGTTCGAGTGGTAAGTCTGTTTGATTGTTCGATCTCCAACTGAGGGATGTGTGTGGGTTGGTTATCTATCTCAGATAGTAATGGTGGAAATGTTTGGACATAGTGTTGTGACTGTTGTTCTTCTTGCTCATGTTGCGGCATTTCTTGCATAGAGTGTTGTTGCTGCATTTCGGTAGAGGAATCTGTAGAAGGTTGTGAGATTGAAGTAAAGAGTGGAACACCAGGTAATGGACTCAGGCACGGTGGTGTTGATGTTTGACATTCAGTTTCTGCAGTAAGAGTGGAGTTAGTACTGGGTACCCATGAGTCAAAAATGCTTATAACATATGATGTAGCAGGTGCAATATTTTGATTTCTAGTGCTTTTATATGGGAAAAATAATTCGTCAAAAACCACATGACGCGAAATAAAAAACTTCTTGCTTGAGGGATGAAAACACTTGTATCCTTTATGTTTATCGCTATATCCTACAAAGATGCATAGAACAGTTTTTGGATCAAACTTGTGTTGTCGTGTATCCCAAGTGTAAGGAAAACATTTAGAACCAAAGACACGAAGTGAAGTGTAATCGGGATGAGTGCCATGCAGTGTAAAATATGGAGTTTCAAATTTAAGCGCAGATGAAGGCAAACGGTTAATTAGGTAGACAGCAGTGGCAAAAGCTTCAACCCATAAAAATAAAGGGACTCTACTATGGAATAACATGGTCATTCCTAGTTCTCGTATTATCCTATGTCGCCTTTCAACCATACCTGTTTGCTCTGGAGTATATGGGCATGATACCTGATGCATGATTCCAGTGGATAGAAAGTGAGATGATAACTTGGAGTTAATGAACTCACCTCCACCGTCCGAGTGAAAAACTTTGATTTGTTTGTTGTATTGTCGATTTACATATTGTTCAAAGGCTAAAAAGGCATTAAAAAAATCAGATTTATGTTTCAAGGGAATGATCCATATATATTTCGAAAAATCATCTACTAAACATGCATAATATCTGAATTTTCCAATTGATAAAATAGGAGCGGGTCCCCACAAATCACAATGAATCTTTTCAAATACTACAACTTGAATGTTTGGAACAGGAGAATGGTAATCTACTAAGCTTCCCTAGTTGGCAACTATCACATAAATGTTCAGATTTTAAAGTGCCAATAACATCAATTAATCCTTTATTCTTTAAAAGTTGTAAGGCTGAAGATTGGGGATGTCCTAAGCGTTGATGCCAAATATCTGTGGAGCCGGATTTGAATCGATGAGAGAAATAGAGTTCCGAGGAATTGGGAAGAACATAGAGATCACCCTTGCGCCTCCCTATGATCACTGTCTGTCCTGATTGTCGTTCCGTAACACAAAAATCAACATTAGTGAATTCACAGTTAACTGGAAATTGAGTTGTTAGTTGACTTACAGAAAGTAAGTTTTTTTTCAAGTGAGGAACTAGCAAGACATCATTAAGAGGTAAGATTTTATTCTTTTGCTAGAATCTCCAATACCAAGAATTGGTAAAGAGGATCCGTCTCCAATAAGAACTGAATCTACACCCAAGTAGTTTCGAATATTAGTTAACATACCTGGCTTACCTGTCATGTGGTTTGAAGCTCCGATGTCTGAGGTCCATTCTGTTTCAGTGATGGTGTTATCTAAGGTGAGTGCTGCTAGAGCTTGTGGTATGTCCTCATGTTGTGTTGGTTTTTTCGGCACCCACCAACAGATTTTTGCAATGTGTCCCACCATGTCACAATATTGGCACTTTTCTTCACGATAGAGGTCTCTTTCTGCTGATGTCATACGTCGTTCACCAGGTGGCGGAGGGCGTCTTTGTTGAGTGCTTGACGTGATGTTCGAGTAACTACGGTTTTGGTCCTTCGGTTGTTGTGCCTGAAATCCTCTTCCGGTTGAAATAAATTTTTGTTTGTTTCCTCTATATCCTGAGGAGAATTGTTGATATTGTCGTTGTTGTTGTCCGTAGAACGCCATTTGAGGAGAGAGTGAGTTGGTGGTAATTGCATGATTTGAGAACCAATTGCGTCGTTGATCAAGGCTTTGAAGTTGTAAGACGAGCTCAGAGTATGATGGTCTTGGTGGTTTGAGCATAGTAGTGGTGAAAGTTTCATATTGAGGACCAAGACTAGTGAGAAGACAAAATACCTTTTCTTTGTCTGGAACTGGTTTTCCAATTGCTGCCAAGCTATCACATAAGGTTTTGAATGTTCGGATATGCTCCCCAATTGTTTTGTCATCCTCTTTTCGAAGATATGTCATTTGTTGTTTGAGTGTGAATTCACGTTCCTGTGAATCTTCTGCATATGCATTTTTTAGTGCTTCCCAGACTGCATTTGCTATGTCCAGGCCCACGACGAGGCCAAGTGTTTCTTCAGAGAGTGTACCGATTATCCACCCACGAAGAAGACGATCAGCCTTTCGCCATGCAATGTAAGCTTCAGTAATTTTTGGTGCAGAGGTGTCTGCATCTGTTGTATTTGTGAGGTCTGGTATGGTGTATTTAGGTGGGGCAAGATCTTCATTGTTAAGGTGGCCAAGCAATTCTTGACTTTCTGCAAGTGCCATGGCTTGTTCACGCCATAGTGGATAATTTGTGGGGCTGAGTTTGAGGGTAATGAAATTCCCAACATTAAGGGATAGTGATGTCATGGTTGCAGGAGGAAGCTGCTATTTGGGTTTGTGCTGTGTGTTCACCAAAAGCTCTGATACCAAGAGAAAAATGAAGATAAAAAAATCCTGCTTTGTATTATTGAACGTGAACACTTAGCATTATTTTTCCATACTAAGAAAAGAGGAATACAACCTCTATTTATACATAAAACTTAACAACAACAAAAAAAGGATTGCACAGAATCTGAAAATGAGATATCACAACGTGAACTGAATTTTGTTGAATCCAAGGTATGCTTTCATCTTCTGTTGGAGTTATCTTATCTTATTGAACTACCATTTTGAGTTGAATTTGTTGCCATTGGGACTCTTTCATCCTTCAACGTTTCTCCATTAATATAGCATGATTTGCGGGATTTATCATCCTCATCTCTTTGGCAGTTTTGGGACTCCTTATCACTCCATTGAATCCCACAAATCATGCCGAGCTGCTGAGATTTCTGGGACTCCTTATCACCCTCCTTATCACTCCACTGAATCCCACAAATGTTGTTAATATCCACCAATACGGCATCAGTTTCATATAACAGGAAAGCCTGAGTTTGAGGTTAGAATAATGGAGAAAGGAAGATATACTAGTTTTCTCAGACACAAGAGTTTAGCATGTATATTTTGATAGGTGAATTTTAGGACCATTATCTATTTGTGCATTCCATCCTTGTGAAATCCCAAACGTCAACATGGGCCCCTTAACACACGTCAAATTTCTTAATTAAATGGACAAACTAAAAGATTATTTTTTAAAATTAGTTTGGAAATCAGATAACCTTGAACATAATTCCTAGGCAGCTAACCTTTATACATTCACTTGCAAAGGGTAAAAGAAGTAGGAATGAACAATAAATTTCCAAATTTGTATCTTTAGAAGGGAAATATAAAAGCCAAGAAGAGATCCACGTCCATTTACCAAGTAGCAAGTACACATGTATCATGTATATATTCAATTCCAGTCCCCCAAGCTCCCAATCAATAAATGTTCAAAAATTACATCAACAGCATAAAACTTTTTAACAGTTAACATTACGTAGAGCCATGTATTGCTTTTTGTCATAGATCCCAAGGCAGAGGAAATCAAGTAAAACTTCATAAGTAGTAGATCCCAACCTAGTGGAACACTGGGCACAAAACTACATGTAACTTTCAGGGACCCTAAATTTATAAACATATACACCTGAAAAATATTAGACAAAGGTATATAGCACAATTACAACATCACAATATAGAAATGGCTCCATATGTTCTCTTTTTGTAGAGTGGTTTAGGTCAATTTCTTTCATGAATTTGAAGAAAATTCCAGAATTATAACAACCTCCAAATTGTAATTTGAAAACTGAAGACTATAATCATCTGGTTGAGAACAACTATACCTGGGCCATCTCAGGAGGTCCCTCATCCTTCTTAATAAGATATATTGACAGGAGAAAACTGATTATGCAAACTAAGAAGACAAATACAATGATTGGGGAGGTGCTCGCACCAATATAAAAGATAGCTCCAAATCCCAAGAGCATAAGCACAAAAAGAACATGAACATTTATTCTCGTGAGGCGAAAGATCTGCAGAAAGCAAGTTCCCACTCATCAATACAAAAAAATAAAAAATAGAAGCAGCAGAAAATACAAGAAAAAATCAGCAGTTAAGGAGTAGCAAAATTACAAAATCAGCTATACAAAACTCTTCAGAGTATAAGTGGATATTTTAAATCAAACTTCATCAGCTGAAGTTCTTAGGGTTTTCAAGACTTGACATGGGTAGCAGTGTAACCAAAGATTTTCGACTCAGATCTTATAATAAATAATGAGAGGGACTTCATGTACATCAATGGTACACACCTTTGTACACATCTCTCTCACATGAGAGGGGGTCCGCGAATATTTTAATCACCATGGGCCCCCTCCCATGTGAGAGGGGTGTGTACAATGATGTGCACCATTGATGTACAAGAAGTTTTTTTCATAAATAATAAATAATGGCTTTTCCATATAAAGAAATGGATAAGGAATTAAGAAAATGAAAGTTGTAATCGATTTTCAAACACTAAAGAACTGGTATTAGAAAAAGATTCTCAGAGGTTCTCAAAGTGGAATGCACAAAGAAGACATTTTAAAAATTGTTTGACGGACTACTTTCATGTTGCCAAGTGTACTTTGCCCATGTACTCATTTTGATTTTCCAAGTGCAACTGCAAGTTCTAAAATTTACTTCTCACTATAAGTACAAAACTAACATAAGGTCTCACAATAAGTTCTAAACTAACATAAAACTAACTAAGAATGTGTTTGATATTGATTTTAATGAGAATAGAATTTTTGGAATAGTGATTGATGGAAGAATGTGTGGTGAAAAAATGATGAAAAGTTTTAGATTTATGTGTAATATTATTTTATTTGAAAAATGTGTGGTTGAAAGGAAGAAAGAGAAAAAAAATGAGAATGAGAATGAGAATAGAATGGAGGCCAAACAGGCCCTAATTCATCATAAATTTCGAAAGGAAAATATAGAACTAAAACACTTGATATAGCCAGCAAAGAATGATATCGTTCTTATTCATCTAAAAAGAAAAAATCTTGTATCCTAATCCCCCTTTTGTCATCCACATAAGATACAACATTTTCAATAGAAATGGTAATATTTATTATCACCAGCATTTATTAGTATAAATTGGGAATTACCTTTCTAACAAGCATTAAGCATGGTTTGGATATATAGAAACACTCTATTTATCTTTCAAGAAGTATGCATAAAAAAGAATCATCACTGTTAATAGATATTAGTAGTCATCACATTTTTAATTGAAACTTACGTTTCCACCATATACATTTTCACCAGAAGTGTATGGAATTTTGCTGCAATACTATACTGCACTTTTGACAAAAATATTTCTAGAACCTTGACAATTAGTACAATAACATAACCAAATCAGGTTGTCAATTCCATCATATTAACATGAGCCTCGTAGAAGGCTAGAAGCTAGTACAGGGCATATTTTCCTAATAACTCCAACTTTTAAGAACATGGACTAATCAGTGATAAAAAAGAAAATCCCGAAAATAGTTTAGAGTAGGTTAATGCGATATGATTGTACTACCATATTAGAATCAGATGTTTAAGTCCACGCAAGGGACACAATGCTGCTATGTTACGACATTAAAAACGTAACAAGAGCCTACAATGAATAAAAGGCATGGAATATGCAACTGAAAAAACCAAAAAAAGAACTCTTTCCAGAAGAAAGTAAAATGCAAGCACAAGGCACTGTTGGTAAAAAGTAAATTCACATGTATATTGATGCCGCTGGCACATAAATTGTCACTAAGCTGGAGACAATAAGATATGAATGCGTTTACCATTGGCGTATATGGTTTAGTGCGCATGTTAGGGAATACCCTTGCCCTTTCTTGGTAAGGCCCCATGTTACCACCCTCCATATCATCATCCATTGGAACAGATTGGAAGGAGTTCATCCTCCGCGTCACTGGGAATGAGTTGGACTCACCAACTAGGGGCAAGTCGCCCCCTGAACCTGGTCGCTGTATTTTGAATTTTTGTTCTTTTGAGAATGACAATCAGAAACTAAAGCTTCTAACATCAAAAAACACCAAATCTTTTGGCTTAACTCTCAACAGTGAAGAAGCTCGAAGACTAATCAAATAGGCCTGAAAATACATCCAGAATATAAAACAGATCGAATTGACAAGAAAAAAAGAAGTAAAAAATTGAAAAAATAAAATAAAACCACAAGTTCCACGTAAGAATTAAAGAAACCTCGCTATCAGGGAAAGGAGATTACATAAATTTAGCCGAACAGAATAATTACCAGATGATAAATAGAATAAGGTGCTTGGGTTTTAAATGAGAAATGATGGTTTTTTGCTATCTTATTACTACTCATTATTTATAAGTTCTTAATTTTATAATGATTCATATATCTCTCTGTAATATAAAATATTTTTAAATTCTTTATTAATCTTTCATATAAATATCTATTTTTTATAGATCTTATAATTAATTTATGTAGTATTTGCTCTTTTATTTTTCTAAGTAATTTTTTAATTACACTTAATGTTAATATTTTTGATTTATTAGGGATATGTTCATAAAATATTTTATATCATTTTTCTTCCTCTAATTTATAATAGTTATCTATCTTTTTAATCATAATTTCCATAATTACTTATATTATTTTCTATTATAGCAGCATGTTCTTCTTTGTCTATAATTTCTAGAATAGTTTCTCATATCATAAAATCTCTTATTATGCTAATTTTTACTTTTTCTATTATCTCTTTTCTGATATTTAAATGTATATTTTTTTTATTTTTATAAGTATGATTTTTAAGGTTTCTTTATTTATTATAGGTTTTCCTATTATTATATTAAATCTTTCATTTTTGATTTTATATTTATTTCCTAAATATTCTATTATCATGTTATGATCTATGACTCTGATACCAACTAAAGTGGGTGGAGGGTACTATGACTGTCTTCAAAATCTTCAAAACCTCAAAATCTAATATTAAAATTCTTGTTATCTTTATTCTATTATGTATTGAAATCCAACTAATATATTCATAAGTATTTAATAAATTACAATAAAATTTATAGAATTCACTATCTTTTGTTAAAACTTTTTTTTTAATAATTATATTTAATTTTTCAATTCTTTTTTCTAGATTGACAATTTCTTTATGTATATCATTTTCAATTCTAATTGCTTGACTATCTATATAGGTATTTTTATATTTTAATTTTAGATCTAAATATTCTGTAAAGAAACTTTTTAATTCTTTCCTTAAATAATTTAGTGTACTTTTTGTTGTAGTTTTTAAATCAATAAAATTTTGTATAATATCAGGAGTTAAACTTATTAAAGTTTTTGGATTCATAAAATTTTGACTAATTCTAGGACTATGTTGCAATTTCTTAAGTCAAGGGTGTTTTAGGTAGTTTCTATTGTTTAAAATAGTCAAATGCCATTTTAGGTCATTTTGAAAATATGGTTCCATTTTTAGGCCAATTACATGTATTTCCTCGTAATTTGGTTCAGTGCACTGCTGTCACTCTCTCACTACTTGTCATCACTCCAATTACGTACTGCCACGTCAACTTTTGTGTGTGCTTATTTTGTGCTTTTAATTTGCCACGTCATCGTCTCCTTTGTCTTATTTGGGATCAAGTGTCCGTCAGGTCACACAGTCGGGCTCATTTGAATTGAGATTCACTGAGTTGGGCTTGTAGATTTTTCAAGTAGGGTTAAAATTTATTTGATATAGTCACAAAAATAAAACTAAATGAAGATACTAAAAAACCAAAAAAGGTGCCAAGTGTGTGACTCTTCTTTTGGAACTAACACACTTTATCTACCAAGAACATTTTGAAGAAAATAGAAATCTTTATTCGTACACGATAGCGTAAGTAACTTGGATAGAAAATTTGTAACTTTGAATAAGGTGACAAGCCACCAAGTTCACATCCTCAACCGATGAACCCATTCTGGCGATAGTCAAAATAGGGTCGATTTTTATTGCGATTGCTCGGATGCTACCATTTCCCAACATTATCCCTGCCACCTTGCTGCAGCCTGCATCACTCATCTATCTCCCGTAGCTAAATTATTATGTTTCTTTCTATTTGACAATCAAGGAACCTAGGAAAATAATCGGATTGAAACCCTAATTTATATTTATAAATCAATTGCAATTTAAATCGATGACGAGACCAAAGGATGCACCGGTTTCATAAAGTATGGAGTTTGACGAGGTTTTTTTTTAGAATAGAGAGATTTTCATTCTGAAGGGAGTAGATAAGGAGACAACACGTGTAACTTATTAAAGGAATTGATGTTTTAACGAGTATAGCCACTGAAAATTGGATTAAGTGCAAGGGAGGGAATAAATTAAGGATGAGATATCTTATTTGCTCCAAGCACAAGTTAGGCATGTTTTCTTAGAAGTGAGAAAGTTTCAGTTCACAAAATAAACAAGGAAACACGTGTGTAACAAAATTTAATATAAAATTGTTGTTAAAAAATCAACCAAAACTTAACACTACTATTAAATTTAAAAATTACTCGAAAAGTTAAAATTAAAAATAGTAGAGTATTAATTGAGCTCATAACCATAAATAATAAACTCTTCAAATAGCAATTAGACCAAAAGAATGTCAAGCATTACGACCTACGTTATATCAATACATTGCCGTCGGTTATGTCAAATATTCCGTTAAAATATTTAATGGATTTCAACTGAGTAACCAAATGAAAGAAAAAGAAAGAAGACTTTGAAACAAATTGTGAAGATGAGTGATCAATATGGAATTTCACTATAAATTGAGTAGTATTTTTAACCCACTAAACTTTTGTGTCATTCTTAATGTATTTTGAACTTAAATAAATTGTGGATGATATAATTAACTTTCCTAACTGAATCCAATAAAATAGCCTTCGATGGGGCCTAGATTCTATCAATGGAAGACTCCCGTGAAGAGTGGACCCTCCATCCATGTGTCTTTGTGTGTATGTCTTTGCTCAGGCCCCTAGACACCAAGAATTATACAAAGAATGCATATTTTATTTAGCTAAATGGAAGGTTGTTTGTTCATAAACAAATTTTTTGTCACTTTAATATTTGGTACTGTCTAATCCTCTTTAATACTGCATGTCAAATATGTTCCGATTATTAAAAAAAAGGATAAAGCTATGTGTACACCTCATGGTGTACACAATAGCTTACACCCCTCTCACATGGAGAGGGGCCCATGAATATTTTATTATGTGTGGGCCCTCTCTCATGTGAGAGGGGTGTAAGTTATTGTGTACATGATTGTGTACACATAGCATAGTTCTAAAAAAAATCATGTGGAATGAAAAAGAGACCATAGATGTTGGGAATATTAGCATTTCTGATCTAATTAGAAAATCTGATTCCAAATCTTCACAGTCCTATTGACATACAATTAATAAGGCCGAACTAAGTTACAAAACAAGACTGTGATCTTCTTTTGAAGTTTATCTTTGATCGGCAAATCCCTTTTCTTTTCTGCCATTTTTCTTGAATCCACCTGCACGATTGCCAAAGCATGCATAATTTCAAAAGAAAATAAAAGGGATTATTGTAAAGAATAATTAAAACATTGGGACTGAAATATTATCTTTTCTCAAATGCTAAAACTATAAAACGAAAAACTCAAAAAAAAAATTGCAAGCACAGAATTTGCATGGAAAGAAAATAAGTACATATATTTTGGCATATAACTAAAGATCTAAATACCATAAAGAAAAGAGAAAAGTGACTTACTTTTTGAATTACAATCTGGTGGATCTTCAAAGAGAGAAAGTGAAAGTTGCTTGTGAGCAACACCAATGTCAAAAAGTATGAGACCTGAAGTGGGATCATTCACAATGATTTCTTTGACCGGAAGCCATAGAAAAAGCTCTTCTTGCGAAAGCCCTTCAACTCCAGTAAGACTGCCATATGTAAGATTTGCCCTCACAACCCTATCATACAAAGCCATGGTATCGAATTTGGTCAAGCATGGCCCTTCAAGAAACACTTCAAGAAATCCAGATTCTGAAACGGTGTAGGACTTTATGTCCTTCGGGAAGAGGCCTGCTGGTAACCCTCTGGATATGAGGAGGTCATGGATGGAGGAGGTGTGAGAAAGGGGAGGAGAGAGAAAGACTAAAAGTAAAAGAGTGAGGAAGAGATTTTGAATGGAAGCCATGAATAATGTGTAACGGGCAAAAGGATTTTGAGAGGGGAAAGGGTTTAAGGGGATATGTGGAGGGAATTTTAAGGTTGTTTTACTATGTTGCCCTTGAAAATATGGTTGATTTGAATTTTTTGAATACTTATAGTTAAATTTGATCATTCTACACTACTACACCTAGTTTTGGCAATAAATTCATTAAAATTGGATCTAACTGCATTCGTTTGGCCCCCATTAAATCTCATCAAATTAAATTAAATTTTTCTCTCCTATTTTCAACCATACAATCTTCCATAAAATAAGATTACACATAAATCGAAAAAATTTCTTTCTTTTTCAACTACACGTTCTTCAAAAAAAAATTATTTCACACATTAAAATTAGAAATAATGGGGGCCAAACGACCGTAGTATTCTTGATTGTCAAGTATTATTTATATCGGTTGAGTGAGGAGGAGGACAATAAATTGTATATTTTATGTCACTAAACTTATGTTAATTTATAAAAGTGAAAACACAAGTGATAAAAAACTATATTAAAAACCAATGGTTTGAGGTCCTAAGTGGTGGAAAACAATTAGGCCGACAAGCTGACAAGGTCGACCGACGGTAACTTTTAAATTTTTGATTTGGAAAAATGAAATAGGTGAAATTGAAGAACAAAAATCTATGAGGGTATTATGGTAAAAGGATAAATTTAAAAGAAATGGCCGGAGAGAAAAGTCAAACGCACCATAAAAATTGTCCCCTCCCAAAGAAAAGAGCACCAATTTTGACAATCAGAAATATCCCGACATAATTTCCAGTTTTATATTATTTAACTGAATTAGCCTATGTTTCATCCCCATTAAAATAAATTTTATTATATTCTATTTTTCTCTCTCTTATTTTTAACCACACAATTTTTCATAAAATAATATTATACATAAATCGAAAATATTTTCTTTTTTTTCAATCACTCATTTTTCATAAAACACACTATTTCTCTTATTTTCATTCCAAAAAATGAGAGTCAAACGGGCCTAGATTTTTATTGATAAGAACAAAGACCTTAGCTAAATTTCAGGAGGAAATTGCTAGAAGTATGATTTGGTAAAAAGAGCGGGCCCAAATTTTTGTAATTATCAGTAAGGCCACTAAGAAAGCATGCTATAACGGTCATCGGTCATCGGAGCACCAATTTCATTATTTAATAGGCTTATATCATGTTTGGGAAAAGCTTTTGATGTTTTTATTGTTGGAAATTGATTTAAAACTTGAAAAAAATTGATTAAGAATCGAAAATAAAACATTGAAAAGTGTGACTTCATATTAACTTCGATCAAATATTCATATCTGATTTGTTTATACAGATGGTTTGTCGCTTCGAAACGGGGTGACCTGATTTCCGTATATGTGTTGAAGAGTATATTTGACGTTTCAAAATCAATTTCGGATTAACGAGAAATTGTGATCCAAAAATGGAAGGAAAATAGGGGAAACTCATATAATACTGTCATTTGAGTCCTCCCAGATAATACGGTATGTCGCTCGAACAACGTTGAGCGACCAATGAGCGATAGACTTTCTGTAAGTTGTGCTTGAACGAGAAAGTGGGCCAAAATTGAATCCCGCGTCTTTTGAGTTTTGACTCGCAATACTTTGTCAACACCCCCTCATCCTCTATAAATAGGATCCTTTGGACATCCCTAAAACATCCCATATCATTTGTACATCAGGCATAACATAATTCTTTTGTTAAAACTCTACCAAAATTATTCCAAAATCGCTTCCTTGTAGAGATGAAAATCTGTTAAAGTTCACCGTTATCCTGTGGTTTGAAGTGCTACTACCACAAGATTGAGTCTATTGTATTTTGGGAGACAAGTATCATCAACTGTGAGCACCATAACAAGACAATATTGTCTTAAGAAAATAGTGTCATCACTTGCCTCGAATTTTTGTTTTTCATTCCAATTCTTCTTCTTGTTTTTCTAAATTTTGTTCTTGTTTTGTAAGTATATTTTACTACATTTTGTCACCTTTTTTATATCCGATATTATTTTGGTTTAATCACTTTCCTACGAGTTAAATTTTGTCCTTTTCATTTATCACATACAAACAAATTGATTGTCTATGTGAGATCCTAAGTTATTTTGAGTACAATAGTTATGATTAATTGTTATCTAGATGTGAAATTTTTTTGATTGATGGAGAGATTTTTGAATTGGTAAGAACTAGGTTGTGAGTTGCTTAAAAATTTGTATCAACCTATATTATCTTCCCTTTCACTTTACCATATTGTAAGATAAGTTTGGTGGGTGGTCGAGCCGGTAAAGGATATTATCTAGAAGTGTGTTGATTCCATGCGTGTTGAAAAAAATTTGTGTGGAGTGTCTTTCGTCATGTATAAGTTAGGTAATAACCATATGTTAGGGATCTAAGTCATAGTGTTATGTTAATATATATATATATATATGATGTTGTACTTGTTGAATCTTGGGCCTCATTTCGTAACCATTTTTACTCGATTTATTAAGTCCGTTGAGGTATCTCAAAACGCGGTACCCTTTGGTCTAAACAATTGGAGAGCTATCGACCTAAAACTCGCTACAAGGGTTAAGAAGAAAGTTTAAGGGAGTGAGGTAAAATATGAAATTTGACTAAAAAAAATGGCAGTGAAAAGAAAAATTGTTTTGGTGCAATTAGATTTAATTGATGGGTTTAGATAACTTGTGAGTTTGAATTACTTAGTATGAGTTTGAATGTCGAAGCACTCGTCTAGTGGAGAATCATCACATGACTAGAGGTTGATATTGTCGGTTTGACCTAACCGAACTAGAGCGGAAAACAATCTTTAGATTTACACCCGGGGAGAGAAAAAAAAATATTTATTTGAGGAGTGTAAATCTTAGGGCTGGGCATATTTTCCGAATCGAACCGAATCGAGCGGTTCTTCGTAACTGAAATACCCGAAAGGGTATCTGAATCGAGAACCGACGGGTTCGGGTCGGTTCTCGGTTCTCGACCTAGAACCGAATAAGAACCGAATTTTTAAATTTTTATATATGAGAAAGATTAAATTATTTTAACTTTTTCAAAATAAATTAGCTAAGATAGAGTTGCATTGAAAATACTGAGTTCTATGAGAGCATTGAAACAGGTAATAAAATATATATTATATTTTTTCTTATTAAATCTTATTAGTTGAACAATTTTTAGTTTATTTATGTTAGTTAATTGGGATTTTTCAAATTTTCTTTTAGAGTTTTTTAGTATCTAGTATGACAAGTCAATCAATTGATGGTTAAATCAATTAGTTGGTACGTACTACTGTATTAATAATATTTTAAAATATTTTATCTCTACGAGTCTATGACTTCTAATTTATATGGATCACCGATATTTTAGTACTAATTTACTATTTACTTTTTGTTATTTGTATACATTGGTAAATTAATTTTATTGGACAACTTGTTATTTATATGTTATTAAATTGGAATACATTAATTTGTAAAAGCTAAGATTAAACATGTTAGATTGTAGTGTTGTTATAAATGTTAAAAAAATTAATTATAGTATGGAACCGAACAGACCCGAACGGAACCGAACTGAACCGAACGGAACCGAACCCAAACGGTTCCAAAATTATATTTGGACCCGACGGTTCCGTTTACTCACTACCCGAAAATTTTCGGTTCGATTCGGTTCTCTTCATAACCGAACCGTGCCCAGGCCTAGTAAATCTCACGAGCGAGAAATGACATTTTTGACCACAAAGGGTCAGGTTGGAACCAATTTAAATTTTTTTTTCCGTCTTGACGATTTTTTTCCTATTTAGATGATGATTGAAAGTGACTATACACCCACACACCGATCGAACATTGAATAAGCTTAAATTATTTTTTGTTAGCATTATTTGGAGCATATTTGTGAATTGATTATACAATTTTACACTTTTCGATATTTTTGACAAGTTATCTAATGTGTTGGTCATTATCACATGTTGTTTGATTGTGCTATAGATAATTTTGCTCGGGATAAGTAAGAACTTAAGTTCATGGGTATTTGATAAGTATGTTTTTGCTAGGGGTGGCAAAATGGCTCGGTGGCTCGGGCCGCCCGGGCTCGGCCCGTGAAAAGCCCGGGTCAGGCCCGGCTCGCGGCCCGGGATACCGAGCCAAGGCTCGGGTCGAGCCTCATTTTTGGGGCTCGGCCCGTTATCTACGCGGGCCGGCTCGTATCAAGGATTTTTTGGGTTTGCGATAAAAAAAATGTAGAAAAAAATAGAATAATACTGAATTTTTTAAAAAAAAAATTAAAAAAATAGGAAAATACGGGCCGGCCCGGGCTCGGGCCGACTCGGCTCGGGAAAAGCCCGAGCCGAAGCCCGGGCCGAGCCCCAAAAATTTCACCGGCTCGACTCGGCTCGGGCTCGGAAAAAGCCCGGATCCTCCGAGCCCGGACCTAAAATTTCGGCCCGCGAGCCGGGCCGGCCCGGCTCGTTGCCATCCCTAGTTTTTGCACACTTATTTAATATCTAAATATATTTTTTATTGATTAAATTGAGCGAATTTCTATTCACAATTGTGTAATTATGACTTTTGTAGGTCAAAACTCAAAAAAGAATGAGAACAAGACAAAATGAATGAAAATGGACTAAAAGCGCACAAATATTATGAAGTTGGAAACCAAAGTGAACAATCTAGAAAATTGGAGGACATTGAGATGCAATTTATGGAGTGCAATATTGAAATGAAAATTAAAATTCGAGGACCAAAATGTACAAAATCAAAATTGAGGGATCTAGCGTGCAACCTAAAGGTCTTGAAGAAACGAAATAAAAAATAAAGGGATCATACATCTTTGATTTTGATTGTGGGGCCAGCTAGTTGGTTATTGTTTAGGTTGGATTTTATTTTTGAGCGTTTCTTCACTAATTTTTTTTTTTTAGTAGAGAACTATTCGTTATTTAAAAAGAAAAAAAAAATTAAAATAATATAAATTTCAAAATCTTGGGACCTTGCATAGCAACTGCTGTCTGCTTGGATGCCTTCATGGTTAAGCCAACCATGATAGACTGATAGTAGACTTTACCTTTACCCTTATTTAGAATATTTACTTTTGATTATTTTTTTAGAACAATTCCACGCAATATTACCAATATTTAACATCAATATTTGTTGCAATATAACTACATTAAATGATAGATTGAATAAAATTTAAGAATAGTATAAATTATTTTTGGAGGAAGCATTTAATAATTTTTAACTATTACTTTATGGAAATACCAAGTAAAATAATAGAAGGGGAATCTCATACCTTTGCTTTCTCTCTCCACTACCAAGAACCGTCCATTTCTCTCTGTCTCGTATCTCCAATCATTTTATTCCACCACCTTCATCCCTTATCTTAAATGGTCGAGATCGACCGCTGATTAAAAAAATTGAGACTTTGCCAATTAAAAAAGAAAGTACAAATCAATCGATTTCGTGAATTAAAAAATTGATTTTATTTTAATTTTTCTTTCTCTGTCCACGCTGTCTCACTTTACTTGTTACCTATCCCATTGTTTAGCACAAGTTCGGAGTCTCTTATTTATCAAGAAAAACATAGTAATAAGCTATGGGAGGCGCAGGAGCTATGAAGGCAGTGGCAAGGGTGACTAGGATATTGCCGGTGAATGGAGATGCCCGGCAGCTCACGGTGGAGAACCACCCGGTCTCTGTTGCTGCCGTGTCCGCCCGCTCACTAACAGCGATGGAAGCGCCACTGATGGCTTCTTCGTCACAATCGAAGGAGCAGCTGAGGGTTACGGCCGGCGAGCCTTTGCCTAGGGTTATATTTGTCGGCCTGCTGCGTCTCTTCAGGAAGCTAAAGAGGCCACTTCTGAACTATCTCTCGCTGGCAAATTGTATGTAATTATAAATCATTTTCGATATAAAAATTTATATTCTTACTGTTTTATTGAATTTCTTTTTATCCCCTTAGTCAATCTTGCGAATAAATTAGCGAAGCCTTGGTTCTGAGAGGATGTGACTAAGTGAATTCTACCTGGTTTTGATTATCTATTTATTATTTTTAACTTTTAAGGGTTCTTTCTTAAATTTTCAGATTTCTAGCTTCATCTAATTCTGCTCGACATGAGGACATGGCAGGAGCAGATCAACATCCAAGCTCATTGCTGCGGTCAAACTCACATTTGCCTACGGGTGCTATTCAAGCATTTCAGCTTCTAAATGAAAGTCCTCAAGTTCAGGTTTTTCTGCTGAACCCTCTCGTTTTGCCTAGAAAGTTCGAATAAGTACTTACACTAAGTGTAATGATCCAACATCCGTGTTCAAGTATTATATCATACTTATTGTGAATGAGTTTACATCTATCTTATCC
This sequence comes from Osmanthus fragrans, assembly GCA_019395295.1. NCBI lineage: Eukaryota > Viridiplantae > Streptophyta > Magnoliopsida > Lamiales > Oleaceae > Osmanthus > Osmanthus fragrans. Next base: position 696,526 of record CM033346.1, read on the forward strand.
ATCATAGATGTTCGTACTCTCCTAGAGTCTTTGAGAACTTGTCAATAAATCAACTGAAAGCTAGGTTTGGGCTTCACCATAGTCCAGTTAGAATTGCTCTATCCCCGAGATTACTCTCAAGAGTATCATTGGAGGCCCATCTTCTTACTTAACCCATATTTGGTGGGGATTAATTTTTAGTAGATTTTGATCAAAGTTAATGAAATGTGGTTGAAAGTTGTGGATCCCATGAAATGTGTGATTAAAATTAATTGTTGATTTTAACTTAGATTAAAAATCTGACATGTATCTTATAAAGAGACTTAAGTTAAATTCTGATATCAATTGAACAAGTTGTTCAATTGTTTTATGAGACATTTAAGTTGAACCATGGTACAAATTGCTTTATGAGAATTTTAAGTTAAATCCTTCTACAAAAATTGGGCAAGTTACTCAATTGGTATTAGGGGTCAATTTAAAAATCTCATAAAACTAAAAGACTCGAACATAGAAGTTTGGATCGTTACAAAAAAAAAAAGGTTTGGGACTTTAAAATACCTCTTACTAATTTTAAGTTAAATCCTTCTACAAATTGGGTAAGTTACTCAATTGGTATTAGGGGTCAATTTAAAAGTCTCATAAACTAAAAGACTCGAACACAGAAGTTCGGATCGTTACAAAAAAAAAACGTTTGAGACTTTAAAATACCTCTTACTATTGTAAGTACAAAAAACGTTTGAAGCAATATATTTTATTATGTTAAATTCTTCTGCTAGAATGCTGTTTCTTCTATTGTTGCTGATTCAAATGTGTGGAATGCTGTGATACAAAACCAAGACTTTCAGGATTTGCTCCAATCACGCAGGAGCCTCGGTAAGAAAGTCGATTATGTGTTTGTGGCATTCATCTACTGCTGCTGTACAACATATGTACATAATTCTTTACTGTGTTGCTTTTGGCAGCTACTAGTATTCTCAATCAGCCGTCTCTAGGTACAGGTGACAATGATACCTCATCTGAGTCGATTACAAATTTTTTGCGGACTCTGAAGGAGATAGTGGTGGACGTGATGGATTGGATGATCCATTGGTCCGTATTGTTCAAGAATTTAACTGAAGCTGATCGAATGCCTCAAAATGATGAAGGAAGTACAAGATTTGACTCTTCAAATAATTTGGTAAAATCGATCGTTGGGTTGGTCATCTCGGTGATAATGATGATTTTGATGAAACATAATAAATGATCTCGCTTCGAGTTTTATATATTCGTCGAACTTTCCATGCTTCCATGTATCACAAACTCTTGAATTGCATGACATCAGGAGAATTCTCTGTTTGTCTTTTTGTGAATTGTTGCAGTTGCTTTTTAATAAGTAATTTTGTGGTGTTCATCTTTCCTTCAGAAATTCTTTCATTCACTTGTTCCAGTTATACACACTTATTACGCAAATACATAAAATGTTTAGTTCCTTATCTTTACACATAGTATAAAAAAGAAGTGGAACAAGAAGAGTTAACGTATAACGTTTTACTTTTGACATGAGGAACGATTTACTAGGCGCTATTTATAAATTTCTATTAAACAATCGTGATACGCAACATTAAGTAACTGGTGAATAAATTTGTGGTGAATCTCAAGGATTAATTTAAATTTATTGAATTGATACTTGATAGTCATGTTTAGGGGTGGCAAAATGGCTCGGTGACTCGAGTCGCCCGGGCTCGGCCCGTGAAAAGCCCGGGCCAGGCCCGGCTCGCGGCCCGGGATACCGAGCCAAGGCTCGGGCCGAGCCTCATTTTTGGGGCTCGGCCCGAGCCCGGCCGTCCCGTTATCTATGCGGGCCGGCTCGTATCAAGGATTTTTTGGGTTTGCGATAAAAAAAATGTAGAAAAAAATAGAATAATACTGAATTTTTTTAAAAAAAAATTAAAAAAATAGGAAAATACGGGCCGGCCCGGGCTCGGGCCGACTCGGCTCGGGAAAAGCCCGAGCCGAAGCCAGGGCCGAGCCCCAAAAATTTCACCAAGCTTTGGCTCGGCTCGGCTCGGGCTCGGAAAAAGCCCGGATCCTCCGAGCCCGGGCCTAAAATTTCGGCCCGCGAGCCGAGCCGGCCCGACTCGTTGCCATCCCTAGTCATGTTATTGTTACTCAACTTATACTAAATACTAGCTTGATAGATTATTTCTTTATTTGACATTATTATAGATTCTTACCACTATCCCGTGATCCTTCATTACTAATTAAGCTCCTGTTTGGTAGTTATTTTTTTCTCTCTTTTTTTCAACAACATATTCTTCAATAAAATAATATTACAAGCAAATCCAAAAAAAATTCTTGATTTTTAACCACACATTCTCCATTAATCAACTATTCAAAAATGCATTTTTTCTCCAAAAATGGCTACCGAACAAGGGCAAGTCACACTTTCTTAATTACAAGTTACACGTGTCATTTTCTAACTTTCTCTAGAACTGAAACTTTCTCAAGAGAGAATCTTATTAACCCTCTGTTTGATTATCATTTTTTTTAAAATTTATTTTTTTTTCTTATTTTTAACCACATATTTTTCAATAAAAATAATATTATACGTAAATTCAAAAAATTTTCTTAATTTTTAACTACATATTTTCCATCAATCAACTATTTAAAATACACATTTCTTTCCAAAATGAGAATCAAATAGGGGCCTTCATAAGGTGCATAGCCAAGATTTTTAACTTGGGGACGTTATGATGATCGATGGTGCTATAGTCCTGATGTCACATTGTCAACGATGTGACACCGTTTTGTAAAGAATTTAAGCTTCTGTTTGGCTTCCTTTTTTGTTTGGAATAATATTTTTTTAGAAAATGTATGATTGGAAAAGAAGAAAAATTTTTGTATTCATGTGTAATATTATTTGATGAAAAATTTTGTGATTGAAAATAAAAGAGATTAAAAAAAAAAAAATGAAAGAAAGAGAGGGCCAAACATTGGCTAATATTCATAACAAGAATTAATCTACTTTGTCCTCATGGATGACCTCAACCTTGACATCGGCCCCACCTCTTTCCTCACATGGGAAAAAATATTAAATTTAATGAGGTGGGATCCGACCTCCATGTGAGAGGAGTGATGAGATCGGGGTCAAGATTGAGATCACTCATAAGGGCAAAGTAGCATGGTTGTTCATAACAAATGGAATAAGTAATAGTAGGTAAACAGAGAAAAACTTGACTTATGTCAAATATTTTTTTTTAATATATTTATTCTTATCCTCTCTCGTGTAATCCTTCCTTACTCGCTAAGCTAGGCAAAGTAGCATGGTTGTTCATAACAAATGGAATAAGTAATAGTAGGTAAACAGAGAAAAACTTGACTTATGTCAAAATTTTTTTTTTAATATATTTATTCTTATCCTCTCTCGTGTAATCCTTCCTTACTCGCTAAGCTACGCTGAGAAGTTACACGTGTCGTCTCCTGGTTTACAATCGGAATCGAAACTCTCTTGAGAATTAGGAGAAAACCAGTGCATCCGATACACCGATTCAACTCTTCGATTGATTTATAATCCAAATTAGGGCTTCATTCATCATTACGTAGAAAGAAATATACCATATTATAATTAACTATGGGAGGCGGAGGAGCGATGAGGGCTGCAGCGAAGGTGGCCGGGATAACGATGGGAAATGTCAGTCTCCGAGGACTCACGGCGGAAAACTACCCGATTTCAGCCATCGCTCGAATGGCTACATCCGCTCCTCCAGTGATGTTGATGGCCTCATCGGCTGAGGACGTGAACTTTGTGGCTTTGTCACAGTCCCAGGTCGATGTGCAGAGGCGGTGCTGGGAGTTCGCCGGCGGTGAAGAGGATCTGATGGTTACGACCGGTGAATCTTTGCCTAGGGTTGTATTTGGTGGCGTGCCGAGTCTTGAGGAAGCAAAAGAGGCAACTTCTGAACTCTCTGACGCTCTCGAAAAGTATGTTATTACTCATTTTCGTTGAGAAATTTGAATTTTTGAATGTTTTATTGAAATAATTAGTAGTTTTGAAGTAATTGTTTGATTAATTTTTTTTACTATCTTATTAACATTTGGACAGAATTTTTTGTTGAGTTGAAAGGAAGTGATCGTATATTTACGGAGTTATATTAGTGCTCGGCACTTCACTTTGTTTATCCTTTTAATTTTAGTATTATATGATATGAATGATTCATAAATGTTTTTCCCCTTTCTATTCCCTTTCTACTTTTGTATTTGTACTGTTGATAGCAAGGCTTGAGGAAGGAATACGGTTTGTCGAACTAACTAAGATCCTGTAACAATGTCACTATTAGTCCATTTGTGTGCCTTTCAAATTATTACCTAAAGTTCAGGACCTTGGATCCTACTTTCCTAATTATTGATTGTGAAACTCTAGCCATTGCTAAAGAAAAGCTTGGCTCTGGCAGGATGTGATTCTGTCTGCTTTTGATTATCTTTTTGTTTCTGCATGCAAATCTTCATTTGATAGTTTCGCTGTATTTGTTTCTTGAATTTTCAGGGTGTATTTATCTTCACCTGAGTCCGTTGAATATGACAGTTTGCTTATAGAAGATCATCACCCAAGCTCATCGGTGTTGTCAGACTCACAAGTATTGGAGAAAAAAGCCTGTGTTACCAACCGGTCTACACTAGTCTCTGGAGAGCCGATGCATGCTATTCAGGCATTTAGGCTTCTAAATGAAAGCTCTAGAGTTAAGGTTTTCATGTTGATATCTCTCGTTCTATTCTAGGATGGTGTGCATTTTTCTAATTGAATATGTATGAATTTGGTTTTTTTCTTAATGTGCATGGACGTGGAATATATAATTTGTTAATTTATTTTGAATGCAAAGTCGAATACTATATGCATGTTTGGAGTAGTAGTGGGTTCTATGATAAAATTAAAGTTTGACCAACTTAAATTATAGGTTAAGCCAATCCAAACATGCACTAGTTTCAACATCGAGCATTCAAAAGCACATGAAATTTTTGGGCAGCAAAAGATACATATAATTTCATTAATGCTATAGCTTAGTCGGCACCAACCATAAATTTGTGATTATGATAGCTGAATCTATTCTTGTGCTAGAATGTTGTCGCTTCTATTGTTCATGACACAAAGGTGTGGAACGCGGTGTTAGAAAACCAAGAGCTTCAAGAGTTTCTCCAAGCACATAAGAACAGTAAGAAATCTTGGTTATGTCTGTCATTCATCTAGTGATTGCTAGAAAAATATGTATACATCTTTATCGTCTTTTTATTGGCAGGTAATAATCTTCCGGATCAGTCATCTCTAAACACAGTTGATACATCATCCGATTCCGGGGAGTCCACCGATGGGAGTAAGCCTAAAGATGTTTTCAGGAAAATCAAGGTAACAGTGGTAGATATGTTGAGCAGCTTGTCTGATTACTTTCGAAATTTCTTTGAAGTTGATAAAGCTTCTACAAATTCTAATGGAAGTGCGAGATTAAACTCTCTAGACACGGCTTTGGAAGCATCCTTCATGGGATTGGCTGTCATGGCCATAATGGTAATTTTGATCAAAAGAGATTAGTCATCAATCCTCCTTTTGCAGTGTGTACATGAATTTGTCGAAGCTCGTGTCATTATGATGCAAATACAGATTGTACAATACTATACAACCTTGTTTGTTATTGAATTATACATTGCATATCATAGTGAGAAGCATCAATGTAGCTCATGTGTGGTTGTTAATGTTGCTCTTTAAGCACATGTTGATGGGGGCTATTTTCGTAATTAACCACTTCGAGAAGTATTTTTCATCTCTGATGTAAGCATTCAACAATATTCCATGTCACTATCTTTAAATGTTAAATGCATGTAAACGTTTTCAATGCAGCTTTCTTGAGACAACTGAAATCTCTTGGTGTTTTAGGCTCCGCACTCTTGAATAGTCCCCCGCCCCCAGGCCCCAACCCAAAAAAGAAAAGAAAAATCTCAATCTCCTAAGTTGGCAAAGGATTTCTTGAGCTCCTTCACGAACTTGGTGTCAATATTGGCTCTCTACTTTGAACTGGCTAGATGGGCGTTCCTTTAACTAACTTGGTGGCAAAGGATTCCTCGGACCTGTCCAGCATGTTGTTATTCTATTTGTATACATTTCGTCTTCCAAAAATCTTCACGGGGGCAGGGATGTTAGTGGTTGCATTATTTCAACCATTCTTGTTGCCATCCCTATTAGTATTGTTATAAATAAAAACAAATGATATTTAAACTTAATCATTGATCTCATTTATAAAAAATGACACTTGGACTAGTGAAATCTAATCTGAATTGTTTCAAAGTGATTTGGACCATTTGGTTTCCACCTGGACCCAAACAACCATTTTCATTTGATGTTTCAATGTAATTGTTTTTATTCACCTCTTCAAAGAACACATTAATTTGACTAGTAAAAAAATTGCATAAAGTCAAGCTATATAACAAGTGTGAAATATTGGATTGTTTGATCACTTCGACCGTTCGACATGAACTGCATAACAAAATATGTTAATTTGATTCAATCCAAGATTTTCAATTTAAAAATATATATTTTAAAGAGTTATTTTTTTTTTTGAATTTCCCAACTGATTTGTTACCCGTGCGTCATTAGTCCGACTTGTCCATCTAAATGGGCTTTGGCCATAATGTACAATGGGAAGAGGGGAGAATTCATAAATCAGGCCTTACATATAGCCATTTTACATTTCAGGTCCAAAAATTTTAAAATGCAAAAATCAGGTTTTAATTAATTAATTAAAATTTAATTACTAATTAATTATTTTAAGGTCACAGTTATGCGATTTATGGTCACAGTTACATAATTAAAGATTACAACTAATTCACTGGTCACATATTATCAAATTAATTGATTACAAATTATTTCGAAGTCACAATTAAAAATTTGTGTAGGTCACAAATTATCTCGAAATTACATATTAAATTTTTTATAGGTCACAATTTATTTTATTACTTACAAATCCAAAAATGACAGGTCACAGTTTATCAGTGAATCACAGATTTTAAAATTTATTGGTCACAGATTATTAAATTTTAAGGCCACAATTAAAAAAAATTTTAGGTCACAATTCAAGTTCACCATCACCGCCACCTCTATCGCACCACACAACCACCAACAAACATCACGTCGTCCCACCCACAAAAATCAACGATCATCTCCACAGATCAACCCCAACTCTAGCACCAACACAGAACTCACACATACACCACAGATCGGCCACCTCCACCACCTCCTCCAACGACCATCTCCACCGTCGCAACCGTACCATCAACCATCACCACCGCCCATCGCACCAACACAATTGACTTCCACACACAAAAATCACAGAAATCAGCACTGCCAACACTAGCATCGCCACTACTATTAGCACCACCACTGTCCTACCTAGATCCACTGCACTACCATCACCCTACACTGTGAGAGAACCACTGTGAGCGCCACCATGCAAACGACGCTCACTTCACAGCGTCCTTGGGCACCAAAATAATTAATTTGTTCGAAGCTGCGCAATAGAGAACAAAGTGTGGCCGGAGAGGATGCAGGATGCTATATTCGACGATCCCTTTGCTGCTACAGAGCTCGCAGCAGCGACGAGGCATTTAGATCGCACAGTAGCTATCTGAGCGTCGAACATCAGCGATACTGCAAGAAATGGTTGAGGAAGACAGTAGGAACCTAATCTAGGTTAATTATAATACCTGATTTTTACTTAATTAAAGTTTGTAACTTATTTTTTAAAAGTCATCTTTAAACATCTGTAATTGTGTAGTTTCCACATGTACAATTATTGATACCAATGAACGCAGTCTATACCCAATTGAAATAGAGCCGTGCTACTATCCAAGCCCAAAAACAGGACAAAAAATTAAGAGGGGGGCCAAATGGCCCCACTCGACAGCCCCCCTCCAATAGGGGGTGCCACTTGGCCCCCTTGTTTCCACTCGACAGCCCTCGCCTCCAATGAATTTTGCTACACAGCCAGGGAAAAAAACAGGGTTAAAAACAGGATTTTGAATTTGATGAGGTGGCCACTTAAAAAATCATTAAAAATCAATATCACACAATAAAACCAAAACCGACTGCAAAATCCCAAAACATCTCTCTAAGGAAACCAACTGGAGCAAATCCTCCCTTCCGCTGCTGCCGGTAGGAGCACCCTTCGCCGGCGAGTGTACTGGTGGTCACCGGCCAAGAAGTGGGAGAATCTCTCTGGAATCACCATTTCCAAGATCACAGCATTCCGCCCCCCGACCGGACCGCCCTTCGCCGACCAAGAAGGGTTAGGCGTGAAATAAGGTCCTGAACTCTGTTGTTGATGGGGGAGTTTGGCGTTACAGAATGGAAACGATTTGGTTAATGGGTTTGATAAATCACAGGAGTATGGTGGACCGTTTGATTCGGCATAGACCAAGAATTCTATCAACAATAATATTATAATTTTGTGGCAATGGAGTTCCCTCATTTTTTGCTAGTGCTCTTCAAGGAAAGAAACAGAGAATAAGATAGTGATGAAGCCATTAGCATTATAAGAATGGTCCAAAAAGGCAAATGAATGCGGCTATCATGTGGCTTGCTTACTGTAAGAGAGACATTGGAAATTTGGGGAAAAAAAAAGTGAACTTTCTTTTGTCTCTGGCATTGAATAAATTGTGTGGAAAAATCTCCATATAATTTAGCAGAGAAAGAGATTCATTTTGATGAAAATCACAAAAGAAGTCACACCGTAGACCAATCAAAAGGAGATCCATGAAGCAATTTATCTTTATCAAGATGACATTTTATCCTCAATTTCTCACAAATTCACATACCTCTGTTATTTTGATTTGTAAATACATTGAGAGTTATATATATCCTTCAGCAAATTGTGTTATATAACATTTGATCTCTGACTTTCTTTCCATTGAATCACAAGTTTGTGTGTAACAAATTCTGGAATAATGAATTTGGGGGAAATTGTGAATGAACTTCTTAAGACTAACTCTAAGAAATTGCTCGTCAAACGTGCATAGTTCAATATAATCTCGCAGTCATCTATTTATGAAAATTCACGTACTTGGAAGAAGTATTCATTAGATGTAATTCTTGCAAATTCTTTTATTCCACCTATGAATCCAGAAAGAAAAGATTTGATAGTTTTATCAAACATTAATGCTAACAGAATACTCTTCATCCCCAACAACTAAGAATTGAGTATACTCTTCATCCCCAACAACTAAGAATTGAGTCCCTTCTTCAATCACCAACAATCTGTCTTCATTGGCTCTGCTGAGCTTTGCAGCTGAATTATTACAAGACTCGACAAGTTTGGATGCTTTACCCTCAATCGATCTCTCCAGCTCGAGTCCAACCTAAGCCATTGCATTGAAAAGTAAGTGGCTTCAAAGTTACTGGAAAAAAAAAAAAACAATAAATATAAGAATAAACATGGAGCACAAATGGGTCTCTACGTTATAGATGCAAGGAATATGGATAATGATTTATTCCAACTATGTCTCACCAAAATAGATTCAAGGAACAGGGATGCCTGGAGATGGAAGGACTAGCAGCTTCTTGGTCGGCGAAGGGTAGTCCGGTCGGCGGCGGAATGCTGTGATTTTGGAAACGATGATTCCGGAGAGATTCTCCCACTTATTGGACGGTGCCACCAATACACTCGTCGGCGAAGGATTGGTCGGCAAAGGGCGCTCCGACCGGCGGCGGCGGAAGGGATGCTTTGCTCCAGTTGGTTTCCTTAGAGAGATGTTTTGTGTGATGTTTTGGGATTTGCAGCCGGTTTTGGTTTTGGTGTGTGGTACTGATTTTTAATGATTTTTAAGTGGCCACCTCAGCAAATTCAAAATCCTGTTTTTATCCCTGGTTGTGTAGCAAAATTCCGCCTCCAATAGAGGGGCGCCACAGCCACTTGGCCCCTCTGTTTTTTGCCCTGTTTTTGGGCTTGTACATTCAGTTTTTTCCATTGGAATAAGCAAATCCTGTAACAAACAAAACCTACGGCAACACAATGCAAACATGGCCTCAATGAAATTCATCCCCATTTTGCATCCTCTTATAATAGTCTCAGTTGCCAACTCCAAAGTTCTGCCGCCGCCGCCTCCTCCTCCTCCTCCCCCTTCCCCATCCGCCAGCGCACACAGAAAGCACACACTAGAATGGGTCGTGTAATCAGGGCACAGCGTAAGGGATCAGGCTCTGTTTTCAAGTCCCACACCCACCAGCAAGGGCCCGGCCCGCTTCCGCTCCCTCGACTTCGACGAGCGCAATAGGTACATTAAGGGTGTTGTGACAGAGATAATCCACGAACCTGTGCGTGGTGCCCACTGGCCCGTGTCACCTTCCGGCACCCGTTCTGATTCAAGCACCAAAAGGATCTCTTCGTCGCCGCTGAGGGAATTTACACCGACCAGTTTCTCTACTGTGGCAAGAAGGCCAACCTCGTCGTTGGCAATGTTTTGCCCCTTAGATCCATCCCTGAAGGTGCTGTTGTTTGCAATGTTGAGCACCATGTTGGTGATCGTGGAGTTTTGGCCAGGGCATCCGGGGATTACGCTATTGTTATCTCACATAACCTAGACAATGGAACCTCCAGGTATTCTTTTTATCTATATTTATTCATTGTTTATTCTTCTTTTCATATGAATGTTTATTTTACTATTCGTGGTTTATTTGTATGTATTAATTTAAATTCCAAATGTGGTTAATGATTACAGGTTGGAAATTTGAAGGCGATTGAATTGATTGTAGAATCGTGATCACTGCACTATTTTTTCTACATTGATTTGATTATGTAACATTCCGTTCGAATGAAAGTTTTTATTGTGAATAGGTATTTGGTCAAGAATTTCCCCTGCGTGCTCTTGTTATTTATATCGATTTGATGGATTTCGAAGCAAAATATCTATTGATTCTCGCTGTATATAATAATTCAAAAAATATATATATAGTTTAATTTGACGATAAGCTTAACATTTTACCATTGGTCTGGTATAACTGTGTTTCTTCTTCAGTCTTCTTATTCTCAAATGATGATAATGCTAATTGTTCTGAGGAATTTTTGTCACCAAACATGTAATGAAGCATAAATAGTTTTCGTGTTCTTCGTGTACAATTGGAGACGCAGGTACATTGGGTGATCGAAAACAGTTTAACTCGGTTCATCTTATGCCCAAGAACGAGAGGCAACGTATTTTATTTCCAGTTTCTTATTCTGCTAATTCATGTATTTGCTTGATAGGATTAAGTTTCCATCAGGAGCCAAGAAAATTGTCCCGAGTGAGTGTCGTGCCATGATTGGCCAGGTTGCTGGAGGAGGACGCACTGAGAAGCCCCTGTTGAAGGCCGGAAATGCCTACCACAAGTTCAAAGTGAAGAGGAACTGTTGGCCTAAGGTTCGTGGTGTTGCTATGAATCCGATAGAGCACCCCACGATGGTGGTAACCATCAACACATTGGTCATGCCAGCACCATTCGCCGTGATGCACCACCTGGCCAAAAGGTTGGTCTTATTGCTGCGAGGAGGACTGGTCGGCTCCAGTGTCAAGCTGCTGCTACTGCAGCTAGAGCTGATTAGTCTAATTTTGGTAGTGTCTGAATCTCATTTGCAAGTACGGTTACAAGATTTTGTTATAGTTGAGTTTATTTTACTAATCCGAATATTGTTGCTTTGATTTTATTTTTTTGGGAATATTGTTTTAAATTTTTTTAGCCCCTGTTGGATTTCCATTTTGTCAAAATTCATTTTTCTCTCTCTTCTTTTCAACCACACATTCTTCAATAAAATAATATCACACGCAAATCCAAAATTTTTCTTTAATTTTTAACCACACATTCTCCATCACTCAACTATTCAAAATATATTTTCTTCTCCAAAATGGGAATCAAACGGTTTGTTAACGAATTCACGAGTTTTCCAAATTTCCCATTTCAGTGTCATGTTCTTTGGATTATGGAACTACAATTCCATAATTGGAGGGTACAAACTCGAATTCATTAAATTAACTCTTAAGCTTTGTTATTTTCAGAAGAAAATTAGAAATAGGAGAGGAAAAAATCATTTGTACAAAAAAAAATGGTTTACCACCTTCTTGATAAATACTCACACGTCGCGTGGGATCTGTGTAAAAAAAAAAAAGATAAAAAATGCGAGTCATGCTACTGGTTGACACAATCCTTGATACTCTACACACATATGAGAAATATTATTTTATTCACCTGGGATCCACACACTTACATGCGGTCAACCAAGGTATCAAAGATTATGTTTATTTAACATTTTTCAAAAAATGCTCTCTTCTCCTAATGTGAGTCTTCTGTGAGGGAAGATGTCAAATTCTACTGTACAAGCAGCATGATTCTAGGAGAAATTTCGTGATCAGCAAGAAAAGGCCTCTGCGTTGCTTATTTTGCACAAATGGTCCCTAATATATGACACTCATGTGAAATCAGGACCCATTGAAATTTAGAATTTTCTTATTTTCTCTTTCTTTTGTCAACATTTGTATTTTGAAATTAGAACAACGGTATTGAATTTTTGAGAAGGGATTTGTGCGTCTTGGAATGATAAGGTCCACCTAATATTTGTCAAAAAGAGCTCTTTTGTGTCTTTTTGGTTAACCGTAAAAAGAATTTGCACCAGATGTGAACTCTTTGCTGCTATAGATAGTCAACACTAATACTTGCTTGGGATTCGCCTGCACTAAATCGGGAGGAGTAAAGTAAATATGAGCATCGCGCTGGAGAATTTTAAAAAAATGAAAAATAGCCCTCATTCGTAGTTTAGTTCCTAACTTGAGGAGTGATTTTTTTTTTTTATTTCCTTTTTTAAATTTATAGAAATTTACAGAAACATAAGCACACGCTAAGAAGAAAACAATTCTCGTACTTAAATTGAGGATGTTAATGCTAAGCTTGAGACTATAAGTCCTGATTCTACGTGAGTGTCATACATGAGGGAATTTGTGCAAACAATCTGCTCTCTATTTCCCTTATTGAGAGTCCGTTTGATCGTATGTGTTTCATAGAGATTATTGGGAAAAAAATGTATTTTAAATAATGATACGATGAAAAATGTATGGTTAAAAAAGAATGAAAAGTTATTGATGTGATGAAAAATATTATTTTATTGAAAAATGTGTGATTGAAAATGAGTAAAAGAATGAGAATGAAAAATAAAAATGTGGCTCAAACGGACTCTAAAATTTGATTTTAATCTAATTCAAAATCAAATATCAATATTAATTACAATTATTCTACACAAACATCCTTATTGACACCCTTATTTCCAGGGTTTTAAAAAAATATTACATGGCACCACTGTTGTACATTTTGGAGAGAAGGAGGACGAATTGGGCTAGAAAAACAAAAACACATTTGCATTTGCTGGTGAGAAAAAAACACTGTGAATTAATCTCCCAAATAGAAACCTTAGTCCTTCTGATTTTCCGACATTTTTGGCCGAACGTTCAGTGACTGGAAAAACAAAAACACATTTAGAGCATTTGCTGGTGAGAGAAAAACACTGTGAATTAATGCCCCAAATAGAAACCTTAGTCCTTCTGAGTTTCCATCGTTGTTTAACCGCACGTCCAGTGACCGGAAATAAAAAATGCCCAAAATGGTAACCGGAAATCCAAATGAGTTTCCTTCATTTTTAACCCAACATAAGTCACTGAAAATCCCCAAAATAGAAACCGGAAATCCCGCCCCCGTCCGACCACTTTTCTCCAGGCACAGTTGACTTCCAGCAGCATTGGGAGCTTCTTCATTTTTTTCCCCAACATAGATACTGGAAAATCCATGAAGTTGTTCCACAGGAGGTGCCCTGTCCGGCCACTTTTTGGTCAGTTTTCGAACACGTCTTCGCTAACTTCCAGCTCCATTTCCAGGGTCATTCATCTCCAACAGATTTTTTTACCTGAACACGATTTTTCTTCTCCATAGGCAATTCAATAGTTTAAACTGATTACATTTTGGAGGGAAGGAGGACGAATTGGGCTAGAAAAACAAAAACACATTGCATTTGCTGGTGAGAGAAAAACACTGTGAATTAATCCCCCAAATAGAAACCTTAGTCCTTCTGATTTTCCGGCATTTTTGGCGGAACGTTTGATTATTCAATTCAAGAGAGAGGGGGATGGTGTTCTTCGGGCCGGAACAAAAAAACGTAAAAGTTTAATTAAATGGAGGGACAAATTTTAGCAGATGATCAAAACAAAAGCAACCCAGTTTCTGTGTTGGATTTGAGTATTCAATTCAAGAGAGAGGGGGGTGGTGTTCTTCGGGCCGGAACAAAAATCATAAAAGTTCAATTAAAAGGAGGGGCAAAAGTTAATACGTGGCATAAAAGTTCAATTGTTTAATGTAGCCACATCAGCCTGGAAATAAATGTGTCGTTGAGGCTGTTCGTGTAGCCGAATCCTATTAATTATCGATCCCAAAATTTCTCAACCTTCTGTTGCAGCTTAAACCCCCCACAAATGGCGATGAGAGCAGCGGCGACCCAGGCGGCTGCGGCTTCCTTTGTGGCACCTAGGGGTGTAAGGGCTCTATATTCGTCGTTAACTTCAGGCTTTCCATTTAATCTACCGCAGACTCAAACAGAGAAGCCTCCTCCGGCCGAAACTTCAACAAATCTCTTTGTTTCGGGTACATACCGCATCATCTTCTCCAAATGCCTTTCATTTCTTTAGTATTTTCCTTCTTTCCCTTTGATTTAATGTAGTTTTTTTTACTTGGCGCACTTAATTGCTGTGTTGCCTAGTTATTCATCGGTTTTGTTTAGGGAAAAAAATCAATTGGATGTGAAAGATTTTAATTTTGATAATTCTGTTACGTTTTTATGGATTTTCTATTGAACAGATTAGCTTACTGAGCATATTTATGTATCAATCATGATCCGCGTCATTCCAACCTTTAGGTTCAATATCCAGGTCTCCACCACTATATAAACTACTTCTATCGTATCTCCCTCTCAATTAAACACAATTGCCCATTTGCTTAATCTCTTAAAGCACGCACGTGTAAAATTCTTTTGCTGTGAATTTCATCTGCTGTAAAATCGAAATGGTGGGTCGGGGCAAGACTCTTGGATCCGGAGCAGCAAAGAAGCCAATGTCGAGGACTCCGAGGAGTAGCAAGGCGGGGCTCCAATTCCCTATGGGTCGTATAGCTCGTTTCCTCAAGGCCGGGAAGTATTCCGAGCGTGTTGGTGCTGGTGCTCCTATATACCTCGCCGCCGTCCTCAAGTACCTTGCTGCTGACGTTAGGCATAGATTGGTTTTGCCAACATAAGACATAAAAGTTAGGCTTTCGGATGTAAAAGAAGTGTTTGCCAATCAGCATGGACAGGGATTATTCATTTTATCAATGTCTATGACATAGGTGCGAACGTTACTGGGGTATCAATGCTCAGGTAAGTAATTTATTCAATTTTCTCCATATGAACTTGAAGAGTATGTTTTGTAAGGTTGAATGGACAGTGGCTGACAACATTACTGGAAAAAAAATAGAGAGAGAAGTTATATGACTTATATCTTTGTTCAATGTATTCTCCAGTCATGACAAGTATTGCAAGTCAAACATGCCCCAGTTTTACTGTTTAGTACAACTGTTCATTTCTGGCTCCCCCCATGGTACCTCGTTAAAGCCCACTGTTTCGAGATTAACTCTACTTGAGATCAAGTGGTTTGAGTTATTTAATTTGTTTTCATTGACATCAATGACATGTAATGAATTTGAGTATTGCTTTTGTAAAGAGTAGTTCATTGGAATGTGGGATCTGTTGCCAAATTAAGAATAGAAAGTTAGATTGTGCTCTGTTGAACAGCATAATGTTGGTTCTCGGGTTATTTAAGTCGGTGCTTTCTAGTTTTAGGAAGCGAGATGTATCAAAATGACTTGGGAACTTTCTGACCTTGAACATCATTGCGACGGAGTTAAGAATTTAGGATCTGTTTGATTGCAAGGGTGGAAAGAAAATGAATGTCAGGGAATTGAATTGCCTAGAAAACGTTTTACAGGGAATTGTAATTAATGGTGTTTGATTGGTATAATTTTCCACCTGACAAATTTTTTGTTTGGCTTTGTTTTTTATACAAATTGTCAATTAAATGGATACATTTTTTTACCATTGACTTTGGAATGTGTTCCAATTGCTAAAAAAAAAAAAAAAAAAAAAAAAATTGTCAAAAAGTTGGAAAACGTAGTAAAAAGTAGGAAAACGTTTTCCACCTTCCACGGAAAACGGGTGCAATCAAACATAGAGAATATGTAATTGGATAATTTTTGTAATAGCATCTGGACTATCAGTGAATTTAGACTTTTTTACTATGATTGGAGAACTTAGGGCAAGGTAAATAATAAACTTACCTATTTAGATGATATGCAAGATAATTTAAGCCTGTTTATTAATTTAGATTGACTGCACGAATCCTTTGTTATTAGTTGGTCCAGTTCATTGGTAAATCTAGTTGCCGATCTAAAGCAAGAAGATCAAACAGTATTTTTTTTTTATTCCTTTTTTGCTGCCCACACTCTGAAGTCATCACAGATTTCGTTCTCTTAAGTGTGAATTGCGTTTCTTTCATGACATTGGTATACTGTTTCTGTTGATATAACTTATTGGTACAGCCTATGTACATCCATTGTGAAAGTTGGTAATTTTTAATTGAATCATTTAAGAGATGATTACTTTGTAATTTATACTGCGTGTTAAATTGAAAAACAAAGAATAATATTACCCTAGAGATGTTGGTTTTGGTTCAATAATTGCATTTCTAAGTGCTTTCCAACCTCCTTCCTGGAAGAATATTATTGCTCGCAGATGACAGAATCCATGTGCTTTAGGTTGGCCTTGACTTTGTGAGTAATTTTGAAGTCATTTCTTCATACTAAACATGCTATATCACAGATGAACATGTGCTATACTAAAAAGAATTCGCTCAAACTAGGTGTGGGTATATTAACTGTGGAACCTACGCAAACAGATGGGTTGGTTTTATGGGACGTCAGGTCGGTATTCGGGTTGGCTTGGACTCTATCTGGAAAAGTTATAAACCCGAAAAAACCAACTTTGTTCAATGTCTTCCCCTATTGGTCGATTTTCCCAACTCGAATTGTTGCTTCGGTGGTTTGGTTGTGTAAAAATTCGGGTTTGTACCCAAACCGTTAGCTTATGTACTATCCGTTTTGGGTGGATTTGTACTCACTTATTCTCTCGCGACTTTCTATCGCGTTTGCCCAAAATTCGAACCTAGGACTTCTATTTAATGAGGGACTTAAGTTGAATCAATTAAACTTGTCCAAAATTTTCTGACAATGATCAAAATACCTCTAATTGTTTTTTTTTTTTTTATTTTTTTATTTTATTACAATGCCCAGAATCATCATAAATTGACTATTTTATAGGGGTCCATAAAATATGGGTCAAGAGACGTTAACTTCTTCGTTGCTCCCTTGAAACCTTATTTGAATCTATTTAATCGATAGCCACAGGTTTGCCTACAAAATCTATCGTTGTTGCTCTAAAAATCGCCTTCGTCCTCCTTTTTATTTTTCACTTCGCTTACATCGCCTATCATCTGAGATTTGATCTCCAGTCAAAAAATTCGCCTATCATGCGAGATTAAAAAGTACCTTTTTTTTTTTTTTTTTTAAATATTTTTTTAATTACTTGTTGGCACGAATGTTGGATGTTGGGTGATATGTGTAGAGAGAAGTGAGGGCTTTCCAATGGTATGAAGGTCTGGGTAATGGTTTGCCGAATTTTTTTGACTTCTAAGATGGTGGCCCCATTTGAAAAAGAAGAGAAGAGGGAAATAGTATTATTATTATTTTTTTTTTAATATTTTGATAAGGCTTAATTTTACAAAACGCCACTACATTTCAATTTTTTTACATTTTCATCCCTATTTTCACGTTTTCATTATGGAAAACGTCGTTTTCACCAATTTAAAACATAGGGATGTTTTGCACATTACATGACACATAAGGACGTTTTGTGCAATTAAACATTTTAATAATTTGTTTGAATTAATTTGCACTTTTAAAAACAAATTTAGGAGTAAGAATGCAATTTATTTTTTATTTTTCTTTAAATATGAGAGTATATTGATAATTTTACATTAAAATTGGTGAAAATGATATTTTTCGCTATGAAACTTGAAAATAGAGATGGAAATGTAAAAATTTGAAACGTATAAATATTTATACACTACAAATCAAACGTATAGACGTTTTGTACTATTAAACATTGACAATAAATTAGTTAAGTTTCCTATCCACCCACACAAAGGATGGCATGTTATATTTAAATTTTATTAATATTTCTTTCTCTTACTTTTGTTTTATCTCAATCATCCTCTAAAAGTCTTTTGTGTCACATTTAATATAAAATTTATTTATTTCTCTTACTTTTTACCAAGTTTACTTTTTAATGCCCGTCTCTCGCTTATTTGTTATCAATCATAATTATGAAAACTTTAGAACCAAAATACAGTTAACTTTGCAACAATAATTGAACGTTAATTAATTTCACAATTTTATCAAAATTAATGCAAAAGAAAATTACAAAATCATTATTTATCCCCTAACAAATTGTAGTAATTTGATATTGAGAAAAAGAGAGATTGTAATGGCCGGTTTTGAATATGGGACCACATTTTCGCCAAAATTGAGCCAATCACTCAAAACGCTTCAAGAACGAAGGTGGCCAAATTGATTCAAAGTTAGAATCATTTATTAATAATTACTTAATCAGAATAATAAACAAAAATATTTAATGATCATAAAAGGATAGAAAGAGATCAATATTACATAATATGGTCCCGTTTGATACACATTTTTTGTAAAATGAAAATGAAAAATATAGCTGTTATAGGTCCCACACAAGAGATGTAAAGTCAAATATGGTGACTGAATGTGATGGATAACGATCATATTTTTCATTTTTATGATGAAAAAATGAGAACTAAACGAGAACTATAGTTACTTCGAATCAAATAATCTTAAAAATCCTAAAACAAACATAGCAAGGAGCATGTGAAGTTGTATAACTTTTTTTTCGTACGACATTGACTGACGTTTACCAAGAGTTTTCATGGAAGGAGCTTGCTTAGCGACTTTAGAGCAAAGCATTAATTAAAGAATTATTGAACCAAAGGGAGGGCCCCATCAAGTCAGGAAAGCTCTAAGAATTATCAGTACAATTATTGAACCAAAGGGACAAAATATCTCTAATATTTTTGTTTTTTTTGTGGACTAAGCATTGGAAAATAACCTTTATTGGGTAATAAACCTGAAAATTAAATAAAATACTTATATCAATATTAATACAATTATTTATCCAGTTTCTCGTTCAACCCCATCATTTTACATAATATTTACCTTAAATCACATAATCTTGAAAATCCTAAAACAAACTGAGCAAGGGAGCATGTGAAGTTGTATAACTTTATTTTAGTACGACATTGACTCACGTTTACCAAGAACTTTCATGGAAGGACCTTGCGACTTTCGAGAAAAATATTAATTAGAGTGTGTTTGATGGAGATTATTGAGGAAGAATGAATTTTGAAATAGTGATATGATGGGAAATGTGTGGTTGAAAAAGAAGGAAAAATTATTGATGTGATGAAAAATATTATTTTATTAAAGAATGTGTAGTTGAAAATGAATAGAAGAATGAAAATAAAAGTAAAAATGTGGGTCAAACGGAGCGTTAAGAACCAAAGGGAAGGCCCCATCAAGTCATGAATGCACGGAGAATTATTCTAGCATTATTGATACAATTATTGAACCAAATGGACAAAATATCTCTAAGCTAATTTTATATTTTTGTTTTTGAATTGGACTAAGCATTGGAAAATAACTTATTGGGTAATAAACCAAAAAATTAAATAAAATACTTATATCAATACTAGTACAATTATTTATCCAGTTTCTCATTCAACCCCATCGTTTTACTTGATAATTGTTTCTCATAATATCTAAGCTTGACTTGCATCTTGACATCTCAATTTAATTTATTTATCGACTAGTGTACTTTCACGTGTTTTTTTTTTTTTTTTTGTCATTTTTGTTAATATGTAATGTTACAAAATTTTACGTTGCTCTTTCTAGAGGAATGCATAATAATTAATTTGGCAGGTCGGGAGTCAAGAGAGGAAGAAAGTCAATACTAAAGCTGGAGTCTGATGAACATTTTAGGCATTTTCCTCTGATGGAGGCGCGATATCAGAGGCGCAGCGTCGCCTCTTGCACTTGAGGCATGACATCAAGGTCTCTCTCGCTCGGCGGTGATGATATCAGCAACAATCAATCCTTCGATGGGTCGATCGCCGTGACTTTGCAAATTTTTTGTCTCTTTCTTTTCTACTTTGCATTTATTGCTTATTTTAGTTTAACCAACCAACCAACCCACCCCCCCACCCCCCCCCCCCTCCTTCCCCATTTTAATCAATTTCGTATTTTACTTTTTACTTTGCAATTGATAAGATTGAACCAATCATTTGTGGGAATGACCCTTACTTGTCAAATTACTATTTAAGTGACACATTTAAGTTAAATAAAGAAAATTAATTGGCACGTCTTTTAGACGATATCACATATGGTTCCTTATCTAACAGCAGTGCGGGGAGTAGCCCAAGGGCAGAGAGCCGTAGTGTGTGCGTGTATGGGTGTCTTAGTTCTAATATGGTCTATGGAAGTATGAATTTTATGCTGGCCTGGAATTTTTTTTCCTTTTTGTTTAATGGCTTATTGGTTGTTAACACTTGGAAATGTTTACATGAAGTAGGTTGATTCTCGGATTTTTTTTCTTCGTATCATCGTATTGGGTTGAGAATTAATGGTGTTTTATTCATGGAAATTTGGTTAATGACTTGATTCTTGTTAATTCGTAAAATTAATTATGTAATTCGTGTAATGTTTGCACATTAATGTTGTTCGAAGTGCACCGGCTTGTTGATTAAATTTCCAGCATGAAAAACAGATTTTTGCATGTTATTTCCTTGTTTGAAATATTTTTTCGAAGTTAAGTTTTGTCCCCACTGAATTCAAATCCTAATTTACTACTGTTCTCATGTTTGTATTACACATTTCTTTATTTTTTGGGCCTTAGTTTGTCTTTATCGCCCACACTAAACAAACTTTTTGGATCCGTCCCTGTCTGTTGGCCATGTGTCTGGTCCATTTTTCGTGGTTGCTAGATTCGGAAAATGAACTGACACGTGATCAACAATAACAATCAATTCAATAATCTTTTTTAACTGGTAACTTACTGGTACATCCATTTCAAAAGTAAGTTTGAGTATGTGATCGCAAAATAAAATAAAATAATTGAGATTGTGGTTCTGGTCAAATTGCATTTGTAAGTGCTTTCCAACCTCCTTCCTGGAAGGATATTGTTCACCAGATGCTTGGGCATATATGGACGGATTATTCGTGTTCTAGCTGTCAAATTCAATCAATATATTAATAATTTATTAGCTTAATATCTATTAATTATTCGATGGTTGACTACATCGTAGATCAACAAGAAGCAACTGCCAAAATGCTTTTCATAAATTGAATAATTTATAGCAGAGTTATTTTCTAGCGAGGTAAATTCGGTTTTGCTTGAGGTTATCGCATTAAAAATTCGAATATTGAAATATGGATTTGGCTATTTGATAAGTGCAAGTGTACAAGCAGTCTTACACCATATATCCTTGGAGGCATAACCTGCTATTTATCTCATTCATCAAGACCCAGAGTAGAGCATGTGGGGGCGTCAGTAATGTGACGTAATCCAAAAAAAATATCCCTTATGCCCTTGCATTGATCATTCTTTTCTTTTTACATTTTTTTTTTCCCAACCACCTTCTGACTTGATGGGCCGTCCCTTTGGTTCGATAATTGAATTTTGGTTCTTCATGCTTTCACAACCCATGTTTCTGGCTTAAAATCATTTTTTAGGTAGCCAAACAATTCCTCAATCTCTTTCCTCGAATGTTCTTGGTAAACGTAGTCAATATCGTACTAAAAGAATGTATATCCTTGTACAACTCACATGCTACTCAATACAACTTTCTGCCACTTCATAATTCTATTGTAGGATAGTCTTCTTCTTTGCTAGCTCCTTGCCTGGTTTGTTTTGGAATTTTCAAGATTATTTGACTCAAGATAAATATATGTATGTAATATTGATCTCCTCCTCTCTTTTTGTATTGTTTTCAACTCATTGATTCAATTTTTTTATGACTGTTAAATGTTTTCATTGATTATTCTGATTAAATAATTATTAATATTGATTCTTACATATGATGCAACTCACACTTTTGGTCTCCAAGCGTTTGTAGTGATAGGCTCAACTGGAGGAGACCCATTAAAATTTTCATGCATGTAAAAAAAACAAAATCGACATACCTTAGATTCAATGTAAACGAAGATGAACCTAAGTCAATTTTCACCTACATACAGAACAAAAAGAATGAATGAATTGAAAGTTTTCTTTATTACAGTAGAAAAATCTAAATATTTCAACCATTTATTATTATTATTATATAGACACTAAAAAAAAAAGAAAATATTAACCAAACCAGCTCAACAGAGGTCAAGTGTGAAAGCTAATGAGACAAAATTGAAGACTGAATCATGGATGCCCTCTTTTAAGAGTGAAAAAAATCCAGATATTTCAACCATTTATTATTATTATATTATATATAAACAAAATAAAAAATAAAAAATAAAAATAAAAAAATTGTTACCTCGATTGGAGAACTCAAGGCGAGACATGTTAAGAGATAAAAATTTTATGTCGATTAAATATAAAAGTATAGACCAATTTATAAGGATTCGGACTATTCGTCGTAATAAGGTTGACTTTTTAAGATAAAACTTCATATCTTAATATAGTATTAGAGCACATTAAACTCTAAGGAGTCATTCGATCCGATTAAAACTTAAAAATGAGCATACAAATTTTAAGATTGTACTGTCCAAACGAACCATCATCTTGCGGGACATGTTAAGAAATAAAATTTCACATCGTTTAAATATGAAAACATAGATCAATTTATAAGGGAATTCGTGCTACCCCTCTTAATAATGTTAATCTTTTAAGATGGAACCGCTTACTTAGATGATACACAAGATACGGTTTTTAATCCTGGTTATGAATTTAGATCTACTGCACGAATCCTTTGTTATTAGTTGGTCCAGCTTATTGCTAAATCTAGTAGCCGATTGAAAGCAAGAAGATCAAACAGGAATTTTTTTTTTTTTAATTCCCTTTCTGCTGCCCACGCTAAAGGGAACCGTCTCACAGTAATTTATGAACTATGAAGCCTGTTTATACCCACACTCACATGCAAGGATTTCATTCTCTGTGAAGTGTGAATTGTGTTTCTTTCATTACCTTGACTATTGTTTCTGATGATATTACTCATTGGTGCATCCATTATGAAAGTTGGTAATTTGTAAATGAATTATCTCAGGGATGATTACTTTGTAATTTCTAGTACATGGTAAATTGAAAAACGAAGAACAATATTACCCTAGAGATGGTCTTGGTTCGATAATTGCATTTGTAAGGACTATATCACAGATGAACACGTGCTATACTAAAAAGAATTCACTCAATTCGATGGGCTGGTTTTGTGGAACGTCAAGTCAATACTCTCATCAATATTACATGTTGGTCGATTTTCCCAACACGAACGATCTGTTCGATGGTTGGGTTGGATTCTAACTTGACCCGTGCCATCTCTAACTGGAAAACCACTCCAAAATCTGCTGGTGACTTAAGCCTAAACACCCCTTTTGGCCCATATTAATTCTCATTACATCCACTAAATTTTAATGAAAAGATTGGCCATTCGGTTGGGGTATTAACAATAACCGGTCAATGCTTTCATCACTATTACATAAGAATTAAGCTCTGTGTGTAGGGGGTCTTATAGGGGCGCTACAGGGCCCTCACTGTAGCGCCCGTCCTCCCATGTATTAAAAAAAAAAAAAAAACTGCAACTGACCTTACCGTGTGAGTGCTCCGTCCTGTAAGACCCCATGTACATGAAGCAGGTTCATTACATAATATTTACCTTAAATCACATAATCTTGAAAATCCTAAAACAAACAGAGCAAGGGAGCATGTGAAGTTGTATAATTTTATTTTAGTACGACATTGACTCACGTTTACCAAGACCTTTCATGGAAGGACTTTGCGACTTTCGAGGAAAGCATTAATTAAGAACCAAAGGGAAGGCCCCATCAAGTCATGAATGCACTGAGAATTATTCAAGCATTATTGATACAATTATTGAACCAAATGGACAAAATATCTCTAAGCTAATTATATTTTTGTTTTTTTAGTGGACTAAGCATTGGAAAATAACTTATTGGGTAATAAACCTAAAAATTAAATAAGATAATTATATCAATACTAGTACAATTATTTATCCACTTTCTCATTCAACCCCATCATTTTACTTGATAATTGTTTCTCATAATATCTAAGCTTGACTTGCATCTTGACATCTCAATTTAATTTATTTATCGACTAGTATACTTTCACGTGTTTTTTTTTTTGTTTTTGTCATTTTTGTTAATATGTAATGTTACAAAATTTTACGTTGCTCTTTCTAGAGGAATGCATAATAATTAATTTGGCAGGTCGGGAGTGAAGAGAGGAAGAAAGCCAATACTAAAGCTGGAGTCTGATGAACATTTTAGTCATTTTATCGCCGTCCAAATGTGATTGTGAATTGCCTTGTTTTCATTTTCTATCGGCATCTGTATTGTAAATTCTAAGTGCAATAATGCCTTAATTTTTAAGGTTGTGTGCATAACAATAAGTTACAGAATATATCAACTTGACCTTTGTGAAATTTATTTCGGTGTTAGTGTAAAAAGTTCATTGATAGTTAGTCCTTGAAATTATAGGCATGTTCGCAAATGGTTCATAAACGTCACTATTCATTGGACGGAAAAAATTACATCAGTGTTTTAATACTTTCATAAAATTTGCAATAGAAATGGTTAAAAAACAGGAAAATAGATAATAATAAAAAACCTCGCATTTGGCACAAAGAAAAATCTTCTTTTTCTAGAAAAGGAGTGTTCCCTTACCTGCCCCTGTGCGTTGTCTCTTGGTGGCACTTGCCGTAAATTCTTCGTCGTTGACACCCCGTTTTCTACTTGACTTTTAAGTTTACGAGACTTGACAAGAAAGCGTATTCTGGATTGTATTATTTAATGCAAATGCATAGAAACTTCAATTTTTATTATATTTTATTTGGGTTTTCTATTTAATAATATTTTTAATGAGAAATTGCCACTTAAAAATGTGGTTGGCAAATAAGTTATTTTACTCGAAGTTTTTGATGGAAACCATTATGAATTGCAAGAATATAAGTGTTACAATAAAAAATCAAAACTTTAAGTACAAAGAAAATGTTGTGAAATAAATAGTTTTGCGTATGAATATGGTATAATTTCCTACTTCCATTTAGAGATATTTTTTCCCTTTTGTTCAATAATTGCATTGATAATTCTCAGTATTTTCCAACCTCCTCCTGACTTGATGGGCCCTCCCTTTGGTTCAATAATTGAATTTTGTTCTTAATTTCTTTCCGATGAAGGTTCTTGGTAAACATGAGGCAATGTAGTACTATATTACTAATGATGTGTGGTGGATATTAAAATCAACTTTTTAGTATATTTTGATAAAAATTGATGAAATATGTGACTGAAAAATTACGAATCATATAAAACATAAGGTTAAAAATTAAAATTAAGAGCAATGTTTGTTGTACATCAATACTTGACAGCATTGATGACAGTCTCCTCATATGAGAGGGAGCCTACTATTTTTTAATTTATGGTGGGTCCCCCAACGTGTGATGGGATTGTCATCAATGCTGTCAAGCATCAATGTACATCAAGAAAAATACTAAAATTAATTATTGACTTTAATTTAAATTCTACCGAACAAGGGCTAAAAGAATGTATATAACACGCTACAACTTTCTCCCACTTCTTTATTCTATTGTAACATATTCACTTCTTTATTCTATTGTAACATATTCATTCATCTTTGCTCCTTGCCCTGTTTGTTTAGGATTTTCAAGATTATTCTAGTCAACGTCTATTGCATTAATTTCAATAGAATCGTCGTTTTAATTGACGTCTATTGTATTGTTGCAACTTTCCATGTTGCGAATGAAAAAACTTCAAAATCTCAATTACAATTAAAATATGGTGCAATAATTTTTTTTTTTTTTTTTTATATAAAAAGCGTGGAACCAGAAAATGGAGTTGGACAAAAAGAAGAAAAACTGAGTGAGAGGACAAGATGGTAAAAGTAGAAGAAAAGAATGTCTTTTTAACAACATTCATTTTATAATCACCTTGCAGAATAGTCGATATATCCTCTAATATTCACTATCTCTCTCATCTATTCATCAATAAAAAAATAGATAATTATACTATTTCAAAGTTCAAAATTAAATCAATCAAATATATTTAATTAATAATTTTCATACCTAAAAATTATTATTTTTTCTTGCAAATTTCATAATCGCAATCAAACGTACACATATTTTGTCCCTTTGTTCAATAATTGCTGCATTGCATTGATAATTCTCAGTGCTTTCCTGACTTGATGGGGCCCTCCCTTTGATTCAATAATTGGAATTTTGGTTCTTAATTAACGCTTTCCACGAAAGTCGCTAAACAAGCTCCTTCCATGAAGGTTCCAGGTAAACGTCAGTCAAGGTATTAAAATATATTATGTAATATTGATCCTTTTTATCCTTTTATGATCGTTAAATGTTTTCATTTATTATTCTGATTAAGTAATTCTAAAACAACCTTTACTGATTAAGGAGAGGAGGAAATTTGGTCCCAACCTCTTTAGTGCTTTCCAACCTAGCTCTTTCCTTCTTTCTTTCCAAGGTTGACTTCAACCTTTTGAGGAGTAGACAGTTATGTCCTCAAGCTCCTTTCGGCGAAGGTTCTTGATTAAATTTAATTTATATGCCTACTGCACAATTCACATGCTACTCCCTACAACTTTCTCCCACTTCAAAATTCTTCTTGCTCTGTTTATTTTGAAATATCCAGATTATTCGATTCAAGGTAAATATATTATATTGATTGATCTCCTCCTTTCCTTTTGTTTGGATTTCGCCTAATTCATAATATTATTAGGATTATATGATCTTTAAATGTTTCATTGGTTAAATAATTATTAATATTTGATTTGATTCTTGTTTTGCTCCGGACCAATCTTTCTCCTTTGGGCCTGAAGTGTTTTGAGTGATAGGCTCTCAATTGGAGGAGATTTGTAGTCATCATCACAAATTTGACTCAACTGCTGCAACCATAAACAATTCAGGTAAATACTTACAACTTTTTCAATTAGCATTTTGTTAAGAATATTATTTTTGGTTTATTTAATGTTATTTGTTTCCTTGAGAGAGAGTCCTATAAACTTACATGATACCTTTCGTTATATATTTAAATTGTATTTATAGATATTTTACCATTGAAATCAAGTTTTTATTTTTTTAAAATCGATCCCGACGTCCCACAAATCCGACCCTTCCTAATTCATATGCCCACCCTAGGTAAAAATAAGAGGGAGAAGATGCTTGATCCATTTTTCATACACGAATTCTTTCAAATCCTTGTATCGAGCACTTACAACAGTTAGTATCTTCTTTTCAATGTTATTAAAATCGATCATACTCGACCGATTGAACCGATAAAATCAAGTTGAACACGGGCATGTCAACCTTCAAAATCCACTATTTATAACCTGCCCTAAACTTGAATTCATTTTTTAGGTTTTCAAAGGTCGATCTTAACTCAAAAATAAAGGGCCCCGTTTTGTTTGCGTTTCAATTTTCAATTTTGAATTCATTTTGAGTTTTCTATTTTAAGGTTCAATTTCAAATTGTTGAAAACACGATCGATCTGTCATATATATACATTTTTAAAATTGATAAATCTTTCAATATTTATTTTTCGTTACAAAAGTAAAATAAAAGCAATTGATGAAAAAAAATGAAATTAATGACGTGAACTGAACTTTTTATAGCTCTTTTAAATATACTTTAGAATTTTTATTTAAATAATTAATAAGGGTTTGAACTATTTAATTTTTTAATTTTCTATAATTTTTATTTTCAACAAATTTTTGGAAATTTATTTCTTCAAGATTTTTTTTTTAGAAATTTATTATTAACGGATTTTAGATTTTATTTTTAGAATTTTTGAATCTCTCTTCAAATTTTTTTTTATCATTTTAGAATTTTAAAACTTTATTATTAAATTTAATTTTTCTAGAATTTCAAAATTATAATTTTTTAATAGAGTTTTATTTAAACTCTTATTTTTCATATTTTTAATATTTTTACTGTAAACGCTCAAATTATGAAAAATATGTTTTAAATTTTACATTATAACTTATAAATTTAAACTGTTTTTTTTAAAAAAATACATTTATATAAAAAAAAAATTAGACCAAACCAAACAAATTTTGAGTGTTTTATAAAATTCAAAAGTGAACTAGTCTTTAGCAAAATTAGCAGGCACTGCCGTACAGTGACCACACATCAGCAAGCTCTATTTATAGAACCATGCTACAAGTACAACATTAGTTAACAATATTGGTTGACAATCACTCACATGGGAGGGGGGCCCACGATGAATAAAAAAATCGTGGGCCCCCCTTCATGTGAGATGATTGTCAACTAATATTGTACAAGTAGCAAAATTCCTATTTATATCCTCTCTCCCTCCTGTTAACAATTGTTGATTTCCATGTGGGACTAGTGCTCCCAACAATTGGGAGGGAAATGAAATCTACATTTTTAAAAAATAATATTATACGCAAATAATAATATTTAAAAAAATATATATTCTTAAGCAGTGATTTAACATTATTTCAATTACACATTCTACAATAAAATAATATTACACGCAAATTCAAAATTTCTCTTATTTTTTAATCACACATTTACCATCAATACACTATTCAAGAATGCATTCTTACCAAAATAATGTGGCTCAAACACTCTCTAAAATGTTGGAACACTTTGTTATGATATATGTGAATTTATAAAAAAAAAATTTAAATTAATATACCTATAAAATAAGTGTCATTTTGATTTTTACATGATGTTATAAATATTTTGTATTTATTTATTTATTTAATAATTTCATTGATTCAATTCGATTCGACCTAGGGATGCTAATTCGACTCTCATGGCTCGGCGAACCAGCCCGTGTCATAGGCTCGTTGAGTCATAGAAAAAGATTTACATAACATATTCATTTTTTTTTTCTTTTTTGTTAACAACAATGTATAATGTACCATATCAGTATTAAATGCTGACTAAAATTAAGAATAGGGAAAACACTAAAAATAAAAGGTACATACCTTGTAGTGTTAAAAATTGAAATATAATTTAACATAATATACGCGTAGTTATATCAGGTAACTTTCATGACTTCAAAAATAACTAAATAAATAATCGGCTTGGCTCGACAAATGCTTGAGCCAAGGCTTGATTTTTTCAGTCGAGTTTTGGCTTTACTCGACTTGGACCAAAAAAGATCAAGACATTTTTTACACGAGCCTTGACTGAGTCGTGACCTTTGGCTCGTGAGCCGGCCTGACTCGATTCGACTTGTTTACATTCCAAGTTCGACCTTTCACCCTTGATCTTTTATTTTTTTGATGTATATGTTCGGGCCAATTTTCAAAATGTTGCTAGGTATCTCAATATCAAATTACTATAGTTTGTTAGGGGTTAAATAGGGATTTTGTAATTTTCTTTTGCATTAATTTTGATAGAGCTATGAGTCTAATTACCGTTTATTGTACTGTTGCAACATATCATGCGACTAAGTACATTTTAGTTCAAAAATAATTTTGACGGATAAAAAATTGAGAGATAGATAGGCAATAAAAATTAAATTTGGTAGTAAAGTAAGAAAAATAAATAAATTTAACCCCTATTTGGTGTATCTTAAAATGTTGATAAAAAAATTTAATTTAATTTTAATAACATATTATTGCATCCATAACTTTTATCAATTTTTTAATCACATATTTCATCAACTTTTATCAAAATCTACTAAAAAAATGACTTTTAGCTATACTAAACAAGAGCTTAATATTATATCTGACACAAGATACCTATCATCTTTTTAGTTGATGACTCGAGATAAAAAAGAGAGAGAGAAACAAAATAAAAATTAAGTATAACATAAAAATTGACATGTCATCATTAGAGTACATCGACGTAACATGTAATGTAAGTATATAAGACTATCTGAATGAAGCTTTCTCTTCTATTATGCTGCTTAGGTTAATTCTATGTAGTACAAATAACATTTAACATCAATCTATATAAAATAATGCTATCTGGCTTTATTAGTGCTATAATAGCAATCTAAGTGGTACTATGTAATAGGCTCAGCTAAATATAGAATTCATATTATTATACCTCTTAATGCAGGATACTTAGAAGAAAAAAAAAATCATATAACAGTTGAAAAATAGAAGAAATAAGGAGGATTTATGAAAATGTGCGGTTATCGAATTTTCGTCCATGAGTACTATTATAAAATATTTTTCAATTTTGTACATATTTTTCGGATGACTTTGTTAAAGTTTCAGGGTCAAATTTCGTAGTTAAATGGTTCATTTTAACCTTTTTTTTTTTTTTGAGTTAGTTTAGATGGCACTATGTGATAGATTCAACTAAATATTAAATTATGTAATTCATATAATCATTTAATGTCACCTGGACTAGTATTATAACACCATTAGTGATAAATAACATTATTAATCTATGTAGGTGCTACATATATCAATGCTAAACACTTGCATAGCACTAATGTTGATGATTATCCCGTGTGTTTTTTTAATGTTATTAAATTCGAATCGGATCGGCCGGTTCAACTGAGAGCCAATCCAAAGTCCGATCTAGTTGAAGCCTAAAAACCTTATATTGAAAAACTGATACAAAACCCGGTAAACCGGTGGTCCGGACACAGTTCTACCGATTTCAACAACTTATTTTTTGAATCAAAAATCGGTTCAACTCACATTTTCCAGTTATTTCTCAAAACATCCATCCACATGCCATCTTAAATGCAGGCGTTGCTCACTCAAACACACACAACTAAACACATATACATTGTATAAAATGTATGTATATGCCCTCATGACTGCAACTTTCCACAATTGAAAAGCGTTCAAAGACCTCAACGGTGCAAATGCACCCTGCTATGTCCAGGCTCTCGAGTGTTCCTCTAATTTCAGGGCCTAGAACTACTGTTTATATTGTACAAAGTGCACGCTCAATTTGAATATGTGCAGAGAGAAATACAAATGAAAGAGAGGAAGACACAGAACGGTTGTAATTTTTAAAAGTACTAGGTTTTGGAATTGATATAACTTATACAAATGCCGACCTTTAGTTTTGGGCAATATTATGCCCATTTCTATGTTTGTAATTTTAAATTGAAAATTGAAAATATTAATAAATAGTTATTAACTAAAATTTGGTTATCATTTTAAAAAATATTTACTTATTTTAATTACTTGTTTTATCCCGGTTGGACCCTTTGATCTATGACCCTTTCTCTTTTCCGCGTTGATGCTGGGTTCGATTTTTAAAACATTGGAGTTTTTTTATTGTGCATTAGTGACAATTAATTTTGTAATTAGAACTATTTCCATGCAACGAGGTGTCCTTAATATGTCTCCCAAATGGTTTGTCCCTAAAATGTTAAGCATAACTGTTATGAAACTGACCGAAAGATTATAACAATAATGAAATAAACAATCAAACAAAATAACACAAAGATTTAAGTAGAAACCCAAGACGGGAAAAAATACTGACAGAGGAGGTAATTTCACTATAATTAATAGCAATATTTGTTTTCAACGAGATCTCAATACTCTTAACTAAGATCTAAAGCTCTCAGTATGTTGTATATATGTTATGGAGATAATACACGCCGAACTATATATATGTATGAAATTCCAAAAATAAGTTGTAGATGAATAAAAGTCTAAAACGCGAAATCTCTAGAACACTATCGCTTGAGCGACAGGCGGGCGAGCAAGCGACAACTCTCGGTAAATATTTTGTCAATGTTGCTTGAGCGAATAGGCTAACAAACAGTTAGCGAAAATATGGCAATTTTCTTCCCAATTCATAATTTTGATCTCTCCTAAACCACTTCAAATACAAATCCAAAATTCACTAGAATTTAGGTCACAATACAACAAATCTCCACCTTAAACCAAATTTCAATACAAGGAACTCCGAGTAAATACCACTCCATTTCTTCTAAACAAGCCCCAATGGGCTAAATCAATGATAAACACCAACGAAGTTCAAATAATACTCAAACTTAGCAATGGACAGTGATTTTGTCATCATGTCAGCAATGTTATCATTGGTATCAACCTTGCTCACTACAATATCACCATGAGCAGTCACTTCATGTACAAAATGGTACCTAACATCAATATGCTTAGTCCTCTCATGGAACATTCGATATTTAGTCAGAAAAATAGCACTCTGACTATCACAATACACTGTAAAAATTTACAAGTTTTCACTAATTTCACTAATTAATCCCCTTAACCACATTCCTTGCATGCTTCTGTAATAGACATGTATTATGTCTATGTTGTAGACATTTCTTGCTCTTTTTATTTTGAAATATCCAGATTATTCAATTCAAGGTAAATATATTATATTGATTGATCTCCTCCTCTCCTTTTGTTTGGATTTCGCCTAATTCATAATATTATTAGTATTATATGATCTTTAAATGTTTCATTGGTTAAATAATTATTAATATTTGATTTGATTCTTACTTGTTTTGCTCCGGACCAATCTTTCTCCTTTGGTCCTGAAGTGTTTTGAGTGATAGGCTCTCAATTGGAGGAGATTTGTAGTCATCATCACAAATTTGACTCAACTGCAACCATCACATACTTTTTCAATTAGTATTTTGTTAAGAATATTATTTTTGGTTTCTTCAATGTTATCTGTTCCCCTAAGAGAGAGTCCCATTAGCTTACATGATGCTTACATGATGCTTACATGATACCTTTCCTTATATATTTAATTTGTATTTATAGGTATTTTACCATTCAAATCAATTTTTTTATTTTCTATTTTTTAAATCGATCCCGACGGCCCTTAAATCTAACCCTTCCTCAGTTCATATGCCCTCCTAGGTAAAAATAAGAGGGAGAAGATCCGTGATCCATTTTTCATGCATGAATTCTTTCAAATTCTTGTATCGAGCACTCACAATAGTTAGTATCTTCTTTTCAATGTTATAAAATCGATCATGTCCGACCAATTGAACCTATAAAATGAAGTCGAACACAGGCATGTCGACCTTCAAAATCCCTTCAAAATCTACTATTTAAAATCTGTCCTAAAATTGGCGAATCTTCAATTGGAACTTGTTGAATCAATCGCAATGTTTTCAGGTTTTCTAAGTTCAATCTTAACTCAAAAATAAAGGGCCCGTTTGTTTGCGTTTCAATTTTTAATTTTTAATTCGATTTAAGTTTTCTATTTTAGGTTCCACTTCAAATTGCTGAAAACATGTTCGATCTGTCAGATATGTACATTTTTAAAATTGACAAATCTTTCAATATTTATTTTTCGTTGCAAAAAGTAAAATAAAAGCAATTGATAAATCAAGTTGACAGAATATAGAAAATAAAAAAAAATGGAATTAATCACATGAACTGAATTTTTTAGGTTTTTATTTTTAGAATTTTTTAATCTCTCTTAAATTTTTTTTTATCATTTTAGAATTTTAAAACTTTATTACTAAATTTAATTTTTTATAGAATTTCAAAATTATAATTTTTTATTTTTTAATTTTCAAAATTTCAAAAAAAAAATTAAATAAAGTTTTATTTAAATACTTATTTAGTTATTTTTCATATTTTTCATTTTTTAAATATTTTTACCGTAAACACTCAAATCGTCAAAAATATGTTTTAAATTTTACATTATAACTTATGAATTTAACTGTTTTTTTAAAAAAATACATTTATAAAAAAAAAAAAAAAAAATTAGACCAAACAAATTTTGAGTGTTTTACAAAATTTAAAAGTGAACTAGTCTTTAGCAAAATTAGCAGGCATACAGTGACCACACATCAGCTATTTGATTTAACGTTAGCTACTCCCTACAACTTTCTCCCACTTCATAACTCTTCTTTGCTCCTTGCCCTGTTTATTTTGAAATATCCAGATTATTCGATTCAAGGTAAATATATATTATTGATCTCCTCCTCTCCTTTTGTTTGGATTTCACCTCATTCATATTATTATTAGTAGTAGTATTATATGATCTTTTAAGTGTTTCATTGATTAAATAATTATTAATATTTGATTCTTGTTTTGCTGGGGACCAATCTCTCCTCTTTGGTCCTGAAGTGTTTTGTGTGATAGGCTCAATTGGAGGAGATTTGTAGTCATCATTACTAATTTGACTCATCTGCAACCACAAACATTTCAGGTAAATACATACAACTTTTTCAATTAGCATTTTGTTAAGAATATTATTTTTGGTTTCTTCAATGTTATTTGTTTCCTTGAGAGAGAGTCCTATAAGCTTACATGATACCTTTCATTATATATTTAATTTGTATTTATAGGTATTTTACCATTCAAATCAATTTTTTTTTTTTTTAAATCGATCCTGATGTCCCTCAAATCCAACCTTTCCTCAGTTCATGTGCCCACCCTAGGTAAAAATAAGAGATAGAAGATGCATGATTCATTTTTCATGCATGAATTCTTTCAAATCCTTGTATCGAACACTCACAATAGTTAGTATCTTCTTTTCAATGTTATAAAATCGATCATGCCCGACCAATTGAATCGATAAAATCAAGTCGAACATAGGCATTCAACCTTCAAAATCCACTATTTAAAACCTGTCCTAAAATTGGTGAATCTTTAATCGAAACTTGTTGAATTGATCGCAATGTTTTCAGGTTTTCAAAGGTCAATCTTAACTCAAAAATAAATGGCCTGTTTTGTTTGCATTTTAATTTTTATTTTCAGTTTTCTATTTTGATGTTCCATTTCAAATTGCTGAAAACACATTCGATTTGTCATATATGTACATTTTAAAATTGATAAATCTTTCAATATTTATTTTTCGCTACAAAAGTAAAATAAAAGCAATTAATAAATTAAGTTGACAGAATATAGAAAATAAAAAAATTGAAATTGATGGCGTCATAACTTTTCTAACAAATTATCTAATCCATTTTTCATACATGAATTCTTTCAAATTCTTGTATTGAGCACTCACAACAGTTAGTATATTCTTTTCAATGTTATAAAATCGATCATGCCCGACCAATTGAACCTATAAAATGAAGTCGAACACAGGCATGTCAACTTTCAAAATCCCTTCAAAATCAACTATTTAAAATCTGTCCTAAAATTGGTGAATCTTTAATCGGAACTTGTTGAATCGATCGCAATGTTTTTAGGTTTTCTAAGGTCAATCTTAACTCAAAAATAAGGGCCCGTTTTGTTTGCGTTTCAATTTTTAATTTTGAGTTCATTTTTAGTTTCCTATTTTGAGGTTCCATTTCAAATTGTTGAAAACAGGCTCGATCTGTCATACATGTAACTTTTAAAATTGAAAAATCTTTCAGTATTTGTTTTTCGTTACAAAAGTAAAATAAAAGCAATTAATAAATTAAGTTGACAGAATATAGAAAATCAAAAAAATGAAATTAATGACGTGAACTGAATTTTTTTATAGCTCTTTTAAATATTTTTTAGAATTTTTATTTAAATAATTAATAAAGGTTTGAACTATTTATTTTTTAATTTTCTATAATTTTCATTTTCAACAAATTTTTGGAAATTTATTTCTTCATAATTATTTTTTTTTAAATTTAATTTTAACGGATTATAGATTTTTTTTTTTTTTTTTTTTTATTCTCACTTCAAATTTTTTATCATTTTAGAATTTTAAAACTTTATTATTAAATTTAATTTTTCTAGAATTTCAAAATTATAATTTTTAATTTTTTTTCAAATTTTTATTTTTAAATAAAGTTTTATTTAAACACTTATTTTTCATATATTTTTAACATTTTTACTGTAAACACTCACGTCGTCAAAAATATGTTTTAAATTTTATATTATAACTTATAAATTTAAATTGTTTTTAAAAAAATTCATTTATATATAATGAAAAAATTAGACTAATCAAATTTTGCGTGTTTTACAAAATTCAAAACTGAACTAGTCTTTAGCAAAATTAGCAGGCATAAAGTGACCACACATCAGCAAGCTCTATTTATAGCCTCTCTCCCCCCTGTAACCAATGTTGATTTCCATGTGGGACTAGTGCTCCCAAAAATTGGGAGGGAAATGAAATCTACTCTATTAAAATGTTGGAACACTGTCTTGATGACTGTTTTAATTCATACAACGATTTCTTCAATAAATACACACAACTTTCCTTTTCAAAAACTATGAAACCCTCTGGTGGATGTATGTAAATGCTCTTCTCAAGTTCTCCATGCAAAAATGTTATCTTGAAATTCATCTGCTCAAATTTCAAGTCATTGTTTACCACAATCCTAAGAAAAGCCCGAATTAAACTATACTTTACAACTGGTGAGAACACATCTGTGAAGTCAACACTTGGAATCTGACTGTAGCCTTTTGCTACCAATTTGGCCTTATACCTTGCATCTTCAATTCCTGATGTCCCTTCTTTCCTTTTGAACACCCATTTGCAACGAACAACCCTTTTTATCTTTAGGTAATTTCACCAAATCCCAAATACAATTTTTATTTAAAGACTCCATCTCCTCATGCATAGCAATCAACAATCTACTAGAATTACTGCAACTGACTGCACCTGAATATGTAACAGATTCTTCAGTGGAATCAATTTCTTCAGCCACATTCAAAGCATGTGCAACCAAATCTACTTTCCCATACTTCTGTAGAGGTCTAATATGTCTGCGAGGTCTATCATTAACAATAGGATACCGTGGTAGTAGTGGTGTAGGCAAAGTATTATTGTTTGGCAATTC
Organism: Osmanthus fragrans; assembly: GCA_019395295.1. Lineage (NCBI taxonomy): Eukaryota > Viridiplantae > Streptophyta > Magnoliopsida > Lamiales > Oleaceae > Osmanthus > Osmanthus fragrans. The sequence continues at coordinate 733,646 of CM033346.1, forward strand.
TAAACTAGACTGTTCTGAACCCTCTGATTGTTCTCTTTGACCAATTTTCAACTTTACTTGAGTTGAAAGATTTTGATCCTCAATTTTATCAGAATCCCCATGCGATGAGTTTTGAAACATCGTCATTTCATAAAATACTACGTTGCTACTAATTACCACATTCCTCGTCACATGACGCCATAATTTATAACCATTCATACCTGATTTAAACCCAAGAAAAACACACTTTCTAGACCTAGGCTCTAACTTCCCATTATTCATATGAGCATAAGTATGACAACAAAAAATCTTCAAATCAGTGAGGGAGAGCAATTAATTAGAAAATAAGTTGTGGTAGCAACTTCAGCCCAAAAAATCTTAGGCAACCCAAAATTTGAAAGCATAAACCTAACATTTTCTATCAAAGTTTTATTCATCCGTTTTGCACACTATTTTGTTGAAGAGTTTCGGGTACTGTCGAGTGTCTCAAGATGCCTTCAACCCTGCAGAAGCTATTGAATTCATCTGAACAAAACTCTAAACCATTATCTGTGCGTAGACATTTAACCCGCTTTTCAGTTTTCTTTTCAATCAGTGTTTTCCACTATTTGAAGGTCCCAAACACATCATTCTTCTGTTTCAAGAAGAATAACCAAAATTTCCTGGAGAAATCATCAATTACTGTCAACAAGTAATAAGCATCTCCTCTTGAAGGTACCCCGGTCGGTCTCCAAAGATCCGAATGAATATATTTAATTGTTCACTTTCTTGTTCTGTCTGCCTGTAGTGAATCTGACTCTTTTATGTTTCTCAAAGACACAATGCTCAGAAAACTTCATCTTACTGGTATTCTTCCCATCAAGAAGTCCCCTCCCACTCAATTCTGTCATACCGTTTTCACTCATATGCTCGAGACACATATGCCAAAATTTTGAAACTTCTTCATCAGTCAAAGAAGTAGAGATAGGTTATGCATCCCCGATAACTGTGGAACCTTGCAAAATGTACAATTGTGTAGAGTTTTTTTAAGTCCCTTCATGATAACAAGAGCTCCTTGACTCACCTTCAAAACTCCACATTCACCAGTATATTTGTGCCCCTTTAAGTCAAGTGTACTCAAAGATATGAGATTTCGCTTCATTTTTAGAACATGCCTGACATCAGTAAGTGTTTTGATAACACCATCAAACATTTTTATTTTGACCGTACCAACTCCGACAATTTTGCAAGATGCGTTGTTTCCCATAATCACAACACCTCTCGAAACTCCTTTATATGTTGTAAACCAGTTCATATGAAAATTACAAGCCAAATCAAGAACCTATTCCTCAAAATGTTTAGAATCCATGTCAGAAATCACAAGAAGTTTTCATCCACTTTACCCATCTTTCACAACATCAGTCTCTGCTGTGTCATCATGTTGCTTTCTTCTTTCATTAGCGCCCGCTGCCTTATTTCTGTTTTTCAATAAATAACAATCAACTCTAATATGTCACTTCTTCTTACAATAATGACACACATTTTCTGCATGGCTAGATTTCGATTTGCCTCTCGTTTTGTACCAAGATTCCTGTCCTGATATCTCCCACGAACAACCAAGCCTTCTATCTGATTCTCGGATCATCTAGCAAGATGCCTCTTCTTCTCCTTAGACATTAAAGTATCATAGACCTCTTCTACAGTGAGAGTATCCTGACTATAGAGAATAGTATCTCTAAAAATCACATAGAACGCAACAACATCAACACCAAGTCTTCCTCATCATACTTAACCTTAAATGTCTCCAAATCATCAATGATTTCTTTGAACATAGTTAATTGATCATCTAATGACGTACCTTCAGACATCCATTGAGAATACAAGTGTTGTAAGTGTAGCTTGCTGGTCAAACTCTTTGTCATACAAAAGCTGCTCAAACTTGCTATAGAGTAAACCTCGTGTTACGATCCAATAACGAAAGATCACATTTCATCGTTGCCATGAAGAATAAAACGCGTCCAAAATGCGTTAAAACGAGAAATCTTGGAAACATTGTTGCTTGACCGACTAGCGGGCGAAGAGCAAGCGATAACTCTCGGTAAATATTTTGTTAATGTTACTAGAGCGAACAACTAGCAAAAATACAACAATTTTGTTCCCGATTCATAATTCCGATCTCTCGTAAACCACTCCAAATACTACTCCAAGATCCCCTAAAATTTGGATCACAATACAACACTAACAATACCCACTCTCGTAGAAAGCTTTGGTATTGCAACATTTCACAATCCTATTATCTGTCATTTTTATTTTTAATTACTTATTTATTCTATTTTTCATATTCCCATTTTTTAACCCTGCAAATTTTCTTATTTTAACTTCTGACCTTGTTTAGAAGAATTCCCCCCCCCCCCCTCTTGTATCTTTTATTTATCATTTATGTTTGGTTGACCCTTATTTTTGTGCAAGAGAATCACAGCACTCTAGTGTCGAAAATTTCGCGTTATTACATGTATTTTCTTTTCTTCTTCTCGTGTATAAGATAATTCTTTTTGTGAATTTATAGGTGGTTTCAATCTTTGGAGAATTGCTAATATTAAAAAATAAATAAATTTACGAAGAATATAATCGTATTTAAGTAAGTATACACAAAAAATCTGTTAAAAGGGTGACGGATAAAAAAAACACAATGATTTAATTGAACACTTTTTAAAGTTCAGTGTAGATAATATGTCATTTTTAAAGCCCGGTGATCTTTGGTCAATGTGAAATATAAACATCAATAAAGCTAACCTAGTACGAAGACGATAAATGATGGAGAGAGAAAAAAAAATGATAAACAAGCCAATAATTTATTTGTCTCTAAATTAATAAATTTGTTTGTTTAAGTGTTAGTTTAATGGTCGTGGCATTAATTATGTATATATAGATTTGAAAATAATACATAGCTATGTTTGGTTTAACTTAAAAATAAATAAAATTTTAAATTAACGTTAACAATTAATTTTAATCATACATTTTATGAGATCCACAACTTTTCAAAGATACATTTTATTATTATTTTTATTAAAATTTGTTGATCTCACTTTGTGTACCACTGATGTGGATAATAAATTTTAGCTCCACTCATGTCTACTTAGATATTCTCTTGCACACTTGGACAAATAGTTAATCACCCATACCCTTTTCGATGGTGGTGGTGGAAACGACTGCGAACACTCCAACGAACAAGTTAGTCGACGGTGTCCAATTAGGGGGTGTGGTACGTCTAGGAACGTGAGCCGTGTGATGGGCATGTATGCTAGGAAAATACGATGTTACAACTTGTATTCAAAGTTGCGTTACCTCTTAATAGTAAAACTATATAGTGATGAGAGTGAGATATTGACCTTTAGACGTGGAGGCACATGGACTCATCTGATGAAGTCAGGGGTGTCTCATGTCTCTTCCTAATTATCAATCCGTCAAACATGGGTTGAAGGGTATCTAATGCAGCCATTAATGCTTTCTAAAAAGTAAATTTGGACTTAACTTTTTAACATTTGCCACAACATCATATCAATAAATTGTAAGATTCATTTCAAAGATTTACTTGGAAGAAGTGAAATACAAGATGTTTCTTGTTAATTAATTAACCAATTGATTCATACATCTTCATAGGACAGATGTGGCATTTCAATATCGCCTGAAGTGACCCATCACCTGGGTGTGGTTTCGCCTTAGACACGTGAGTGATGACAGAGAGTGTGGGCTTGGTTTGACTTTGACTACTAAATGGAGGTTATCAGCAGCCTTAGTGGAGGCGTAGCAAAATCTATTACATCTATCTATATATATATACATATCAAAACCAAACAGGGGCATAGAAAGAAATATTTTTTTGCATAACCAATTAAAAAAGGAACAATTTCTTTTAAACGCCACATATACATAATGAGGGATTTTCAGGCACTCCTATAAAAATAAAAATAAAAATAAAAAACTATAATTACAATAATTGCTGTTAGTTCATTGGTTCAATAATTGCATTTCTAAGAGCTTTTCGACCTCCCACCTTCACCAGTTCGTTGTCAATAAGAGTAGTTTTTAGATTTAAATAATATTTTTTTATTTAAATACTGTATTATCTCTTTATTTAAGTTTCTGTAAAAGTTCATATATATATTTTTAAATAAATGAATGCTTTGAAATTTTTCTTGATTGAATCTGTACAAAATGAAGGAATCCTTTCAGCGAAACATAATATCTGAAGTGTTACATTGGTATTTTGATGGTATATAACAATTTTGGAGGAAATTTGGTCCCATATTCAAAACGGCCAGTACAATATCTCTTTTTCTCAATATCAAATCACTACAATTTGTTAGGGGATAAATAACGGATTTTGTAATTTTTTATATTTATTATTATGAATAAGCGAGAGACATGCATTAAAAATTATATTGGGTAAAAAATAGGATGTGACACAAAAGACTCGTGCCATATTTTTAGTGGATGATTTGAGAAAAAGTAAGAGAACGAAATGAAATAAAATTTAAATATAATACGTCGTCATTTGTGTGGGTCGGTAGGAACCTTCACTAGTTTATTGTCAGCAAAATAATAATAGACCAGTTTTTAAAATTTAAATAGTATATAAATAGTGAATGATCTCTTAATTTATGTTTCTGTAAAAAAAGTTCACGTACTTCGAAATAAGTTAACGATTTGAAATTTTCTTGATTGAGATTGTACAAAATGAAAAATTCCTTTCTGTCGAATTTAATATTTTTCAAAGTAAATATCTAAAGTGTTCCGTTGGTATTTTGACTGTATATAACAATATTGGATGATATTTGCAGGAAGCCACATGGATAAGCTGTTAGAATTTGTACCGATATTACCAAACTTTGTTGCACTGCTATGCCCAAACTTGGAGGAAAATACCCAATCTCTTCAAAAAAGAATAGAATCCCTGAAAAGTCGAAAAGATGATATCGATGAAGAATTACGTCATTCTGTAAAAAAACGCAGGAGAGAGGTTGAAAATTGGATGAATAATGTTGAAGACATTAAGAAAGATTTTGAAACCTTGGAACAAGGAGTAAAACAAAACAGCAGATTTTATCATGTTTTTAAACGACAAAAGTTGGCTGAACGGCTTGAAAGAATGAATGAGGAAGTGACGAAGCTTGATGAACGAAGAGATTTTTCTAGCGGGCTTTGTCTGGAGGTTGATGAGAGTGCTGGCCCGCTATTGTTAACATCCCAACCGAATGGCCAAGCATTTCTACAAAATATCAATGACATTTGGACATCATTAATGGATGACGACATCTTAAGCATTGGCATTTACGGAATGGGGGGAGTAGGCAAAACGACTCTGGCAATGCGAGCCCATGATAGGCTCTTGAAGGAATCCACATTCTCGGGTCATGTTTATTGGGTCACCGTCTCTCAAGAGTTCAGCAATTACAAATTGCAAACTGACATTGCCCAATCATTGAAACTAAAATTTTCATGTGGGAGTGATGAGAAGAAAAGGGCAGCTCAACTGTTCCAGGAATTCGAGAAAAGAGGGAGATTCATACTTATACTGGATGATGTTTGGAAACAAATTGACGCATGGAAGATAGGCATTCCTTTTAAAAAGGATGGATGCAAGTTGGTCGTAACAAGTCGATCAGAAGAAGTTTGTCATAGTATGTGCTGCAAAAAGATTATAAAAGTGAACACACTTTCCTATCAAGAAGCAGAGGACCTATTCTTCAAGACACTTGATCGTGATGAGTCATCTGTAGAAGTAAAAAAGATTTGCAAGAAAATGGTAAATAGATGTGATGGTTTGCCACTTGCACTCATCACATTGGCTGGAAGCATGAGATGCGTGACTGACATTTATGGATGGAGAGATGCATTGGAAGAACTTGAACAATCATGTTTGGGACGAGCCGACATGAAAGAAAAGGTTTTGCCAATTCTCTTGTATAGTTATAATCGGTTGAGAGATACAAGGCTAAGAAGTTGTTTTTTGTATTGCTCCTTGTATCCTGAAGATTTTCGTATTTCAAGAGTGGAATTGATTGGACATTTAATTTTAGAAGGGCTGTTGGAGCAAAGATTAAGCTGGCAAGCTGAAGTCGACCAAGGTCATGCAATACTAAATCAATTGGTGAGAGCCTGCTTATTGGAAGGGGTTTCAGATAAGAATGTGAAGATGCATGATTTAATCAGAGAGATGGCAATAAAGATCACTAAAGAAAACCCGAGGTACATGGTACAAGCTGGACTTAACTTGAAGGAATTACCAGAGGAGCAAAAGTGGACAGAAGATTTGGATAAGGTTTCCTTGATGATCAACTCTATCGAGGAAATTTCACCTGGCACGTCACCCAAGTGTCCAAGTCTTTCCACCTTGATCTTGAGAATAAATCCTCTGCGGTTGATTCCAGATTGTTTCTTTACGCATATGTGTGGCTTACGCACCCTCGATTTAAGTAAAACTAAAATCAAGAGCTTGCCAAATTCCATATCAGACTTGGAGAAACTTAATGCATTATTGCTCAGATATTGTTCTAAACTGGAGTCAGTGCCATCATTGGAAAAGCTCAAGGTATTGAGACGTTTGGACCTCACAGATACTATTATTGAAGAAGTACCCCAAGGTATGGAAAGCTTAACCAACCTCAAAAGCCTATATTTGTCTTGTAGTAGATTAAAGATGATACCGATGGGGACTTTGCAAAGACTCACACATCTTCAGCAGCTCGTGTTGCCATATCATTTAGATGTACCAATAGAAGAAGTTGAGACATTGAAACAATTGGAAGTATTTGGATGCAGGTTAAATAGCGTACGTGATCTCACTCGGTTACTCAACTCACGACAAATTGACAAGCCACTCCATTTCTACAATATTACAATTGGTTCTCGAGGAATGAACATAGGTACACAAACACAGTTTACCATGTAAACATTTACATTTTGGAGAAGACAGTCTCATGGAATCCTCTTTAGACACAGATGAGAATATACTGCTGCGAAATGTTGAGAATTTATTCTTTTCAAGTAGTGGCTTGAGTGGTTTCTTATTGGATGAATTTCCAATTTTGAATTCTGCTGGAGATTTAAAAGAATGCGAGACAGAGAGGGAGGATAAAATTGAGTACATTATGAGGTTAGAGGAAGAACAAAAATCTAGTGGGGTCCCATTCCAAAGCCTTGAACGTTTGAATCTGAGTAGCTTGCCAAATTTAATTGGTCTCTTCAAGTGGGACGCAGTTGCACGTCTTCCACCTGGCACATTTTCCTGTCTCAAAAGGTTGGATATTCATCATTGTGGTAAAATCAAGAAGCTTTTCCCTCAGAGTGCGGTACATAATTTTTGTAACCTCCAATACTTGACTATCCAGGACTGTGTACAAATGGAGGAGATAATAGAACAACAACAGTCTAGTACTGGGGTCATGTTCCAAAGCCTTGAACATTTGGAACTGGCTGACTTGCCAAATTTAATTGGTCTCTTCAAGTGGGAAGCAGTTGTTGCACCTCTTCCACCTGGCACATTTTCCTGTCTCAAAAGGTTGAATATTCATCATTGTGGTAAAATCAAGAAACTTTTCCCTCAGAGTGCGGTACATAATTTCTGTAACCTCCAATACTTGACTATCCAGGACTATGCACAAACGGAGGAGATAATAGAACAACAACAGTCTAGTACTGGGGTCTTGTTCCAAAGCCTTGAACGTTTGGAACTGATTGACTTGCCAAATTTAATTGGTCTCTTCAAGTGGGAAGCAGTTGTTGCACCTCTTCCACCTGGCACATTTTCCTGTCTCAAAAGGTTGGATATTCATCATTGTGGTAAAATCAAGAAGCTTTTCCCTCAGAGTGCGGTACATAATTTTCGTAACCTCCAATCCTTGACTGTCAAGGACTGTGTACAAATGGAGGAGATAATAGAACAACAACAGTCTAGTACTGGGGTCCTGTTCCAAAGCCTTGAACATTTGGAACTGACTGACTTGCCAAATTTAATTGGTCTCTTCAAGTGGGAAGCAGTTGTTGCACCTCTTCCACCTGGCACATTTTCTTGTCTCAAAAGGTTGGATATTCATCATTGTGGTAAAATCAAGAAGCTTTTCCCTCAGAGTGCGGTACAAAATTTCCGTAACCTCCAATCCTTGATTGTCCGGGACTGTGTACAAATGGAGGAGATAATAGAACAACAACAGTCTAGTACTGGGGTCCCGTTCGAAAGCCTTGAATGTTTGTATCTGATTGACTTGCCAAATTTAATTGGTCTCTTCAAGTGGGAAGCAGTTGCTGCACCTCTTCCACCTGGCACATTTTCCTGCCTCAAACATTTGTCTATTAAAGGTTGTGGTAAAATCAAGAAGCTTTTCCCTCAGAGTGCAGTACATAATTTCCGTAACCTCCAATCCTTGATTGTCATGAACTGCGAACAAATGGAGGAGATAATAGAACAACAACAGTCTAGTACTGGGGTCCCGTTCGAAAGCCTTGAACGTTTGTATCTGTGTGGCTTGCCAAATTTAATTGGTCTCTTCAAGTGGGAAGCAGTTGCTGCACCTCTTCCACCTGGCACATTTTTCTGTCTCAAAAGGTTGGATATTCATCATTGTGGTAAAATCAAGAAGCTTTTCCCTCAGAGTGCGGTACAAAATTTCCGTAACCTCCAATCCTTGATTGTCCAGGACTGTGTACAAATGGAGGAGATAATAGAACAACAACAGTCTAGTACTGGGGTCCTGTTCCAAAGCCTTGAAAATTTGGATCTGATTGACTTGCCAAATTTAATTGGTCTCTTCAAGTGGGAAGCAATTGCTGCACCTCTTCCACCTGGCACATTTTCCTGCCTCAAACATTTGTCTATTAAAGGTTGTGGTAAAATCAAGAAGCTTTTCCCTCAGAGTGCGGTACATAATTTATGTAACCTCCAATCCTTGAATGTCGAGGACTGTGTACAAATGGAGAAGATAATAGAAGATGACAACAATGAAGGAGCTGATATCACATTGCCAGAGTTTCAATTATTGTCTCTGAATAATCTGCCACAAGTAAAGAGCATCTGCAAAAGAAAGATGATTTGTGATTCAATTGAGGCCATTTATTTGGAGGGCATTAAAAATATAAAGGAATTGCCTTTATATTTACCGCTGCTCGATGGACAACCATCTCTTCCCCCACGACTTGAAAGAATCGTTGTAGACAAAGAATGGTGGGAATCATTGGAGTGGCCCCAACACAATGCCAAAAATGTCCTTGAACCCTTGGTCTACTTCAATGGTACGTCTGATATCTCAATTCCATGACCTCACTATTTTTCAACATCTTATTTCTTTTGGTCTCTCTTAATAATTAATTCTAAAAATAAAATTTCAACAACTTATTTCATAAAAAATTGGTCTCAAAACAGTTCCTAAATATATCTAAGAACAAAAGGAGTGACATACAAATTCATCAAACAATACTCTCAACTCATGGTAGAATTATTTAATGACACTAAAAACGAATAATTAAATAATCAAATTAATTTAGAAATAATATTTTTTATCAGTTTATTGTCTATATTTAGCACTTGTTTGGTTTAGATAAAAATAAATTATTTTAATAGATTTTGATGATAAAAGTTAATAGAATGTATAATTGCAAAGGTAGTTGCTTCATGAAATGTGTGGTTAAAATTAATTTTTTCACTTTGACTTGGATTTAATTAGTAAATAACATAATAGCATTTAGATATAAAATTAGGAAAAACAAAAAACGTTTTGGATAATAAACCTAAAAGTTAAATAAAATACTATCAATGCAAATTTTAATATTAATATTAGTACGTAAAATAAAATTATATATATATATATATATATATATATATATATATATATATATATATTCAGTTTTGTGTTCATACTCCATCATTTTACTTAATAATTGATTCTCATAATGTCTAGGATTGATTATTCCTTGCATCTTGATATCTTGATTTAAGTTAATTATTGACTCGTGCATTTTCCTTGTCATTTTTTTAATTACGTGATGTTACAAAATTATCACTTGTTCTTTCTAGAGGAAATCATAACTGATTTGGATGCTCGGGAGTCAAGAGACGAAGAAAGCCAATGCTAAAGTTCATTTTAGACATTTTATAGCCGTCCAAATGTGATTGGGAACTGCTTTATTTTCATTTTCTATGGGTGTCTGTATTACATATCTTAGGTACACTAATGCCTTAATTTTTAAGATGATGCAAATAGGTTTTTGAACTTATGCTTTGTGAAACTTATTTCGGCATTTGTGTAAAAAAGTTCATTAATTTAGCTATAAATTATTCGGTTGTATTACCATATATATCGTGATACCATCGCTTATAGATTGATTTACAAATATATGATGTGGTGAAATATAATTGGATCAAAAAAATTTCATCCCCAAAAAAAAAATATATATATATTCTTAACAACTTACTTTTTGACACGTCATCAATTTGTAAAACTTTATGTACAAATAGCATTATTCTAAATTATTTAGATATATGGTTTGTCCTTAAATGGTTTTTCCTTGAACTTACTGACATGCTGACAAATGGCTCATAAACTTCAATATTTAGCCCATGTTTTGTACAAATTAATTTAAGTCAAAGTTAATAATTAATTTTAATCACATATTTTATGAAATATAACTTTTCAACCACACATTCCACAGAATAGAGGCTTAGTTACTAAACTCTATAATGTTCAACCCATTAATCGCCCAAGTTGATTTTTTCGCATTGTCACGGGTGGCATGTGATGAATTTGAAAATTTTGCTTTTGTAATATATCCAAATTTAAAAAAGCCAAATGGCCCCTAATTATGTTGCCACCGAATTATTTCTAGCATTATTTCGGCAACCTGGGACTGGAAATTACCCAAATTATTTGTTATAATATTATATAATAGGCGATTATATTGACATCACAGTTTTTATTCGTTACACTACATATCAATTGCAATTATGCTCATCAATCTTTATGAATTATACCATTTATTTTCTTAACTTTTTTTACCAGATCTTATTTTCAACATTCCATGAATTAGTACATCTCGTCGTTGATTAAAACTTTTCAAAATATTCAATTTATGTGCTTTAAAATTAGGGATATATTTTGGCGTGCTTTAATATTCATTGAATTTTAAAAAAATGGTTAGCAAATTAGTCGTTTCACATCTCTAGTGGATGTTTTTGATGGAAATCATTTCGAGATACATGATGTAATAATCAATGGAAGGTTGATGATAAGAATGTGACAAAAAGAAAAGTTGAAAAATAAGTGTTGCAATTAAAAATAAATTCAAGACCTAAGTATGAAAATATGGTGCGATAAATAAGGTTTTTTTTATGTGTGTGTGTATATATATATTATAATTTCCGTATTGCATGTTGAATTTGAACACTCGAAATAGTATTTTATTAATGAAATAAACTTACAAATTTGGACGCAAACCAATGTCACTTACACGTTTTTGGACTCCACTGACTCTCTCTTTCACACTCTTTTTCTCACAGCCCTTCCCTCTTTCTTTATTTTTTATTAACTTCTCTCTACACTACTCTCACAATTCACTCATTTTTTTTTCTTTTTTCCATACGCAATACAATGCAACAGGTTGTTTATATAAGATGGCAATGTCGGTGACCACTCTTTATAAATAGAAATTCTGGAAAATTCCACTAAGGTAGTGATCTTTAAATTCCAACTCCTTCCAAATTATTCATAAAAAAGACAATGATGATTTCTTCAACTTTCCCCTTCAACACCGATTTTTTAGTTCAACTGTGCTCGAAAGTCTTCAAATTTTGAAGTACCAAGTCCTTTCGTTAACATGTCTGTAACTTGTTCCTCAATGTTAACATGCTTTAAGTCTATCTCCCCTTTAAGCACTTTTTCTTCGACGAAATGATAGTGCACTTCGACATGCTTAATTCTTGCATGACACTGGATTTTCTGCTCTACGAATAGCTGATTGATTATCGCAATATAAATCCACTGTATAGCTTACTAGTTGATGTAGATCATTCATCAATTGTATTAGCCATGTACTTTCTTGATCTGTCATTGCAGCTACTCTATATTCCGCCTCTGCTGTTGAACAAGACATGGTCGGTTGTCTCTTGATGCGCCATAATACTGCAACTGACCCAAAATTGAATACGTAACCAGTTGTCGATCTTTTTGTGTCTTGATTACACCCAAAGAATAACCCGTAATTGTAGTACATCTTTGTGGTGTCGATTCCACAGGAAAATGGGAAATTACTCACAGTATCGAAATGATTAGGGTTTTCTTAAAATGTGTAGTAGAATGTAGTTGTTTACCATCCTTACTCTGTGAGCCTCTGGTTTTCTTAGAATGTAGTAAAATGGTTTTCTGGTACTTACTCTGTGAGCCTCTCTGGCACTGTAAAACATGAGACTTCGCCTAGTTACCCACAATAGGTCAAAACTCCCCTCATAAAATATGCAGTATACAAAGCAGAGAAGGAGATGAAACAGAAGCTATATTCCAGTGTCCACCAATACCGCATCAGTTTCATATCACAGGAAAGCCCGAGTTTGAGGTTAGAATAATGGAGAAATGAAGATATACTAGTTTTCTCAGACACGTGAGTTTAGCATGTATATTTTGACAGGTGAATTTAAGGACCATTATCTATTTGTGCATTCCATCCTTGTGAAATCCCCAAACATCAACATGTCTGCATTAGCATGGGCTCCTTAACACACGTCAAATTTCTTAATTAAATGGACAAACTAAAAGATTATTTTTTTAAATTAGTTCAGAAATCAGATAACCTTGAACATAATTCCTAGGCAGCTAACCTTTATACATTCACTTGCAAGGGGTAAAAGAAATAGGAATGAACGATAAATTTCCAAATTCGCATCTTCAGAAGGGAAATATAAAAGCCAAGAAGAGATCCACGTCCATTTACCAAGTAGCAAGTACACATGTATCATGTATATATTCAATTCCGGTCCCCCAAGCTCCCAATCAATAAAGGTCCAAAAAATTACATCAAGAGCATATAACTTTTTAACAGTTAACATTACGTAGAGCCATGTATTTCTTTTTGTCATAGATCCCAAGGCAGAGGAAATCAAGTAAAATTTCATAAGTAGTAGATCCCAACCTAGTGGAACACTGGGCACAAAACTAAATGTAACTTTCAGGGACCCTAAATTTATAAACATGTACATCTGAAAAATATTAGACATATGTATATAACACAATTACAACATCACAAAATAGAAATGGCTCCATATGCTCTTTTTTTGTAGAGTGATTTAGGTCAATTTCTTTCATGAATATTGAAGAAAATTCCAGAATTTTCAACAACCTCCAAATTGTAATTTGAAAACTGAAGACTGTAATCATCTGGTTGAGACCAACTATACCTGGGCCATCTCAGGAGGTCCCTCATCCTTTGCTAGGACCCACTTAGTAAGATATATTGACAGGAAAAAACTGATTATGCAAACTGAGAAGACAAATACAATGATTGGGGAGATGCTCGCACTAATATAAGAGATAGCTCTAAATCCCAAGAGCACAAGCACAAAAAGAACACGAACATTTATTCTCGTGAGGCGGCGAAAGATCGGCAGAAAGCAAGTGCCCACTCATCAATACAAAAATAAAATAAAAGCTGCAGAAAATACAAGAAAAATTCAGCAGTTAAGGAGTAGCAAAATTACAAAATCAGCTATACAAAACTCTTCAGAGTATGAGTAGATATTTTAAATCAAACTTCATCAGCTGAAGTTCTTAGGGTTTTCAAGACTTGACATGGGTAGCAGTGTAACCAAAGATTTTCGACTCAGATCTTATAATAAATAATAAATAATGGCTTTTCCATATAAAGAAATGGATAAGGAATTAAGAAAATGAAAGTTGTAATCGAATTTCGAACACTAAATAACTGGTATTAGAAAAAGATTCTCAGAGGTTCTCAAAGTGGAATGCACAACTCGATATCAGGTGTGAGCATCATCTCGAACAATACTCAAAGAAGACATTTTAAAAATTGTTTGACAGACTACTTTCATGTTGCCAAGTGTACTTTGCCCATGTACTCATTTTCATTTTCCAAGTGCAACAGCAAGGTCTAAAATTTACTTCTCACTATAAGTACAAAACTAACATAAGGTCTCGCAATAAGTTCTAAACTAACATAAAACTAACTAATTCATCATAAATGTCGAAAGGAAACTATAGAACTAAAACACGTGATATAGCCAACAAAGAATGATATCGTTCTTATTCTCATCTAAAAAGAAAGAATCATGTATCCTAATCCCCCTTTTGTCATCCACATAAGATACAGCATTTTCAGTAGAAATGGTAATATTTATTATCACCAGCATTTGTGGGTATATATTGGGCATTACCTTTCTAACAAGCATTAAGCATGGTTTGGATATATAAAAACATTCTATTTATCTTTCAAGAAGTATGCATAAAAAAGAATCATCAATGTTAATAGATATTAGTCATCATCACATTTTTAATTGAAACTTACGTTTCCACCATAGACATTTTCACCAGAAATGTATGGAGTTTTCCTGCAATACTAGACTGCACTTCTGACAAAAATATTTCATGAAAGCTCATTAAGGAAAATATTTCTAGAACCTTGACAATTAGTACAATAACATAACCAAATCAGGTTGTCAATTCCATCATATTAACATAAGCCTCATAGAAGCTAGTACAGGGCATATTTTCCTAATAACCCCAACTTTTAGAGTAGGTTAATGCGATATGATTGTACTACCATAATAGAATCAGATGCTTAAGTCCAGACAAGGGACACAATGCTGCTATGCTACGACATTAAAAACGTAACAAGAGCCTACAATGAATAAAAGGCATGGAATATGCAACTGAAAAAACCAAAAAAAAAAAAAAAAATCATTCCGGAAGAAAGTAAAATGCAAGCACAAGGCACTGTTGGTAAAAAGTAAAATCATATGTATATGATGCCGCTGGCACATAAATTGTCACTAAGCTGGAGACAATAAGATGTGAATGCGCTTACCAAGGGCGTATATGGTTTAGTGCGCATGTTAGGGAATACTCTTGCCCTTTCTTGGTAAGGCCCCAAGTTACCACCCTCCATATCATCATCCATTGGAACAGACTGGAAGGAGTTCATCCTCCGCGTCACTGGGAATGAGTTGGACTCACCAACTAGGGGCAAGTCGCTCCCTGAACCTGGTCGCTGTATTTTGAATTTTGTTCTTTTGAGAATGACAATCAGAAACTAAAGCTTCTAACATCAAAAAACACCAAATCTTTTGGCTTAACTCTCAACAGTGAAGAAGGTCGAAGACTAATCAAATAGGCCGGAAAATACATCCAGAATATAACAGATCGAATTGACAAGAAAAAAAGAAGTATAAAATTGAAAAAATAAAATAAAACCCAATCCACAAGTACCACGTAAGAATTAAAGAAACCTCGCTATCAGGCAAAGGAGATTACATAAAATTCAGCCGATCAGAATGATTACCAGATGATAAATAGAATGAGGTGCTTGGGTTTTAAATGAGAATTGCGGGATCGATAATTTGGTGGATTTGATAAGGAATTCTCCGCAAAATCTACTCTTCCTCCGTTAAACAGGAGAATTTGGAGGTTTTGAAATGGGCCGTGTAGGGTGGGCTTGTTGAAATGTAGAATTTGGTTCAGTGCACTGCTGTCACTCTGTCACTACTAGTCGTCACTCCAATTACGTACTGCCACGTCAACTTTTGACTTGTTATGTGCTTTTAATTTGCCACGTCATCGTCTGGTCTTTTTTGGGATCAAATGTCCATCGGGTCACACTCGGGCTCATTTGAATTGAGATTCAGTGAGTTGGGCATGTAGATTTTTCAAGTTGGGTTAAAAGTTATTTGATATAGTCACAAAAAAAAAACTAAATGAAGATATTAAAAAACCAAAAAAGGTACCAAGTGTACGACTCTTCTTTTGGAACTAACACACTACATCTATCAAGAATATTTTGAAGAAAATAGAAATATTTATTCGTACATGATAACATAAGTAACTTGAAATAGAAAATTTGTAACTTTTAATAAGGTGACAAAGCCACCAAGTTCACATCCTCAACCGATGAACCCATGATTTTGGTGATAGTCAAAATATGGTCAATTTTTATCGCGATTACTCTGATGTTACCATTTCCCAATATTATCCCTACCACCATGCTGCAGCCCACATCACTCATCTGTCTCCTGTAGCTAAATTATATGTTTCTTGCTATTTGAAAATCAAGGAACCAAGGAAAATAATTGGATTGACACCCTAATTTATATTTATAAATCAATTGTAATTTAAATCGATGACCAGGGAATGCACCATTTTCATAAAGTATGGAATTTGACGAGAGTTTCATAGAATATAGAGATTTTCATTCTAAAGGGAGCAGATAAGGAGACGACACGTATAACTTATTAAAGGAATTGATGTCTTAATGAGTATGACCACTGAAAATTGGATAAGTGCAAGGGAGGGAATAAATTAAGGATGTGATATCTTGTTTTCTTAGAACTGAGAAAGTTTCAGTTCACAAAATAAACAAGGAAACACGTGTGTAACAAAATTTAAGATAAAATTATTGTTAAATTCGACTTTAAAAATCAACCAAAACTTAATACTACAATTAAATTTAAAAATTACTTGAAAAGTTAAAATTAAAAATAGTAGAGTATTAATTGAACTCATAACCATAAAAAATAAACTCTTCAAATAGCAATTATACCAAAAGAATGTCAAGCGTTACGACCTACATTTTAACAATACATTGACGTCCGTTATGTCAAATATCCCGTTAAAAAATTGAATGGATTTCAATCGAGTAACCAAATGAAGAAAAAGAAAGAAGACTTTGAAACAAATTGTGAAGATGAGTGATCAATATGGAATTTCACTATAAATTGAGTAGTATTTTTAACCCACTAAACTTTTGTGTCATTCTTAATGTATTTTGAACTTAAATAAATTGTGGATGATATAATTAACTTTCCTAACTGAATCCAATAAAATAGCCTTCGATGGGGCCTAGATTCTAAGACTCCCGTGAAGAGTGGATCCTTCTAATTGGGATATATTCTGTGTCTATGTGTGTATGTATTTGCTCAAGCCCCAAGATCCCAAGAATTATACAAAGAATGCATATTTTATTTGGCTAAATGGAAGTTTGTTTTTTCATAAATTTTTTTTTGTCACTGTAATAGTTGGTACTGTCTAATCCTCTTTAATACTGCATGTCAAATATGTTCCAAATATTAAAAAAAAATCATGTGGAATGAAAAAGAGACCATAGATGTTGGGAAGATCAGCATTTCTGATCTAATTAGAAAATCTGATTCCAAATCTTCACAGTCCTATTAACATACAATTAATAAGGCCTAACTAAGTTACAAAACAGGACTGTGATCTTCTTTTGAAGTTTATCTTTGATCTGCAAATCCCTTTTCTTTTCTGCCATTTTTCTTGAATCCACCTGCACGATTGACAGAGCGTGCATAATTTCAAAAGAAAATAAAAGGGATTATTGTAAAGAATAATTAAAACATTGGGACTGAAATATTATCTTTTCTCAAATGCTAAAACTATAAAACGAAAAACTAAAAAAAAAAAAATTGCAAGCACAGAATTTGCATGGAAAGAAAATAAGTACATATATTTTGGCATATAACTAAAGATCTAAATACCATAAAGAAAAGAGAAAAGTGACTTACTTTTTGAATTACAATCTGGTGGATCTTCAAAGAGAGAAAGTGAAAGTTGCTTGTGAGCAACACCAATGTCAAAAAGTATGAGACCTGAAGTGGGATCATTTACAATGATTTCTTTGACCGGAAGCCATAGAAAAAGCTCTTCTTGTGAAAGCCCTTCAACTCCAGTAAGACTGCCATATGTAAGATTTGCCCTCACAACCCCATCATACAAAGCCATGGTATCGAATTTGGTCAAGCATGGCCCTTCAAGAAACACTTCAAGAAATCCAGATTCTGAAACGGTGTAGGACTTTATGTCCTTCGGGAAGAGGCCTGCTGGTAACCCTCTGGATATGAGGAGGTCATGGATGGAGGAGGTGTGAGAAAGGGGAGGAGAGAGAAAGACTAAAAGTAAAAGAGTGAGGAAGAGATTTTGAATGGAAGCCATGAATAATGTGTAACGGGCAAAAGGATTTTGAGAGGGGAAAGGGTTTAAGGGGATATGTGGAGGGAATTTTAAGGTTGTTTTACTATGTTGCCCTTGAAAATATGGTTGATTTGAATTTTTTGAATACTTATAGTTATATTTGATCATTCTACACTACTACACCTAGTTTTGGCAATAAATTCATTAAAATTCGATCTAACCGCATTCGTTTGGCCCCCATTAAATCTCATCAAATTAAATTAAATTTTTCTCTCCTATTTTCAACCATACAATCTTCCATAAAATAAGATTACACATAAATCGAAAAAATTTCTTTCTTTTTCAACTACACGTTCTTCAAAAAAAAATTATTTCACACATTAAAATTAGAAATAATGGGGGCCAAACGACCGTAGTATTCTTGATTGTCAAGTATTATTTATATCGGTTGAGTGAGGAGGAGGACAATAAATTGTATATTTTATGTCACTAAACTTATGTTAATTTATAAAAGTGAAAACACAAGTGATAAAAACTATATTAAAACCAATGGTTTGAGGTCCTAAGTGGTGGAAAACAATTAGGCCGACAAGCTGACAAGGTCGACCGACGGTAACTTTTAAATTTTTGATTTGGAAAAATGAAATAGGTGAAATTGAAGAACAAAAATCTATGAGGGTATTATGGTAAAAGGATAAATTTAAAAGAAATGGCCGGAGAGAAAAGTCAAACGCACCATAAAAATTGTCCCCTCCCAAAGAAAAGAGCACCAATTTTGACAATCAGAAATATCCCGACATAATTTCCAGTTTTATATTATTTAACTGAATTAGCCTATGTTTCATCCCCATTAAAATAAATTTTATTACATTCTATTTTTCTCTCTCTTATTTTCAACCACACATTTTTTCATAAAATAATATTATACATAAATCGAAAATATTTTTTTTTTTTTCAATCACTCATTTTTCATAAAACACACTATTTCTCTTATTTTCATTTCAAAAAATGAGAGTCAAACGGGCCTAGATTTTTATTGATAAGAACAAAGACCTTAGCTAAATTTCAGGAGGAAATTGCTAGAAGTATGATTTGGTAAAAAGAGCGGGCCCAAATTTTTGTAATTATCAGTAAGGCCACTAAGAAAGCATGCTATAACGGTCATCGGTCATCGGAGCACCAATTTCATTATTTAATAGGCTTATATCATGTTTGGGAAAAGCTTTTGATGTTTTTATTGTTGGAAATTGATTTAAAACTTGAAAAAAATTGATTAAGAATCGAAAATAAAACATTGAAAAGTGTGACTTCATATTAACTTCGATCAAATATTCATATCTGATTTGTTTATACAGATGGTTTGTCGCTTCGAAACGGGGTGACCTGATTTCCGTATATGTGTTGAAGAGTATATTTGACGTTTCAAAATCAATTTCGGATTAACGAGAAATTGTGATCCAAAAATGGAAGGAAAATAGGGGAAACTCATATAATACTGTCATTTGAGTCCTCCCAGATAATACGGTATGTCGCTCGAACAACGTTGAGCGACGAATGAGCGATAGACTTTCTGTAAGTTGTGCTTGAACGAGAAAGTGGGCCAAAATTGAATCCCGCGTCTTTTGAGTTTTGACTCGCAATACTTTGTCAACACCCCCTCATCCTCTATAAATAGGATCATTTGGACATCCCTAAAACATCCCATATCATTTGTACATCAGGCATAACATAATTCTTTTGTTAAAACTCTACCAAAATTATTCCAAAATCGCTTCCTTGTAGAGATGAAAATCTGTTAAAGTTCACCGTTATCCTGTGGTTTGAAGTGCTACTACCACAATATTGAGTCTATTGTATTTTGGGAGACAAGTATCATCAACTGTGAGCACCATAACAAGGCAATATTGTCTTAAGAAAATAGTGTCATCACTTGCATCGAATTTTTGTTTTTCATTCCAATTCTTCTTCTTGTTTTTCTAAATTTTGTTCTTGTTTTGTAAGTATATTTTACTACATTTTGTCACCTTTTTTATATCCGATATTATTTTGGTTTAATCACTTTCCTACGAGTTAAATTTTGTCCTTTTCATTTATCACATACAAACAAATTGATTGTCTATGTGAGATCCTAAGTTATTTTGAGTACAATAGTTATGATTAATTGTTATCTAGATGTGAAATTTTTTTGATTGATGGAGAGATTTTTGAATTGGTAAGAACTAGGATGTGAGTTGCTTAAAAATTTGTATCAACCTATATTATCTTCCCTTTCACTTTACCATATTGTAAGATAAGTTTGGTGGGTGGTCGAGCCGGTAAATGATATTATCTAGAAGTGTGTTGATTCCATGCGTGTTGAAAAAAATTTGTGTGGAGTGTCTTTCGTCATGTATAAGTTAGGTAATAACCATATGTTAGGGATCTAAGTCATAGTGTTATGTTAATATATATATATATATATATATATATGATGTTGTACTTGTTGAATCTTGGGCCTCATTTCGTAACCATTTTTACTCGAGTTATTAAGTCCGTTGAGGTATCTCAAAACGCGGTACCCTTTGGTCTAAACAATTGGAGAGCTATCGACCTAAAACTCGCTACAAGAGTTAAGAAGAAAGTTTAAGGGAGTGAGGTAAAATATGAAATTTGACTAAAAAAAATGGCAGTGAAAAGAAAAATTGTTTTGGTGCAATTAGATTTAATTGATGGGTTTAGATAACTTGTGAGTTTGAATTACTTAGTATGAATTTGAATGTCGAAGCACTCGTCTAGTGGAGAATCATCACATGACTAGAGGTTGATATTGTCGGTTTGACCTAACCGAACTAGAGCGGAAAACAATCTTTAGATTTACACCCGGGGAGAGAAAAAAAAATATTTATTTGAGGAGTGTAAATCTTAGGGCTGGGCATATTTCCCGAACCGAACCGAACTGAACCGAGCGGTTCTTCGTAACTGAAATACCCGAATGGGTATCTGAATCGAGAACCGACGGGTTCGGGTCGGTTCTCGGTTCTCGACCTAGAACCGAAGAACCGAATAAGAACCGAATTTTTAAATTTTTATATATGAGAAAGATTAAATTATTTTAACTTTTTCAAAATAAATTAGCTAAGATAGAGTTTGCATTGAAAATACTGAGTTCTATGAGAGCATTGAAACAGGTAATAAAATATATATTATATTTTTTCTTATTAAATCTTATTAGTTGAACAATTTTTAGTTTATTTATGTTAGTTAATTGGGATTTTTCAAATTTTCTTTTAGAGTTTTTTAGTATCTAGTATGACAAGTCAATCAATTGATGGTTAAATCAATTAGTTGGTACGTACTACTGTATTAATAATATTTTAAAATATTTTATCTCTACGAGTCTGTGACTTCTAATTTATATGGATCATCGATATTTTAGTACTAATTTACTATTTACTTTTTGTTATTTGTATACATTGGTAAATTAATTTTATTGGACAACTTGTTATTTATATGTTATTAAATTGGAATACATTAATTTGTAAAAGCTAAGATTAAACATGTTAGATTGTAGTGTTGTTATAAATGTTAAAAAAATTAATTATAGTATGGAACCGAACAGACCCGAACCGAACCGAACTGAACCGAACCCGAACAGTTCCAAAATTATATTTGGACCCGACGGTTCCGTTTACTCACTACCCGAAAATTTTCGGTTCGATTCGGTTCTCTTCATAACCGAACCGTGCCCAGGCCTAGTAAATCTCACGAGCGAGAAATGACATTTTTGACCACAAAGGGTCAGGTTGGAACCAATTTAAATTTTTTTTCCGTCTTGACGATTTTTTTCCTATTTAGATGATGATTGAAAGTGACTATACACCCACACACCGATCGAACATTGGATAAGCTTAAATTATTTTTTGTTAGCATTATTTGGAGCATATTTGTGAATTGATTATACAATTTTACACTTTTCGATATTTTTGACAAGTTATCTAATGTGTTGGTCATTATCACATGTTGTTTGATTGTGCTATAGATAATTTTGCTCGGGATAAGTAAGAACTTAAGTTCATGGGTATTTGATAAGTATGTTTTTGCACACTTATTTAATATCTAAATATATTTTTTATTGATTAAATTGAGCGAATTTCTATTCACAATTGTGTAATTATGACTTTTGTAGGTCAAAACTCAAAAAAGAATGAGAACAAGACAAAATGAATGAAAATGGACTAAAAGCGCACAAAAATTATGAAGTTGGAAACCAAAGTGAACAATCCAGAAAATTGGAGGACATTGAGATGCAATTTATGGAGTGCAATATTGAAATGAAAATTAAAATTCGAGGACCAAAATGTACAAAATCAAAATTGAGGGATCTAGCGTGCAACCTAAAGGTCTTGAAGAAACGAAATAAAAAATAAAGGGATCATACATCTTTGATTTTGATTGTGGGGCCAGCTAGTTGGTTATTGTTTAGGTTGGATTTTATTTTGAGCGTTTCTTCACTAATTTTTTTTTTAGTAGAGAACTATTCGTTATTTAAAAAGAAAAAAAAAATTAAAATAATATAAATTTCAAAATCTTGGGACCTTGCATAGCAACTGCTGTCTGCTTGGATGCCTTCATGGTTAAGCCAACCATGATAGACTGATAGTAGACTTTACCTTTACCCTTATTTAGAATATTACTTTTGATTATTTTTTTAGAACAATTCCACGCAATATTACCAATATTTAACATCAATATTTGTTGCAATATAACTACATTAAATGATAGATTGAATAAAATTTAAGAATAGTATAAATTATTTTTGGAGGAAGCATTTAATAATTTTTAACTATTACTTTATGGAAATACCAAGTAAAATAATAGAAGGGGAATCTCATACCTTTGCTTTCTCTCTCCACTACCAAGAACCGTCCATTTCTCTCTGTCTCGTATCTCCAATCATTTTATTCCACCACCTTCATCCCTTATCTTAAATGGTCGAGATCGACCGCTGATTAAAAAAATTGAGACTTTGCCAATTAAAAAAGAAAGTACAAATCAATCGATTTCGTGAATTAAAAAATTGATTTTATTTTAATTTTTCTTTCTCTGTCCACGCTGTCTCACTTTACTTGTTACCTATCCCATTGTTTAGCACAAGTTCGGAGTCTCTTATTTATCAAGAAAAACATAGTAATAAGCTATGGGAGGCGCAGGAGCTATGAAGGCAGTGGCAAGGGTGACTAGGATATTGCCGGTGAATGGAGATGCCCGGCAGCTCACGGTGGAGAACCACCCGGTCTCTGTTGCTGCCGTGTCCGCCCGCTCACTAACAGCGATGGAAGCGCCACTGATGGCTTCTTCGTCACAATCGAAGGAGCAGCTGAGGGTTACGGCCGGCGAGCCTTTGCCTAGGGTTATATTTGTCGGCCTGCCGTCTCTTCAGGAAGCTAAAGAGGCCACTTCTGAACTATCTCTCGCTGGCAAATTGTATGTAATTATAAATCATTTTCGATATAAAAATTTATATTCTTACTGTTTTATTGAATTTCTTTTTATCCCCTTAGTCAATCTTGCGAATAAATTAGCGAAGCCTTGGTTCTGAGAGGATGTGACTAAGTGAATTCTACCTGGTTTTGATTATCTATTTATTATTTTTAACTTTTAAGGGTTCTTTCTTAAATTTTCAGATTTCTAGCTTCATCTAATTCTGCTCGACATGAGGACATGGCAGGAGCAGATCAACATCCAAGCTCATTGCTGCGGTCAAACTCACATTTGCCTACGGGTGCTATTCAAGCATTTCAGCTTCTAAATGAAAGTCCTCAAGTTCAGGTTTTTCTGCTGAACCCTCTCGTTTTGCCTAGAAAGTTCGAATAAGTACTTACACTAAGTGTAATGATCCAACATCCGTGTTCAAGTATTATATCATACTTATTGTGAATGAGTTTACATCTATCTTATCCATCATAGATGTTCGTACTCTCCTAGAGTCTTTGAGAACTTGTCAATAAATCAACTGAAAGCTAGGTTTGGGCTTCACCATAGTCCAGTTAGAATTGCTCTATCCCTGAGATTACTCTCAAGAGTATCATTGGAGGCCCATCTTCTTACTTAACCCATATTTGGTGGGGATTAATTTTTAGTAGATTTTGATCAAAGTTAATGAAATGTGGTTGAAAGTTGTGGATCCCATGAAATGTGTGATTAAAATTAATTGTTGATTTTAACTTAAATTAAAAATCTGACATGTATCTTATAAGAGACTTAAGTTAAATTCTGATATCAATTGAACAAGTTGTTCAATTGTTTTATGAGACATTTAAGTTGAACCATGGTACAAATTGCTTTATGAGAATTTTAAGTTAAATCCTTCTACAAAAATTGGGCAAGTTACTCAATTGGTATTAGGGGTCAATTTAAAAATCTCATAAAACTAAAAGACTCGAACATAGAAGTTTGGATCGTTACAAAAAAAAAAGGTTTGGGACTTTAAAATACCTCTTACTAATTTTAAGTTAAATCCTTCTACAAATTGGGTAAGTTACTCAATTGGTATTAGGGGTCAATTTAAAAGTCTCATAAACTAAAAGACTCGAACACAGAAGTTCGGATCGTTACAAAAAAAAACGTTTGAGACTTTAAAATACCTCTTACTATTGTAAGTACAAAAAACGTTTGAAGCAATATATTTTATTATGTTAAATTCTTCTGCTAGAATGCTGTTTCTTCTATTGTTGCTGATTCAAATGTGTGGAATGCTGTGATACAAAACCAAGACTTTCAGGATTTGCTCCAATCACGCAGGAGCCTCGGTAAGAAAGTCGATTATGTGTTTGTGGCATTCATCTACTGCTGCTGTACAACATATGTACATAATTCTTTACTGTGTTGCTTTTGGCAGCTACTAGTATTCTCAATCAGCCGTCTCTAGGTACAGGTGACAATGATACCTCATCTGAGTCGATTACAAATTTTTTGCGGACTCTGAAGGAGATAGTGGTGGACGTGATGGATTGGATGATCCATTGGTCCGTATTGTTCAAGAATTTAACTGAAGCTGATCGAATGCCTCAAAATGATGAAGGAAGTACAAGATTTGACTCTTCAAATAATTTGGTAAAATCGATCGTTGGGTTGGTCATCTCGGTGATAATGATGATTTTGATGAAACATAATAAATGATCTCGCTTCGAGTTTTATATATTCGTCGAACTTTCCATGCTTCCATGTATCACAAACTCTTGAATTGCATGACATCAGGAGAATTCTCTGTTTGTCTTTTTGTGAATTGTTGCAGTTGCTTTTTAATAAGTAATTTTGTGGTGTTCATCTTTCCTTCAGAAATTCTTTCATTCACTTGTTCCAGTTATACACACTTATTACGCAAATACATAAAATGTTTAGTTCCTTATCTTTACACATAGTATAAAAAAGAAGTGGAACAAGAAGAGTTAACGTATAACGTTTTACTTTTGACATGAGGAACGATTTACTAGGCGCTATTTATAAATTTCTATTAAACAATCGTGATACGCAACATTAAGTAACTGGTGAATAAATTTGTGGTGAATCTCAAGGATTAATTTAAATTTATTGAATTGATACTTGATAGTCATGTTATTGTTACTCAACTTATACTAAATACTAGCTTGATAGATTATTTCTTTATTTGACATTATTATAGATTCTTACCACTATCCCGTGATCCTTCATTACTAATTAAGCTCCTGTTTGGTAGTTATTTTTTTCTCTCTTTTTTTCAACCACATATTCTTCAATAAAATAATATTACAAGCAAATCCAAAAAAAATTCTTGATTTTTAACCACACATTCTCCATTAATCAACTATTCAAAAATGCATTTTTTCTCCAAAAATGGCTACCGAACAAGGGCAAGTCACACTTTCTTAATTACAAGTTACACGTGTCATTTTCTAACTTTCTCTAGAACTGAAACTTTCTCAAGAGAGAATCTTATTAACCCTCTGTTTGATTATCATTTTTTTTAAAATTTATTTTTTTTTCTTATTTTTAACCACATATTTTTCAATAAAAATAATATTATACGTAAATTCAAAAAAATTTCTTAATTTTTAACTACATATTTTCCATCAATCAACTATTTAAAATACACATTTCTTTCCAAAATGAGAATCAAATAGGGGCCTTCATAAGGTGCATAGCCAAGATTTTTAACTTGGGGACGTTATGATGATCGATGGTGCTATAGTCCTGATGTCACATTGTCAACGATGTGACACCGTTTTGTAAATAATTTAAGTTTCTGTTTGGCTTCCTTTTTTGTTTGGAATAATATTTTTTTAGAAAATGTATGATTGGAAAAGAAGAAAAAAAAATTTATTCATGTGTAATATTATTTGATGAAAAATTTTGTGATTGAAAATAAAAGAGATAAAAAAAAAAATGAAAGAAAGAGAGGGCCAAACATTGGCTAATATTCATAACAAGAATTAATCTACTTTACCCTCATGGGTGACCTCAATCTTGACATCGGCCCCACCTCTTTCCTCACATGGAGGGAAAAAATATTAAATTTAATGAGGTGGGATCCGACCTCCATGTGAGAGGAGTGATGAGATCGAGGTCAAGATTGAGATCACCCATAAGGGCAAAGTAACATGGTTGTTCATAACAAATGGAATAAGTAATAGTAGGTAAACCGAGAAAAACTTGACTTATGTCAAAAAATTTTTTTTAATATATTTATTCTTATCCTCTCTCGTGTAATCCTTCCTTACTCGCTAAGCTAGGCAAAGTAGCATGGTTGTTCATAACAAATGGAATAAGTAATAGTAGGTAAACAGAGAAAAACTTGACTTATGTCAAATTTTTTTTTTTAATATATTTATTCTTATCCTCTCTCGTGTAATCCTTCCTTACTCGCTAAGCTACGCTGAGAAGTTACACGTGTCGTCTCCTGGTTTACAATCGGAATCGAAACTCTCTTGAGAATTAGGAGAAAACCAGTGCATCCGATACACCGATTCAACTCTTCGATTGATTTATAATCCAAATTAGGGCTTCATTCATCATTACGTAGAAAGAAATATACCATATTATAATTAACTATGGGAGGCGGAGGAGCGATGAGGGCTGCAGCGAAGGTGGCCGGGATAACGATGGGAAATGTCAGTCTCCGAGGACTCACGGCGGAAAACTACCCGATTTCAGCCATCGCTCGAATGGCTACATCCGCTCCTCCAGTGATGTTGATGGCCTCATCGGCTGAGGACGTGAACTTTGTGGCTTTGTCACAGTCCCAGGTCGATGTGCAGAGGCGGTGCTGGGAGTTCGCCGGCGGTGAAGAGGATCTGATGGTTACGACCGGTGAATATTTGCCTAGGGTTGTATTTGGTGGCGTGCCGAGTCTTGAGGAAGCAAAAGAGGCAACTTCTGAACTCTCTGACGCTCTCGAAAAGTATGTTATTACTCATTTTCGTTGAGAAATTTGAATTTTTGAATGTTTTATTGGAATAATTAGTAGTTTTGAAGTAATTGTTAGATTAAATTTTTTTACTATCTTATTAACATTTGGACAGATTTTTTGTTGAGTTGAAAGTAAGTGATCGTATATTTTCGGAATTATATTAGTGCTCGGCACTTCACTTTGTTTATCCTTTTAATTTTAGTATTATATGATATGAATGATTCATAAATGTTTTTTCCCTTTCTATTCCCTTTCTACTTTTGTATTTGCACTGTTGATAGCAAGGCTTGAGGAAGGGATACGGTTTGTCGAACTAACTAAGATCATGTAACAGTGTCACTATTAGTCCATATGTATGCCTTTCAAATTATTACCTCAAGTTCAGGACCAAGGATCCAACTTTCCTAATTATTGATTGTGAAACTCTAGCCATTGCTAAAGAAAAGCTTGGCTCTGGCAGGATGTGATTATGTCCTGCTTTTGATTTTCTTTTTGTTTCTGTATGCAAATGTTCGTTTGATGGTTTGGCTGTATTTGTTTCTTGAATTTTCAGGGTGTATTTATCTTCACCTGAATCCGTTGGATATGACGGTTTTCTTATAGAATATCATCACCCAAGCTCATTGGTGCTGTCAGACTCACAAGTATTGGAGAATAAAGCCTGTGTTACCAACCGGTCTACACCCGTCTCTGGAGAGCCAATGCATGCTATTCAGGCATTTAGGCTTCTAAATGAAAGCTCTAGAGTTAAGGTTTTTCTGTTGATCTCTCTCGTTCTATTCTAGGATGGTGTGCATTTTTCTAATTGAATATGTATGGATTTGTTTTATTTTCCTAATGTGCACGGACGTGGAATATATAATTTTGTTAATTTATTTTGAATGCAAAGTCGAATACTATATGCATGTTTGGAGTAGTAGTGGGTTCTATGGAATGTCAGGATGAGATTAAAGTTTGACCAACTTAAATTATAGGTTAAGCCAATCCAAACATGCACTAGTTTCAACATTGAGCATTCAAAGCACATGAAATTTTTGGGCAGCAAAAGAGACATATAATTTCGTTAATGCTATAGCTTAGTTGGCACCAACCATAAATTTGCGATTATGATAGCTGAATCTATTCTTGTGCTAGAATGTTGTCGCTTCAATTGTTCATGACACAAAGGTGTGGAACGCGGTGTTAGAAAACCAAGAGCTTCAAGAGTTTCTCCAATCACACAAGAACAGTAAGAAATCTTGGTTTTGTCTGTCATTCATCTAGTGATTGCTAGAAAAATATGTATACATCTTTAACGTCTTTTTATTGGCAGGTAATAATCTTCCGGATCAGGCATCTCTAAACACAGTTGATGCATCATCCGATTCCGGGGAATCCTCTGATGGGAGTAACCCTAAAGATGTTTTCAGGAAAATCAAGGTAACGGTGGTAGATATGTTGAGCAGCTTGTCTGATTACTTTCGAAATTTCTTTGAAGTTGATAAAGCATCTGCAAATTCTAATGGAAGTGCGAGATTAAACTCTTTAGACACGGCTTTGGAAGCATCCTTCATGGGATTGGCTGTCATGGCCATAATGGTAATTTTGATCAAAAGAGATTAGTCATCATCCTCCTTTTGCAGTGTGTGCATGAATTTGTCGAAGCTCATGTCATTGTGATGCAAATACAGATTGTACAATACTATACAAACTTCCTTGTTTGTTATTGAATTGTACATTGCATATCATAGTGAGACGTATCAATGCAGCTCATGTGTGGTTGTTAATGTTGCTCTTTAAGCACATGTTGATGGGGCTATTTTCGTAATTAACCACTTCGAGAAGTATTTTTCATCTCTGATGTAAGCATTCAATAATATTCCATGTCACTATCTTTAAATGTTAAACAGTCCCGCTACATGAACCCGCTGACGTGGTAACATTTGTTAAAAAAAAAAAAAAAAAAATTGCACGCCAATTCACACGTGAAGCCAACACTGAGAAGGGAGAAGCCACCCATTTTCCTCAAAACACACACTTCCAACCCCACCCATTTCGACACTGAGAAGGGAGAAAACCCTCCCCATAGCCCGGTTGTCGCCTCAGTCGGAGGTACTATGGCAGCGCTTCCACCGTCGATATTGGCGCCTAGTGCGTCAACATTTCCGGCCACACTTTGATCGCACCCATTTCCCCCAAATTACACACTTTCCATCTCCACCCATTTCGACACTCACTAGGCTGACGTCTGTAATTTTGTCTCTCTTTCCTGAAACAAATTGCTCTTTCTTGCTGTACAGCTCATGCGTTCCATCTTCCACCCGTGCGTGTTTTCTACAAATATTTTACGAAACTGGAGTGATAAGCAGTAGAATTCTCGATCAATCAATTTGAAATCAAAGTAAATTGATGAATTCTCCTCCTCCGCCTTTTGAATCTTCCAGTTTTAACGACCGAGCAAAAGCGGGAAGAAAAGGAAAATGAGATTGTGTTCTTGGGACGAACCACACAAATTATTCTGCAAAATGATAATGGGCCATGTCCTCTCCTTGCTATCTATAAATTCATTTTCCTTCTCTTTTAGAGAAATTATGAGTTGTATATACGTTTATTGTATGTTTGTGTATTTACATTTGTTTGTAATAATTGTAAATAATTAAGTAACTTGATTAGTTGAGATACAAAAATATGTATACTACATGTTTTTCCCTATTTATACTCGCTTCTAATGACTTGCAAAACAACTTTGCTACTGAAACGATGAATTTGGCTAATTTATTCGCAAATTATCTGGCCTTCAATTGGATAATTACTACATTTCAATTCCCTCCTCTACAAGGGATTAACACTGAGGTTGGAATTTCATGAACTTGGTTAGAGGAGCAGCTGCACCGAGGTCGAAATTTCAGGAACTTGGTCGGAGGAGAAGCTTACTTGGTCGGAGGAGCAGCTGCTGGGATGATTTTTCTTGTAGATGTTGGGGGAATTGGGAGAAAAGTAGCAAGGGTCAAATTATTTGTTCCACTTCTTTCCCACACGTGCAAGCAAACCACTTTTTGCAAGCCCATTTCCCTCCATTTTCCCTCCAGCAGCTTTATTCATTTTCTAATTATTAAGCAAATTTTAAATCCCTGTCAACACCCTGTTATTTTAAACTTGTCCACCTAGCTTTATTCAATGTCAAATGCCTGTAAACGTTTTCAATGCAGCTGCTCTTGAGACAACTAAAATCGCTTGGCAGCAATCTCAATCTCTTTAGTGGTTGCATGCCATCCCTATTAGTATTGTAATAAATAAAAACCAATGATATATAAACTTAATCATTGATCTCATTTCTAAAAAATGGCATTTTGACTAGTGAAATCTAATCTGAATATTTGGTTTCCACCTGGACCCAAACAACCATTTTCATTCGATGTTTCAATTTAATTGTTTTTATTTACCTCTTCAAATAACACATTAATTTGACTAGTAAAAAAATTGTGTAAAGTCAAGCCAGCCATATAACAAGTGTGAAATATTGGATTGTTTCTTCAGCGTTGGATCACTTCGACCGTTTGACATGAACTGCATAACAAAATATGTTAATTTGATTAAATACAAGATTTTCAATTTAAAAATATATATTTTAAAGAGTTATTTTTTTGAATTTCCCAACTGATTTTGTTACCGATCCGTCATTATGATATTCATAATGATGTTCATAATTTACACGTGTCCATAATCTGATTTTAATAATAAGTGAATTCTAAAAATTGTCAAAATGTTTTGTGTCTGTACTATTAAACTTTGACAATAAACTTGTCAAGTTTCCTATCCACCCACACAAATGATGACATGTTATATTTATATTTTATTTTATTTCTTTCTCTTACTTTTGTTTTATCTCAATCATCCTCTAAAAGTCTTTTGTGTCACATTTAATATAAAATTTATTTATTTCTCTTACTTTTTACCAAGTTTAATTTTTAATGCCCGTCTCTCGCTTATTTGTTATGAATCATAATAATGAAAACTTTAGAACCAAACTACAGTTAACTTTGCAACAATACAATAAACGTTAATTAATTTCACAATTTTATCAAAATTAATGCAAAAGAAAATTACAAAATCCTTATTTATCCCTTAACAAATTGTAGTAATTTGATATTGAGAAAAAAGAGATATTGGACTGGCCGTTTTGAATATGGGACCAAATTTCCTCCAAAATTGAGCCTATCACTCAAAACGCTTCAAGAACGAAGGTGCGATATTGATTCAAAGTATTAATAATTACTTAATCGGAATAATAAATGAAAATATTTAACGATCATTAAAGGATAGAAAGAGATCAATATTACATAATATATTTACCTTGAATCAAATAATCTTGAAAATCCTAAAACAAACAGAGCAAGGAGCATGTGAAGTTATATAACTTTCTTTTCGTACGACATTGACTGACGTTTACCTAGAACTTTCACGGAAGGAGCTTGCTTAGCGACTTTAGAGGAAAGCATTAATTAAGAATTAAAATTAAGTTATTTGTACCCGTAGTTAGAATTAAGCTATTTGTACCGGGAGTTTGACACTCCGTGTTATCCGACTCCATCGACGACCTCATATGGGGGTCGGCCCCTACTTCCAACAAATGTGTGGCCCCCGCCCCCAATGTGAGAGTGCGGGTGAGATTAAGGAACTCGGAGTAGCATAACTTCTAAAATTATCAATGCAATTATTGAACCAAAGAGAGAATATTTTTTTCACCAAAGAGGTTCCCCATCTTATAATTTTGGCGATCACATCCTCAAACTTAGATGTACCAGTAATTTATATCAATTATAAATATATATATATATATATATATATATATATATATATTACAGTATCGATTGTTATTCAACAACTTTTAATAATAATATAAATTTTAGAAATATATAAACTGGTAATTGTCAATTGGGAAACACCATAGAGTTGATAATGCAAATTGATTAATGGTTTTTTTCAATCTCGAAACAACATTCTCCTTTATATTATCAAATTTCTTTGAGAATTCTTTATTTATTTGGAAAGATTGGTTACATTTTTTTTACAGATAAAAACATCGATCTCAACTTCCTATTTACGATATTAGATGATATATCGACTATTCTGCAAGGTGATTATAAAATGAATGTTGTTAAAAGAAATTCTTTTCTTCTACTTTTACCAACTATCTTGTCCTCTCACTCAGTTTTTCTTCTTTTTGTCCAACTCCATTTTCTCGTTCCACACTTCTTTTTTATAAAAAAAAATTAAAAATTAAAAATAAAATTATTGCACCATATTTTGATTGTAATTGAGATTTTTTCATTCACGGCATGGAAAGTTGCAACAATACAATAAACGTCAATTAAAACTACGATTCTATTGAAATTAATGCAATAGACGTTGACTAGAATAATCTTGAAAATCCTAAAATGAACGGGGCCTACAATAGAATAAAGAAGTGGGAGAAAGCTGTAGCGTGTTATATACGTTCTTTCAGCCTTTGTTTGGTAGAATTTAAGTCAAAGTCAACAATTAATTTTAATCACGTATTTTATGTGATTCACAACTTTTTAATCACATATTTTATAAAATTTTATCAAAATTGACTAGAAATCTGATTTTGATTCCCACCACACGAATCATTACAACTACACTGCCTCACGTTTACCAAGAGCCTTCATGGAAAGAAATTAAGGTCCCATTTGATTTCCATTTTTCATTCATTAAAATGAAAAATATTATCGTTATCAATCAAATTCAGCTACCATATTTTACTTTTCATCTCTTATATGAGGTCCATAACGACTATATTTTTCATTCTTATTCTATAAATAATGTTGATCAAACGAGCCTTAAGAACAAAATTCAATTATTGAACCAAAGAGAGGGCCCATCAAGTCAGGAGGAGGTTGGAAAACACTGAGAATTATCGATGCAATTATTGAACAAAAGAGCAAAAAATATCTCTAAACGGAAGTAGGAAATTATACTATATTCATACGCAAAAACTATTTATTTCACAACATTTTGATTGTACTTAAAATTTTGATTTTTAATCGTAACACTTATATCCTCAATTTTTTATGTCACATTCTTATCATCAACCTTCCATTAATTATAATATCTTGCATTTCATAATGGTTTCCATCCAAAACATCGAGTAAAATAACTTATTTGCCAACCACATTTTTAAGTGACAATTTCGCATTAAAAATTTTATTAAATAGAAAACCCAAATCAAAATAAAAATTGAAGTTTCTATGCATTTGCATTAAATAATACAATCCAAAATACGCTTTCTTGTCAAGTTTCGTAAACTGAAAAGTCAAGTAGAAAACGTGATGTTAACGGCGAAGAATTTACGGCAAGTGCCATCGAGAGACGACGCACAGGTGCAGGTAAGGGAACACTCCTTCGTCACTTCGCTTCAACGTAATCACCTCGACACTTTAGAACGCGTGTAGTTTTGATTGGCTTTCTTCCTCTCTTGACTCCCGACTTGCCAAATTAATTATTATGCATTCCTCTAGAAAGAACAAGGTAAAATTTTGTAACATCACATATTAAAAAAAAATGACAAAAAAAAATGTGGTTGGCAAATAAGTTATTTTACTCAATGTTTTGGATGGAAACCATTATGAAATGCAAGATATTATAATTAATGGAAGGTTGATGATAAGAATGTGACATAAAAAATTGAGATATAAGTATTACAATAAAAAATCAAAACTTTAAGTACAATCAAAATGTTGTGAAATAAATAGTGCGTATGAATATGGTATAATTTCCTACTTCCGTTTAGAGATATTTTTGCCCTTTTGTTCAATAATTGCATTGATAATTCTCAGTGTTTTCCAACCTCCTCCCGACTTGATGGGCCCTCCCTTTGGTTCAATAATTTCTTTCTATGAAGGCTCTTGGTAAACGTGAGGCAATGTAGTAGTAATGATATGTGTGGTGAGAATTAAAATTAGATTTCTAGTAAATTTTGATAAAAATTGATGAAATATATGATTGAAAAGTTGTGAATTTCATAAAATATGTGATTAAAATTAATTGTTTATTTTGACTTAAATTCTACCAAACAAGGGCTAAAAGAACATATATAACACGCTACAGCTTTCTCTCAGTTCTTTATTCTATTGTAGCATATTCATTCATCTTTTCTCCTTGCCCCGTTCATTTTAGGATTTTCAAGATTATTCTAGTCAAAGTCTATTGCATTAATTTCAGTCAAAGTCTATTGCATTAATTTCAATAGAATCGTGATTTTAATTGACGTCTATTGTATTGTTGCAACTTTCCATGTTGAAAGTGGGGCCCTTGCCCATGTGAGGACACCTGTGGAATCTGGTAAACCACGGAATACAAATAACTTAATTCTAATTTTAGAGTTTTCCAACCACCTTCCTTCCTTAAAAGGTCCTGACTTTAGACAGTTGTGTCCTCAACCTCCTCTCCTTTTGTTTGGGTTTCACCTCATTCTTATTATTATTATATTACGATCTTTAAATGTTTCGTTGATTAGATAATTATTAATATTTGATTCTTGCGTGTTTTGCTCTGGACCAATCTCTCTCCTTTGGTCCTGAAGTGTTTTGAGTGATAGGCTCAATTGCAGGGGATTCGTACTTATCATTACTAAATTTGACACAGCTGCAACCATCTAACCTGAAACAATTCAGGTAACTACATACAACTTTTTTAATTAGCATTTTGTTAAAAATATTATTATTTTTGGTTTCTTCAATGTTATTTGTTCCCCCTGAGAGAGAGAGTCCTATAAGTTTACATGATACCTTTTGTTATGTTATATATTTGTTCCATGTTCTATCGAAACTTGTGTATACGTATTTTATGTGCTTCCCATATGACATGGGTTGTGCCCGACCTCGACCCATGTCCACCCCTAACTGGAAACCCCCTCCTAAATCTGCCACTGACTTGATCAGCCAAAACAAATTATTTACAAAAGTTGGGTAAACATCATCTCAACACAAGTTATAAAAAATAAAAGAGCATGTGCCATATTATTAACTTCTCACCTAACAAAACTACAATCTAAGAACGGAAATGCAATGGTTTTGTAGAGTGCACCTTCTTGGGCATATAAGAATGGATTATTCACTGTCGAATTAGATCTAATCTATTAGCTAATTAACATGTTAATTAACTGATGTTTAAACTGCATCGTAGATCATCAAGAAGCAATCGCCCAAAAGCTTTTCGTAAAAAGAAAGGAATAATTTATAGTGAAATATAAGAATTAAGCTGAGTGTACATTGTTTTTGTACACTCAACTTGACATTGTACTCATAATGGATGGAGTCAATCATTATTTTAATCGTGGACTCCACCCCTTATATGTGAGTACAATGTCAAATTCAGTGTCAAAAATAATGTACCTGAAGCATTTCTCGAAATATAATCCAGCTCTTAGTCCACTAAAAAAAAATAATAATAAAATAAATTTAGCTTAGAGATGTTTTGGCCCTTTTGTTCAATATAATTGCATCGACAATTCTTAATGCTTTCCAACCTCCTCCCGACTTGATGGGCCTTCCCTTTGGTTCAATAATTGAAATTTGTTCTCAATTTCCTTCCATGATGGTTCTTGGTAAACGTGAGTCAATGTAGCACTTAGCCCCTGTTTGGCCCCTATTATTTCAAATTTTAATTGGTAGAATAATATTTTTTTTGGGAGAATAGAAGGTTGAAAAAGAAGAAAAAATTTTAAATTTACGTATAATATAATAATGAAAGATTGCGTGGTTAAAAATATGAGAGAAAAATAATCTACAACTTTCTCCCACCTCTTCATTCTATTGTAGCATATTCATTCATCTTTTCTACTTGCTCCGTTCATTTTAGGATTTTCAAGATTGTTCTATTCAATGTCTATTGCATTATAAAATCGATCATATCTGACCAATTGAACCTATAAAATCAAGTCGAACACAAGCATGTCAACCTTCAAAATCCCTTCAAAATCAACTATTTAAAATCTGTCCTAAAATTGGTGAATCTTCAATCGGAACTTGTTGAGTTGATCGCAATGTTTTCAAGTTTTCTATGGTCAATCTTAACTCAAAAATAAAGGGCCCATTTTGTTTGCGTTTCAATTTTTAATTTTGAGTTCATTTTCAGTTTCCTATTTTGAGGTTCCATTTCAAATTGTTGAAAACATGTTCGATCTATCATATATGTACATTTTAAAATTGAAAAATCTTTCAATATTTATTTTTCGTTACAAAAGTGAAATAAAAGCAATTAATAAATCAAGTTGACAGAATATAGAAAATGAAAAAATGAAATTAATGACATGAACTGAATTTTTTTATAGCTCTTTTAAATATTTTTTAGAATTTTTATTCAAATAATTAATAAAGGTTTGAACTATTTTATTATTTTAGTTTCTATAATTTTCATTTTCAACAAATTTTTGGAAATTTATTTCTTCATAATTTTTTTTTTTAGAAATTTAATTTTAACGGATTTTAGATTTAATTTTTTATTTTTTGAATTTTTGAATCTCACTTCAAATTTTTTATCATTTTAGAATTTTAAAACTTTATTATTAAATTTAAATTTTCTAGAATTTCAAAATTATAATTTTCTATTTTTTTTTTCAAATTTTTATTTTTAAATAAAGTTTTATTTAAACACTTATTTTTCATATTTTTACTGTAAACACTTACATCATCAAAAATATGTTTTAAATTTTATATTATAACTTATAAATTTAAATTGTTTTTTAAAAATTACATTTATAAAAAAAAAAAAAAAAATTAGACTAATCAAATTCTGCGTTTTTTACAAAATTCAAAACTGAACTAGTCTTTAGCAAGCGGGTTATACTATGTGTATATAATGATGTCCATACTCTCACATTGAAGTGAACCCCACTTAAATAATTGTGTGCACAAAATTGTGCACAAGTAGCATTATCTTTAGCAAAAGGTTAGCTAAATTAGCAGGCATACATTGGCCACACATCAGCAAGCTCTATTTATAGCCTCTCTCCCTCCTGTAACAATTGTTGATTTCCGTGTGGGACTAGTGCTCCCAACAATTGGGAGGGAAATGAAATCTACTCTATTAAAATGTTGGAACACTTTGTTATAATATATGTGAATTTATAAATTTATTTTAAATTTAACATACCTATAAAATAAGTATAATTTTGAATTTTACATAATATTATAAAAAATTGTATTTATTTATTTAATAATTTCATTGATTCAATTCGATTCGACCTAGTGATGTTAATTTGGTTTGGACGACTCGTGGCTCGGCCTTTAAAAAGCCCCAAGCCGAGCCAGCCCGTGACATAAGCTCGTTGAGTCATAGAAAATGATTTACGTTGCATATTCATTTTTTTCTTTTTTGTTATTAACAGCAATGTGTAATGTACCAAATGAGAATTTAGTGCTGACTAAAACTAAGAATAAAGAAAACCTTGAAAATAAAAGGCACATACCCTGTAGTGTTAAAAATTGAAACATAATTTAACATAATATACGCATAGTTATATCAGGCAATTACAGCTACTTTGTAGTTGTTAAAAAAAATTCAAAGTTCAAAATTTCGAATTAGTATAAATTGCACATAACATTGTTAAAAAAAATTCGAATTTCATGACTTCAAAAATAAATAAATAAATAATCGAGACGGCTCGACAAAGGCCCTAGCCAAGGCTTGATTTTTTTTTTTGGTTGAATTTTGGCTTGACTCAACTTGGACCAAAAAAGCTCGAGCTATTTTTTATCCGAGCCTTGACCAAGTCGCGATCTTCCGCTCGCGAGCTGGTGTGACTCGACTCGTTTACATCCCTAGTTCGACCTTTGACCTTTGATCTTTTATTTTTTCATGTAGATGTTCGGGCAAATTTTTAAAATGTTGCTATGTTTCTCAATATCAAATTATTGTACTGTTGCAACATTTCATGCAACTAAGTACATTTTAGTTCAAAATAATTTTGACGGATAAAAAATGAGAGATAGATAGGCATTAAAAATTAAATTTGGTAAAGTAAGAAAAATAAATAAATTTAGCGCCTATTGGTGTTTCTTAAAATGTTGATAAAAAAATTAATTTTAATCACATATTTTATTGGATCCATTTGTTTTATCAACTTTTCAATCACATATTTCATTAACTTTTATCAAAATCTACTAAAAATTTGACTTTTAGCTATACCAGACAAGGGCTTAGTATTAGATCCGACACAGGATACCTATCATCTTTTTAGTTGATTATTCGAGATAAAAAAAAAGAGAGAAAAACAAAATAAAAATTAAGTATAACACAAATATCCACATGTCGTCATTAGAGTGCGTCGACGTAACATGAAAGCATAAAAGACTATCCTAATGAAGTTTTCTCTTCTATTATGTTGCTTAGGTTAATTCTATATAGTACAAGTAACGTTTAACATCAATCTATATAAAATAATGCTATCTAGCTTTATTAGTGCTATAATAGCAGTCTACGTGATACTATGTAATAGGCTCAACTAAATATAGAATTATGTAATTCATATAATTATACCTCTTAATGCAGCATAGTTAGAAGAAAAAAAAATTCATAAAACAGTTGAAAAATAGAAGAAATAAGGAGGATTTATGAAAATGTGCATAGCTTTCAGTTCGGTTATCAAATTTTCGTCCATGAGTACTATTATAAAATATTTTTCAATTCTGTACATATTTTTCGGATGACTTTGTTAAAGTTTCAGGGTCAATTTCGTAGTTAAATGATTCGTTTTAACCTTTTTCTTTTTTGAGTTAGTTTAGATGGCACTATCTTGTAGACTCAGGTAAATGTTGAATTACATACTTCATATAATCATTTAATGTCACATAGACTAGTATTATAACACCATTAGTGATAAATAACATTATTCATCTATGTAGGTACTACATATATCGATGCTAAACACTTGCATAGCACTAATGTTGATGATTATACTATGTGTTTTTTAATGTTATTAAAATCGAATCGGATCGGTCGGTCCAGCTGGGAAAACCAAGAACCAATCCAAAGTCTAGTCCGGTTGAAGCCTAAAAACCTTATATTGAAAAATCGATACTTTTTTTTAATCGAAATTTAAACTTTTATTTAAGGCCTCACTTATGGCGGAAGAAAACCGTACTACAAATAAATGAAATGATCATTTACATCTGATATTCGGGAGGCTCCAAGCATCAACTTTTAAAATTCCCTTAAGGCGAGCCATAACATCATCCCCCTTTTGGATGGTAAAAGAGTTACCAGTAACTCCTATTTTTGCTAAGTAGTCTGCTGCCATATTGCTTTCTCTGTAGATATGTGTTATTTTGGCACGGGTGGCTTCGATCAATTCATAGATATCGTCCCACAGATCCCACAAATACCATGAAGTGCACCTTCCTTCCATTGCCCATTTTACTATTAACGTAAAATCTGACTCCACTTCAAAATCCATCCATCCCCGGTTCATACACATAGTTAACCCATCTCTAAGTCCATGGGACTCGGCAAAGGTGTTGGTTGTCAAGCCATAGTTATGAGAAAAACCAACAATTAATTTACCTTTGCTGTTTCGGATCAGACCTCCACCACCCGAGGCACCTGATTGCCATTAGATCCTCCATCAACGTTCAATTTTATTGTACCACTTTCTGGCCTCTTCCAGCTGATCAGTTGGGGTACTACCATAGAAATGGGTGTTGCTGGTACATTTAATCTCTCCAATATTTC
This sequence comes from Osmanthus fragrans, assembly GCA_019395295.1. NCBI lineage: Eukaryota > Viridiplantae > Streptophyta > Magnoliopsida > Lamiales > Oleaceae > Osmanthus > Osmanthus fragrans. The sequence continues at coordinate 773,954 of CM033346.1, forward strand.
TCTATCAGATGCTTTTATTTGGTGAAACATCTCGAGGGACTTCACAACTATGATCAACATCGTCTTGATCTGTCTGATAATATGCGTTGAAGAGGTAGTAGCCTATTCCATTCGAGCTGCACATTTGGCTCTCCACAGGTGCCAGGTGATAATCAAAGGGATGATTCCACGGAATACCCCAACTTGTGAGTTTTGTGATGCTTTTGTCCACCACGAAACAATTTTCTCCTGCCAACAGCTAGCTTCCAAGAATGGAATGGTGCATACACCTGCAAAAAACCTCCATACATCCTTAGCCAGATCACCAGTACTTAGTATCTGGTCTGTCGTTTCGTTTGATAGTTCCGCACAACAATTGCATTTAGATGCAAGCTTTGTTGGAAATATATTGATTGGCAAATAGATTTTCACTTGTGTATGTGAAATTAATCCCACATTGAGTAAAAGTTGGGTTTTGAAGAGGAGCTTTTAAAAGGGATTACAATCCCACATTGGTTAGGAATGGAAAAGTGGGAATATATGTGGACTATAAATAGTGCCATCCCACATTGGAAAATGTGGCAAAATGGGGAAAAGTTATATAGTTATCCCACATCGGATAAAAATGAGTTTGTGGACCAATTTATATATGGTTAACAATTTGTAAGGTGTAACCATTTGTTGCATAGAGACTCCTCCGTGGTCTACGCGCCCGCAGGGGGGGTGCAAATCTTGGACCGACTTGGCCTTCGAGCCTTGAACTTGTGTGGGCGCGACCTGCGTACACGAATGTCGGACCGAGTGAGTTGAAAATTGGCCACGAAGTGCAAGCCACATTTTGGAATTTTACTTTTACGTTTTCATTCAAAGTGGCCATTTATTTTGTAACTCCAAAACGTCAAAATTGAAATGGCAGAGTTATGGCTGAATTAAAATGGCAGAGTAATGACAGCATTAAGAGGCAAAGGCTCCTCCTTGCCTATATATATATGGAACAATCTCCTCAGTTCAGACACACAACAAATACACGAAATCTCTCTGCTTCCTGCTTTCGAGTTCCTGCTTCATTCCAGTCGCTTGGTGATTTCCGTTCCGGCACTTTGTCAGTTCGACTGCTCCGCTGCAGTTCACGCCGCTGTATCCTGGGAAGCAAGCGCTCGCAACACTTCGGTGAGGGGGCGAATATTGCTTTAAGGACACTGTGTTGAACACAGGCCTCGGCTCCTCCAAGACATCCATCTTTATTTTCTTTCAGCTGCAATATTGTTTCTACCGTGTCATTTTTTCTGTATCGAGTTTATCAGTTTATTAGTTTATCTATATCACGTAGATTCTACAATCTTAAAGCAATATTTATTTGGTACTGATATTCTGATTGTGTTTCAGAAATGGAGAATACACCCACCAATAACGTTGTGTCCGTGCCAAGTTCCGGAAATGAAACTGTGACTCAGGTAGTGGCTATGCCAAGTTCTGATGTGGCTCTAGTAACACAGACTGTGGCTAGTATGCCAAGTCTAGCTGCTGGCCCGAGTGGAACTAGGACTGTGGCTCCCATGCCAAGTTTGGCTACTGGTCCAACAGTAACAGTCCCGGTTAATCACGGGGAAAAGCCGGAGAAGTTCAATGGTTCGAACTTCAAGAGATGGCAACAAAAAATGCTATTTTACCTCACGACCTTGAATCTGGCGAGGTTCTTGACTGAAAATGCCCCGGTGCTCCAAGAGGGTCAAGGAGACATTCAAGCAATCAGTGCATTGGATGCGTGGAAGCATTCTGATTTCCTGTGCCAGAATTATTTGATGAACGGTTTAGCTGATTCATTGTACAATGTGTACTGCTCTATGAAAACGGCCAGAGAATTATGGGAGTCTTTGGACAAAAAGTACAAAACCGAGGATGCCGGAGCCAAGAAGTTTCTTGTTGGCCGATTTTTGGAATACAAAATGGTGGATTCCAAATCTGTAATCAGCCAAGTACAAGAATTACAAGTGATCTTGCATGAAATTCATTCCGAAGGAATGGTTGTGAGTGAATCCTTCCAAGTGGCTTGCATAATCGAAAAGTTACCTCCTGTATGGAAGGATTTCAAAAACTACTTAAAGCACAAGCGAAAGGAAATGAACGTTGAGGAACTAATTGTTAGACTTCGAATTGAAGAAGACAACAAAAGCTCTGAAACAGGGTTCAATCCGGTTGTGGCTAAAGCCAATGTTGTGGAGCATGGCCAAAGTTTCAAGACCAATAAGAACAAGTATGGACCATCTGGTGGCAAAGGGCCCAAGTTGGGGCCAAAAGGGAGAATTTCCAAGAACAAGTTTCAAGGAAAATGCTTCAATTGTGACAAGATCAGTCACAAATCTACGGAGTGCCGGTTGCCGAAGAAGAAAAAAAAAGCAAATGTGGTTGAAGGTGTATATGACATCAACCTTGCAGCTGTCATTTCTGAAGTGAACCTGGTGGGTTCAAATTCGAGAGAATGGTGGATTGACATCGGCGCCACCCGACATGTTTGCTCCGATAAGGAGATGTTTAGTGGGTTTGAAGCAGCGGATGGGGAGAAGTTGTATATGGAAAATTCAGCGACCTCCGAAATAAAGGGCCATGGAAAGGTGGTTCTAAAGATGACTTCAGGGAAAGAGCTGACTCTAAACGACGTGCTTTATGTGCCGGAGATTCGCAAGAATTTGGTTTCCGATTCGCTGTTAAACAAGCATGGTTTCCGTATGGTGTTTGAGTCGGACAAAGTTATTTTGTCTAAGTCTGGAATGTTTGTAGGAAAGGGTTATGTTAGTGATGGGCTTTTTAAGCTCAATGTAATGGCTATTAAGCCAAAAATCAATAAAATGACTAACTCTTCCGTTTACTTGCTTGAGTCATCCAATTTGTGGCATGGTCGACTAGGACATGTTAATTACGACACGTTGCGTAGACTAATTAACTTAAATTGCATACCTACATTCCAAATTGATAATAAATATAAGTGTGAAACTTGTGTTGAGGCAAAATTGACAAGGTCATCATTTCAATCCGTTGAAAGAAGAACTGAACCTCTCGATTTAATTCACACCGATGTGTGTGATTTAAAATCCGTACAAACAAGAGGAGGCAACAAATATTTTATTACTTTTATTGACGACAGCACAAAATATTGTCTTGTGTATTTGCTTAAAAGTAAAGACGAAGCTATAGAGAAATTTGTTCTCTATAAAACTGAAATTGAAAATCAACTCAACAAGAAGATCAAAGTGTTGAGGAGTGATAGAGGTGGCGAATATGAATCACCATTTGCTGAATTCTGTGCACAACATGGAATTAAACATGAAACAACAGCACCTTATTCACCACAACAAAATGGTGTTGCTGAACGGAAAAACAGAACATTGAAAGAAATGATGAACGCAATGTTATTAAGTTCTGGGTTACCTTAGAACATGTGGGGGGAAGCTGTGTTATCAGCTAATTACCTTCTAAACAAGGTACCCCGAAAGAAAGAAGAAAAGAGCCCTTACGAACTATTGAAAGGAAGGAAGTCTTCCTACAAATACTTACGAGTGTCGGGGTGTCTTGCAAAAGTGGTTGTACCTACACCAAAGAAGGTGAAAATAGGACCAAAAACTGTTGATTGCATATTTATCGGATATGCACATAACAGTAGTGCTTATCGATTTCTTGTGTTTGATTCTAAAATTTTGGATATACACAAAAACACGATAATGGAATCAAGAAATGCTTCATTCTTTGAACATGTATTTCCATGTAAGTCCAAAGAAGAAGCAAGCTCTTCTAAACGGATATATGAGACTATGATTGAGAATAATCAAGACAAAGAAGTAGAAGAGGAAGTTGATGTTGAACCAAGACGTAGCAAAAGAGAAAGGACAGAAAAATCTTATGGTCCTGATTTTCTGACCTATATGCTAGAAACTGAACCTCAAAGCTTCAAAGAAGCTATAAACTCTTCAGAAGGACCTCAATGGAAAGAGGCCATTAAAAGTGAAATAGATTCCATACTACAAAATCACACATGGCAGTTGGTTGATCTTCCCCCGGGAAGCAAACCACTAGGCTACAAATGGATTTTCAAAAGGAAAATGAAAGCAGATGGAACTATTGATAAGTACAAGGCCAGACTTGTAATTAAAGGTTATAGGCAACGAGAAGGCCTTGATTACTTTGATACGTACTCTCCAGTGACGAGAATAACATCTATTAGGATGATACTTGCGATAGCTGCTTTACGAAATCTTGAAGTACATCAAATGGATGTTAAGACTGCATCCTTGAATGGAGATTTAGATGAAGAAATCTATATGGAACAACCCGAGGGGTTTTCATCTCCAGGGCAGGAAAAGAAAGTCTGCAAATTGGTGAAGTCGTTATATGGTTTGAAACAAGCACCAAAACAATGGCACGAAAAATTTGACAGTGTCATGATGGAGAGTGGATTTAAAATCAACGAGTGCGACAAATGTGTCTACGTTAAAGACACTGAAAATGGTTATGTCATTTTATGTCTTTATGTTGACGATATGCTTATTGTTGGTAGCAATAATAAGATGATTAAATCCACCAAAGATATGTTAAATTCGAGATTTGACATGAAGGATATGGGCTTAGCCGATGTGATTCTTGGAGTTAAAATTTCAAGAACATTAGATAGACTCGTTCTAAGTCAGTCGCATTATGTGGACAAAATTTTGGAAAAATTCAATAATGGTGATACTGGCATGGCTAGAACACCGATAGATACAAGTCAACATCTATCGAAAAATAGAGGCGATGGTATTTCTCAAGTAGAATATTCTAGAATAATCGGAAGTCTTATGTACCTAATGAGTTGTACAAGACCAGATATAGCTTACGCAGTTAGTAAGCTAAGTAGATATACTAGTAATCCAGGGTCTGACCACTGGAAAGGACTAGTAAGAGTACTGAGATACTTGAGATATACTCGTAATTATGGACTGCACTATACCAGATATCCTGCAGTTATTGAAGGATATATAGATGCGAATTGGATATCTGATATCAAAGACTCAAAGTCTACTAGTGGATTTGTGTTTACATTGGGAGGTGCAGCCATATCATGGAAATCCTCTAAACAAACAGTTATCGCGAGATCTACCATGGAATCTGAGTTTATAGCTCTAGATAAATGTGGTGAAGAGGCTGAATGGCTACGCAATTTCTTAGAAGATATTCCAAGATGGTCGAAACCTGTGCCAGCAATTTGCATACATTGTGATAGTCAATCTGCGATTGGAAGGGCACAAAGCAACATGTACAATGGTAAGTCTAGACACATACGTCGTAGACATAATACCATAAGACAGTTACTCTCAACTGGAGTTATCTCTATTGACTATGTAAAGTCTAAAGATAACATTGCGGATCCGCTAACCAAAGGGTTAAATAGAGAGTTAGTTGCTAAACCATCAAGAGGAATGGGACTAAAGCCTCTAGAAGAATAAGTTATTGTAATGGAAACTCAACCTAGCTGACTGGAGATCCCAAGATCTAGGTTCAATGAGAAAACCTAATTGCAAATACTTAATTGTATCACTGTGGGGGTTATCTCCTGTCCATTCCTGTAATAACAGTGATGTCAGTGGGAAGAGGATAAGCAATAGGCTTTTAATGATTCTTATGCGTCGAAAACCCGAGCGGAGTAATGTGGGTTACTCTTAATTAAGAAATCACCTAAGTGAGAGAGAAGTGGGGCCGCTTCGAAGGGAATTGTGAGGCTCAATTATAACTCTCACTGAACTAGACATATGTTCATGGCCACAAAAGAACATAACCATGAGAACTGAATTGTGTTAGGAAGAATCCTGTGTGAGGTACATCATCGTTTACACAAAGGCAGAACAGTTCAAAGACATCACGTCTACTGATCAGCTAGTAAAGCAAATGTATTTTCATAAGGGAAGGTTCAAAGGGTAACACCTACCTATCCTATGCAGGTTTTAACTGTGGAACTTTGTCACCAAGTATTCCGTGTCTTTATTAATTTCCATTCATGTGGGGGATTGTTGGAAATATATTGATTGGCAAATAGATTTTCACTTGTGTATGTGAAATTAATCCCACATTGAGTAAAAGTTGGGTTTTGAAGAGGAGCCTTTAAAAGGGATTACAATCCCACATTGGTTAGGAATGGAAAAGTGGGAATATATGTGGACTATAAATAGTGCCATCCCACATTGGAAAATGTGGCAAAATGGGGAAAACTTAAATAGTTATCCAACATCGGATAAAAATGAGTTTGTGGACCAATTTATATATGGTTAACAATTTGTAAGGTGTAACCATTTGTTGCATAGAGACTCCTCCGTGGTCTACGCGCCCGCAGGGGGGGTGCAAATCTTGGACCGACTTGGCCTTCGAGCCTTGAACTTGTGTGGGCGCGACCTGCGTACACGAATGTCGGACCGAGTGAGTTGAAAATTGGCCACGAAGTGCAAGCCACATTTTGGAATTTTACTTTTACGTTTTCATTCAAAGTGGCCATTTATTTTGTAACTCCAAAACGTCAGAATTGAAATGGCAGAGTTATGGCTGAATTAAAATGGCAGAGTAATGACAGCATTAAGAGGCAAAGGCTCCTCCTTGCCTATATATATGGAACAATCTCCTCAGTTCAGACACACAACAAATACACGAAATCTCTCTGCTTCCTGCTTTCGAGTTCCTGCTTCATTCCAGTTGCTTGGTGATTTCCGTTCCGGCACTCTGTCAGTTCGACTGCTCCGCTGCAGTTCACGCCGCTGTATCCTGGGAAGCAAGCGCTCGCAACACTTCGGTGAGGGGGCGAATATTGCTTTAAGGACACTGTGTTGAACACAGGCCTCGGCTCCTCCAAGACATCCATCTTTATTTTCTTTCAGCTGCAATATTGTTTCACCGTGTCATTTTTTCTGTATCGAGTTTATCAGTTTATCTATATCACGTAGATTCTACAAGCTTGACACCCACTACTTGGATATTCTTGTCCACATGAAGTTTAGCTCGCAAAGCTCGCCAGCTAACAAAGGATATTTTCTTGGGTACCAATGGGGACCAAAGCCATTTTTTCCATTCACACATTTCGCCTCTTGACCGAATGAGTTCCCAGGCAGATTTAGTCGTGAAACGCCCATCATTTGTTGGTTTCCAGATTAGGACATCTCTTCCTGGTCTAAGTGCGATATTTTCATCCATGACTCTTTTAACATACTCATTATCAACAAGATTTCGAAGCTTTTCCAAATCCCATCCAGTGTCCGAAAGTAAATCTTTAATTCTGATTTTTTGGTTAGTATGTTGGTATTCTTCTGCCAGAGCACCTAATCCTAACCAGTTGTCGAACCAGAAGCTAGATTCCCCATTGAGTATAACCATTTTTGTGTGTTTTAAAACCATCGGAGCAGCTTGTCACAGGGACCTCCAAAATCGAGAACCATAATTGTTATGTAGGATAGTAGCAAGCTGATTTTTCGCAGATATTTCCTTTTGAAGAATTCGGCCCATAGACTGTTTCCTAAATAGTGATGACTGCACTTCTATGAGCTTTCGAAATCCCAGACATTTTTCTTCCACTGGTAGACAAATATTATTCCATGCAACACATTTCCTTTTGCGGCATCTAGGTGACAAGCCCCAAAGAAAATCAAAAAAACATTTTTCTTAGCTCCTTAAATTTCCATTAGGGACTCTCAAAACAGATAGGATGTGGATGGGCATGCTATTGAGGACATGCTTAATGAGTGTAATTTTGCCTCCAAATGATAGCAGTTTGCCTTTCCATCCGGCCCGCTTTTTCTGAATTTTTGCAAACATCGGATCAAGCATATTCATGGTGAGTCTACCCACGTGAAGGGGCACACCTAAGTAGGTGCATGGTAAACCCAGTAAACCGGTGGTCCAGACACAGTTCTACCAATTTCAACAACTGATTTTTTGAACCGAAATTTGGTTCAAACTCACATTTTCCAGTTATTTCTCAAAACATCCATCCACCTGCCATCTTAAATGCAGGCTTTGCTTACTCAAACACTCACAACTAAACCTATATACATTGTATAAACTGTATTTATATGCCCTCACGACTGCAACTTTCCACAACTGAAAAATGTTCAAATACCTCAACGGTGCAAATGCACCCTGCTATGTCCAGGCCCTCGAGTGTTCCTCTAATTTTAGGTCCTAGAACTACTGTTTATATGGTCCAAACTGTACGCTCAATTTGAATATGTGCAGAGAGAAATACAAATGAAAGAGAAGAAGATAGAGAACGGTTGTAATTTTTAAAAGTACTAGGGTTTGAAATTGATTTAACTTATACAAATGCTGACCTTTAGTTTTGGGCTATATTAGGCCCATTTCTATGTTTGTAATTTTAAATTGAAAATTGAAAACATTAATAAATAGTCATTATCTAAAATTTGGTTATCATTTAAAAAAATATTTACTTATTTTAATTACTAGTTCGACCCCGGTTCAACCCTTTGATCCATGACCATTTCTCTTTTTCGGGTTGATGATGCATTTGATTTTTAAAACATTGGTTTTTTTGTTGCACATTAGTGACAATTAATTTTGTGCCATGCAACGAGGTGTCCTTAATATGTCTCTCAAATGGGCTGTCCCTAAAATGTTAAGCCTAACTGTTAGTGACAATTAATTTTGTACCATGCAACGAGGTGTCCTTAATATGTCTCTCAAATGGGTTTGTCCCTAAAATGTTAAGCCTAACTGTCATGAAATCGACCGAAAAATTATGACAATAATGAAATAAACAATCAAACAAAAGAATACATAGATTTAAGTAGAAACTCAAGATGAGAAAAAATCACTGGCAGATGAGAATAATTTCACTATAATCAATAGCAATATGTGTTTTCAACGAGATTTCAATGCTCTCAACTAATATCTAAAACTCTCAATATGTTGTATATATTTTATGGAGATAATATACGCCGAACTATATATATATATATATATATATATATATATATATATATATGAAATCTCAAAAATAAGTTGTAGATGAATATGAGTCCAAAATACGTTAAAACGCAAAATCTCGGGAACACTATCGCTCGACCGATAATCGAGCGACAAGCGTGGGACGACATCATCGCTTGAGTGACAGACGGGCGAGCGGGTGACAAATCTTGGTAAATATTTTGTCAATGTTGCTCGAGTGAACATGCTAGCGAACAGCTAGTGAAAATATGACAATTTTGTTCCCAATTCATAATTCTGATCTCTCCTTAACCACTCCAAATACAACTCCAAAATTCAATACAATTTGGGTCACATTACAAAAAATCTCCACCTTAAACCAAATTCTAATATAAGGAACTTCGAGTAAACACCATTCCACCTCTTCTAAACAAGTCCCAATGGGCAAAATCAATGACAAACACCAACTAAGTTCAAACAATGTTCAAACTTAGCAATGGACAGTGATTTTGTCATCATGTTAGCAATATTATCATTGGTATCAACCTTGCTCACTACAATATCACCACGACCAATCACTTCACGCACAAAATGGTACATAACATCAATGCGCTTAATCCTCTCATGAAACATTCGATCCCTAGTCAGAAAAATAGCACTCTGACTATTACAATTAGTGTTCTCAAATGCGCGAAAATGCGCTGCCTAGGCGGGTTGAAAACGCGTCGAATTGGTGATATGCGCGTGAAAATGCGCCGCCTAGGCTCTAGAAGGAGCGCCTAGGCGGCACCTTTTAGAACACTTTTTTTTATGGTTTTTTTTTTGTAGTAAATGTGTATGTATATTTTTATATAAAAAAATTGTTTTAATATAAAAATCTATTTATTAAACTTAAAATAATATTAAAAGTACGAAACGCATTATGACGCCTATTCTCCGCATTGACACACTTAAACTTGTGATTCTTGATTCTCGACCTCGACATATCGCAACACATTACACCTTTTAGAACACTGATCACAATACACTGTAGAAATTTGCAAATTTTCACCTATTTCACTAATTAATCCCCTTAACCACATAGCATCCTTACATGCCTCTGTAATAGACATGTATTTCATCTCTGTTGTAGACAAAGCTACTATATTTTGCAAAGTAGCTTTCCAGTTAATAGCACAGGCTCCAAGAGTAAACATAAATCCTGTGAGTGATCTCCTTTTATCAAGATCTCCTGCATAATCTAAATCCACATACACAATGACTCTATCTGAATTTCTTCCCAAATGCAAACAAGCATTAGTTGAGCCTTTCAAGTATCTGAATATCCATTGCACTGCTTTCCAATATTCATTCCCAAGATTTTCCATATATCTACTAACTGCACTGATTGCATGTGTCAAATTCGATCTTGTACAAACCATAGTATACATCAGTAAAGCAACTGCACTGGAATAAGGAACCTGAGACATGTAATCGGTGTCTTCATCTGATTGAGGGCACAACCCAGATTATAGTTTAAAGTGCGGCAGCCAAGGGAGTGTTGCTAGCTTTAGCATTCAGGATATTGAACCTTTGAAACACTTTCACAATGTACCCCTTCTGACTCAAATACAATATGTTTGCCTTCCTATTCCTTAAAATTTTCATTACAAGAATTTTCTCTGTTGCACTCAAATCTTTTATTTCAAACTCCTTACTAAGTCTATATTTCACTTTTATGACATCTGCTTTATCCTTGGCTGCAATGAGCATGTCATCAACATATAATAACAAATATATCATCAATCCATCATCTCTCTTTCTGAAGTACACAGAACTGTTATAATTATTTCTGCTAAAACCATGAGTAGTCATAAATGAATCGAACATTTTATACCACTACCTTGGTGACTGCTTTAATCCATACAAGGGTTTCTTCAATAAACACACAGTCTTTCTTTCTCGAAACTATGAAACCCTCTGGCTGTTGTATGTAAATGATCTCCTCAAGTTCTCCATGCAAAAATATTGTCTTGAAATTCATCTGCTCAAGTTTCAAGTCATTGTTTACCACAATCTCAAGTAAAGCTTGAATTAAACTATGTTTTACAACTGGTGAGAACTCATCTGTGAAGTCAACACCTATAATATGACTATAATCTTTTGCTACCAATTTGACCTTATACCTAGCATCTTCAATTCCTGATCCCATTATTTCCTTTTGAACACCCATTTGCAATGAACAACCCTTTTTATCTTTAGGTAGTTTCACCAAATTCCAAGTACAATTTTTATTTAGAGACTCCATCTCCTCTTGCATAACAATCAATCATCTGCTAGAATCACTATAACTGACCGCCTTTAAATAAGTAACAGGTCTTTCAGTGGAATCAATTTTTTCAGCCACATTCAAAACATGTGCAACCAAATCTGCTTTCCCATACTTCTGTAGAGGTCTAAATTATCTGCGAGGTCTATCCTTAGCAATAGAATACTGTGATGGTGGTGTAGGCAAAGTATTATTGTTTGACAATTCTGAACTAGATTGTTCTGAACCCTCTGATTGTTCTCTTTGACCAATTTCCAACTTTACCTGAGTTGAAAGATTTTGTTCCTCAATTTTATCAGAATCCCCATGCGATGAGTTTTGAAACATCGTCATTTCATCAAATACTACGTTTATACTAATTACCACATTCCTTGTCACAGGACGCCACAATTTGAAACCCTTCACACCTGATTTAAACCTAAGAAAGACACACTTTCTAGACCTAGGCTTCAACTTCCCATTATTCACATGAGTATAAGTAAGACACCCAAAAATCTTCAAATTAGTATAACAAGAAGGTTTATCAAACCATAGTCTTTTGGTGTCTTTTTTCCAATGGCTGTTGAGGGTGAGCAATTAATTAGAAAACAAGCTATGGTAGCAGCTTCAGCTTCAGCCCAAAAAATCTTAGGCAACCCACAATTTGAAAGCATACAGCGAACCTTTTCTATCAAAGTTTTATTCATCCGTTCTGCTACACCATTTTGTTGAAGGGTTTCAGGCACTGTTAAGTGTCTCAAAATGCCTTCAGCCCTGCAGAAGCTACTGAATTCACTGAACAAAAATCTAGACCATTATCTATGCATAGACATTTAACCTGCTTTTCAGTCTGCTTTTCAATCATTGTTTTCCACTCTTTGAAGGTCTCAAACACATCACTCTTCTGTTTCAAAAAAAAAATCCAAACTTTCATGGAAAAATCATCAATTACTATCAATAAGTAATCAGCACCTCCTCTTGAAGGTACCTCGACCGGTCCCCAAAGATCCGAATGAATATATTCAAGCGTTCCCTTTCGTGTTCTGTCTGCCTATAGTGAATCTAACTCCTTTATGTTTCTCAAAGACACAATGCTGACAAAACTTCATCCTACTGGTCTTCTTCCCATCAAGAAGTCCCCTTCTACTCAATTTAGTCATACTGTTTTCACTCACACGGTCAAGACGCATATGCCAAAATTTTGAAACTTCTTCACTAGTCAAAGAAGTAGAGATATGTACTGCATCCCCTATAACTGTGGAACCTTGTAAAATGTACAACTGCGTAAAGTTTTTCTGTCCCTTCATGACAACAAGAGCTCCCCAACTCACCTTCAAAACTCCACATTCACCAGTGTATTTATGCCCATTTGAGTCAAGTGTACTAAAAAATATGAGGTTTCGCTTCAATTTTGGAACATGTCTGACATCAGTAAGTGTTCTGATAACACCATCAAACATTTTTATTCTTACCATACCAACTCTGACAATTTTGCAAGGTACGTTGTTTTCCATAATCAGAGCACCTTTCGAAACTCCTTTATATGTTGTAAATAAGTTCCTGTTGGGATACATATAAAAAGTACAATCCGAATCAAGAACCCATTCCTCATAATGTTTAGAATCCATGTCAGAAATCACAAAAAGCTTTCCTCCACTTTACCTATCTTCCACAACATCAGCCTCCGTTGTGTCAACATGTTGCTTTGTTCTTTCATTAGAGCCCGCAGCTTTATTTATGTTTTTCAATGAATAACAATCAACCCTGATATGTCACTTCTTCTTATAATAATGACGCACATTTTATGCATGTCTAGATTTCGATCTGCCTCTCATATTTCTACCAAGATTCCTGTCCTGGCGTCTCTCACGAACAACCAAGCCTTCCATCTGATTCCCAGATCATCCAGTAAGATGCCTCATCTTCTCCTTAGACATTAAAGTATCATAGACCTCTTCCATAGTGAGAGTATCCCGACTGTAGAGAATAGTATTTCTAAAAGTCACATATGACGGCGACAATGAACATAACAACATCAACACCAAGTCATCCTCATTATACTTAACCTCAAATGTCTCCAAATCAGCAACACTTTCTTTGAACATAATTAAGTAATCATCTATTGACGTACCTTCAGACATCCGGTGAGAATACAGGTGTTGTAAGTATGGGTTGCTAGTCAAGCTCTTTATCATACAAAGTTGCTCCAACTTCAACCACAATGCAACGACACTTTTCTTCTTAAGAACACTCTGAAGAATTTGATTTGATAGATGTAAATGAATTTGAGATTGGATTGAGCTTTCCAATCCATACGCTACTTTACTTCATGCGTCCAGATTGCAGACATTCTATCAAATCCAAGCAAAGCTTCTTCCAAATCCATCTGCGCGAGTACTGCTCGCATCTTCACTTGCCATAGAGTAAACCTCGTGTTACGATCCAATAACGGAAGATCATATTTCATCGTTGCCATGCAGAATAATAAAAAATAAGTTGTAGATGAATAGAAATTCAAAACGCGTTAAAACGAGAAATCTCGAAAATACTGTCGCTTGAGCAACGAGCGGGCGAAGAGCAGACGACAGCTCTCGGTAAATATTTTGTTTATGTTACTAGAGTGAACATGCTAGTGTAAATACAATAATTTTATTCCCGGTTCATAATTTTGATATCTCCTAAACCACTCCAAATACAACTCCAAAATTCCCTAAAATTTGGATCACAATACAACACTAACAATACCCACGCTTGTAGAAAGCTTAGGTATTGCAACATTTTACAATCCTATTATCTGTCATTTTTCTTTTTAAATATTTATTTATTCTATTTTTCATATTCCCATTTTTGAACCCTGTAAATTTTCTTATTTTAACTTGTGACCTTGTTTAGAAGAATCCCCCACCCCCTCCTATCTTTTATTTATCCTTTATGTTTGGTTAACCCTTAATTTTGTGCAAGAGAATCACAGCACTCTAGTGTCGAAAATTTCGAGTTATTACATGTATTTTCTTTTCTTCTTCTCGTGTTGAAGATAACTCTTTTTGTGAATTTATAGGTGGTTTCAATCTTTGTAGAATTGCTAATATAAAAAATAAATAAATTTATGAAGAACATAATCGTATTTAAGTAAGTATACACAAAAAATCTGTTAAAAGTGTGACGGATAAAAAAAAAACACAATGATTTAATTGAACACTTTTTAAAGTTCAGTGTAGATAATAAGTCACTTTTAAAGCCCGGTGATTTTTGGTCAATGTGAAAAATAAACATCAATAAAGCTAACCCAGTGCAAAGATGATAAATGATGGAGAGAGAGAAAAAAAATGATAAACAAGCTAGTAATTTATTTGTCTCTAAATTAGTAAATTTGTTTGTTTAGGTGTTAGTTTAATGGTCGTGGCATTAATTATGTATATATAGTTAATTATGTATATATATAGATTTGAAAATCATATATAGCTATGTTTGGTTTAACTTAAAAATAGATAAAATTTTAAATTAAAGTTAACAATTAATTTTAATCATATATTTTATGGGATCGACAACTTTTCAAATATAAATTTTATTATTATTTTTATTAAAATTTGTTGATCTCACTTTTTGTACTGCTGACGTGGATAACGAATCCTAGCTCCACTCACGTCCACTTAGATATTCTCTTGCACACTTAGAGGGTGTTTGATGGAGATTAAAATTAGATTTTTTAGTAGATTGTGATAAAAGTTTTTGAAATATGTGGTTGAAAAGTTGTGGAAATCATGAAAGATGTTATTAATATTGATTGTTTGACTTTGACTTAAATTAAAATCAGATTTTAATCCAACCCAAACATGCTCTTAGACAAATAGTTAGTCACCCATGACCCTTTCCGGTGGTGGTGGTGGTAGAGACGACCACGAGCACTCCGACGATCAAGTTAGTTGACGGTGTCAATAAGAGTAGTTTTTAGATTTAAATAATATTTATTATTTAAATACTGCATTATCTCTTTATTTAAGTTTCTGTAAAAGTTCATATATTTTTAAATGGAAGATGGTACAAGTACAAAATCATTTATAAAAAGTTTTACAAAATTGACAAGTGGGTGCCCCCTATTGGAGGGGCGGCTGTGAGATAGGGGGCACCCACTTGTCAATTTTATAAACTTTTTGTACATAATTTTGTACAACAAGAATAATCCTTTTTAAATAAATGAATGCTTTGAAATTTTACTTGATTGAATCTGTACAAAATGAAGGATTCCTTTTAACGAAATTTAATATCTGAAGTGTTACATTGGTATTTTGATGGTGTATAACAATTTTGGAGGAAATTTGGTCCCATATTCAAAGCGGCCAGTACAATATCTCTTTTTCTCATTATCAAATTGCTACAATTTGTTAGGGGATAAATAAGGATTTTGTCAATAATTTTTTTTTTTTTTTTTTTTTTTTTTTTTTTTTTTTTTTTTTTTTTTTTTGCATTAATTTAGATAAAATTGAGAATTTAATTAACATCTAGAGGATGATTTGAGAAAAAAAAACTAAGAGAAAGAAATAAAATAAAATTTAAATATAGAATGTTGTCATTTGTGTGGGTGGATATGAACCTTGACTAGTTTATTGTCAGCAAAATAATAAATTTAAATTTAAATAGTATATAAATAGTGAATTATCTCTTAATTTATGTTTCTGTAAAAGTTCACATTATCTCTTAATTTATGTTTCTGTAAAAGTTCACATACTTCGAAATAAATTAACGATTTGAAATTTTCTTGATTGAGATTGTACAAAACGAAGGATTCCTTTCTGCGGAATTCAATATTTCTCAAAGTAATATCTAAAGTGTTCCGTTGGTATTTTGACTGTATATAACAATATTGCATGATATTTGCAGGAAGCCACATGGATAAGCTGTTAGAATTTGTACCGATATTACCTAACTTTGTTGCACTGCTATGCCCAAACTTGGAGGAAAATACCCAGTCTCTTCAAAAAAGAATAAAATCCCTGAAAAGTCGAAAAGATGATATCGATGAAGAATTACGTCATTCTGGGAAAAAACGCAGGAGAGAGGTTGAAAATTGGATGGATAATGTTGAAGACATTAAGAAAGATTTTGAAACCTTGGAACAAGGAGTAAAACAAAGCAGCAGATTTTATCATTTTTTTAAACGACAAAAGTTGGCTGTACAGCTTGAAAGAATGAATGAGGAAGTGACGAAGCTTGATGAGCGAAGAGATTTTTCTAGCGGGCTTTCTCTTGATGTTGATGAGAGTATTGGCCAGCTATTGTTAACATCCCAACCGAATGGCCAAGAATTTCAACAAAATTTAGATGACATTTGGACATCATTAATGGATGACGGCATCTTAAGCATTGGCATCTATGGAATGGGGGGAGTAGGCAAAACGACTCTGGCAAAGTGTGTCCATGATAAGCTCTTAAAAGAGGATACATTCTCGGATCATGTTTATTGGGTCACCGTCTCTCGAGAGTTCAGGAATCACAAATTGCAAAGTAAAATTGCCGAAGCATTGAAACTAAAATTTTCATGTGGGAGTGATGTGAAGAAAAGGGCAGCTCAACTGTTCCGGGCATTCGAGAAAAAGGAGAGATTTGTGCTTATACTGGATGATGTTTGGAAACCTATTGACACATGTAAGATAGGCATTCCTTCTAAAAGGGATGGATGCAAGTTGGTCATAACAAGTCGATTAGAAGAAGTTTGTCATAGTATGTGCTGCAAAAAGATTATAAAAGTGAACACACTTTCCTATCAAGAAGCAGAGGACCTATTCTTCAAGACACTTGATCGTGATGAGTCATCTGTAGAAGTAAAAAAGATTTGCAAGAAAATGGTAAATAGATGTGATGGTTTGCCACTTGCACTCATCACATTGGCTGGAAGCATGAGAGGCGTGACTGACATTTATGGATGGAGAGATGCATTGGAAGAACTTAAACAATCATGTTTGGGACGAGCCGACATGAAAGATGAGGTTTTTCCAATTCTCTTGTATAGTTATCATCGGTTGAGAGAGACAAGGCTAAAACGTTGTTTCTTGCATTGTTCTTTGTATCCTGAAGATTATCATATTTCAAGAGATGAATTGATTAAAGATTTCATTTCAGAAGAGCTGATGGAGCCAAGATTAAGCTGGCAAGCTGAAGTCGACCAAGGTCATGCAATACTAAATCAATTGGTGAGAGCCTGCTTATTGGAATGGGTTTCAGATGAGCATGTGAAGATGCATGATTTAATCAGAGAGATGGCAATAGGGATCACTAAAGATACCCCGAGGTACATGGTAAAAGCTGGACTTCAGTTAAAGGAATTTACCTGAGGAGCAAGAGTGGACAGAAGATTTGGATAAGGTTTCCTTGATGGACAACTCTATAGAGGAAATTTCACCTGGCACGTCACCCAAGTGTCCAAGTCTTTCCACTTTGATCTTGAGAAATAATCCTCTACGATTGATTCCAGATTGTTTCTTTACGCATATGCGTGGGTTACGCACTCTCGATTTAAGTGAAACTAATATTAAGCACTTGCCAAATTCCATATCAGACTTGGAGAAACTTAATGCATTATTGCTCGGATATTGTTCTGAACTGGAGTCAGTGCCATCCTTGGAAAAGCTCAAGGAATTGAGACATTTGGACCTCACAGCTACCAATATTGAAGAAGTACCCCAAGGTATGGAAAGCTTAACCAACCTCAAACGCATACGTTTGTTGTGTCATAGATTAAAGATGATACCGAAGGGGACTTTGCAAAGACTCACACATCTTCAGCAGCTCGAGTTGCCAAATGATTTAGATGTACCAATAGAAGAAGTTGAGACATTGAAACAGTTGGAAGTATTTCAAGGCAGGTTAAATAGCGTACGTGATCTCAATCGGTTAATCAACTCACGACAAATTGACAAGCCACTCTATTTCTACAATATTATAATTGGTTCTCAAGGAATGTACGAACGAATACAGCACTTTTTACCATTTAAACATTTATATTTTGGAGAAGACGGTTTCATGGAATCCTCTTTAGACACAGATGAGAATATGCTGCCGCGAAATATTGAGGATTTATTCTTTTCAAGGAGTGGCTTGAGTGGTTGCTTATTGGATGAATTTCCAATTTTGAATTCTGCTGGAGATTTTAAAAAATGCACGATAAATAGGGAGGATAAAATTGAGTGCATTATGAGGTTAGAGGAAGAACAACGATCTAGTGGGGTCCCATTCCAAAGCCTTGAATCTTTGGAACTGAATTTCTTGCCAAATTTAATTGGTCTCTTCAAGTGGGAAGCAGTTGCTGCACCTCTTCCACCTGACACATTTTCCTGCCTCAAAAGCTTGAGTATTTATGATTGTGATAAAATCAAGAAGCTTTTCCCTCACAGTGCGGTACATAATTTCCAAAACCTCCGATCCTTGACTGTCGTGGGCTGTGTACAAATCGAGGAGATAATAGAAGATGACAACAATGAAGGAGCTGATATCACATTGCCAAGGTTAAAATCATTGCTTCTGTGGGATCTGCCACAAGTAAAGAGCATCTGCAAAGGAAAGATGATTTGTGATTCAATTCAGAACATTGCTTTGGAGGGCATTAAAAATATAAAGGAATTGCCTTTATATTTACCGCTGCTCAATGGACAACCATCTCTTCCCCCACGACTTCGAAAAATCCGTGTAGGTGTACAAGACAAAGAATGGTGGGAATCATTGGAGTGGCCCCAACACAATGCCAAAAATGTCCTTCAACCCTTGATCAGCTTCAGTCTTCAGAGGTACATCTGATATCTCAATTCCATGACCTCACTATTTTTCAACAACTTGTTTCTTTTGGTCTCTCTTAATAATTAATTCTAAAAATAAATTTTCAACAACTTATTTCTTATAAAATTGGTCTCAAACAGATCCTAAATATATCTAAGAACAAAAGGAGTGACATACAAATTCATCAAGCAAGACTCTCAACTCATGGTAGAATTATTTAATGACACTAAAAACGAATAATTAAAGAATCAAATTAATTTAGAATTAATATTTTTTTATCAGTTTATTGTCTATATTTAGCACTTGTTTGGTTTAGATAAAAATAAAATTTTTAATAGATTTTGATAAAAGTTAATAGAATGTATCATTGCAAAGGTAGTTGCTTCATGAAATGTGTGGTTAAAATTAATTTTTCACTTTGACTTGGATTTAATTAGTAAATAACATAATAGCATTTAGATATAAAATTAGGAAAAACAAAAAAAAACGTTTGGATAATAAACCTAAAAGTTAAATAAAATACTATCAATGCAAATTTTAATATTAATATTAGTACGTAAAATAAAATTATATATATATATATATATAAATATATATATATATATATATATATATATATATTCAGTTTTGTGTTCATACTCCATCATTTTACTTAATAATTGATTCTCATAATGTCTAGGATTGATTATTCCTTGCATCTTGATATCTTGATTTAAGTTAATTATTGACTCGTGCATTTTCCTTGTCATTTTTTTAATTACGTGATGTTACAAAATTATCACTTGTTCTTTCTAGAGGAAATCATAACTGATTTGGATGCTCGGGAGTCAAGAGACGAAGAAAGCCAATGCTAAAGTTCATTTTAGACATTTTATAGCCGTCCAAATGTGATTGGGAACTGCTTTATTTTCATTTTCTATGGGTGTCTGTATTACATATCTTAGGTACACTAATGCCTTAATTTTTAAGATTTAGTTACAAAATATATCAACAGTCAACTTATGCTTTGTGAAACTTATTTCGGCATTTGTGTAAAAAGTTCATTACATATACATCATGATATCATCGCTTATAGATTGATTTACAAACATATGATGCTGTGAAATATAATTGGATCGAAATCTCTTCAACCAAATAAATTTTTTTTACCATTTACTTTTTGACACCTCATTAGTTTGTAAAATTTTATGTTAACTTTTTACGTACAAGTAGCATTATTCTAAATTCATTATCTAGATAATTGATTCGCCCTTAAATGTTTTTTTCCTTGAACTTATCGACATGCTGGCAAATGGCACCTAAACTTCAATGTTTAGTAACTAAACTCTATAATGTTCAACCCATTAATCACCCAAGTTGATTTTTTCGCATTGTCACGGTTTGAATGTGATGAAATCTAGAAATGCAATTCTAATTACATAAAAAGGCCAAATGGCCCCTAATTATGTTGCTATCGAATTATTTCTATCATTATTTCGGCAACCTGGGACTGGAAATTTTCCAATTGATATTATTTGTTATAATATTGTATTAGCATCACAGTTTTTATTTGTTACACTACATATCAATTGCATTGAAGCTCATCAATCTTTATTCATTGTACCATTTATTTTCTTAACTTTTTTCGCCGAGATATTATTTTCAATATTTCATGAATTAGCACATCTTGTCGTTGATGAAGATTTTTGTCAAAATATTCTATTTATGTGCTTCAAAATTAGGGATATATTTTGTCGCACTTTAATATTCATTGATTTTTAAAAACATGGATGGCAAATAAATTGTTTTATGCCTCTAATGGATGTTTTTTTTATGGAAATCATTACGGGATACACGATGAAATAATCAATGGAAGGTTGATGATAAGAAGGTGACAAAAAAAAGTTGAAAACATAAGCATTGCGATTAAAATAAATTCAAAACCTAAGTGCAGAAATACGGTGCGATAAATAAGTTTTTTTTTTTTTTTTGTATGAATATATATGGTATAATTTCCATATTGTAATATCTAATTTTAGACATGTAGTGCTTTAAAAATGTTCCATTATTTGAAGTAGAAGTGCAGAATAAGAAAATGGTGTTGGACAAAAAGAAGAAAAAATGGAAGAAAACGTCAGTAGGAGGACTGCTAACTTGTAAATGAGAAAAGACTATAGATTAGAAAAAAAGAATAAAAAACTGCTAACTTGTAAATGTTTTCTGCATTATTGAGCTGACTCTCACCTAATCGATTATTTTTAAAAACATATATGCTTCTCCCCCAGCCCACAGCTTTCTGCCATTTATTCATCTTAATTAATTATACTCTTCTTTTACTTTATTGAGATTGTAAGCAGATTAAGCTTATGAAAGAATTGCTCAAAGATTTTATCGATTCAAGGTAAATATATATTAATCTACTCCTGCATCTATTAGAGTTTCATCGCATTTTTCTATATAAGTAAATATGATTTTGTTGATTGACTTTCAATGATATGATAATTTGGTAATTTCTTCTTACATATACATACTCATCTCGTCTCAGAATTAGTGTATCGAGTACTTCTCAATCCAATTGAAGAAGATTTTGAGCCATTCAAAGAAGTAGGTCAACTCGACAAACTCGTTGTTCATATATTCTTGTTAAGTTCCATCTTCATATAAAGTATAACATTTATAAATTAATATTGTATAAAGAAGATTATTCCATTATTAGTTTTTTCAAATTTACCAAACTTTTAAAATAACTATGATTGTTTGATAATAAGAAGTTGGGGTTCTAAAATCAATTTCAAATTTAACCTTAATTTAGAACTTGATTATTGAATATTAAAGAGAATGTTTGTCCGACAACTTCATCAAAAAGTTTCAGTTGTTAGAAATATCCCCTCCCTTATCGAGTTTACAGTGAGTTTTATCGGCTGTCCAATTTAATCATATTTTAATGGATTTTTCTTTTTCTTTTCCCCTCATTTTTCTTAAGGATGGCTACAGTGATACTCTTTATATATATGAGAAAAATCCCTAATAAACCAGTTTCTATATTTTAATAATATATTACCGAATCGAACTTTTTCAACAATGTTATAATGGCGAATTTTGACTTTTTTATTTTTTTAATGTTTATGCAAGAATTCAATTTTTATTGAAAAGAAATCATCGTTTTCTCATAAATAATTTGTTTGGATAATAACAAAAGTGTCACATTTGTATTTGACTATATTTTCATGGTATATTTGCAGGAATTAACATGGATCAATTGCTAAGCACTATCAGAGATTTGGAGGGAAATATACAAACTCTTACCAGAAAAATTGAATTGCTGAAAAGTCGAGAAGCAGATGTGCATGCAGAATTACAAATTGCAACACATCTTTCTGGAAAAAAAAGGCAAGAGGGAGATTGAAGATTGGTTGATTAATGTCGGAAGATGTATACGAGAATTCGAAAGCTTGGAACAAGAAGTACAATGCAACAGATTTTATCTTGCTTATTCACAACAAAAGTTGGCAGAACGAGTTGAAAGAATGATCAAGGAAGTGGCAGAGCTTGTTGAGCAAGTGGATTTTTCTGGAGGGCTTTTTCTTGAGGATAATGAGAGTATTGGCCCAGCATTTCTACAAAATTTCAATGACATTTGGGCATCATTAATGGATGACTGGTAGAATACAAGCCTCTGGAATCATGGATCAGATTGCTCCTAGAATTATGGAAGATCAGATCCCTGCAATCATGGAAGAAAGCCAGCAAGACAGATCAGCAAAATTATAGCAGCATTCATCAAGTTATTTTTAGAAACATAGCTGCCATCTCTATGGCATGATTTTATATTTATGTCTTGCGTAACAGCAGGCATGATAACAGGAATTTGCATGTTTATAGGAATTTGTCTCTATAACTTTCATTTGTAAACAGATTGAAAGTTATATAAATATATACTCACACAACCAGGAAAAGGTGTGGTGAGATTTCTCCAAATTCCTTTGTCTTTCAATTTCCTTTTGGTATCAGAGCATTACAATGACTTCCGCATCGCTTAATGTAGGCAACTTTGTCACCCTACGTCTTAAACCAGAGAATTACCCACTCTGGAGAGAACATGTTCTTGCTCTTGCTGAGAGTCAAGAACTCACTGACTTTCTCACTGGAGAAAGCCAATGCCCACTTGCTGTACTTCCAGCAGTTGATGGATCTGAACCAGTTGTTAATCCTGAGTTCAAAAAGTGGAAAACAGTCGATAGATTGCTGCAGGGATGGATCATTGGCACATTGGCTGAAGAAGCACTCAGTCACGTGATCGGGTTTGACACCTCTGCACAAGTATGGACAGCTCTCAAGGAAGCCTATGCTCAATCTTCCCAAGAGCGCCAGTTTCAACTTACTCAACAACTGACTTACATGAAGAAGACTCATGAAGTCCCTCTCAATGAATATCTTCGTAAATTCAAAGAGGTATGTGATAGCTTTGCTGCTATATGACACACTGTTACTGATCAAAACAAAGTATTTTCACTGCTTACAGGACTTGGTGCTAAGTATGAACCATTAATCACTTCTATGTTAAAGCCACCAATGCCTTCCTATAATGAGATAGTTCCCTTACTACAAAGCTATGAAACACGCCTCAATCTCTACTCTCCAGACACCTCCCAATACACAGCATTCTATGCAAACAAAAATGATCAAAAGAATTTCAAAAATTCAAAGTCCTCCAATCAGTTCTCTTCAAAAAGTAGGGGCTTTGCACTTGCAAATCAGCCACCTAAGAATGTCAAACAGGGTTTCTCCCACACATCACCCTCTCAGATCAATCGTGACATGACCTGTCAGATTTGTGGAAAAAGGGGACATACTGCCATTCGTTGCTGGTATCGCTTTAATCACTCTGCAACCAGACAACCTACCATAAGCTTTTACTGCTCTCCAGATTGATCCTGAAGCACACCACGAGGAATGGACCTCAGACACTGGTGCCTCTGCGCACATGACCTCAACTGAAGGTAATCTTCACAATATTCGATCTTATACTGGGCATGAACATGTTATGTTAGGTAACCGACAGTGTTTACAAGTCACCCACATTGGTGATTCTATTATTGGTTCTTGTCCATCCTCTTTTATCTTAAGAGATGTCCTTCTTGTTCCTGAGTTAGAAAGAAGTCTTCTATCTATAGGACAACTTAAATCAGATTATTCAGTTATTTGTGAATTTACTGATAATGATTTTGTGATTAAGGACAAGCTGACACAACAGGTGGTACTAAAGGGAACAAAAAGGGATAATCTCTACTCAGTGCGTGCACCTCCAGTTGCCTTATTCTCAACAAGATTTAGGACTGTCTCAGAACAAGTCTGGCACCAGAGGCTTGGACATCCACAGGCGGGCCGCAGTTGCACATCTCTGCAAGAAGGAATTAATAAAGATAGCAAGCAATAAAGCCAACACTCTATGTGAAAGTTGTCAATTAGGAAAACTATCCAAGCTACCTTTTATGTTATCTGAATAAAAAACCAGTGTTTCTTTTGAAAAGATTCATATTGATCTATGGGGACGAGCTCCCATTTTATCTATGCATAATTTTCGATTCTATGCTGCAATAGTTGATGACTTCACAAAATTTGTTTGGTTAATTCCATTAAAAAACAAATCAGATTTTGTAGAACAATTTTTTCTCTTTGAAAAATATGTCAAAAGACAATTTAATGGGCAATTTAAATGATTCAAACTGATGGGGGAGGAGAATTCGAAAACAACAAATTCAGATCTCATCTTAAAAATTCTGGAATAGTTCATCAACTGTCATGTCGTTACACACCCGAGCAAAATGGGAAAGTTGAGAAAAGGCATCGAGTAATAAGGGAGCTAGGCATTACAATGTTGATCCATGCAAATATTCCTAAGAGGTTTTGGGTTGAAGCCTTCACAACTGCTGTTTTTCTTCTCAATAAATTACCTACAACTACATTGCAATAGGATTCTCCATTTTTCAGATTGTATGGTAAGCATCCCGACTATTCTAGTTTGAGAGTCTTTTGGCTCGAGATGCTTTCCCTATCTATGGGATTCTAAGAGAAACAAGTTTGATAACAAATCTATACCATGTGTTTTTATGGGTTATAGTGACAGGCATAAAGGTTATAGATGTTACTCATCTTCAACAAACATAACACATATATCATGGCATGTCACTTTTGATGAGTCCTTCTTACCTTACAAGACTACAACTTTGTCTACTATTTCTACTAATCAACCACAGACAGCAGTTTTTCATGAATTTGCTCGATGGACAAATGATCATGAAATCCCAACTAGCTCTTCTGACTCACCAGAAACTGAACTTCATCCAACTTCAGATGCTCCTATGAGAAAAGCTCTCACTATAGCAGACCTAACATGCCCAACTGATAGTGACTTGGTAACTCAAAACAGCTCTCCTACTCCACTATCTCCAAGTGATCATTCTGTAGAACAGCATGATTCACATCAAATTACAGCAGAGAATACAACTCCATCAGAACTAGTATCTCGTCCCATGGTGACACGCAGCCAGGTAGGCATTTGAAAACCAAACCCCAAGTATGCTCTATTGCATGATTATACATCTATACCTAAGGAACCGAGGTCTATTAAAGCTGCTCTTACACATCCTGGTTGGAAACAAGCAATGCATTATGAACTCGAGGCATTACACCAGCAACAAACATGGGATTTAGTTCCTCGAAAATCCTCAATGAATGTTGTAGGATCACGGTGGGTTTACAAAGTTAAACTCAAATCTGATGGTACCTTAGAACGCCTCAAAGCTAGGCTTATGGCCAAAGGTTACCATCAACAACAAGGGATTGATTTTACAGAAACATATTCATCGGTTGTTAAGCCATGCACAATTCGGTTAATATTGTCTCTTGCCACCATTAAAGGATGGGATATTAAGCAACTTGACGTAAAGAATGTTTTTCTGCATGGCTCACTTAATGAGGAAGTGTTCATGGAGCAACCTCCTAGCTTCAAAAATACTGATTCTCCCGACTCACTTTGTCATCTCAAAAAGGCAATCTATGGGCTAAAACAAGCCCCAAGGGCTTGGTTTGACAGGTTTAGCTCACATCTACTACAACTTGGTTTTACTTGCAGTGCTGCTGATCCAAGCTTATTTATCTATCATTCAAATCAAGGGACTTTAGCACTATTGCTATATGTCGATGATATCATCTTAACAGTTTCTTTTTCGGCTCTCATTCAACAGTTTATAAATCAACTTCATCATGAGTTTGCCGTGAAAGATCTTGGTCCACTACATTATTTCTTGGGCATACAAGTTTTAAAAGTATCAACTGACTTATTTCTCCAACAAACAAAATATGCTGTGGAGATCCTAGAACGAAGTGGACTGCATGAGTCCAAACCCCTCAAGACCCCAATGTGCACAACGACGCAGCCAGATGTCAATTCACCCTTGCATCCTGATCCACATGCATATAGATCATTGGTAGGCGCCTTACAGTACTTAACCTTGACAAGGCCGGATCTATCCGATAGTGTCAACTACGTCTCTCAGTTCATGCATACTCCAACAGAAGCACATTTTAGTCTGGTCAGAAGAATATTGAAGTATGTCAAAGGTACAATTAACATGGGACTTCACATTCAAGCTTCTAGTTCATTGCAGCTTTCTGCCTTCTCGGACTCAGACTGGGCTGGATGCCAACTGACACGACGTTCTACAACAGGATACTGTACCTACTTGGGAAGCAACCTCATTTCATGGTGTGCAAAAAAATAACCAACCATGGCAAGATCGAGTTCGGAAGCTGAATACAGAGCCCTTGCACAAGCTGTAGCAGAAATAACATGGCTTACATTCCTCCTGCATGATCTAAACATTCCTCCACTCCAACCTCCAACATTATTTGGGGATAACATGAGCTCACTTTTCATGACTGTAAATTCGGTATTTCATGCACGTAGCAAGCATATTGAGGTGGACTATCATTACATTCGAGAGCGTGTCTCACTTGGTCTACTTGTCACCAAATATATTCCAACTCAGCTTCAAATTGCTAACATTTTCACAAAGGCCCAACTGAAACCTGCCTTAGAAGTTTTACGTAACAAATTGTGCATCACAACGATGCTCAATTTGAGGGGGGATGATAGAATACAATCCTCTGGAATCATAGATCAGATTGCTCCTAGAATTATGGAAGATCAGATCCCTGCAATCATGGAAGAAAGCCAGCAAGACAGATAAGCAAATTATAGCAGCATTCATCAAGTTATTTTTAGAAACATAGCTGTCATCTCTATGGCATAATTTTATATTTATGCCTTGCGTAACAGCAGACATGATAACAGGAATTTGCATGTTTATAGGAATTTGTCTCTATAACTTTCCTTTGTAAACAGATTGAAAGTTATATAAATATATACTCACACAACCAGTAAAAGGTGTGGTGAGATTTCTCCAAATTTTTCTATCTTTCAATTTCCTTTATGACAACATCTTAAGCATTGGTATTTATGGAATTGGGGGAGTAGGCAAAATGACTCTAGCAAGGCGTGTCCAAGACAAGCTCTTAAATGAATCCAAGTACTCGCCTCATGTTTGTTGGGCCACTATTTCCCAAGAGTTCAACATTTACAAATTGCAGAATTATATTGCCCAAGCTTTGAAAATAGGTATCTCAAAAGAGAGTGACGAGAAGAAAAGGGCAGCTGAACTATTCCGGAAATTAAAGAGTAAGGGAAGATTTGTACTTATACTGGATGATGTCTCAAAACAGATTAACACGAAGAATATAGGTATTCCTCTCGGAATGGATGGATGCAAGTTGATTATAACAAGTCTATCACTAGAAGTTTGTCAACAAATAGGTTGCCAAAAGATAATAAAAGTGAACACACTTTCTGAGAAAAAAGCTTGGGAACTATTTTTAAATAAACTTGACTGTGTTGAACTTTCTCCACAAGTAGAAAAAATTTGTGAGAAAATGACAAAAGGATGCAGTGGTTTGCCACTTGCACTAGTCACATTGGCTGGAAGCATGAAGGGGGTGACTGACATTCATGAATGGAGAGAAGCATTTGAAGAACTAAACAAATCATGTATGGGACAAGCCGACAAGGTGTTGGGTTTTGATACCCAATAAATCCTCCGGGCGATGATGTAAACTCGATTTTATATTCAGTCGGTTTTAGCCAAATGACTGAATGTTGGATTGACACCACTGTTGAAATGTCCCGACCCTAGAATTTATTTGGATCATTCGAAGTAGCCTAATTAATTAGAGCTGCTCATGACCCGTTCTCCACCTACTTGGACGACTCACTAATTGGAGGCCCATTTATCTTGTATCCCACCTTTGGTACTAATTGGGCCTTGACCCAATTAGTTTGACCTAACCTAACTTACCTTATTTACTTGGACTTGTGCTATATGAAACATTGGCCTCTCTTTCTCTCCTTAGCCTGGCGACGTTATTCTCTCTTCTTCTCTGTGATTTCTCCCTTCGTGCTCCTTGCAACTGTGGCTCTGTTATGTGCAACACATATTACCTCATTCTCTTTGTGAGTGTCCCTGTGTGGGTGAGGATTGTGGGTACTTAGTGTAGCAACCGTAGGTGGAGAATAGTGGGTGGAAAGGGTCGGTTGGTGATTCTTGGTGGTGTCAATCAGTTGGAGCAAACTGAGCCCGGAATAACCTGTGTGGTGGTCGATATTTTGCTCAACATCTGGTATCTCTCCACCTTGATGCCCAATAAACCTGCAATCAATCAAAACACACAGTTCATACTTGCCTAATAAAAGCAAACGGTAAAATTGGGATCACAGACCTTACCTCGTGTTTCCAACCTGAAACATATACCATACCTGCTCCATATACTCACCAGGGCTAAGGTCAAGAACACCCAAGTAGAAGCAGATAATCACATTAAACAGTCAAGAGCAAATAAACATGCGATGTCGATATACTATAGGATAACACATAGATCTTTTTCAAACACGTTCACACAGAACAACAAATTAACACCAAGTTAATCAACACACGGTTAACACATGCAACAAATGCATAAATGACCCCACGAAAAGATCTCACCACACTTATCTTATCCCATTTCGTGTTACTCTCAGCTCGAGAACATATATCTCCACTCATCGTTCCATCAAGATCACTAGACTAATCACTCAACTCACGTCTAAAAGGTAAGTCACAATAGATCCTAAGTTCTTGGGATAATCTTTTATCACCTCATCACTTCTCCCAAACTACGTGGATAATGGGGCTCCACCTAACAGAAGTGATAGAAGTGTCCTCGTTCACACTCCACCTGATTAGGGTCTTTTTCTGATAAAGGATTTCAGACATTTGATCACATCTCCACGCGTGATCCAAATGTCACACTCCACATCTCTGGTACAAACCACAATGTACCCCTAGGCATCTATACTCCACCTCACCAATAGACATCCAACACACACACTTACTGCTAATGCATCACAAACCCACTATGCATGCAAACAAATACACAAAGTATTCGAGTCACATTGATTCATGCAATTACACATATCAAACACATTGAAAGTGTAACATACAACATGCAACAGAATCAAGCACTCACATACATGCAGAAAGGATTACACACAGATGCAATGCAGTAACTAGGTTTACTCTCAATAAATCTCACTAGGGTCATCACTCGACCCCATAGCCACATTCGTCCTACCCCTCTGCTTATCCTTATTCTTAGGACAGTCCCTAATAAAGTGTCCAGTTCTACCACAACTATAACACCTTCTACCACTAAACTTGTCCCATCCCTTGCCCTTCTTCTTACAATCCTCATCACTCGATTCACTACTCGAATCGCTATTATCTTGAGCTCTACCCAAATTTATTTGCTTAAATTTCATCATATTCCTCATCATAAGCAACTCACCACTCTTCTTATCCTCTTTTTCAGCTCTAAGTTCCATCTCCTTACTTCTAAGTGAGTCGGCGACAATTTCAGGCGTCAAAGTGTCCCTACCACACTTAATAGCATTTTTGACCTCTCTATATGATTCAAGCATAGAATTAAGCAGTATTATAGCTTTGTAAGTCTCAGACACTTTCTCACCACAATTAACAATATCTAGAACAAATTTATTAGAAACGTCTAAATTGTCGTCAAGATCCTTTGAGGGATCCATTTTAAAACTGAAGAAACGTTCAAGTAAGTAAAGCTTATTCGGGGTAGACTTAAGCAAATACAATTCTTCCAATTTTTCCCAAAGTTCTTTGGTGGTTTTCAGTTTGCCCACCTTTCTTAAAACAGTATCAGACAAGTGTAAAATTATTGAAGTATAAGCAAGCTCATCGGCTTCTTCTTTTTGTTCTTTTGAAAAATCAGCTGAAAATTGCCATCAATGGCTTTTGAAACTTTTTGTTGGACCAAAATACCCCTCATTTTTTTGTTGCTAGATTGAAAAATCACC
Organism: Osmanthus fragrans; assembly: GCA_019395295.1. Taxonomy (NCBI): domain Eukaryota; kingdom Viridiplantae; phylum Streptophyta; class Magnoliopsida; order Lamiales; family Oleaceae; genus Osmanthus; species Osmanthus fragrans. The sequence goes on from CM033346.1 coordinate 804,391, forward strand.
TTTTCCATTAAAAATTCTCAAATCAAAGTTGTGACTTGTCATTTTATAAACTAATCAAAAAATCACAGAATCACAATCACAGAGACAAACCACACAAAGTAGTCCTAGGGTCACAGACAATATACTTCGTTCTAGATTCCTAGGGTTTCGTAAGACTCGCAAGGTCTCAGATCAAGGGAATGTTCGAACAGGTAAGGTCTAGGTATTCTAACGAAAATAACAACGCAGCGGAATTGACAATGCAACAAAACAGGTATATCCAATCACAGAAGATTCCAAATAGCGACAATTATATCACACAGCACAATAGGCCAATTCTATCAAAAGTTGAGATAAAAAATCGTCGAGTAAGGGCAAGTAATCCTAAATTCTAGCACAAGCAATGGTAACCCCGATCCTAATGATCACCTCACACGATGATCTGCTAGTGCGATAATGTAAAGGATTCAGCCAATTTACCAGAGCAGACGTTTCTGAGTCCGTAGTTTACGAGAGATGCGAATTTGCTGCCATAGGGCCACCACTATTCGCCGTAGAGGTTTAGCAAATGTACCATTGCAGTAAGCCACGAAGTTATCACTGCAGTCCGACACGAAGCAGACAGGTAGCAGGGGCAAAATCGTCCAAAATTTCCTGCGTAACCTGAAACACTAAACAAATATTATCAGTACGTTCAGCAGGTGAAAATAAATATTCTGCCTGAAAAAAGCTCGCTGGAGGGCCGCCACCGGAGCCACGCGCCACCGTCGGAGCAGTCGTCGGAAAAATGCGCTCCACCATCTGGAGCGTCGCCGCCTGCAGAGTCTAGAACCGGTCTCCGTTTTTCCACCGGAGTTGTACTTTGGCCGGAATTGCAAGTTTTCCGGTTCGGTCACTTGAAGAAAATCGTGTTACCTTCGCGATTTCGGTCGGATTTTCTGCAAATCTCCACCCTAGAGAGGGAGCCCAGCACCTACAAAGTCCAATTCCGGTGTTGGTTTCACCGGGTCATCACTTGGTTGGCCGGAATCTTCGATTGTAATCTCGGCCAAAAGAAGAAAAAATCGCGCACTACCTTCGGTCTTGGTCGATTTCCACCACCAATCCCTCAAACCAAGCTTTGATATCACTATTAGGAATATGTAACACCACATATCCCACTTGTTATAAGTATGGGCTCACATATATCTCCACATTGATATGATATTGTCCACTTTGGGCCTAGACCCTCATGACTTTGCTTTTGGACTTACCCAAAAGGACTCATACCAATGGAGATATATTTCCACACTTATAAACCCATGATCCTCCCCATTTTTATCCGATGTGGGACTTTGGTCGCATACCCAACACAAGGAAAATGGGGTTATGCCAATACTCTTGTATAGTTTTAACCGTTTGAATGATCCAAAGCTAAAAAGTTGTTTCTTGTATCCTGAAGACTACGATATTCCAAGAGACGAATTGATAGCAAATTTCATTTCTGAAGAGCTCATAGATAGAAGATTGAGTAGGCGAGCAGAGTTTGACCAAGGCCATGCAATACTAAATGAACTAGAGAAAACATTCTTAGTGGAAATCTGGACAGGTAGAGAGATCGTGAAGATGCATGATTTGATCAGAGAAATGGCAATAACGATCACTGAACATAACCCTAGATACATGATAAAAGCTGGACTCGAGTTAACGAAAATACCAAAGGTACAGAACTGGACAGAAGATTTGGACAAGGTTTCCTTGATGGATAACAATATAGATGGCATTTCACCTGGATCATCACCGAAGTGTCCTTGACTTTCATCGTTGATTTTGAGTAAAAATGCTCTCAAATTTATTCCAGAATGTTTCTTTGAGTAGATGCGTGGTCTCTGTGTACTCAATTTAAATGAGACTTCAATTGAACAATTGCCAAATTCCATATCAGGCTTGGAGAAACTTAATGCATTATTACTCGGAGGCTGTGTAAATCTTGTATATGTGCCACCATTGGAAAAGCTTAGAGCACTGAGAAGTGCCCCATGGTATGGAAAGCTTGACCAACCTCGAACTCCTATACATGGATTGTTGCAATTTAAATGATATGCCGGCCGGGATTTTGAATAGACTCACACATCTTCGAGAGCTGACATTGCCGTGTTATGTAGTACCCCCAACAGATATTGAAGGACTGAAACAGTTGGAACTATTAGATTGCAGATTGAATAATGTATCTGATCTTAATCGATTAATCAAGTCTCAACAAAGTGAATGGCGACTCAACTCCTACCACATTATTATAAATAAGCCGGGAGAAGTTTTTGGATATGACGAATATTATCCACCTTGTAAAGTGATACATTTCGGAGAGGACAGTCTCACAGGATCCTCGTCAGGCATACAGGGGCAAATCCAGCACCTGGCGAGCTCGTGCGGCCGCTCGTGCTGGATTCGCCGGAATCTTCAGTAGAAAAAGTTGCCGTCGGGAAGGAACTGGTTTGGAAGAGGCAGATTCACAAGGAGGAAGAAGATGACACTGTTGTGGGCTGGGAGGGCGCTGGGCTCATTTTTTTGGGTTTAAGTTGTGGCCTTGTGGACTTATCAATTTTAAAAAAATAAGCCCAACTGCCACAACCCAATTTGGAGTGGAAATGTTATGGACAGTCACTCAAGAACGATTTTGCAAAGTCCAATTTGCCAAACACACAAAATACAACCGGCGAACTGCAAACCCTATTGGCGATTTGGGCGAAATTGTGCTACTCACAACGCAGCTGGCTTCGCTCTGTGACGGTGTGAGTCTGTGAGAGTAGACTGTGACTGTGACTTTGAGGCTTCAATTGAATCGAGTGTTCGACGTGAAGACGCCTGCTGTGCGGAGTGCGGTGCCTGTGTTGGAGAAGCGTGCCACTGGCCACTGACTCACTGAGTGCCACGCCGACTACCGGATTGCCATCTGCCGGTAATGTTTGCTAACTTTTTGCCCTTGCCTGACTGCCTAAGTGACTGTGTGTAAATTGTAATGTGTTGCAATTGCTGTGCCGGCCCTGTGCGGCTGTGCCGTGTGCTTGATGAGTGATTGCTTGTGTTGGAAAACTTGGAATGGCCGAATGGAGTGTTGAGTCAGTTGAATGTATTGTGTTGCTGAATGCTGACTGTGGATGTTTGGAATTTGGATTATGGAATATGGAAGGTTAACTATAATGTATCTTATGTTTCATGTTTGTCACTTGTCACTTGTCAGTTTGTATTTATGAATTATGGGTTTATGATAATGAATTAGGATTTTATGACTTTATCAATTTATGAATTATGATTTATTAATTAGGGTTTTACGAATTAGAGATTTATGAATTATGGTTTTATAAATTAGGGTTTTATTTATGAGTTATGGTTTATGTGGAGAAAGATATTTTTAAAAAACTTGAGAATGAGGCAATATTGCAACGTTTTCAAAATATGACGTCTCATAAAATGCAGTTGTCTAAACTTACAATTATAAAGTAATGTTGTATCGTATATTTTTTTAAGTACTTTGGGTCGTATTGAACTATAATTTTATATGTATATAATTTTTACGTTTTAGTGCATTTACATATATATTGAATAATTTTTAATATTATTTAATCAAATTTTAATAAACAACCGACCGGACCGAGCTATTACGATCGTTGATTGTCGACAATCAACTGTCAAAGTCAATTCCGCCCTAGCTGACCCATCGTCTTGGATTCGCCCCTGCAGGCATAGATGAAAATTTACTGCACAAGATATTGATGAACTACTCAGTCTACTCTTTGAAGGATCTGGCTTGCGTTGTTGCTTATTAGATTATTTCCCAATGTTGTATAATGCTAAAGACCTAAAAAAAATGCGACATAGCAGTTGAGGATAATATAGAGTACATTATGAGGTCATCGTCTGCTGAGGAAGAAGAACAGTCAAGTGGGGTCCCATTCCAAAGCCTTGAAGATTATTCTCTAAATGGTTTGCCAAATTTCATGGGTCTCCTCAAGTGGGAAGGAGGAGCAAAAGTTGTACCAATTCCACCTGGCACTTTTTCCCAGCTTAAAACGACGTATATTTATGATTGTAGAAAAATGAAGAAGCTTCTCCAGTGGAGTTTGGTACAGAACCTCCATAATCTCCAAAAGTTAGATGTTTCTAATTGTGATGAGATGGTAGAGATAATAGTTGATGATGATGATGATGATCACTATGAGAGAGACCCTACTGCAAATAGTAGCACTAACGTCACCCTGCCAAAGTTGAAAGATTTATCGCTTTATAAACTCTCAAAGTTAAAGAGCATCTGCAAGGGGATGATAAATTGTCAGTCCATTGAGTCTATTTCGATACATAAATGTACAGAATTAAAGAAGGTCCCTTTGCACCTGCAGATCCTCCTCGATGGACAACCATGTGCTTCCTCATTTCTCAAAGATATAAAGATAGGAAGAGAAGAGAAACAATGGTGGGAATCATTGGAGTGGGATCATCCCAACGTCCATGATGTCCTTCTGCCCTTTTCTCAGGGAATATTGGTGATATACACCTTTCTCAGGTAACACAATTTAGTTCATTAATCAAAACTGTGAATGTGAAATCATGGTGACAAAGTAACAGTTCATTTTCTTGTCAGGTTTTTTACATGGATATGTACCTAATTGGTTGATTGAAGAAGGCCAATACTAAAGCTGCACTTTGATCTCAACTCAAATGTAATTAGAGCTTCCTTATTCTCCAATCTTGTATAGTATTAAGTACGCCTAAAACATGAGTGAGACATTAAATCTTGTATAGACTATGTATGCCTAAATACTTCAATACTGTACACTATCGGTTGATTATTGGATGGTATCTATTAAAGTTATTAAAGATGCATGTGCAACCAGAAAACAAAACAACCCAAATATGTTTAAATTACAAATTATTTTAGAAAGTAATTGTGCTTATCTTGAAAGAAAAGTATCTTTTGATTTTTAAATACAAGAATTATAATACATACGAGCTAAACCTATTTATGATTTGAAAATTTATCCACGCAAATGGCATTACAAGAGACCAGTGTTCCAAAAGAAAATTTTTGTACATAATATTAGTATCTAAAATCTCGAGGGAAAGGATACTGATGAAGCCTTTATCGACTAATTCCTGCAACTGAATATCTGCAGGGAGCTAATAGAATTTAACAAAAGATTGAATTATATTTCGGGCATTAGGCTGTTCCCACTCCAATGATTCCCACCATTCTTTGTCTTCTTTGCATATTTCAATCACTTTAAGAGCCGTTGGAGAATATGGTCGTCCATCAGTAGTCGATTGAAAGAAAGGCAACTTCTTTAGTTTTCTACAGCCCTATAAATCAATAGATTCCACGGAATTGCATGTCATTGTTGTTTTGCAGATCAATTTCAGTTCTGGCAGGCAATTCAAGGGACAAATGCCTTAACCTTGGAAGTGTTATAGAACTTGTAACATCCATACCTTCTTCTTCTTCATCAGCTATTATTTCTTCCATTTTCTCGCATGAAAAAAGGTACAAAAATTCCAGGTTACAGAGGTTCTGCAGCAAACACCACGGCAAAAGCTTCTCGACTCTGTCACAGTATTTAATGTCTAATTTTTTCAGACAAGAAAACATTTCACGGGGAGGGTCTGCACCCATTTTCGGTTCCCACTTAATCATGCCAATAAAGTTAGGCAAGTCAGATAGATGTAAATATTCAAGGCTTTGGAGTGGAACCCTACGAGAACCTTGTGTTCCTCCTGCAATCAGTTCCTTGTGGAGGACACTGTCAAAAAGCATTCTATTTCCTTACAAACAATAATTTCACAACTCCTCAAGTTTCTTGGATATTCAAACCATGGGAAATCATCCACAAAACAGCTACTTAGGTTGTTGCACTTATCAATTTCCAGGTGCTGAATGTTCCGGGCAAATAGTACAGCCTCTCCCCTTCTTGCTACTTTATTGAGAGTGCAACCTCTTAAAATCACCCTTTTGTCACTTAATTTTTCCACATCTTCACAGAAATTTTCATGAGATTCTGCCTTACCTACGCGAATATTGTAGAACCTAAGTTGCCCGTGACTCTGTTGAGACTTATTGAATTGGTTTAACTCGCATACATCGTGTAACGCGCCTTGAAATTCTTCCAGCTGTTTCAACCCCTCGAGTTCTTCTACTGGTACTTCCATACGATATGGAAGCATGAGACGCTGAAGATTCGAGAGTCTAGGCAAAATCCCTGTCGGTATCGTCCTCAGGCGCACAGCTAATAAATCAAGGCGTTTGAGGTTGCCCAAGTTTTCCATGCCTTGAGGTATTTCCTTAATTCTAGTTTCTGTTAGGTCCAGCTCCTTCAGTGCTTTGAGCTTTCCCAGGGGTGACACAAATTTGAGCTTGGCACAACCTCTGAGCCAGGGGCGAATCCAGCACCTGGCGAGCTCGTGCGGCCGCTCGTGTTGGATTCGCCGGAATCTTCAGTAGAAAAAGTTGCCGTCGGGAAGGAACTGGTTTGGAAGAGGCAGATTCACAAGGAGGAAGAAGATGACACTGTGGTGGGCTGGGAGGGCGCTGGGCTCATTTTTTTTTGGGTTTAAGTTGTGGCATTGTGGACTTATCAATTTTAAAAAAATAAGCCCAACTGCCACGGCCCAATTTGGAGTGGAAATGTTATGGACAGTCACTCAAGAACGGTTTTGCAAAGTCCAATTTGCCAAACACACAAAATTCAACCGGCGAACTGCAAACCCTATTGGCGATTTGGGCGAAATTGTGCTACTCACAACGCAGCTGGCTTCGCTCTGTGACGGTGTGAGTCTGTGAGAGTAGACTGTGACTGTGACTTTGAGGCTTCAATTGAATCGAGTGTTCGACGTGAAGACGCCTGCTGTGCGGAGTGCGGTGCCTGTGTTGGAGAAGCGTGCCACTGGCCACTGACTCACTGAGTGCCACGCCGACTACCGGATTGCCATCTGCCGGTAATGTTTGCTAACTTTTTGCCCCTGCCTGACTGCCTAAGTGACTGTGTGTAAATTGTAATGTGTTGCAATTGCTGTGCCGGCCCTGTGCGGCTGTGCCGTGTGCTTGATGAGTGATTGCCTGTGTTGGAAAACTTGGAATGGCCGAATGGAGTGTTGAGTCAGTTGAATGTATTGTGTTGCTGAATGCTGACTGTGGATGTTTGGAATTTGGATTATGGAATATGGAAGGTTAACTATAATGTATCTAATGTTTCATGTTTGTCAATTGTCACTTGTCAGTTTGTATTTATGAAATATGAATTATGGGTTTATGATAATGAATTAGGATTTTATGACTTTATCAATTTATGAATTATGATTTATTAATTAGGGTTTTACGAATTAGAGATTTATGAATTATGGTTTTATAAATTAGGGTTTTATTTATGAGTTATGGTTTATGTGGAGAAAGATATTTTTAAAAAACTTGAGAATGAGGCAATATTGCAACGTTTTCAAAATATGACGTCTCATAAAATGCAGTTGTCTAAACTTACAATTATAAAGTAATGTTGTATCGTATATTTTTTTAAGTACTTTGGGTCGTATTGATCTATAATTTTATATGTATATAATTTTTACGTTTTAGTGCATTTACATATATATTGAATAATTTTTAATATTATTTAATCAAATTTTAATAAACAACCGACCGGACCGAGCTATTACGATCGTTGATTGTCGACAATCAACTGTCAAAGTCAATTCCGCACTAGCTGACCCATCGTCTTGGATTCGCCCCTGCTCTGAGCAATAGTGAACATAAATTCTCCAAGTCTGAAATGGAACTCGGCAACTTCTCGATCTTGATATAACTTAAGTCGAGATTCTGCAAGCCATGCATGTGCACCAAGAACGAATCTGGAATCAGCCTCAAAGGATTCTCTCTTAGAATTAAAGTCGAAAGGTTAGGACAATTTGGCGACGTGCCTGGTGAAATTTCAGATAGCTCGTTACGCATCAAGGAAACCTTATCCAGGCCCACTTTCCAATCCTGCTCCTCTGGCATCCCCTTCAGTTGAAGTCCAGCTTTTACCATGTATTTAGGGCTATCTTTTGTGATCCTTATTGCCATGTCTCTGATCAAATCATGCATTTTCACATACTTTTCCTTCCGATAATTTTCAGCACCTTCCAGTAAGCAGACGTTCTCTAGTTTATTCAGCATTGCATGACCCTGGTCGAATTCTGCTTGTCTAATCTTCCGTTTATCCATCAGCTCCTCTGAAATAAATTTGGCTATCAGTCTATATCTCGGGATTTTTTGACCTTCAGGATACAGAGAGCAATACAAAAAATACCTCTGTAATTTTTGATCCCTCAGACGATTAAAACTATATTGGAGGATTGGTAATACTTCATTTTCCATGTCATTTCGTCCCATAGAAGATTCTTTCAATTCTTCCATAGCATCTCTCCATTCATGAATGTCCGTCACCCCACTCATGCTTCCGGCCATGGTAATAATCCCAAGTGGCAAACCAGCACATCTTTTTGCCACTTTCTTTGCTATTTTTTCTGTCTCTGAAGGAAGTTTTATGCCATAACCAAGTTTTTCCATAAATAATTTCCAGGCATCTTCCTCTGATAGAGGTTCAACTTTTATATTATCTTGGCATTTCATAGAACGACATACCTCTAGTGATCGACTTGTTATGATCAACTTGAATCCATCCATTTCAGGAGAAATTCCAATCTTCTCTGCAGCAATGCCGCTCCATAAATTATCGAGTATGAGTACGAATTTCTTCTTTCTCCTAAATGCCAGTGACAATTTGGCAGCTCTCTTCTTTTCGTCGTCTTCATTTGAAATATCTAGATCCAAGGTTTTGGCAATGTCATTTTGCGATTTTTGAATGCTAAACTCCTGTGAAACAGTGATCCAATACACGTTACCTAAGAATAGAGATTCTGTCAGGAGATCGTTATGGATATGCATTGCCAAAGTCGTTTTGCCCACTCCCGCCATTCCATAAATACCAATAACTAAAACTTTAACATCCCTTAAAGTAAGCCAAATTTTCTGCAAATTAACTTCAAATATCTGACCTTTCCATCCTGTTGTCACAAGCGGCTGTCCCTTTGATTCATAAACATCAAGTACTAGCCCTTCAGAAAATGTGCCTTGCTCAACAAGTTCTGTCAATTCCTCAATCATTTTATCAACATGTTTTGCCAGTTGTATACGTGAATAAAATCTGCTTTTGTTAACTACTTTTCCCAGGTTTTCAAATTCTTTTTTCTGTTTTTCTACAATGGTCAGCCAATCTTCAACTTCCCTTTTCCTTTTCTTGCTCGAGTGAAGTTCTGCCTCTCTTAGCATTACAGTCACGTCAGCTGCCTGACTGCTTAGCCGTTCAATTTTCCTTTTAAGATTTTTCACCTTACCTTCGAGGCTATTGTAATTGCGTACCACATCAACAGCAATGTTCGTTAATTTCTCAGCCATAAATTCCCTGGGAAAATGAGCAACACTACATCAAATTGTCAAGTTCAGACATGAGGGGTTAGACGGAGACGCGCAGCAAACACAATGGAAATGAAAAACACAAAAACGAGCCAAAAAGAGAAAAACTCAAATTAAGTGTGATTCAACAAACCGTCTACGAAAAAAATACTTTATTAGTTGAGAAAACCTCACTCTCCAAAAACTTCCCAGCCGTGTCTCTTACCCCTCTAATTTTTCATCAATGCATTTTCTTGTCTTTATAGCGAAAAGTCCACCTCTTAGTAGTTTCCTTCATCTTAATTATTGTGTTTCCTTTTCCTTTACCACTGGGTTGTTACCTTATTTCTCCTTGCACTAAAGAGCTCTTTTGCTGAATATGTTAATGTAATTGTGATCTTTAAAAATTACTACTTCAGTCCTAAACTTAATTTACTTATTTTGAGAAAATTCTTCAACACAGTTTAATAGATAAGAAACGTCTCAAAAAAACAAAACAAAAAAGACAAAGTATTATATATACACAAAATAATATACACAAGGGTGGGGATAGGATTGTGGAGTCGTTGTAGAGTCGTGGGAGTAAATTAAGAAAGAAAAAAAAGGTACAAAATCTGCATTTTAAACAAACACAAAAATCCCAAAATTTAAAACCCCAAAACACAATTTTTTTTAATCCAGAAAAGATAATCCTTCAATTTCGCAAAAGAAAATGAAAAAGTGAATTCATTGTCACTAAATTTTTTTCGATATCCTGTTTTTCTTCAAACTTCAAATTACATAGATTTCTCTTTCCATAACTTTGTTTATTCTTCGAAGTTTAAACTTCATAACATTTTCTTCTTTTTCTTATTTAACAGTTTGCGCGGTATTTGATAATGAGCAAAAAGAAAGAGTACAATGGAAGCCTTGGAAAGTGAAAAGATGGAGAAGGGAAAACTGATGGTACAAATACTAAAAATTTATATCATTGCCATAATATTATGAGTGTATTTGATAGGCATTATTTGGGAAAAATGCATTTTGGAATAGTGATATGATGGGAAATGTGTGGTTGAAAAAGAAGAAAAAGTTATTGATGTGATAGAAAATATTTATTGATGTGATAGAAAATATCATCATTTGGTGTTAACGTTTTGAAGTACAAAATTTTAATTTGTAGAGACAAAATCATATAACTAAAATTTATTTAATTTATTGACCAAAAATTTGAAATTGAGTGTAGGGTCCGCCCAAGAATATACAATATTATAGAAAAGTAGTTCAGTTCGAAAATTCTATTGGAATAATTACGTAGGCAATGACTTATATTATGTTGGAATTACATACACAATGACATATACTACACTACATGTAGTGGTTTTGTCGAGAGAAAATGGTGGAAGAAAGTTTAAATTTATTTTTGAAAAAAATAAAGTGTTTCAACTTGAAAACCTCCTTATTAACTTGGGAGTGGAATTCTATACAAACGTAATTTTCAAAGTCCGTAGTTGATAAATGACTTTCCAATTTTGTCTAGATAGTTGACCACACCGCGGGGATGCCAAGTGGTTGTGGTGGGGCCTATGCATGGTATCAACATAACACAATACAATAGGCTCGTTGAGACTGAAGAATCATAAGAAGAGTTTGCACTTTTTCTTTGTCGATGGGATTTCAACAAGAAAAATGAGAACAAAAAACAAAACATTGGATTTTTTATACATATCTTTGTTGGAGTTAACAAAACTCATCTTTGGAATATCCAAGAATCTTTCTAGTGAGTTCCTCTGTCTGTTCTTCTAATTCTTCTTATCTAATTTTCGTTTAATACTATGTTTTCTGTTATCTTAGCTGGAAATATCTTTTACCGGTCTTCTCTATGCTCAAAATTTGTTATACTGTAAAATATAAGAATCTTGATGTCTGGATTCAGACATGGGTAAGATCCAACTTTGTAGAGAATATATAAAAAAAATCTCCTAGGGAATTTAGTTATTTGCTTCAATTCACTATAGATTATCATCTGAAAATGTTTTGGTTACTTTGAACGGACTGGGACTTGACGGTGTACGATTTTCATACTAGGTTGTATTTGGATATAGATTTTGAAATCTTGAGGTCAAGACTAGCAATGGATGAAGTTGTTGTTCCTCTTAATACAATTTTTTGTCCTCCATATGATGCCTTTATGGAATTTGATTACATGGATGAGCTAATGTTAGGAGGATTTTGGTTAGATGGATCTGAATTGTCCCATTACAATGCTTCAACTCTGAGTGGTCCATTCGATCGTTCACTGGTTTGGCCTAATCTAGAAGAGAGGCAAAGATCAACTTTTCAAGACAATCTTTCGATTACTGAATCCCAAGGACCAAAAAGTACTGCAAAATCTCATTCCATTGTTGGCAATGCTGCTAATGATGGGGGTTCTTTAGGTCAATCAGATCGCATAACTCAGCAGGGAATACACACAGAAAACAAATAATTATGCTACAAAAATCAAAGGCCTAAAGTAATTCAGTGGACAAATCAAGAATCAGCATTTCCAGGCATATATAAATTATATTGAATGGTCAAACATTTTACCTCGCAAGAAGCTGAGAAGCCTCGACGGACTATATTGATCAGCACCTTCTAGTAATGGATTTCGCTCGGTACGTTTGTTGAGGACGAAAGTTGCTCAATAAAACAATCAGGATTCAGAAATATTTATTTTCGTGATTGTCAAAGAGAGATTATATAATAACATTAGATCACTTACTAAAACAATATATGTCATTTTCAACACAGCCATCGCAATGACAACATAAAATTTAACAAAATGTTTGGCGTACTTTCAGATTCCATTACGAGCATCAGCAGTTCTTTATGTTGTGTCTGGTGATATGCTGATTTTCACAATTCTCTTTTGACAATGCCTTCGTATAATATAAATTCAGTCAAATAAATAATATCGTCTTATAACTCATTTATCAAGAAAATTATCAGTGGACACATGATTATGTTTTGTTTCTTTATTTACCACATTACAAACTTATAAAATCACCATTTCGTGGCATTTTTATCAACCAAACACAAATGACTTAATTTTGACAAATTGTGAAAATTACATTGTTTTTTGTAACAAAATTTCTATATATCAATACCCATTTTTCTTCGTGGTTCTTCATCCCCTTTAGTAATGATAATCAAGATTAAACTCAAATAATCACCTAGTCAACTTCAAGGTCTACAGACTGAACAATATAAGAAATTATCAAACGCGAATTTGAAACCGGTGACTTTTACTTAACCTCAGCAGAAATTTGAAATTCCATCTCATAAAATACATGAATCAATCACTGAATTTAGCAAAAAAAAATGTATTAACTTTTACATCTAATTTAGGCATTTGTTTCAGACGATTCCCGGTAAACAGGAACAAAAAAATATAAAATATAAAAAGGAATACGGGCAGAACTCAGAAAAGAATAATGAAATAAACAATTACAATAATTAAATATGATCCGCAATTGAAGCTCCATTAAAGTAAAGAAACTTCTATCAAGTCTCCCTCCATGCAACATTGAAAATGCTAGTACCATTGCACATAAACTTCAGTCACCTTCGCAGCTAGGAGGGCCATTAATAGCAGTCAAAGGAAAGAATCGACATTGTATCACTGTATTGGCCTTTTCGGGAATCTCTGCACTACCTGAATAAATGTCAATGTGAAGAAAATGACCGGACGTCTCACCACGAGTTGTCTAAATTCGAAACTATTATATGTTTTCACATTATTGTAAGAAAAATTGATGGAATGAGATATTGCACCTGTTCTGATTAAACTACTAGGAGTCATCGTCTGAACTAGAACTGTCCATCCGTCTATCCATGATAGCTGGAAACAACCGCCGACGAGGATCAATAGGAGGATTCTGGCGGGTATTGGTAGGTGCCACTGTCAACTCTTCTTTCCGAGGTGTCCTATTTGGTTTTATTGACGAATTTTTCACTTCTTTACATACCTTATCTAAAATTATCAGAAAATCCCGAACAATAACAAATAATCGTAAGCCCTCATCCTTCCCAGCATTTCCTGTTGGGTAATTTTGTGTATAGTGATGCCAAAAATACCAGAATATATTTGTAAGAACCCTTGTCGACAAATGGACAGAGTAACGGCAAGAAAAAAATCGAAAATGAATGATCAATATGCAAAGTCGAGGCAAATGTTGAACACTTTGTCCTTAAATCGAATTTCCCCCGTAACGGTGCCTACGGTTTATGGAAATCAACTCCCAAGATACAAAAACTACCACTTGTGTTTGTAGCACTTCAAACACAAGCACAATGAACAAGAATACTGACTTTTATACTTCAAAATGAAATGAAAAGAAAACCATAATTTATGCAACAAGAATGCAATAATTTAGTTCAAGAGAAGAAGAGAGAATGATATTTATGTTTGCATATCATTGGTGTGAGGAATAGGACATCCCTAGGGTCCTTTATATAGAGGATGAAGAGTTGGGAATGGAGGGGTGTGGATCCAAATCTTGCAACACTTCAAAAGGATGCGACATTGTATTGTCGCTCGCTCTCCGCCAAGATCTCGCTCGAGCGAGGGTTGCAGAGTCTTCGTCGCTCGCCCTTTGCTCGACGTCGCTCGAGCAACACCTTCCATATTCAACTGTGTATCTTAAGTATTTAAGAACTCGATTTAACGTCTTCCAATGTTCGACACTTGGATTACTTGTGAATCTATTAAACTTATTGACTATATATGCTATATCCGGTCTTGTGCAATTGGTAATGTACATCAAACTGCCTATGACTCGTGAATATTCCAATTGAGATACGGGCTCACCTGTATTCTTGGCTAAGTGTACACCTAGATCAACTGGTGTCTTAACCGGTTTGTCGTCATACGCCTTTAAACTTCTTAAGTATAGTCTCAACATAATAAGATTGAGACAATGACAAGCCATCGGATGTCTTAGAGATTTTAATCCCTAATATTACATCCGTCACTCATATATCCTTCATATCAAAATGTTTGGTTAACATTTTCTCAGTTGGGGAAATGACCTTTGAATTATTTCCCATAATTAGCATATCGTCAACGTATATGCATACGATTACATATTCGTTAGGTGTGATTTTAATGTAGACACACTTGTCACATTCATTGATTTTGAAGCCATTTGACAACATAGTTTTATCAAACATTTTATGCCATTGTTTTGATGCTTGTTTCAATCCATACAATGATTTTCCAAGTTTACACACCTTTTCATTTCCCAGTGCAACAAACTCTTCGGGTTGTTCCATGTAGATTTCTTCTTCTAATTCACCGTTTAGAAATGTAGTTTTAACATCCATTTGATGTATTTCAAGATTATGCAATGCCGCGATTGCAATCAAGACACGTATAGACGTGATTCTTGTCACGGGTGAATAAGTATCGAAGAAATCTAATCCTTCCTTTTGTCTATACCCTTTGGCTACTAATCTAGTCTTGTATTTATCTATTGATCTTTGAAGATCCATTTGCAGCCTAAAGCTTTGTTTCCTGGAGGGAGTTCAACCAATTTCCAAGTATGGTTACTCATGATGGATTCAATTTCGTTACGTACAACTTCTTTCCAAAAATGAGCTTTGAGAGAGAGGACATTGCTTCATCAAATGTCCTTGGATCATTTTCAAGTAAATTTGTTACGAATTCTAAACCGAATGTCTTATGAATTCGTTGTCTTTTGCTACGTCTCAGTTCCTCAAGTAAATTGGTTACGAAAACACACGTCGCTCGAGCGACAGTGTTATCCAGCTTTCCTCTAAATTTTCTTCCAAACTTGGACTACAATTTCTCATTCACTTGAAATTGGTTTCAACATGCCAAATATAAACGAAAATCAAGTATACCTGAAATTGGTCTATCCCCATTTCGGAGCTCCGAAGCGACGGAGCGGCAAACCATTTTGCCTAAACATATCGGGTCTAAATATTTGGTCGAAATTGACACGAAGTCTAACGCTGATTTTCAACACTTAAACCAATTTTCTCGAATTGTTAAACCAATTTTCAACAATCCCCCACATAAAAGTAATCTGTTGTGCTCTTCACCATAGCCATTATTCTTTTCTCTTCCTCGAGTAACCACGTAACATCAACCTAAGCATTCTGCACAAAAAAATTTTAAAGTCTGGTTAAACCCATTTTCTTCTAGTATATTTTTCATTTCCAAATTTAAAAAAACCTTGGGCTTTTACGAGTGACTAACTAAACTTTGAAACGATTCCTGCTAAGCCGTCAACATCTAATATTGTAGCTCTCCTTACATTTTCAAGCTCACCAACCAGACCTGAGACAACATGCAGGCCAATGCTTCTATAATGCTCGTCTGAATCTTGGTAAGAATCCTCAAGTCGATTATCGGATTTAAGGCTGGATGTGATCTGGCTCTTTTCGGCTGCCCGGGCAGCTCATACACCTTTCTAAACGGATTATCTCCTGAACAACAAAGTGCAAGAGACTCGTTTTTCCATCTGTTCCCTTTACATCAGATAATTTTAGAGCGTATCAAGCTTAAATGCCTGTGCACACCCCTGAATGTTCCATCATTCATGCGATTTCCAATTTTAAGTACAGCCTCAAGGAGTTTGAGAAAAAAACCTGCTTTTCCGGAGTTCTGTGCAAGCAGCCTGCAATTTAAATTGAGATGACGTAAGTATATTATTTTAGAAATCTTTGAGTAACGTAATATTGATTAAGGCAATCGGTGTCACTGCTGACAAATGCATCGAAAAGATCAAAATTTAGAAACCATATGCCATTGTATGATCATTGTCATATTTTTAGTTCATGACTTGTGCATGAGTGTGTGAAAGTGCATCATGTGTTACTTCTTCTTTATCTTCTTTTATTTATACTAGTTTTCGCCATGCAATGCATGGCTTGACTTTTATTGAAGGTAATATTAGTGTGTTAAGTATTAAGAATTCAAGAGAAAGATGTGAGTTTAATTAGCTTTTCAGAAGCGAAGAGAGTATTTAATTGGTGGGTAAGGAAGTCGAAAAAAAATAATAAAGACAGAAGTGAAGAAAACAATATTTGAGCACAACAATAAAACTTTCCAGAAAAGTGATGGAAATTGACACAATTACCTCTATAGAACAAAAATATCAACTTTCAGGAGAGTTCAATATCATATTTGAACAAGAATTACTTTGATCTTGGCATTATTACTATTTAATGCATTGAACGCGCATTCTATATCGAAAAAAATAAATTATTATATTAGTCCATTCAAACTAAAAAAATCATAATTAACGATATTCGCTGTGACATATGAAACCATTATGCACTTATTTGAAAATATATCAACTGGTTATCTTCTTACAAGGTAAAAAGCTATAGAAAATGGAGGGAATGAAGTTTGGAGAAGTTAAAAATTTACAACGAAGTGTAGCCAAATACTTATGTACACAACTGAAATAGGATATTTGCCTAGATCCGATGGATGTGTGGAAATTACAGAATGATATAATCGTACTCTGATATTAAGCACGTGATTGAATATTACATACAAATTATAATTCCAAGAGGGGCCAAGTATGATCTCATCCTTCCAGGCAAAATAGAGTATGCAATAAGAAACATGATCTAGATAATGGCACGTTGAATCTGTGTGGGAATACAATGGCGAACGAACCATTTCTGATGGATGCATAAACTTTTGCTGCAATAAGAAGCATATTTGCAACATTTGACACCTTGATGGCATTCATTTTATTTTTAGCCAACTTATTCCTCTCTTCCCGCAATCAAAAAAAAAAAAAAAAGTATTTAACCCTGGTACCACCTTGTTTACCTCTTGATATCTAAATATAAATATAACGTTGATATGGGGAGGAAACAAGATAAAATAAATGGTTGGAGTTGCATTACCTTCTTAATTGCACAAACATGGGTATTTATAGATGAAGGGGTGAAGGAAGGACCGTTAGATGTAAGACATTTGGCCTCATATGTCAGTTGAAGCGTCTCTTCCTAGACGTCAATCAGTCACTCCATAGGTGGGCTTGAGAAAATAAATTCGACTTGACACTTTGGCGTCTGCTGCACAGGCGTCCCATAAATCAGTCACAAGGATTTTATCTTGAATAGATCTTTGTATAAAAGATCTCTTGGTGCATTGGGATGAGGCGATGTGGCTTGTAACAGCAAGCGATGTTCTACCTTGATCACTTCGTCGCTTCGCTTCAATGTAATCACCTCGACACTTCAGAACGCGTGTAGTTTTGATTGGCTTTCTTCCTCTCTTGACTCCCAACTTGCCAAATTAATTATTATGCATTCCTCTAGAAAGAACAAGGTAAAATTTTGTAACATCACATATTAACAAAAATGACAAAAAAAAAAGCACATGAAAATACATGATTCAATACATAAATTAAATAGCGATGTCCAGATGCAAGTCACGCTTAGATATTATGAGAAACAATTATCAAGGAAAATGATGGGATTGAATGAGAAACTGGATAAATAATTGTACTATTATTGATATAAAGTTTGCATTTGATAGTATTTTATTTTATTTTTAGGTTTATTATCCAATAAGTTATTTTCCAATTTTATATCTGAAAGCTGTTAGGTTATTTACTAATTTGTTACCTTGTCAATTAGGTTAATTATAATTTTCTTAAACTCTGCATATAGTTTCCATTAAAAAAAAAAAAAAAAAAGGGTGGCGTGTATCTTGTTAAATTAAATACAGACATAAAATGACAAAAATAAAAAAATAAAAAATCTGATTTAATTTGATTATTTAATTATTCGTTTTTAGAGTTATCTGAAAATTGTAAATGAGTATTAAGCTTGATGGATTCGTACGTCATTCCAATGTCTAATAAGTTGTGTTTGAATAAATTTAATTTCAGTTCTCGATGTTATAAAAATTATTAGGAGAGATAATAAAAACGTTGTTGGAAATTAGTAAGGATGTGGAATCCAGACATATGACGTACCTATGAATGGGACTTTGATTAAAAAAAAAAAAAAAAAAACTCCAATCATCCATATCTAACCAAGGGTTGAAGTACATTGTTGGCATTTTGACGAGCCCACTCCAATGATTCCTACCATTCTTTCTCTTCTTCCCTTATCGTGATTCTTTTAAGACTTGGGTGACGAGATAGTTGTCCATGGAGAAGCGCTAAATATATAGGCAATTTCTTTACATTTTTAATGCCCCCAAAGAAATAATCTCAATGGAATTACAGATCATCTTTCCTTTGCAGATGCTCTCTACGACTCTACCTGTGGCAGATTATTCAGAGACAATGACTTTAACCTTGGCAATATGATATCAGCTCATTCATTGTTGTCATCTTCTATTATCTCCTCCATTTGTACACAATCCCCGACTTTCAATTTTTGGAGGTTATGGAAATTATGTATCGCACTCTTAGGGAAAAGCTTCTTGATTTTATCACAACATACAACATTCAACTCTTTGAGCCAGGAAAATGTGCGAGGTGGAAGAGGCGCTACTGCTTCCCACTCTATTTTATCCTTCTATATTATGCAGCAGAATTTTAAATCTGTAGCATGATTAAAAATTGGGAATTCATCTAATAAGCAACTACTCAAGCCACTTCTTGAAAAGATTAGTCTTAACATCTGGTGGCAGCATATTTGCATCTGTGTCTAAAGAGGATTCCATAAGTCTAAAGAGGATTCCATAAGACTGCCTTCTCCAAAATCTACATGTTTACATGGTAAACTGCAACTAAATCCTCTGTATTCTCGAGAGGTTAATATAATATTGTAGAAGCAGAGTTGCTTGACACTTTGTCGAGACTTAATTAATCGATTGAGATCACGTATGCTATTTTAACCTGCGTCCAAATACTTCCAACTGTTTCAATGCCTCAACTTTCTTCTATTGGTACTTCTAAATGACATGGCAACATGAGCTGCTGAAGATGTGAGAGTCTACGCAAAGCCCCCATCGGTATCACCTTTAATCTATTACAAGACAAATATAGGCTTTTGAGGTTGGTTAAGCTTTCCATACCTTGGGGTAGTACTTCTTCAATATCAGTATTTGTGAAGTCCAAATCTCTCAATACCTCGAGCTTTTCCAATGATGGCACTGAGTAACAGTACAAAACAATTTCTGAGCAGTAATGCTCCAAGTCTGATATGGAATTTGGCAAGCACGCAATACTAGTGCAACTTAAATCGAGAGTGCGTAACCTACACATTTGCCTAAAGAAACAATCTGGAATCAACCGCAGAGGATTTTCTCTCAAGATCAAGGTTGAAAGTCTAGGACACTTGGGTGACGTGCCAGGTGAAATTTCTTGTAGAGTTACTCATCAAAGAAACCTCATCCAAATCTTCTGTCCAGTTTTCCTCCTCTGGTAATTCCATTAAATCCAGCTTTTACCACGTACCTCGGGTTATCTTTAGTTATCCCTATTGCCCTGTCTCTGATTAAATCATGCACCTGTAAATAACCATTCGAAACCCTTTCCCATAAGCAGGATCTCACCAATTGATTTAGTGTTGCATGACCTTGGTCGACTTCAGCTTGCCTGATTAATCTTCTCTCCGTCAGCTCTTCTGAAATGAAATTTTCAATCAATTGATCTCTTGAAATACGACAATCTTCAGGATACAAGGAGCAATACAATAAACAACTTTTTAGCCTCGTGTCCCTCAACCGATGATAGCTATACAATAGAATTGGCAAAACCTCATCTTCCATGTCCACTCGCCCCATACATGATTCTTTTAGTTCTTCCGATGCATCTCTCCAATCATGAATGTCATTCACCCCCCTCATGCTTCCAGCCAATGTGATAAGTGCAAGTGGAAAACCATCACATCTATTTGCCATTTTCTTTCAAATCACTTTACTTCTACAGATAGTTCATCACGATCAAGTGTCTTCAAGAATAGGTACAAAGCTTCTTGCTCGGAAAGTGTGTTCACTTTTATAATCTTTTTGCAGGACATACTATGACAAACTGCTTCCAATCGACTTGTTATGACCAACGTGCTTAGAAGGAATGTCTATTTTCTCTGCATTGTTTCCAAACACTATCCAGTATAAGCACAAATCTCTCCTTTTTCTGGAATTCCTGGAAGAGTTTAGCTGCCCTTTTCCCCTCATCATTCTCATATGTGATATCAAGTTTCAGTACTTGGGCAATGTCACTTTTCAATTTGTAAATGCTGAAATCTTGAGAGACCGTGACCCAATAAACATGACCCAAGAATGTGGATTCATTTAGAGGCTTATCATGGACACGCCTTGCCAGAGTCGTTTTGCCTACTCCTCCCATTCCATAAATGACAATGCCTACTCCATTAGTGATGTCCAAATGTCATCTAAATTTCGTAGAAATGCTTGGCCATTCGGTTGGGATGTTAACAATAGCTGGTCAATACTCTCATCAACCTCAAGAAAATGCCCGCTAGGAAATTCACTTTGGTCAACAAGCTCCGTCACTTCCTCAGTCATTCTTTCAAGCTGTTCAGCCAACTTTTGTCGTTTAAAAACATGATAAAATCTGACGCTTTGTTGTACTCGTTGTTCCATGGTTTCAAACTCTTTCATAATGTTTTCAACGTTATTCCTCCAATCTTCAACCTCCCTCGCGTTTTTTTCCGGAATGACATGCTGCATTTTATAATTTTTCATGCACATCATCTTTTCCACTTTCCAGTAATCCTATTTTATTCTTTGAAGAGTCTGTGTATTTTGATAATCTAAAATGACATTGAAGACACAAGTAAAGACAAGAAGGGAAAATACTTTCTGCTTGCCTTTTATTCAATAAGAAATGGCCTTTATATAGAACGGCAGAAAAAGATGGTGTTAGGAATATGTAACACCACATATCTCACTTGTTATAAGTATAAGCTCACACATATTTCCACATTTGTATGATATCGAGGAAAATTAAATAAATCCAAGGGTTCAAAGATGTCAATTCAAAATTCAGGGTCCAAGTTTGTTTATATATAAATTAGGTATCCATATATACAAACCCTAACCCTAAATCATTTTATTCTCCTTCTCTCCCTTCTCTCTCTTCGATTCTCCTCTGATGTAGGCGCGACATCAGAGGCGTAGCATCGCCTCTTGCACTTGAGGCATGACATCAAGGTCTCTCTCGCTCGGCGGTGCTGATATCAGCAGCAATCAATCCTTCGATGGGTCGATCGACGTGACTTTGCAAAAATTGTCTCTTTCTTTTCTACTTTGCATTTATTGCTTATTTTAGTTTAACCAACCAACCCTCCCCCCCCCCCCCCCCCCCCCCCCCCCCCCCCCCCCCCCACCCATTTTAATCAATTTCGTATTTTACTTTTTAGTTTGCAATTGATAAGATTGAATCAATCCTTTGCGGGAATGACCCTTACTTGTCAAATTACTATTTAAGCAACAAATTTAAGTTAAATAAGGAAAATTAATTGGCACGTCTTTTAGATGATATCACATATGGTTCCTTATCTAACAGCAGTGCGGGGAGTAGCCCAAGGGCAGAGAGCCGTAGTGTGTGCGTGCGTGGGTGTCTTAGTTCTAATATGGTCTATGGAAGTATGAATTTATGCTGGCCTGGAATTTTTTTTCCTTTTTGTTTAATGGCTTATTGGTTGTTAACACTTGGAAATGTTTATATGAAGTAGGTTGATTCTCGGATTTTTTTTTTTCTTCGTATCATCGTATTGGGTTGAGAATTAATGGTGTTTTATTCATGGAAATTTGGTTAATGACTTGATTCTTGTTAATTCGTAAAATTAATTATGTAATTCGTGTAATGTTTGCACATTAATGTTGTTCGAAGTGCACTGGCTTGTTGATTAAATTTCCAGCATGAAAAACAGATTTTTGCATGTTATTTCCTTGTTTGAAATATTTTTTCGAAGTTAAGTTTTGTCCCCACTGAATTCAAATCCTAATTTACTACTGCTCTCATGTTTGTATTACACATTTCTTTACTTTTTGAGTCTTAGTTTGTCTTTATCGCTCACACTAAACAAACTTTTTGGATCTGTCCCTGTCTGTTCATTTTTCGTGATTAGTAGATTCGGAAAATGAACCTGACTCGTGATCAACAATAACAATCAATTCAATAATCTTTTTTAACTGGTAACTTACTGGTACATCCATTTCAAAAGTAAGTTTGAGTATGTGATCGCAAAATAAAATAAAATAATTGAGATTGTGGTTCTGGTCAAATTGCATTTGTAAGTGCTTTCCAACCTCCTTCCTGGAAGGATATTGTTCACCAGATGCTTGGGCATATATGGACGGATTATTCGTGTTCTAGCTGTCAAATTCAATCAATATATTAATAATTTATTAGCTTAATATCTATTAATTATTCGATGGTTGACTATATAGTAGATCAACAAGAAGCATCTGCCAAAATGCTTTTCATAAATTGAATAATTTATAGCGGAGTTATTTTCTAGCGAGGGAAATTCAGTTTTGCTTGAGGATACCGCGTCAAAAATTCGAATATTGAAATATGGATTTGGCTCTTTGGTAAGTGCAAGTGTACAAACAGTCTTACACCATGTATCTTTGGAGGCATAACCTGCTATTTACCTCATTCATCAAGATCCAGAGTAGGGCAGGTGGAAGCGTCAATAATGTGACGTAATCCAAAAAAAATATCCCTTATGCCCTTGCATTGATCATTCTTTTCTTTTTCCCTTTTTTTTTTCCCAACCACCTTCTGACTTGATGGGCCGTCCCTTTGGTTCGATAATTGAATTTTGGTTCTTCATGCTTTCACAACCCGTAGTTCTGGCTTAAAATCATTTTTTAGGTAGCCAAACAATTCCTCAATCTCTTTCCTCGAATGTTCTTGGTAAACGTAGTCAATATCGTACTAAAAGAATGTATATCCTTGTACAACTCACATGCTACTCAATACAACTTTCTGCCACTTCATAATTCTATTGTAGGATAGTCTTCTTCTTTGCTAGCTCCTTGCCTGGTTTGTTTTGGAATTTTCAAGATTATTTGACTCAAGATAAATATATGTATGTAATATTGATCTCCTCCTCTCCTTTTGTATTGTTTTCAACTCATTGATTCAATTTTTTTATGACTGTTAAATGTTTTCATTGATTATTCTGATTAAATAATTATTAATATTGATTCTTACATATGATGCAACTTGCACTTTTGGTCTCCAAGCGTTTGTAGTGATAGGCTCAACTGGAGGAGACCCATTAAAATTTTCATGCATGTAAAAAAAACAAAATCGACATACTTTAGATTCAATGTAAACGAAGATGAACCCAAGTCAATTTTTACCTACAGACAGAACAAAAAGAATGAATGAATTGAAAGTCTTCTTTATTACAGTAGAAAAATCTAAATATTTCAACCATTTATTATTATTATTATTATTATATAGACACAAAAAAAAAAGGAAATAAAAGAAAATATTAACCAAACCAGCTCAAAAGAGCTCAAGTGTGAAAGCTAATGAGACAAAATTGAATACTGAATCAAGGATGCTCTCTTTTAAGAGTGAAAAAAATCCAGATATTTCAACCATTTATTATTATTATATTATATATAGACAAAATAAAAAATAAAAAAATTGTTACCTCGATTGGAGAACTCAAGGCAAGGCATGTTAAGAGATAAAATTTCACATCAATTAAATATGAAAGCATAGATCAATTTATAAAGATTCAGACTACTCCTCATAATAAGGTTGACCTTTTAAGATGAAACTTCATATCTTAATATGGTATTAGAGCACCTTAAACTCTAAGGTGTCATTCGATCCGATTAAAATTTGAAAATGAGCATACGAATTTTAAGATTGTTCTGTCCAAACGAGCCATCATCTTGCGGGACATGTTAAGAAATAAAATTCCACATCGATTAAATATGAAAACATAGATCAATTTATAAGGGAATTCGTGCTACCCCTCTTAATAATGTTAATATTTTAAGATGGAACCCCAAATCTTAACAATATAGATAATAAACTTACCTAGATGATATACAAGATATGGTTTTTAATCCTGGTAATGAATTTAGATCTACTGCACGAATCCTTTGTTATTAGGTGGTCCAGCTTATTGCTAAATCTAGTAGCCGATCCAAAGCAAGAAGATCAAACAGTATTTTTTTTTTTTTTAATTCCCTTTCTGCTGCCCACGCTAAAGGGAACCGTCTCACAGTAATTTATGAACTATGAAGCCTGTTTATACCCACACTCACATGCACGGATTTCATTCTCTGAAGTGTGAATTGTGTTTCTTTCATTACCTTGACTATTGTTTCTGATGATATTACTCATTGGTGCATCCATTATGAAAGTTGGTAATTTGTAAATGAATTATCTCAGGGATGATTACTTTGTAATTTCTACTACATGGAAAATTGAAAAACGAAGAACAATACTACCCTAGAGATGGTCTTGGTTCGATAATTGCATTTGTAAGGGCTATATCATAGATGAACACGTGCTATACTAAAAAGAATTCACTCAATTCGATGGGCTGGTTTTGTGGAACGTCAAGTCAATACTCTCATCAATATTACACGTTGGTCGATTTTCCCAACCCGAACGGTCTGTTCGATGGTTGGGTTGGATTCTAACTTGACCCGTGCCATCTCTAACTGGAAAATCACTCCAAAATCTGCTAGTGACTTAAGCCTAAACGCCCTCTTTTGGCCCATATTAATTCTCATTACATCCACTAAATTTTAATGAAAAGATTGGCCATTCGATTGGGGTATTAACAATAATCGGTCAATGCTTTCATCACTATTACATAAGAATTAAGCTCTGTGTACAGGGGGTCTTATAGGGGCACTACAGGCCCCTTACTGTAGCGCGGGTCCTCCCATGTATTAAAAAAAAAAAAAAAAAACTGCAACTGGCCTTACCATGTGAGTGCTTTATAGCGCCCCTGTAAGACCCCATGTACATGAAACGGGGTTCATTACATAATATTTACCTTAAATCACATAATCTTGAAAATCCTAAAACAAACAGAGCAAGGGAGCATGTGAAGTTGTATAACTTTATTTTAGTACGACATTGACTCACGTTTACCAAGAACTTTCATGGAAGGACCTTGCGACTTTCGAGGAAAGCATTAATTAAGAACCAAAGGGAAGGCCCCATCAAGTCATGAATGCACTGAGAATTATTCAAGCATTATTGATACAATTATTGAACCAAATGGACAAAATATCTCTAAGCTAATTATATTTTTGTTTTTTTAGTGGACTAAGCATTGGAAAATAACTTATTGGGTAATAAACCTAAAAGTTAAATAAAATAATTATATCAATACTAGTACAATTATTTATCCTCTTTCTCATTCAACCCCATCATTTTACTTGATAATTGTTTCTCATAATATCTAAGCTTGACTTGCATCTTGACATCTCAATTTAATTTATTTATCGACTAGTATACTTTCATGTGTTTTTTTTTTTTTTTTTTGTCATTTTTGTTAATATGTAATGTTACAAAATTTTACGTTGCTCTTTCTAGAGGAATGCATAATAATTAATTTGGCAGGTCGGGAGTGAAGAGAGGAAGAAAGCCAATACTAAAGCTGGAGTCTGATGAACATTTTAGGCATTTTATCGCCGTCCAAATGTGATTGTGAATTGCCTTGTTTTCATTTTCTATGGGCATCTGTATTGTAAATTCCATGTGCAATAATGCCTTAATTTTTAAGGTTGTGTGCATAACAATAAGTTACAGAATATATCAACTTGACCTTTGTGAAATTTATTTCGGTGTTAGTGTAAAAAGTTCATTGCTAATTTGTTTAGAAACCTAGTTAGTCCTTGAAATTATAGGCATGTTCGCAAATGGTTCATAAACGTCAATATTCACAGGACAAAAAAAATTACATCAGTGTTTTAATACTTTCATAAAATTTGCAATAGAAATGGTTAAAAAATCAGAAAATAGATCATAAACTTCGCATTTGACACAGAAATTTTTTCTTTTTTTAAGAAAAGGAGTGTTCCCTTACCTGCCCCTGTGCGTCATCTCTCGGTGGCACTTGTCGTAAATTCTTCGTCGTTGACACCACGTTTTCTACTTGACTTTTAAGTTTACGGAACTTGACAAGAAAGCATATTCTCGACTGTATTATTTAATGCAAATGCATAGAAACTTCAATTTTTATTATATTTTATTTGGGTTTTCTATTTAATAATATTTTAATGCGAAATTGTCACTTAAAAATGTGGTTGGCAAATAAGTTATTTTACTCGATGTTTTGGATGGAAACCATTATGAATTGCAAGAATATAAGTGTTACAATAAAAAATCAAAACTTTAAGTACAAACAAAATGTTGTGAAATAAATAGTTTTTGCGTATGAATATGGTATAATTTCCTACTTCCATTTAGAGATATTTTTGCCCTTTTGTTCAATAATTGCATTGATAATTCTCAGTATTTTCCAACCTCCTCCTGACTTGATGGGCCCTCCCTTCGGTTCAATAATAGAATTTTGTTCTTAATTTCTTTCCCATGAAGGTTCTTGGTAAACATGAGGCAATGTAGTACTATATTACTAATGATGTGTGGTGGATATTAAAATCAATTTTTTAGTATATTTTGATAAAAGTTGATGAAATATGTGACTGAAAAATTACGAATCCTATAAAACATAAGGTTAAAATTAAGAGCAATGCTTGTTGTACATCAATACTTGACAGCATTGATGACAGTCCCCTCACATGAGATGGGGCCTACTATTTTTTAATTTATGGTGGGCCCCCCAATGTGTGATGGGGCTGTCATCAATGCTGTCAAGCATCGATGTACAACAAAAAAAATACTAAAATTAATTATTGATTTTAATTTAAATTCTACCGAACAAGGGCTAAAAGAATGTATATAACACGCTACAACTTTCTCCCACTTCTTTATTCTATTGTAACATATTCATTCATCTTTGCTCCTTGCCCTGTTTGTTTTAGGATTTTCAAGATTATTCTAGTCAACGTCTATTGCATTAATTTCAATAGAATCGTCGTTTTAATTGACGTCTATTGTATTGTTGCAACTTTCCATGCCGCGAATGAAAAAACTTCAAAATCTCAATTACAATTAAAATATGGTGCAATAATTTATATATATAAAGCGTGGAACCAGAAAATGGAGTTGGACAAAAAGAAGAAAAACTGAGTGAGAGGACAAGATAGTCGGTAAAAGTAGAAGAAAATAATGTCTTTTTAACAACATTCATTTTATAATCACCTTGCAGAATAGTTGATATATCCTCTAATATCTATCTCATCTATCTAGATAATTATACTATTTCAAAGTTCAAAATTAAATCAATCAAATATATTTAATTAATAATTTTTCATACCTAAAAATTATTTATTTTCATAATCGTTCAAAATTAAAATCAATCAAATATATTTATTCAATAATTGAGTTTTGGTTCTTAATTTGCATACCTAAAAATTATTATTTTGTCCCTATTGTTCAATAATTGCATCGATATTATTCTCATTAAGTAATTCTTTCCTTGACTTGATGGGGCCCTCCTCAAGCTCCTTTCGCGAAGGTTTTGATTCCTACTGCACTTTCTACTCCAACTTCTCCCACTTCAAAATTCTTCTTGCTCTGTTTATTTTGAAATATCCAGATTATTCGATTCAAGGTAAATATATTATATTGATTGATCTCCTCCTTTCCTTTTGTTTGGATTTCGCCTAATTCATAATATTATTAGTATTATATAATCTTTAAATGTTTCATTGGTTAAATAATTATTAATATTTGATTTGATTCTTAATTGTTTTGCTCGGGACCAATCTTTCTCCTTTGGTCCTGAAGTGTTTTGAGTGATAGGCTCTCAATTGGAGGAGGTTTGTAGTCATCTTCACAAATTTGACTCAACTGCTGCAACCATAAACAATTTAGGTAAATACATACTTTTTCAATTAGCATTTTGTTAAGAATATTATTTTTGGTTTCTTCAATGTTATCTGTTCCCCTGAGAGAGAGCCCCATTAGCTTACATGATACATTTCCTTATATATTTAATTTGTATTTATAGGTATTTTACCATTCAAATCAATTTTTTTTTCTATTTTTTAAATCGATCCCGACGTCCCTTAAATCTAACCCTTCCTCAGTTCATATGCCCTCCTAGGTAAAAATAAGAGGGAGAAGATGCGTGATCCATTTTTCATACATGAATTCTTTCAAATTCTTGTATCGAGCACTCACAACAGTTAGTATCTTCTTTTCAATGTTATAAAATCGATCATGTCTGACCAATTGAACCTATAAAATGAAGTCGAACATAGGCATGTCGACCTTCAAAATCCCTTCAAAATCAACTATTTAAAATCTGTCCTAAAATTGGCGAATCTTCAATTGGAACTTGTTGAATCAATTGCAATGTTTTCAGGTTTTCTAAGGTCAATCTTAACTCAAAAATAAAGGGCCCGTTTGTTTGCATTTCAATTTTTAATTTTGAATTCGTTTTAAGTTTTCTATTTTAGGTTCCACTTCAAATTGTTGAAAACATGTTCGATCTGTCAGATATGTACATTTTTAAAATTGACAAGTCTTTCAATATTTATTTTTCATTGCAAAAGTAAAATAAAAGCAATTGATAAATCAAGTTGACAGAATATAGAAAATAAAAAAATGGAATTAATGACATGAACTGAATTTTTTAGGTTTTTATTTTTAGAATTTTTTAATCTCTCTTCAATTTTTTTTTTTATCATTTTAGAATTTTAAAACTTTATTACTAAATTTAATTTTTCTAGAATTTCAAAATTATAATTTTTTAATTTTTAATTTTCAAAATTTAAAAAAAATTTAAAAAAAGTTTTATTTAAATACTTATTTAGTTATTTTTCATATTTTTCATATTTTTACCATAAACACTCAAATCGTCAAAAATATGTTTTAAATTTTACATTATAACTTATGAATTTAACTATTTAAAAAAAAAATACATTTATAAAAAAAAAAAAAAAAAAAATTAGACCAAACAAATTTTGAGTGTTTTACAAAATTCAAAAGTGAACTAGTCTTTAGCAAAATTAGCAGGCATACAGTGACCACACATCAGCTATTTGATTTAACGTTAGCTACTCCCTACAACTTTCTCCCACTTCATAACTCTTCTTTGCTCCTTGCCCTGTTTATTTTGAAATATCCAGATTATTCGATTCAAGGTAAATATATAATATTGATCTCCTCCTCTCCTTTTGTTTGGATTTCACCTCATTCATATTATTATTAGTAATAGTATTATATGATCTTTAAGTGTTTCATTGATTAAATAATTATTAATATTTGATTCTTGTTTTGCTGGGGACCAATCTCTCCTCTTTGATCCTGAAGTGTTTAGAGTGATAGGCTCAATTGGAGGAGATTTGTAGTCATCATTACTAATTTGACTCATCTGCAACCATAAACAATTCAGGTAAATACATACAACTTTTTCAATTAGCATTTTGTTAAGAATATTATTTTTGTTTTCTTTAATGTTATTTGTTTCCTTGAGAGAGAGTCCTATAAGCTTATATGATACCTTTCGTTATATATTTAATTTGTATTTATAGATATTTTACCATTGAAATCAAGTTTTTATTTTTTTTAAATCGATCCCGACGTCCCACAAATCCGACCCTTCCTAATTCATATGCCCACCCTCGGTAAAAATAAGAGAGAGAGAAGATGCTTGATCCATTTTTCATACACGAATTCTTTCAAATCCTTGTATCGAGCACTTACAACAGTTAGTATCTTCTTTTCAATGTTATTAAAATCGATCATACTCGACCGATTGAACCGATAAAATCAAGTTGAACACAGGCATGTCAACCTTCAAAATCCACTATTTATAACCTGCCCTAAACTTGAATTCATTTTTTAGGTTTTCAAAGGTCGATCTTAACTCAAAAATAAAGGGTCCCGTTTTGTTTGCGTTTCAATTTTTAATTTTGAATTCATTTTGAGTTTTCTATTTTAAGGTTCAATTTCAAATTGTTGAAAACACGATCGATCTGTCATATATATACATTTTTAAAATTGATAAATCTTTTAATATTTATTTTTCGTTACAAAAGTAAAATAAAAGCAATTGATGAAAAAAAAAATGAAATTAATGACGGGAACTGAATTTTTTATGGCTCTTTTAAATATACTTTAGAATTTTTATTTAAATAATTAATAAGGGTTTGAACTATTTAATTTTTTAATTTTCTATAATTTTTATTTTCAACAAATTTTTGGAAATTTATTTCTTCAAGATTTTTTTTTTAGAAATTATTATTAACGGATTTTAGATTTTATTTTTAGAATTTTTGAATCTCTCTTCAAATTTTTTTTTATATCCGTACAGTGACCACACATCAGCAAGCTCTATTTATATCCTCTCTCCCTCCTGTTAACAATTGTTGATTTCCATGTGGGACTAGTGCTCCCAACAATTGGGAGGGAAATGAAATCTACATTTAAAAATAATAATATTACATGCAAATAATAATATTTAAAAATAATGCATCTTAAACAATGATTTAACATTATTTCAATTACACATTCTGCAATAAAATAATATTACACACAAATTCAAAATTTCTCTTATTTTTTAATCACACATTTACCATCAATACACTATTCAAGAATGTATTCTTACCAAAATAATGTGGCTCAAACACTCTCTAAAATGTTGGAACACTTTGTTATGATATATGTGAATTTATAAAAAAAAAAAAAAAAAATAAAATTAATATACCTATAAAATAAGTATAATTTTGATTTTTACATGATGTTATAAATATTTTGTATTTATTTATTTATTTAATAATTTCATTGAATCAATTCGATTCGACTCTCGTGGCTCGGCGATCCAGCCCGTGTCATAGGCTCGTTGAGTCATAGAAAATGATTTAGATAGCATATTCATTTTTTTTTCTTTTTTGTTAACAACAATGTATAATGTACCATATCAATATTAAATGCTGACTAAAATTAAGAATAGGGAAAACACTAAAAATAAAAGGTACATACCTTGTAGTGTTAAAAATTGAAATATAATTTAACATAATATACGCGTAGTTATATCAGGTAACTTTCATGACTTCAAAAATAAATAAATAAATAATTGGCTTGGCTCGACAAATGCTTGAGCCAAGGCTTGATTTTTTCGGTCGATTTTTGGCTTGACTCGACTTGGACCAAAAAAGATTGAGACATTTTTTACACGAGTCTTGACTGAGTCGTGACCTTTGGCTCGTGAGCCGGCCCGACTCAATTCGACTTGTTTACATCCCAAGTTCAACCTTTCACCCTTGATCTTTTATTTTTTTGATGTATATGTTTGGGCCAATTTTCAAAATGTTGCTAGGTATCTCAATATCAAATTACTATAGTTTGTTAGGGGATAAATAGGGATTTTGTAATTTTCTTTTGCATTAATTTTGATAGAGCTATGAGTCTAATTACCGTTTATTGTACTGTTGCAACATATCATGCGACTAAGTACATTTTAATTCAAAAATAATTTTGACGGATAAAAAATTGAGAGATAGATAGGCAATAAAAATTAAATTTGGTAGTAAAGTAAGAAAAATAAATAAATTTAACCCCTATTTGGTGTATCTTAAAATGTTGATATAAAATTTTAATAACATATTATTGCATCCATAACTTTTATCAATTTTTCAATCACATATTTCATCAACTTTTATCAAAATCTACTAAAAAAAATAACTTTTAGCTATACTAGACAAGAGCTTAATATTATATCTGACACAAGATACCTATCATCTTTTTAGTTGATGACTCGAGATAAAAAAGAGAGAGAGAAACAAAATAAAAATTAAGTATAACATAAATATTGACATGTCATCATTAGAGTACATCGACGTAACATGTAATGTAAGTATATAAGACTATCTGAAAGAAGCTTTCTCTTCTATTATGTTGCTTAGGTTAATTCTATGTAGTACAAGTAACATTTAACATCAATCTATATAAAATAATGCTATCTAGCTTTATTAGTGCTATAATAGCAATCTAAGTGGTACTATGTAATAGGCTCAGCTAAATATAGAATTCATATTATTATACCTCTTAATGCAGGATACTTAGAAGAAAAAAAAATCATATAACAATTGAAAAATAGAAGAAATAAGGAGGATTTATGAAAACGTGCGGTTATCGAATTTTCGTCCATGAGTACTAAGGTATTATTATAAAATATTTTTCAATTTTGTACATATTTTTCGGATGACTTTGTTAAAGTTTCAGGATCAAATTTCATAGTTAAATGGTTAATTTTAACCTTTTTCTTTTTTTTTGAGTTAGTTTAAATGACACTATGTGATAGATTCAACTAAATATTAAATTATGTAATTCATATAATCATTTAATGTCACCTGGACTAGTATTATAACACCATTAGTGATAAATAACATTATTAATCTATGTAGGTGCTACATATATCAATGCTAAACACTTGCATAGCACTAATGTTGATGATTATCCCGTGTGTTTTTTTTAATGTTATTAAATTCGAATCGGATCGGCCGGTTCAACTGAGAGCCAATCCAAAGTCCGATCTAGTTGAAGCCTAAAAACCTTATATTGAAAAACTGATACAAAACCCGGTAAACCGGTGGTCCGGACACAGTTCTACCGATTTCAACAACTTATTTTTTGAATCAAAAATCGGTTCAAACTCACCTTTTCCAGTTATTTCTCAAAACATCCATCCACCTGCCATCTTAAATGCAGGCGTTGCTCACTCAAACACACACAACTAAACATATATACATTGTATAAAATGTATGTATATGCCCTCATGACTGCAACTTTCCACAATTGAAAAGCGTTCAAAGACCTCAACGGTGCAAATGCACCCTGCTATGTCCAGGCCCTCGAGTGTTCCTCTAATTTCAGGGCCTAGAACTACTATTTATATTGTCCAAAGTGCACGCTCAATTTGAATATGCGCAGAGAGAAATACAAATGAAAGAGAGGAAGACCGAGAACGGTTGTAATTTTTAAAAGTACTAGGTTTTGGAATTGATATAACTTATACAAATGCCGACCTTTAGTTTTGGGCAATATTATGCCCATTTCTATGTTTGTAATTTTAAATTGAAAATTGAAAATATTAATAAATAGTTATTAACTAAAATTTGGTTATCATTTTAAAAAATATTTACTTATTTTAATTACTTGTTTTATCCCGGTTGGACCCTTTGATCTATGACCCTTTCTCTTTTCCGGGTTGATGCTGGGTTCGATTTTTAAAACATTGGAGTTTTTTGTTGTGCATTAGTGACAATTAATTTTGTAATTAGAACTATTTCCATGCAACGAGGTGTCCTTAATATGTCTCCCAAATGGTTTGTCCCTAAAATGTTAAGCATAATTGTTATGAAACCGACCGAAAGATTATAATAATAATGAAATAAACAATCAAACAAAATAACACAAAGATTTAAGTAGAAACCCAAGACGGAAAAAATACTGGCAGAGGAGGTAATTTCACTATAATTAATAGCAATATGTGTTTTCAACGAGATCTCAATACTCTTAACTAAGATCTAAAGCTCTCAGTATGTTGTATATATGTTATGGAGATAATACACGCCGAACTATATATATATATATATATATATATATGAAATTCCAAAAATAAGTTGTAGATGAATAGGAGTCTAAAACGCGAAATCTCTAGAACACTATCGCTTGAGCGACAGGCGGGCGAGCAGGCGTCAACTCTCGGTAAATATTTTGTCAATGTTGCTCGAGCGAATAGGCTAACAAACAGTTAGCGAAAATATGACAATTTTCTTCCCAATTCATAATTTTGATCTCTCCTAAACCACTCCAAATACAAATCCAAAATTCACTAGAATTTAGGCTACAATACAACTAATCTCCACCTAAAACCAAATTTCAATACAAGGAACTCCGAGTAAATACCACTCCATTTCTTCTAAACAAGCCCCAATGGGCTAAATCAATAATAAACACCAACTAAGTTCAAATAATACTCGAACTTAGCAATGGACAGTGATTTTGTCATCATGTCAGCAACATTATCATTGGTATCAACATTGCTCACTACAATATCACCATTAGCAGTCACTTCATGTACAAAATGGTACCTAACATCAATGTGCTTAGTCCTCTCATGGAACATTCGATATTTAGTCAGAAAAATAGCATTCTGACTATCACAATACACTGTAAAAATTTACAAGTTTTCACTGATTTCACTAATTAATCCCCTTAACCACATTCCTCACATGCTTCTGTAATAGACATGTATTATGTCTATGTTGTAGACAAAGCTATTGTATTTTGCAAAGTAGCTTTCCAGCTGATAGCATAGCCTTCAAGAGTAAACACATACCCTGTGAGTGATCTCCTTTTATGAAGATCCCCTACATAATCTGAATTCACATACCCAATAACTCCATCTGAATTTCTTCTCAAATGCAAACAAGCATTAGTTGAGCCTTTCAAGTATCTGAATATCCATTGCACTGCTTTCCAATGTTTATTCCAAAGATTTTCCATATACCTACTAACTGCACTGACTGCATGTGTCAAATTCGATCTTGTATAAACCATAATATACATCAGCGAAGCAACTACACTGGAATAAGGAACCTCAGACGTGTAACCAATGTCTTCATCTGATTGAGGACATAACCCAGATTATAGTTTAAAATGGGGCAGTCAAAAGAGTGCTATCAGCTTTAGCATTCAGCATATTCAACATCTTGAACCTTTGAAGCACCTTCACAATGTACCCCTCCTGACTCAAATACAATCTGTCTGCCTTCCTATTCCTCTAAATTTTTCATTCGAATAATTTTCTTTGCTGCACTCAAATATTTCATCTCAAACTTCTTACTGAGTTGATATTTCACTTTTATGACCTCTGCTTTATCCTTGACTGCAATGAGCATGTCATCAACATATAATAGCAAATATGTTATCAATCCATCATCTCCCTTTCTGAAGTACACAGAACTGTCATAATTACTTCTGCTGAAACCATGAGTAGTCACGAATGAATCGAACATTTTGTACCACTGCCTTGGTGACTGCTTTAATCCATACAAGGATTTCTTCGATAAACACACAGTCTTCATTTCCAGAAACTATGAAACCCTGTTGTTGTATGTAAATGCTCTCGTCAAGTTCTCCATGCAAAAATGTTGTTTTGAAATTCATTTGCTCAAGTTTCAAGTCATTGTTTACCACAATCCCAAGCAAAGCCCGAATTAAACTATGCTTTACAACTGGTGAGAACACATTTGTAAAGTCAACATCTGAAATCTGACTATAGCCTTTTGCTATCAATTTGGCCTTATACCTAGCATCTTTAATTCCTGATGTCCCTTCTTTTCTTTTGAACACCCCATTTGCAATGAACAACCTTTTTTTATCTTTAGGTAGTTTCAACAAGTCCCAAGTACAATTTTTATTTAGAGACTACATCTCCTCATACATAGCAATCAACCATATGCTAGAATCATTGTAACTGACTGCCTTTGAATATGCAATAGATTCTTCAGTGAAATCAATTTCTTCAGCCACATGCAAAGCATGTGTAACCAAATATGCTTTCTCATATTTCTGTGGAGGTCTAATCTGTATGCGATGTCTATCCTTAGCAATAGAATACTGTAGTGGTGGTGTAGGCAAAGTATTATTGTTTGACAATTTTGAACTAGACTATTCTGAACCCTCTAATTGTTCTCTTTGACCAATTTCCAACTTTACCTGAGTTGAAAGATTTTGTTTCTCAATTTTATCAGAATCCACATGCGATAAGTTTTGAAACATCGTCATTTCATCAAATGCTACGTTTATACTTTCTACTAATTACCACCTTCCTTGTGACATGACGCCACAATTTATAACCCTTCACACCTGATTTAAACCCAAGAAAGACACTTTCTAGACCTATGCTCCAACTTCCTATTATTTACATGGGCATAAGTAGGACACTAAAAAAAATCTGTAAATCAGTATAACAAGAAAGTTTATTAGACCATAGTCTTCTGGTGTCTTTTTTTCAATGGCTATTGAGGGTGAGCAATTAATCAGAAAACAAGTTGTAGCAGCAGCTTCAGCACAAAAAATCTTAGGCAACCCAAATTTTGAAAGCATACACCGAACCTTTTCTATCAAAATTTTATTCATTTGTTCTGTCACACCACTGTCAAGTGTCTCAAGATGCCTTAAGTCCTGAGAAGCTATTGAATTCATCTGAACAAAATTCTAAATCATTATCTATGCGTAGACATTTAATCTACTTTTCAATTTACTTTTAATCATTGTTTTCTACTCTTTGAAGATCTCAAACACATCATTCTTCTGTTTCAAGAAAAATACCCAAACTATCCTAGCGAAATCATCAATTAATATCAACAAGTAATAAGCACCTTTTCTTGAAGGTACCCCGGCTGGTCCCCAAAGATTTGAATGAATATATTCGTGTTCTGTTTGCTTGTAGTGAATCCGACTTTTTTATGTTTCTCAAAGACAAAATGCTCACAAAACTTCATCTTAGTGGTCTTCTTTCCATCAAGAAGCCATATCCTACTCAATTTTGTCATACTGTTTTCACTCATATGCTCAAGATGCATATGCCAAAATTTTGAAACTTTTTCATCAGTAAAAAAAAGTAGAGATAGGTGCTGCATCCCCTATAACTGTGGAACCTTGCAAAATTTACAACTGCGTAGGATTTTTTTGTCCCTTCATGACAACAAGAGCTCCCCGACTCATCTTCAAAACTCCATATTCACTAGTGTATTTATGCCCCTTTGAGTCAAGTGTACTCAAAGATATGATATTTCGCTTCAATTTTGAAACATGCCTGACATCAGTAAGTGTTCTGATAACACCATTAAATATTTTTATTTTGACCGTACCAACCCCTACAATTTTGCAAGGTGCGTTGTTTCCCATAATCACAGCACCACTCGAAACTTCTTTATATGTTGTAAACCAGTTCCTGTTTGGACACATATGAAAAGTACAAGCCGAATCAAGAATCTACTCCTCACAATGTTTGGAATCCATGTCAGAAATCACAAGAAGCTTTTCTCCACTTTATCCATTTTCCACAACATCAGTCTCCCATGTGTCAACAAGTTGCTTTCTTCTTTCATTAGCACCCGCAGCCTTATCTCTGTTTTTCAATGAATAACAATCAGCCCTGATATGTCACTTCTTTTTACAATAATGACACATTTTCTGCATGTCTAGATTTCTATCTACCTCTCATATTTCTATCGAAATTCCTGTCCTGATGTCTCCCAC
Source organism: Osmanthus fragrans (assembly GCA_019395295.1). Classification (NCBI taxonomy): domain Eukaryota; kingdom Viridiplantae; phylum Streptophyta; class Magnoliopsida; order Lamiales; family Oleaceae; genus Osmanthus; species Osmanthus fragrans. Next base: position 842,155 of record CM033346.1, read on the forward strand.
GAACAACCAAGTCTTCCATTTGATTCCCAAATCATCCAACAAGATATCTCATCTTTTCCTTAGACATAAAAACATCATAGACATCTTCCACAGTGAGAGTGTCCTGACTATAGATAATAGTATTTTTAAAAGTCACATATGATAACGGCAATGAACACAACAACATCAACACCAAGTCCTCATCATACCTAACATCAAATGTCTCCAAATCAGCAACGATTTCTTTGAACATAGTTAAATGATCATCTAATGACGTACCTTCAGACATTCGGTGAGAATACAAGTGTTGTAAGTGTAGCTTGCTGGTTAAGCTCTTTGTCATACAAAGCTGCTTTAACTTCAACCACAATACAACGACACATTTCTCCTTAAGAACACCCTAAAGAATTTGATTTGATAGATGTAGATGAATTTGGGATTGGATTGGGCTTACCATCTATACGCTTCTTTACTTCATGCGTCCAGGTTGTAGACATTCTATCAAATCCAAGCAAGGCTTCCTCCAAATCCATTCGCGCGAATACTGCTATCATTTTCACTTGCCATAGAGTAAACATCGTGTTACGATCCAATAACCGAAGATCATATTTCATCGTTGCCATTCAAAATAATTAAAAACAAGTTGTAGATAAATAGGAGTCTAAAATGTGTTAAAACGAGAAATTTCGAAAACACTGTCACTCGAGCGACTAGCGGGCAAAGAGTAAGTGACAACTCTTGGTAAATATTTTGTTCATGTTACTAGAGCGAACATGCAAACAAACAGTTAGCGAAAATACGACAATTTTCTTTCTAGTTCATAATTCTGATCTTTCCTAAATCACTCCAAATACAACTCCAAAATCTCCTAAAATTTGGGTTACAATACAATACTACAAATACCCATGCTTGTAGAAAGCTTAGGTATTGCAACATTTCACAATCCTATTATCTGTCATTTTTCTTTTTAGATATTTATTTATTCTATTTTTCATATTCCCATTTTTTATCCTTGTAAATTTTCTTATTTTAACTTCTAACCTTTTTTAGAAGAATTTTTCCCCCCTCTTGTATCTTTTATTTATCCTTTATGTTTGGTTGACCTTTATTTTTGTGCAAGAGAATCACAATACTCTAGTGTCGGAAATTTTGCGTTATTACATGTATTTTCTTTTTTTCTTCTCGTGTTGAAGATAATTCTTTTTGTGAATTTATAGGTTGTTTCAATCTTTGTAGAATTGATAATATAAAAAAGAAATAAATTTATGAAGAATATAATCGTATTTAAGTAAGTATACATAAAAAATCTGTTAAAAGTGTGACGGATAGAAAATACAATCGTTTGATTCTCATTTTTTGTAGAATGAGAATAAAAATGGGCCCCACACGAGATGAAAAGTCAAAAATGGTGGTTGAATTTGATCGATATCGGTCATATTTTTCATTTTTATGAAGGAAAAAATGGGTACCAAATCGGCCAATATATGATTTAATTGAACACTTTTTAAAGTTCAGTGTAGATAATGTCATTTTTAAAGCCTGGTGATCCTTGGTGATGTGATCCCGGTTGGGGGAATCGCATGGAACTCGCGGAATAAATTCGAAAACGCCGGGAAAACCCAAATTCAGATTTGCAGACGATAGAATCTTGACCCGAGCCTCACGACTCAAGAACTTAAGGTATATTAACCTTAAACCCGTTGAAGTGCAGAAACTAGAATCCCGATTTGGGAACGCTACAAAGGTAGTCCAATCCTTTGATAAGTTCTGGATTGAACGCCACAAATATTAACACGAAATATTTGATAAGTTCATTTTTCATGGAAGATCCATTGGAGAGAAAACTCAACTTTTATTATCATCCAAAACTTTTTTACAATGAAATAAAATTCCTATTTATATGGAAACTATGGAAAACCCTAAAAGCACGAAATATCAAGAGTCCAAAAATAATAAAACTTGCCAAAATAAGAAATATAATGAAATATGGAAATTCGCGAAAAATATAGAAACCCGTCCTAGTTTTCTTCTATGCGGTCGCGGCGTTGATTTCCATGCGGCCGCATGGTTATCGAGTCTCAGCGCCTGGAAGTGTCTAACCATTGTATGCAGTCGCATTGCCTGGGAACCATGCGGCCGCATGGTTTTTCATTTTGGCTTCGAGTTCGACTTCTTGATTCGAGCACTTTCCAACTCCTTTCGGCCTTCGACCCCAACATCAAACTTGTTCCTTGACATGTTGTCTTCAATATTATGGACTCCGTTGCCTGAACAAATAAATGTATGCCTTTTATCAACTCTTTGAAGTTTCGACTTGGCTCTACTCTCCCTCCAACATGCCTCGGGTTCTTGATAGTTCGTGGCGCATTCTGGATCACATCATCCACTCTCTCTTCGAAAGGATTCGTCCTTGAATCCATGCCTTGCGATCGCGTAGGGGATAACCAACTTGCTATCCAGCTCATCACTACACCACCTGGATCAAATGAAAAAGTTTTCATTCCATGGCATAAGATCAGTTTACGGTACCCACCCATCTCGCAGATAGGGTTGTATTGCAGCACAAACTTAATCACCCATTGTTGTTGCATGAACTCCCACGTACAATGTACAGCCTGAAGGAAAGACTTAAGTAAAACACAATTGAAACTGTTAATTCCAAAAACAAAATATTGGTCCTCGTACTCATGATGTATCGTCTCCACCACATCATGCTTAACAATGAAACTTTGCTCTTCACTCCCCACAATATTTTCAACCATTTGCTCAACACACACTTCTAGTTTCTCACCCTCATACTGAACAACCTCAACTACTTTCTCCTCAATGTCAACTGCATTTTTCAATTCATCATCCTCCATCTCAACCTTCCTATCTCTAGGTCTCTCTTGCAATTCAACAATGTTGCTCTTTGTCAGTGTGGTCATCGCACTCTCTTGCTTTTTTCTTTCCACTTCATCCCTCACCTTCCATTGGTCTGCATGAGACTGTGCTAGTGTCAAACCCACCAGAGTGATGTGCTTTCCATCCTGAAGAAATCTATACGTGTTCCTCCCCATATCATACACAGCCTTCCTCCGATGTCTCCAAGGTTTCCCAAACAAAATATGAAAGGATTTTAACGGGACTACATCACACCACACCTTATCACTATATCCCCCAATGGTGACATTCACTGAAGCCTGTTTGATCACATTTACCTTCCCACACTCGTTCAACCAAGTCAACCGATAAGGCCTAGGGTGTTGTTGTAAAGCTAATCCCAAATTTTCCACCAAAGTGATACTGACCAAATTAAATATATGATCTCTATCAATGGCCAAAATGCACACCGTATCACCTACAAAGCACCAGGTTTGAAAAATAAATCCCCAATCATAATCCATCCTTAACGTAGGCGTAATAAAAAAACTCAAGAAAAGAATTGAATGAGTGAAAATTTAATTCAAGAAAGTGGTTCTTGAATTTGGATTGGATGTGATTGGACTGAACAGAAATAGATTTTGAACTGAGAAAAGAAAGTAGGATATTTGGACAATTTCCAAGAAATAAAAAAAAGATTTTTTTTTGGGACTTTCGGACGTGAACAGTACCCTGTGAACAATTTTTTTTTTTTTGTAAACTCGAAAATTTGACTACGAGAACGACAAAGAAAACAGAAGTTGATTTGGACTCAAATTAAGCACAAAAATAACTTTTGACTCTTTTTTTGAATTTTTTGGATAAAAAACTCAGAAAAATTACTGGACACAAGAACACGAAGGACACGAAAAAAAAGAAAACAAAGACTCAAAAGAATAAAAAGATATAATTTGAATCTGGAGCCCGAGTTCTGATATCACTTGATGTGATCCCGGTTGGGGGAATCGCATGGAACTCGCGGAATGATTTCTAAAACGTCGAGAAAGCCCAAATTCAGATTTGTAGACGATATGAGCTTGACCCAAGCCTCACGACTCAAGAACTTAAAGTATATTAACCTTAAACCCGTTGAAGTGCAGAAACTAGAACCCCGATTTGCGAACGCCACAAAGGTAGTCCAATCCTTTGATAAGTTCTGGTTCGAACGCCACAAATATTAACACGAAATATTTGATAAGTTCATTTTCCATGGAAGATCCATTGGAGAGAAACTCAACTTTTATTATCATCCAAAACTTTTTTACAATGAAATAAAATTCCTATTTATATGGAAACTATGGAAAACCCTAAAAACACGAAATATCAAGAGTCCAAAAATAATAAAACTTACCAAAATAAGAAATATAATGAAATATGGAAATTCGCAAAAAATATAGAAACCCGTCCTAGTTTTCTTCTATGCGGCCGCGACGTTGATTTTCATGCGGTCGCATGGTTATCGAGTCTCAGCGCCTGGAAGTGTCTGACAATTGTATGCGGTCGCATTGCCTAGGAACCATGCGGCCTCATGGTTCTTCATTTTGGCTTCGAGTTCGGCTTCTTGATTCGAGCACTTTTCAACTCTTTTCGGCTTTCGACCCCAACATCAAACTTGTTCCTTGACATGTTGTCTTCAATATTATGGACTCCGTTGCCTGAACAAATAAATGTATGCCTTTTATCAACTCTTTAAAATTTCGACTTGGCTCTACTCTCCCTCCAATATGCCTCAGGTTCTTGATAATTCGTGACGCATCCTGGATCACATCACTTGGTCAATGTGAAATATAAACATCAATAAAGCTAACCAATGCAAAGATGATAAATGATGGAGAGAGAAAAAAAATGATAAACAAGCCAGTAAATTATTTGTCTCTAAATTAATAAATTTGTTTGTTTAGGTGTTAGTTTGAGGGTCGTGACATTAATTATGTATATATGGATTTGAAAATAATATATAGCTATGTTTGGTTTAACTTAAAAATAGATAAAATTTTAAATTAGAATTAACAATTAATTTTAATCATATATTTTATGGGATCCACAACTTTTCAAAGATACATTTTGTTATTATTTTTATTAAAATTTGTTGAAGTGACCCATCACTTCAGCAGGGTTTCACCTCAAACACGTGAGTGACGACAGACAGTGTGGGCTTGGTTCGACTTTGACTACTAAATGGAGGTGATCTGCACCCTCAGTAAAGGAGGTGTAACAATATCTACTAAATATGCATATATATAACGAAACCAAAACGGGGCATAGAAAGGATTTAAAGAAACGCCACATACACATAACGAGGGATTTTCATGGAGAAATATAATTGCTGTTAGTCCATTGGTTCAATAATTGCATTTCTAAGTGCTTTTTGACCTCCCACCTTGACCAGTTTGTTGTCAATAAGAGTAGTTTTTAGATTTAAATAATATTTTTTTATTTAAATACTGTATTATCTCTTTATTTAAGTTTCTGTAAAAGTTCATATATTTTCAAATAAATGAATGCTTTGAAATTTTTCTTGATTGAATCTGTACAAAATGAAGGATTCCTTTTAGCGAAACTTAATATCTAAAGTGTTACATTGGTATTTTGATGGTATATAACAATTTTGGAGGAAATTTGGTCCCATATTCAAAACGGCCAGTACAATCTCTCTTTTTCTCAATATCCAATCACTACAATTTGTTAGGGGATAAATAAGGATTTTGTAATTTTTTTTTTTTTTTGCATTAATTTAGATAAAATTGAGAATTTAATTAACATCTATTGTATTGTTGCAATGTTCCATGCAGCAAAGTGTACTTTAGTTCTAAAGTTTTCATTATTATGATTAAGGGAGAGACAGGCATTAAAAATTATATTCGGTAAAAAGTAAGATGTGACACAAAAGACTCGTGCCATATTTTTAAAGGATGATTTGAGAAAAAGTAAGAGAAAGGAATGGAATAAAATTTAAATATAACACGTTGTCATTTGTGTGGGTGGATAGGAACCTTGACTAGTTTATTGTCAGTAAAATAATAAAATAAAATATAAATAGTATATAAATAGTGAATTATCTCTTAATTTATGTTTCTGTAAAAGTTAACATACTTCGAAATAAATTAACGATTTGAAATTTTCTTGATTGAGATTTGAAATATCTAAAGTGTTCCGTTGGTATTTTGACTGTATATAACAATAGTGCATGATATTTTTGCAGGAAGCCACATGGATAAGCTGCTAGAGATATTACCTAACGTTGTTGCACTGCTATGCCCAAACTTGGAGGAAAATACCCAGTCTCTTCAAAAAAGAATAAAATCCCTGAAAAGTCGAAAAGATGATATCGATGAAGAATTACGTCATTCTGGAAAAAAACGCAGGAGAGAGGTTGAAAATTGGATGGATGATGTTGAAGACAATAAGAAAGATATTGAAACCTTGGAACAAGAAGTACGACAAAGCAGCAGATTTTATCATTTTTTCAAGCGACAAAAGTTGGATCAACGGATTGAAAGAATGAAGGAGGAAGTGACGAAGCTTGAGGAACGAAAAGATTTTTCTAGCGGGCTTTGTCTGGAGGTTGATGAGAGTGCTGGCCCGCTATGGTTAACATCCCAACCGAATGGCCAAGCATTTCTACAAAATTTCAAGGACATTTGGACGTCATTAATGGATGACGGCATCTTAAGCATTGGCATCTATGGAATGGGGGGAGTAGGCAAAACGACTCTGGCAAAGTGTGTCCATGATAAGCTCTTAAATGAGGATACATTCTCGGATCATGTTTATTGGGTCACCGTCTCTCGAGAGTTCAGGAATCACAAATTGCAAAGTAAAATTGCCGAAGCATTGAAACTAAAATTTTCATGTGGGAGTGATGTGAAGAAAAGGGCAGCTCAACTGTTCCAGGCATTCGAGAAAAAGGAGAGATTTGTGCTTATACTGGATGATGTTTGGAAACAAATTGATGCAGCGAAGATAGGCATTCCTTTTAACAGGGATGGATGCCAGTTGGTCGTAACAAGTCGATCAGAAGAAGTTTGTCATCGTATGTGCTGCAAAAAGATTATAAAAGTGAACACACTTTCCTATCAAGAAGCAAAGGACCTATTCTTCAAGACACTTCATCGTGATGGACTATCTGTAGAATTAAAAGAGATTTGCGAGAAAATGGTAATTAGATGTGGTGGTTTGCCACTTGCACTCGTCACATTGGCTGGAAGCATGAGAGGCGTGACTGACATTTATGGATGGAGAGATGCATTGGAAGGACTAAAACAATCATGTTCGGGACAAGCCGACATGAAAGAAGATGTTTTGAATATTCTCTTGTATAGTTATCGTCAGTTAAGAGATACAAGGCTAAGAAGTTGTTTTTTGTATTGCTCCTTGTATCCTGAAGATTTTCGTATTTCAAGAGATGAAGTGATTAAAGATTTCATTTCAGAAGAGCTGATGGAGCCAAGATTAAACTGGCAAGCTGAAGTCGACCAAGGTCATGCAATACTAAATCAATTGGTGAGAGCCTGCTTATTGGAATGGGTTTCAGATAAGCATGTGAAGATGCATGATTTAATCAGAGAGATGGCAATAGAGATCACTAAAGCTAACCCGAGGTACATGGTACAAGCTGGACTTAACTTGAAGGAATTACCAGAGGAGCAAAAGTGGACAGAAGATTTGGATAAGGTTTCCTTGATGACCAACTCTATAGAGGAAATTTCACCTGGCACGTCACCCAAGTGTCCAAGTCTTTCCACCTTGATCTTGAGAATAAATCCTCTGCGGTTGATTCCAGATTGTTTCTTTACGCATATGCGTGGCTTACGCACCCTCGATTTAAGTGCAACTAGAATCGAGAGCTTGCCAAATTCCATATCAGACTTGGAGAAACTTAATGCATTATTGCTCAGATATTGTTCTAAACTGGAGTCAGTGCCATCATTGGAAAAGCTCAAGGTATTGAGACGTTTGGACCTCACAGATACTATTATTGAAGAAGTACCCCAAGGTATGGAAAGCTTAACCAACCTCAAAAGCCTATATTTGTCTTGTAGTAGATTAAAGATGATACCGATGGGGACTTTGCAAAGACTCACACATCTTCAGCAGCTCGTGTTGCCATATCCTTTAGATGTACCAATAGAAGAAGTTGAGACATTGAAACAATTGGAAGTATTTCAATGCAGGCTAAATAGCGTACGTGATCTCAATCGGTTAATCAACTCACGACAAATTGACAAGCCACTCCATTTCTACAATATTATTATTGGTTCTCGAGGAATGTACATAGGTACACAACACAGTTTACCATGTAAACATTTACATTTTGGAGAAGACAGTCTCATGGAATCCTCTTTAGACACAGATGAGAATATGCTGCCGCGAAATTTTGAGAATTTATTCTTTTCAAGCAGTGGCTTGAGTGGATGCTTATTGGATGAATTTCCAATTTTGAATTCTGCTGGAGATTTAAAAGAATGCGAGATAAAGAGGGAGGATAAAATTGAGTACATTATGAGGTTAGAGGAAGAACAAAAATTTAGTGGGGTCCCATTCCAAAGCCTTGAACGTTTGAATCTGAGTGGCTTGCCAAATTTAATTGGTCTCTTCAAGTGGGAAGCAGTTGCTGCACCTCTTCCACCTGACACATTTTCCTGTCTCAAATATTTGTCTATTCAAGGTTGTGGTAAAATCAAGAAGCTTTTCCCTCAGAGTGCGGTACATAATTTCCGTAACCTCCAATCCTTGACTGTCGAAGACTGTGTACAAATGGAGGAGATAATAGAACGACAACAGTCTAGTACTGGAGTCCCGTTCCAAATACTTGAGCATTTGTATCTGGGTAGCTTGCCAAATTTAATTGGTCTCTTCAAGTGGGAAGCAGTTGCTGCACCTCTTCCACCGGGCACATTTTCCTGTCTCAAATCTTTGTTTATTAAAGGTTGTGGTAAAATCAAGAAGCTTTTCCCTCAGAGTGCGGTACATAATTTCCGTAACCTCCAATCCTTGATTGTCGAAGACTGTGTACAAATAGAGGAGATAATAGAACAAGAACAGTCTAGTACTTGGGTCCCGTTCCAAAGCCTCAAACATTTGACACTGACTAACCTGCCAAATTTAATTGGTCTCTTCAAGTGGGAAGCAGTTGCTGCACCTCTTCCACCTGACACATTTTCCTGTCTCCAAAATTTGTTTATTAAAGGTTGTGGTAAAATCAAGAAGCTTTTCCCTCAGAGTGTAGTACATAATTTATGTAACCTCAAATTCTTGACTATCAATAATTGTGTACAAATGGAAGAGATAATAGAAGAACAACAGTCTAGTACTGGAGTCCCGTTCCAAATACTTGAACATTTGTATCTGGGTAGCTTGCCAAATTTAATTGGTCTCTTCAAGTGGGAAGCAGTTGCTGCACCTCTTCCACCTGGCACATTTTCCTGTCTCAAATATTTGTCTATTCAAGGTTGTGGTAAAATCAAGAAGCTTTTCCCTCAGAGTGCGGTACATAATTTCCGTAACCTCCAATCCTTGACTGTCGAAGACTGTGTACAAATGGAGGAGATAATAGAACGACAACAGTCTAGTACTGGGGTCCCGTTCCAAAGCCTTGAACGTTTGAAACTGACTGACTTGCCAAATTTAATTGGTCTCTTCAAGTGGGAAGCAGTTGTTGCACCTCTTCCACTTGGCACATTTTCCTGTCTCAAAGATTTGTCTATTGAACGTTGTGGTAAAATCAAGAAGCTTTTCCCTCAGAGTGCTCAAATTTCCGTATCCAATCCTTGACTGTCGAAGACTGTGTACAAATGGGAGGAGATAATAGAACGACAACAGTCTAGTACTGGAGTCCCGTTCCAAATACTTGAGCATTTGTAAGCTTTTTTAATTGGTCTCTTCAAGTGGGAAGCAGTTGCTGCACCTCTTCCACCGGGCACATTTTCCTGTCTCAAATCTTTGTTTATTAAAGGTTGTGGTAAAATCAAGAAGCTTTTCCCTCAGAGTGCGGTACATAATTTCCGTAACCTCCAATCCTTGATTGTCGAAGACTTGTGTACAAATAGAGGAGATAAAGCCTCAAACATAGAACAAGAACAGTCTAGTACTTGGGTCCCGTTCCAAAGCCTCAAACATTTGACACTGACTAACCTGCCAAATTTAATTGGTAGCTCTTTCAAGTGGGAAGCAGTTGCTGCACCTCTTCCACCTGAACCTCCAGTCCTTGGCTGTCAAGGACTGTGTACAAATGGAGGAGTGGTATAATAGAGTGTAGTACATAATTTAAACAGACTCTAGTACAAATGGAAGAGATAATAGAAGAACAACAGTCCAGTAAGTCCTTCCAAATACTTGAACATTTGTATCTGGGTAAAATTTAATTGGTCTCTTCAAGTGGGAAGCAGTTGCTGCACCTCTTCCACTGACTTGCCAAATTTAATTGTGGTCTCTTCAAGTGGGATAGCAGTTGTTGCACCTCTTCGACAACAGTCTAGTACTGGGGTCCCGTTCCAACATTTTCCTGTCTCAAACTTTTTTCCTGTCTATTTGTCTATTGAACGTTGTGGTAAAATCAAGAAGCTTTTCCCTCAGAGTGCGGTACATAATTTTCTTAACCTCCAGTCCTTGGCTGTCGAGGACTGTGTACAAATGGAGGAGATAATAGAACAACAACAGTCTAGTACTGGGGTCCCGTTCCAAAGCCTTGAACATTTGAAACTAACTGACTTGCCAAATTTAATTGGTCCTTGTGGGAAGCAGTTGTTGCAACCTCTTCCACCTGTCACATTTTCCTGTCTCAAATATTTGTCTATTCAAGGTTGTGGTAAAATCAAGAAGCTTTTCCCTCAAAGGTACATAATTTCCGTAACCTCCAATCCTTGACTGTCGAGGACTGTGTACAAATGGAGGAGATAATATAACAACAACAGTCTAGTACTGGGGTCCCGTTCCAAAGCTTGAAGAAACTGACTGACTTGCAAATTTAATTGGTCTCTTCAGTGGGAAGCAGTTGCTGCACCTCTTCCACGGGCACATTTTCCTGTCTCAAAGATTTGTCTATTGAACGTTGTGGTAAAATCAAGAAGCTTTTCCCTCAGAGTGCGGTACATAATTTTCGTAACCTCCAGTCCTTGGCTGTCATGAACTGCGAACAAATGGAAGAGATAATAGAAGATGACAACAATGAAGGAGCTGATATCACATTGCCAAAGTTTCAATTATTGTCTCTGAATGATCTGCCACAAGTAAAGAGCATCTGCAAAGGAAAGATGATTTGTGATTCCATTAAGAACATTTATTTCAAGGACATTAAAAATATGAAGGAATTGCCTATATATTTACCGCTGCTCGATGGACAACCATCTCTTCCCCCACGACTTGAAAGAATCGTTGTAGACAAAGAATGGTGGGAATCATTGGAGTTGCCCCAACACAATGCCAAAAATGTCCTTGAACCCTTGGTCTACTTCCATGGTACGTCTGATATCTCAATTCCATGACCTCATTATTTTTCAACATCTTATTTCTTTTGGTCTCTCTTAATAATTAATTCTAAAAATAAAATTTCAACAACTTATTTCATAAAAAATTGGTCTCAAAATAGATCCTAAATATATCTAAGAACAAAAGGAGTGACATACAAATTCATCAAGCAAGACTCTCAACTCATGGTAGAATTATTTAATGACACTAAAAACGAATAATTAAAGAATCAAATTAATTTAGAATTAATATTTTTTATCAGTTTATTGTCTATATTTAGCACTTGTTTGGTTTAGATAAAAAAAAAAATTATTTTAATAGATTTTGATAAAAGTTAATAGAATGTATAATTGCAAAGGTATTCGCTCCATGAAATGTATGATTAAAATTAATTTTTGACTTTGAATTAGATTTAATTAGTAAATAACATAATTGCATTTAGATATAAAATTAGGAAGAAAAAAAAAACTTTTTGGATAATAAACCTAAAAGTTAAATAAAATACTATCAATGCAAATTTTAATATTAATATTAGTACATAAAATAAAATTATGTATATTCAGTTTTGTGTTCATACTCCATCATTTTACTTAAGGAAAATGTTGTTTGAACATAGCAGATGACATAGCAGGTGACCGAGTGACGTGGCATTTTCCTTTTAAAAACGGGTTGTGGTCCAAATTATTTCAAAGTTAAGGGGGACCCGGTAAGGCCCAAAAGGGCTTCCTTTTCCTTTTCCTTATCATTTAGGCGGGCAGTAGAAATGGTGGAAACCCTCCCAGCCGCGACAAAACATATTCACTGTACATAAAATTCTATTCAATCCGAACATAGTAGATTTGGGAGGAGAAGAAGGTATATTGGAATTAAATGTTTTGCACAATGTTTACCTTCCTTTTTCCCCGAAAAATTATTTGAGGAAATGGTATTATTTGGCAGCTGAAATTTGATTGAATATTACCAACTCCAAGTCGTTCCGGCGAAGACCTTGGAGGAGAAGGTTCCAGCAATCGATATTTGGGCCTTGGAGAAGGTATATTTGTACCCCATATTTTCCTTTAAATTGTAGTCTTCTCTACATATTTGCAGGTTTCTCAATGTTTTGTATTTTGTATCCCCTCATACTTCTCTCTCTTTTTCATGAAGCTCGGGCATAGATGCGAAAGAACTAAAAAGTCTCAAAGCCTAAGTTCGTCTAGATCGACTTTGACGCTAATAGCAGCCGTACCATTTAGAGCCTGGACATTTTATTCTCACTGGCAGCATCTGGAACAAAGCAGTAACCTAGGAATAAGTCGACATGTTTACTTGTAATTTTCTGCTTTGAGATTTTACACTATAGCTATTGTTTCCAAGCTTTGGGTTCATCCTACTAGACCCGCAAGGGAGGGAACGACAGAAACAGGTAATATTCGATCAAATACCGTTCCTCTGTTTCATGGTGGAAGTGCAAACCTGTTTGAAAATTGATTGGAATGGAATTCCAGAATTTTAGAGTGGGATTTATCCTTGAAGTTTGTATATTCTTAACTTATTTTTGAACTTATATTTATATAAAATCAATGAATATGATTTTGTGTAAAAACACCGAGAGTTGGTCTGAACTCGTTGTGTGCCACTGCTCATATTTCAACATAGCTGAAGTAATATTCATACTGTATTGGTGTTTTTGTCGCAAGAAAAAATATTTTTGGAAGACATGGATGACATCATATGTGCGGATTCGGATTATGAGAATGTGTAGATAATATGAATTTATTGGGTGAGAATGTCGTAGAAAATGTGAATTTATTGGGTGAGAATATCGTAGAAAATGTGAATTTATTGGGTGAGAATGTCGTAGAAAATGTGAATGTAGTGGGTGAGAATGTTGAAAGAGGAGATGTTGCAATTGTGCCGGAAGTGGGTATGAAGTTTACGGATGAAAAAGAAATGTTCGAATTTTACAAAAGATATGCATACGACATTGGTTTTCCAGTTAGAAAGCGAAATTCGAAAAAGGATGATGACGGAGTTATGCGATACGTTACATTTGTATGTAGTCGTGAAGGGAAAATGGCAGTCTTATAAGCCAGTCTTTAAAGTCTCAATCAACAGTTCAATATGGATGTAAAGCTAGGATTACTGCATCTTCAAATATTCATAGAATTTGGAAAATTAACACAGTACACCTCGAATACAATCATAAAACAAGTCCCTCCAAGTCGAGGTTGTATCGATGCAACAGAGAACTAAGTGATCATGTGAAAAGGTGGCTTGAAGTAAATGACATAGCATGAATTCCATTACACAAAAGTTACAATTCAGCAGTTGTAGAAGCAGGTGGATACGAGAATATGACCTTCATTGAAAAGGACTATCGAAATTATGTTGAACAAGTGAGGCGTTTAAGACTTGGTGAGGGTGACGCAGCTGCCATTCAATCATACTTTTCAAAAATGCAAGCACAGTGCTCAGGATTTTACTTTAGCATAGATTTGGACGAAGAGTCACGACTTAAGAATGTTTTCTGGGCAGATTATAGGAGTAGGCAAGCTTTTAAAGAGTTTGGCGATGTTGTCACATTCGATACCACATACCTGACAAATAGGTATGACATGCCTTTCGCCCCGTTCGTTGGAGCTAACAATCATGGGCAATCAATACTTCTCGATTGTGGTTTGATAGCAAACAAGGATACTGATACATTTGTGTGGCTGTTTAGCATATGGTTGCAATGCATGCATGGGCAAGCTCCACATGGGATAATAACTGATCAAGATAGGGCCATACAAAATGCAATTCAAATCGTATTTCCCAATACCTGGCACAGATGGTGTTTGTGACACATAATGAAAAAATTGCCAGAAAAGTTTTGAATAAAAACGAGAATAAAAGCTTCGATATTCCACAATATACATGAATTGGTCTATGATTCTCAATGCGTTAACGAATTTGAACAAGGCTGGACAATTATGCTAGAAAAATATAGTTTGGTTGACAATGACTGGTTGTCGGGATTATACGCGAACAGAAGTCGTTGGGTTCCTTGCTACTTGAAAATCATGTTCTGGGCGGGGATGTCAACGACTCAACGCAATGAGAGTATGAATGCATTTTTCGACGGCTATGTGCATTCAAAAACCTCTTTGAAACAATTTGTGGAACAATACGAGCGAGCATTGAGAAATAAAGTTGAAAAAGAGATTCAAGCCGATTTTAAGTCTTACTCACAAATGGTAATTTGTGCGACAAGGTACGCAATTGAAAAACAATTCCAGTCTGTGTACACGATTTCAAAATTTAAAGAAATTCAAGATGAGTTTATTAGTAAGATTTACTGTGACCTTATATCTGCCTCGGACGGACGAGGGGGAACGACATATGAGGTGTGCGAGGATGTCATGGTAGGCGAGTATTCAATGAAAAAAACATTTATGGTGTTCTTTGACAGAGACAAGTGCGAATATATATGTAGTTGTTACTTATTTGAGTTTAAGGGGATAATATGCAGACATGCGATTGCAGTGTTGATCCGTAATGACGTCAAATCACTGTCGGTTAGATACATATTAAGGAGGTGGCGAAGAGATGTGAGAAGAGTTCACACGAGGGTCGCAGTAACCTACGCTGGGTTGACCAGCACTCCTGCACAGTCGAGATACGACAAAATGGTTAGCTCTTTTGCTACTTTAGCAAACTTGACCGCAGATGATGATGTCAAGTCCGATTCTGTACTAGAATGGATCGATGGTCAGTGCAAACAGATGATTACATCGAAGTACTCAAGTAGTGGAAGTAATGTCCTATCTCCCCCTATTACCCAAATAACATCTCAAGGTCTAGAATCCCAGGATACTGGCAACGGTAGCGTAAGGGACCCAAAGGTTGCAAAGAGAAAAGGGGCCCCGAAGAAATTTCGGAAGAAGGGTCCGTTGGAATCGACTTCACATAAGACGAACGTAGGTTCAAATGTTCACATATTCACCTTATATTAATTTTTTCGTTTACATAATCGCTAAAGGTGTGACGTGTGTTATGCAGGCATCTTCAAATTTGACTAGAAGAAAGGGGCCCAATACCCGTCCGACCACGATCGAAGATGGTGTACTCATCAATCAGGCTCCTCAACATGCACAATATCCCATGCAAATACCGATTCCATATCAACAAATGCTAATGGTGAGTATAATTTCAATTGTGACCTTATATTACTCTGATATGTTACTAATTTTGTTCTTCCATGTAGGGTGTCAATCAACATCTTCCATTTACGCAAGACATTCATTCGCACAATGGCATCCCTACATCGTCGAGACACGTCATATTAAATGCCCAAGGTAATCATGTGGTTGAATACATTTTCTTATGTTTCTATGTATCTTTGCAACGTTGTCATAAAATTATTCGTATTCAACAGGGATCGCCCAAACATATGATATTGGTTTCAATCAAATGTCGTTTGGATTTCAACAGTTTCCGGATAATAACGGAGCAAACCAATGACCGATTTTTGAAGTAAGCGTTGTAAGTAGTGATGGAGCTTTTTTTGCTCGGGCTCGCAAACATTTTTTTTTTTTTTTATCTTCGGACTTGTCTTTGTATATGTTAAAATGTTTAGGAACGGTTCAATGTCAACATTTTTACAAGTATGCTCACACAATTTAATTGTAACTTATGTGGCCTTGTGTTGCCAAGTTAAAATGATGTGCCAACTTGTTTCTACTTCGTGTTTTTGTTGTGAATGGAATTTCAAGGAAGCCTATGGTGGACTGAACTTTACATTAGGTTTAAAATGAAGAAGAAATTTATGGGATGAAAGCACTGAGGAAATCAGCAAAAATTATTAGGGGAAACATATTAAATGGCTTCATTTTGAACATTTTCTTGAATCCACGGTCTTTAGGAATATATACAACGCCATCATTCTCATTTTCAAAGAGCTTGGTATTCTCATTTTCACCATTAGAAGTTTTCTCCTGTCACTTTTGTTGGGTTCTTCAGAATTTTAAACAGAGGTATTTTGTAGAACAAGGGATAATCACACCTGGTGTATAAACAAATCATGGAAATCAAGTTAGTCAAATAATTTATTCAAACCAGATAGAAAATTAGATCATTCGTAATTGAATTTAAACTAATAAAGCAGAACCTGAATTCCTAATTGAATTTAAATTAATCAAGTTGTGTTTCTTCTATTTTCGGAGTTAGGACATCAAATTATTAAGTCTCGTAAATTTTTACTCCCGCCCTTAATAATTGTGACTTCCAGATTTTACACTTACAGATTTTACATGAATTCCAAGATATTTCATGTGTATGGAATGAATAAATATAATGTGTACAGTTCTTCTATCTAAGATGGAAACGTGATGAAGATGGGCAACGCAGTTGAGGAATTAGTGTTTTGTCAATCATTTTCCAACTAAAACAAAATAGTTCACACAAACACAAGATGTAAACATAGGATTTTAAAATAACCATTTTTCTTCGGATTACGTAATAGAAATACATATTTCGACAAAACAAGTTTGGTACTACACATTCCAACCTAATCCAACTAGTAATCCATGTACATACATAATTTATAAAACATTGACATTCAACAAATAACTACAACTTATGCCGGTTGCTTTCCTTTCTCAACCCCGTCCACATTTGTTCTTCCTTTGCGTAAAGTCACGTTCATAGAAATCTCCGAGCTATGTTCATCGGTGATACTACATTTAGTTTCAAACATGCAAGAGATTTATTTCGCTGCTTCAGTTGCCACGTGACTGGTCGAAGTAATGCTAACGAAACTGGAATCACCTCTAGTGTTATCCGCTCTAGCCCATTCCCAATATCCGCACTTCGCACTGCAACAATTGAATAATTTGCCTTTGTTCTTCGTTTCTTTCTCTACCTCGAAAAAATTCACAAAAGCGTGTTTGCACAAAGGACAAGAGCGTTTCTTCGGGCAATCGTAGAAAAAATGGCCTCTTAGTCTACAGCTATGACACACTTCATGATTCTTTCCCGACATTGTAAGCTATGAACCAACCACATATAATGGTGTCATTAGTGGTTTTACAACTACAAGAATTATAGGAAAACTAATACCAGCACATATTCATTCCATCGCAGCGAAATTACTTTCTACCTTGTTGCCATGAAAAATGTACACGCACACAATGAATAACAAGAAATTTAAATTTAACATATAACAATTTCTGGAACTAAATGTACCCCACATACAGATAACAAAAACAAAAGAAATGAGATTTTGGGCAATGTGGCTTAGATCTGTGATTTCTACACCTTGTAAACAAGGTTCAATTCAAATTAAGATCCTGCAGCAAAACATTTTTTCTAAAAGCACGCAACTCTCATAAAGAGAAAGTTTGGACAAATGAGTCACCAATTGGAAACCCAGTTATAGATAGAAATTTCAGTTGAAAGCTTGATTGAAATGGAAGTAATAACATAGAGCGACAGATAGAAATTTCAGTTGATAGCTTGATTGAAATGGAAGTAAAAACATAGAGTGACAGATAGAGAAAGCAAATAAGCATTGGAGGCCCCTACTTGAAAGAAAATGGACCCCTCCTCACTCACTCCACCACTCTGGTTTCTGCATTCTCTCTATATGTACACGCACACAATGAATAACAAGAAATTTAAATTTAACAGATAATAATTTTTGGAACTAAATTTACCCCACATGCAGAGCTAATAGCTGAAATTGGAACTGCAGCTCAACGCACCTTCAGAATCTTCAAACATTAAATTGAGCATGAAATGATTTTTAAATGGCATAAAACAAGTAAAAAAACGTTCAGCAGGAGAAATCATTGATAAGCTAACATGGGCAGAAATTTACCTATTACAGAAATAGATACAGAGAGAAAGCTAGGGCTTCGTGAGTTTCAGCAAAGCACGAAAGATATAAAACCCTTCGTTTCAGGCAACAAATTGAAGTTGATAATCATACCGCACACTCAAAGACATAAAACCCCACGTTTCAGGCAACAAATCGAAGTATAAATCGAAGTTGATAATCATACCACACACTCAAATCATATCAACAAGCTTCGACATTTACAACTCAAATTTCTAATTTCACTCAACACAAACTGGAATTGCAAATTTATCAACACCCACTTTGTAACGTACCTATTTCTCTTTTGTTGTAGTCGTCGTCGAAGAATGTGGGTGAAGCCGGAGTCGGAGCAACAAAGCACGGGCTTGCGGCTCAGCAGTGGAATCTCGCAGATGTCGAAACCTTGTATTCCGTCGGAGTCGATGGTTTCTCTGGTGAAGATGGGGACTATGGAAGCCGTCGCATCGCTGGTATGCCGGGTTCGGTGATTTGGGGGAAAATTATGGAAACGGGTTCACGTGAGGTTAGGGTGATTTGGGGAAAAATTATGGAGGAATGGTTCACGTGAATGGAGTCTCCAAGGCTTCTCTTCAAATTATTTCTATTTTAACATTTTCTTTTTCTTTTTCCACGTGGGCCCTGTCAACAAGCGGGTCAAGCACTTCTGTTACCATAGCGGGATTGTTTACTTAATAATTGATTGTCATAATGTCTGTCTAGGATCAATAACGCTACTCGTACCCGTTGGCTTACGTGCTGGCTTACCTTCTGACATGGAAAGTTAAATCTTCACCCGGGTTAAAGGAAAACAAAACAAAATGGGTCCTTTTTTTTGAACCGGCCCAAAAGTGGAGGAAGCCTTTATCACTGTTTCCCTCATTTCTCTTAAGACCGAAAGAAAAAACCCTATGAGGCAAAAATACCTTGCGAGAACATACCCTTCTCTGAGGCGAACCAACCTTGCGAGAACAGACGCTTCAAAGGAAGTTAATCGGACAGTTGTGAAGACGTTAGCAGCAAGGTCATCCGGCGGGATCTTGAGCACACTGTTCGTAAGTAAGTTGGTTTTATTTTCTTTGATTTTTTACTTTGGTTAAGTAATTTAAATTTTTTCTTTGCGTGGTTCGTTAGTATGATTCTTGGTCTGCGATTCTTTTACTGTCGTAAATGCATTTTCAAATTTTTTCTTTGATTTTTTAGTTAGGTCAAGTAATTTCAATTTTTTATTTGCGTGGTTCGTTAGTATGATTCTTGGTCTGCGATTTTTTTACTGTCGATTCTTGCATTTTCAGATTTATTTTTCATTTTTTACTTACGTCAAGTAATTTCAATTTTTTCTTTGTGTGATTCGTTAGTATGATTCTTGGTCTGCGATTTTTTACTGTTGTAAAGTAATTTCAAATTTCTTCTATGCGTGGTTAGTAAGTATGATTCTCGGTCTGTGATTTAATAATGTGAGAAATGGTTGAGATTGGTGTTAAACAAGGTTAAATTGTTTCTTAAAATTCATAATTATAGGAGACGGTAATTACTTTGTATTTGATGCTGTACTATCTTCTAATAGTTAGGCTTCATCCAATGGTTTCGAGAAGAACTTTAATTTTTGGTGGATGGATATTTTATGCCACTAATTATATCTTAATCTTGTGATTGCAGTAAATGTGATTTTGGAATTTAACTCAGCACTGAAAACTTCCCAAGCTTGAAATTTTTCTGTCTTGTGACTTAAATTTCATTTGGTTTTACAAAATTTTGAGAAGTGATGAACAGTTGGTCATCACTTGTTTCTGAATAATTACAGTGCTCTGTGGTAATTTGCTAATGTATGACTCTGTCGTACCTATGTAGTATGTTGGGAAGGAATTTTGGACTTTGTCATAGTTGCAGAGAGACGGGGCATTTTTGTGAAGTGCTTTCGGGTCGAGAGGGAGACAAAGAACAAGGGAAAATTGTTCAATTGTTGCAGTGCTAACTGTAAATATTGGGAATGGGTGGATGAGGGAGCGTCAAGTAGTGGTTTGAGTAATGTTACCATGAATGTCGAGTCTCATGCAGCCGTCGAAGAAGTTGAACAATTCTCTCGTATGTTCCATTCACTTTGTCGTGTAACCGAGGAACGAAACATTGAGATATCGTTGAATTTGACAATAAGGAAGGCCAACGGAAGCGCGGGACTAGATAAGAAAGGGAAGGGGCCAACATGATGTGTGGGTATTTCTTCTTAGTATGCGTCCTTATTTGCTTCGATGGTGAATATTTTTGTGTAATCTGTAGTTGATGTGTAATATGTGTCGATGGTGAATCGAAGTTGTCATTGTAATATTGTCCCTTTTCATGTTTTAATATGAAGAAGTAATTGTAATAGCTTTATATCAAATGAAAAATTTCTAGTTGGGACACTTTGAAATTTTTTCTTTAATAACAGAAAATTTTCTGGCAATAAGAGATAGAAAAAGTGAGACATTTAGATTTGGTTTTAATGCACGTCTCTGAATAAACCAGTCTATTTAAGAGCTCTAGCTAATGAGTAAATGGAGAAGCAGAGTTCGTGGTGTTCACTTTGAAGGACTAAGTGATTTATACAGGCTTTTGAACTTTTGAACTATTGATGTTTATAGTGAGTGTAGCAACATTATCCCACATAATTTTGAGACTAAAAATGCTACAGAAATTGAAATTGAAAACGTGCATAACCTATGGCAACATTATCCAACATAATGTAGAGACTCAAAATGCTAGAAAAAGAAGTTCCCATGCACTTCATGCCTAGTTCCTGTTGATCTACCAATAAACCAAGCACAATGATAAAGAATGAGTGACATAGCATAACCTTAACTTGGAAATAATTCAAAATAAATATCAATTTTTCAACAACTGGACACAACCACCCTTTTAATAACCTTCTCAAAAATATATAATTGACAGAATCAATTTCTGCCGCATACTCATTCGACTGCTCTATGTCCAAAATGCAAGATAAATACAACCGATCATGCACGATCACACCATCCACTCCTACAATACCCTCATCCACTAAGCCCGCACTGCCCACAATGTTGTTGTTATCCATTTCCAACAATTTATCGTCATCCACTTTTTCTTCATGTTCATTCGCTGCGATAAAAATTCATAAGTGTACAAAATTATTAAAAACAATAATAATATGAGGAAACAATTTTTTTTTTTTGCAAATCCAGTCAGTTATATTGAATGGAAAATGCAACAATTCTGTCATTCATGCTTTAAGATTGGCAACCCATGGATAACAATAATGCTACTCTCAGAGGATGTTTGTCTAAGCTTAAAAAGATTGCTTGTAAGTCGATAAGTAAGTTCGCCCAGAAACAAGAACCCAAATAAATTATAATAATTCTAAAAAGTGCAATGTTTTACTTGTATGAAAAAGAAAATAAAGGTGGGATTCGATTCATGAATCCCAAAAACCAAGAAAGTAAGAATTCATAGCCTCAAAAACCCATCAAGAATCATACAATCTTAAGACTCTTCTTTTAGTGAGATGAGAGATGCATTAACGATTAACCAGAGGATTTTTAACTCAAGGGTCATAAATTTAATAAATATGCATTAAAACCACACCACTAACAGCAATAATAAAGCAAGAGTGGGTTAAAGCCAACATAATGGGCAGCGAACGACTTCAGATGAATGGAATAAGCAGGGGAAGATTTAAAGCAGCAGTAGAAGGGAGTCTCATCCATTTTTCCGACACACAATTATCAACCGTGTTAACATGAGAAACAAAAATACCTTCCTCCGACATTGAAGTTGAATAACTGACTGGAGTTCGCCTTCTTGTTTTAAGTCCGAAAAATGAGGTTAATGGGTCAATCCAGTCCACAAGAAGAGAGAATATGGCGGGATCTAAGTTTCGGCCGGAATGCAGAGAGAACCAACCGGAAATCTAGACAGAATACGCCGCAGTAGCTTAGATAATTTTCCCCCAATTCACTAACCTGGTTTCCCCCTAATTTTCCTCCAACCCACCATGTTATTGCATAGCTATTTCCCGCTACAGTGCTGTTGACCCGTTTTGTTTTGTTTTCCTTTAACCCGGGTGAAGATTTAACTTTCCATGTCAGCAGGTAAGCCAACGGGTACGAGTAGCGTTATTGGTCTAGGATTGATTATTCTTTGCATCTTGACATCTTGATTTAAGTTAATTATTGACTCGTGCATTTCCCTTGTCCTTTTTTTTTTATTACATGATGTTACAAAATTATAACTTGTTCTTTCTAGGGTGATTTGGGTGCTCCGGAGTCAGGAGAGGAAGAAAGCCAATACCGAAGTTGTAGTTTGATGAACATTTTAGACATTTTATCGTTGTCCAAATATGATTGGGAATTGCTTTATTTTCATTTTCTATGGGTGTCTGTATTACACTAATGCCTTAATTTTTAAGATTTAGTTACAAAATATATCAACTTATGATTTGTGAAACTTACTTCGGCATTTAGCTATAAATTATTCGGTTGTATTACATATAGATCATGACATCACTGCTTATAGATTGATTTACAAATATATGATGTGGTGAAATATAATTGGATCAAAAAAAATTTCAGCCCAAAAAAAAATAAAAATTCTTAACTATTTACTTTTGACACCTCATCAATTTGTAAAACTTTATGTACAAATAACATTATTCTAAATTATTTAGATATCTGGTTTGTCCTTAAATGGTTTTTCCTTGAACTTATTGACATGCTGACAAATGGCTCCTAAATTTAGCCCATGTTTTGTACAAATTAAAGTCCAAATTATAATTTTAAGTTAAAGTCAACAATTAATTTTAACCACGTATTTTATGAAATATAACTTTTCAACTACACATTTCATCAATTTTTATCAAATCTGTTAAAATTTCTCCACCTAATAGAGGCTTGGTTACTAAACTCTATAATGTTCAACCCATTAATCGCCCAAGTTGATTTTTTTTCGCATTGTCACGGGTGGCAGGTGATGAATTTGAAAATTTTGCTTTTGTAATATATCCAAATTTAAAAAAGCCCTAATTATGTTGCCACCGAATTATTTCTAGCATTATTTCGGCAACCTGGGACTGGAAATTACCCAAATTCTTTGTTATAATATTATATAATAGACGATTATATTGGCATCACAATTTTTATTCGTTACACTACATATCAATTGCAATTAAGCTCATCAGTCTTTATGCATTGTACCAGTTATTTTCTGAACTTTTTTTTTTTACCAGATCTTATTTTCAACATTCCATGAATTAGCACATCTGGTCGTTGATGAAAACTTTTCAAAATATTCTATTTATGTGCTTTAAAATTACGGATATATTTTGGCGTGCTTTAATATTCATTGAATTTTAAAAATATGGTTAGCAAATTAGTCGTTTCACACCTCTAATGGATGTTTTTGATGGAAATCATTACGAGATACATGATGTAATAATCAATGAAAGGTTGATGATAAGAATGAAACAAAAAGAAAAGTTGAAAAATAAGTGTTGCAATTAAAAATAAATTCAAGACCTAAGTATGAAAATACGGTACGATAAATAAGGTTTTTTTTAATGTATATATATATATATTATAATTTCCGTATTGTATGTTGAATTTGAACACTCGAAATAGTATTTTATTAATGAAATAAACTTACAAATTTGGACACACACACCACTGTCACTTGCACGTTTTTGGACTCCACTGACTCTCTCTTTCACACTCTCTTTCTCACAGCACTTCCCTCTTTTTTTTTTTTTATTAACTTCTCTCTACACTACTCTCACAATTCACTCATTTTTTTTTCTTTTTTCCATGCGCAATACAATGCAACAGGTTGTGTATATAAGATGGCAATGTCGGTGACTACTCTTTCTACATATTTCTATTATGTCGGTTGTTTATATATATCTATCTAGATTCATCCATGCTAGTAAAAGATTAAGCTTTTGTTTGATACATATTATAATTTTCATTTTCATTTTTCTACTCATTTTCAACTACACATTCTTCAATAAAATAATATTTTTTATCACATCAATAATGTTTCCTTTTTTAACTATACATATTCACCATCACATCAACCAAAAAAATACATTCTTTTCAAAATAATGTGTATCAAACGGGGGCTAAATACAGATTCTGAAAAATTCCACTAAGGTAGTGATCTTTAAATTCCAACTCCCAAATTATTCATAAAAAAGGCAATGATGATTTTTTCAACTCTCCCCTTCAACACCGACTTTTTAGTTCATTCTTCTCTTTTTATAATCCCCAACTGTGCTCGAAACTCTTCAAATTTTGAAGTACCAAGTCCTTTCGTTAACATGTTTGTAACTTGTTCCTCAGTGTTAACATATTTCAAGTCTATCTCCCCTTTAAGCACTTTTTCTTTGACGAAATAATAGTGCACTTCGACATGCTTAGTTCTTGCATGACACACTGGATCTTCTTCTCTACGAATAGCTAATTGATTATTGCAATATAATTTCACTGTATAGCTTACTGGTTGATGTAGATCATTCATCAACTGTATTAGCCATGTACTTTCTTGAGCTGTCATTGCTGCTGCTCTACATTCCGCCTCTGCTGTTGACAAAGACACGGTCAATTGTCTCTTGATGCGCCCTGATATTGCAGCTGACCCAAGATTGAATACATAACCAGTTGTCGATCTTTTTGTGTCTTGATTACGCCCAAAGAATAACCCGTAATTGTAGTACAACTTTGTGGTGTCGATTCCACAGGAAAATGGAAAATTACTCGAAGTATCGAAATTATTAGGGTTTTCTTAAAATGTGTAGTAGAATGTAGTTGTTTACCATCCTTACTCTGTGAGCCTCTGGTTTTCTTAGAATATAGTAAAATGGTTTTCTGGTACTTACTCTGTGAGCCTCTCTGGCACTGTCAAACATGAGACTTCGCCTAGTTACCCACAATAGGTCAAAACTCCCCTCATAAAATATGCAGTATACAAAGCAGAGAAGGAGATGAAACAGAAGCTATATTCCAGTGTCAACCAATACGGCATCAGTTTCATATCACAGGAAAGCCTGAGTTTGAGGTTAGAATAATGGAGAAAGGAAGATATACTAGTTTTCTCAGACACGAGTTTAGCATGTAAATTTTGATAGGTGAATTTTAGGACCATTATCTATTTGTGCATTCCATCCTTGTGAAATCCGAAACATCAACATGTCTGCATTATCATGGGCTCCTTAACATACGTCAAATTTCTTAATTAAATGGACAAACTAAAAGATTATTTTTTTAAATTAGTTCGGAAATAAGATAACCTTGAACATAATTCCTAGGCAGCTAACCTTTATACATTCACTTGCAAGGGGTAAAAGAAGTAGGAATGAACGATAAATTTCCAAATTCGTATCTTCAGAAGGGAAATATAAAAGCCAAGAAGAGATCCACGTCCATTTACCAAGTAGCAAGTACACATGTATCATGTATATATTCAATTCCGGTCCCCTAAGCTCCCAATCAATAAATGTCCAAAAAATTACATCAAGAGCATACAACTTTTTAACAGTTAACATTACGTAGAGCCATGTATTGCTTTTTGTCATAGATCCCAAGGCAGAGGAAATCAAGTAAAATTTCATAAATAGTAGATCCCAACCTAGTGGAACACTGGGCACAAAACTAAATGTAACTTTCAGGGACCCTAAATTTATAAACATATACACCTGAAAAATATTAGACAAATGTATATAGCACAATTACAACATCACAAAATAGAAATGGCTCCATATGCTCTCTTTTTTGTAATGTGATTTAGGTCAATTTCTTTCATGAATATTGAAGAAAATTCCAGAATTATCAACAACCTCCAAATTGTAATTTGAAAACTGAAGACTATAATCATCTGGTTGAGAACAACTATACCTGGACCATCTCAGGAGGTCCATCATCCTTTGCTAGGACCTACTTAGTAAGATATATTGACAGGAGAAAACTGATTATGCAAACTGAAAAGACTAATACAATGATTGGGGAGGTGCTCGCACCAATATAAAAGATAGCTCCAAATCCCAAGAGCATAAGCACAAAAAGAACACGAACATTTATTCTTGTGAGGAGGCGAAAGATCTGCAGCAAGTAAGTGCCCACTCATCAATACAAAAATAAAATAAAAGCAGCAGAAAATACAAGAAAAATTCAGCAGTTAAGGAGTAGCAAAATTACAAAACCAGCTATACAAAACTCTACAGAGTATGAGTAGATATTTTAAATCAAACTTCATCAGCTGAAATTCTTAGGGTTTTCAAGACTTGACATGGGTAGCAGTGTAACCAAAGATTTTCGACTCAGATCTTATGATAAATAATAAATAATGGCTTTTCCATATAAAGAAATGGATAAGGAATTAAGAAAATGAAAGTTGTAATCAAATTTCGAACACTAAATAACTGGCATTAGAAAAAGATTCTCAGAGGTTCTCAAAGTGGAATGCACAACTCGATATCAGGTGTTAGCATCATCTCGAACAATACTTAAAGAAGACATTTTAAAAATCGTTTGACAGACTACTTTCATGTTGCCAAGTGTACTTTGCCCATGTACTCATTTTCATTTTCCAAGTGCAACATCAAGGTCTAAAATTTACTTCTCACTATAAGTACAAAACTAACATAAGGTCTCGCAATAAGTTCTAAACTAACATAAAACTAACTAATTCATCATAAATGCCTCTTCTCATATTCCTTTCAAACTTGCAAAAAATTAATATGGACTTGGAAGTCCCAGACGACCAATCTTCTCTTTGGCTATGGACTCCTTGGGTTTGCTAATGGAACATATCCTTGCCCACAAAAAACTGATTCTGGATATGCCTTCTGGACTCGTCAAGACCTTCTTGTGCTACTTGGAATTCAGGCTACGGTTCATAGCACAATCAACCCGACGATAAACAAATGTGCCACTTTTGCAGATGCTGGAACAAACTGGAAACAAGTTTTACCAATCGTTCCAACACTCGAATGCTCTCAATTATGTCCTATCTTCTGTCAAACAAGAAAGAAGGAAAGACATTGGCTACATACATGAGCAAGGTGAAAAGTCTCACTGATGATCTCGTAGCCATTGGACACCCTCTGAATGATGCTCAAATCATGTCCTATACCTTGAATGGATTGGGTGACGAATTTAAAGAATTGATAGTAGCCATCCGTGTGCGTGACACATCCATAACCTTTGAAGATCTCTATGACAAATTACTTGATGAGGAATTAATTCGCAACCATGGAGAGGCAAAGGAAGATGAAGTTCAAATCATTGCACAACTAACACAAAAATGTCGTGGTGGTCGAGGAGGACATCGTAGTGGTCCAGGAAGCTATCGCTATAGTAACAACTCTCATGGTTCAGACAGCAACTTATATAGGCAAAATTCTCAGCCCAATCATATGCAAACCAATCGGCAGCGACCCTCTTATGGACGAGGTATGAATTCCTCTTATCACCGGTCCTACTCATCTTCGCAGAGGAACCGGGACATAGTGGAAGGACCTGTCGTTCTCGTGGATAGCCCTCCTATCATTCTTCTCGGCCTCAAGCAAACCTCGCTGAAGGAGAACCAAGTTATTCCAATAACAATTGGGTTCTAGACTCGGGAGCCACACATCACATTACTTCTGATCTCCAAAATCTTTCTATGCACTCTGATTATGTTGGAAATGAGGATGTTGTAGTGGGTAATGGTAATGGCATCTCCATCTCTCATGTTGGTTCTTCTTCAATTAATTCCCCCGATTCCTCCTTTGCATTAGATAATGTTTTGTGTGCACATTTAATAAAAAGGAACTTAATTTCTGTTTCCCAATTCGGCAAACAAAATAATACTTCAATTGAGTTTTTTCCTAACTATTTTCTTGTGAAGGATTTGAATACGGGGACATCCTTGGCGAAAGGCCGGAGTAGACATAACTTGTATGAGTGGTCATTCTCAGCCTCAACTACGAAGCTGTCATCCCTCGCTCCTTCCGCCTCAATTGCTCTCTCTCTTCTCAACTATGGCACCAACGTCTTGGTCATCATTTTTCTCCAATTCAAAGGAAGAT
The DNA here is from genome assembly GCA_019395295.1 of Osmanthus fragrans. Taxonomy (NCBI): domain Eukaryota; kingdom Viridiplantae; phylum Streptophyta; class Magnoliopsida; order Lamiales; family Oleaceae; genus Osmanthus; species Osmanthus fragrans. The sequence continues at coordinate 870,411 of CM033346.1, forward strand.
TCTAGATGGCAATAAACTTTCTTCATCAGATTACCCCACAAATAAAGTCTGTAATTCGTGTCTTTGCAACAAAAGTCACAAACTATCATTTAGAAATTCCTCCATTATCTGTAATAAGCCTTTTCAAGTTCTTATGTCATTATTATTGATTACTTCACAAAGTATACCTGGTTATATCCTCTTAAGTTAAAATCTAATGTAGTTAAAGTTTTTGAAAACTTTCACAAACTTGTTGAAAACCACTTTCACACGAAAATAAAAACTGTCTACACGCATGGTGGTGGAGAGTATCAAGCACTATCTCAACTTCTAACCCGACATGGAATTCAACATCTTACCTCTCCTCTGTATACACATGAACATGTTGGCTCCGCTGAACATAAACATCGTCACATTGTGGAAACTGGTCTTACACTTCTCCACAATGTTGTCGTCCCTTTTCGCTTTTGGTCTCATTCTTTCCAATGTGCCGTTTACCTCATTAATAGAATGCCTACACCCGTTCTAAACCATGACACCCCTTATCAGAAATTATTTGGCCATAAACCCAAATACACTTCTCTTCGAGTCTTTAGATGTCTCTGTTACCCTTGGCTTTGCCCATACAGCACCCATAAACTCGAACCTCGCTCACGACCATGTGTGTATCTCGGTTTCTCCCTTCTTCATCATTCATTTCTGTGCTTTGATCCTTGCTCGAACCGTCTCTTTATATCTAGACATGTTGTCTTCTTTGAGAAACTATTCCCTACAAATCTAACTCCTATCTTGACCTAAGCCTATCTTCGCAAACCTTTTCAAGGTATCTCTCAATCTTTACCGACAAAAATTTAGACCATGTCACAGCTCTAGCCGAAGTTAACCCTCCTTCTACCGTGCTAACACCCTTCACACCACACCCGCTCCCAAAACCCCCACTTGCATGTCCTTTGCTAGCTCAATAGGTTGTCTCCACATCGCCCTCCCCTAAAGCTGCTTCCCAACAATCTCCATCACAGGTCAGTAGTCCCTCTTCTCCCTCTAACATATGTGCAGGTCCTAACTTTGCAGATTCTTCTCCTCCCCGCCATGACATCAACCAATCTGCCCAGCAAACTGAAATTCTTCATTCACCTTCATATCAATCAGAAAAACCACCTCGCATGGTCACTCGTGCTCAAAATAATATCTATGAACCAAAACAACCATTCAATCTAAACACCACTATCTCTTCCCTCCACCCCCAAACAGAACCTTCCTCATTTACCCAAGCTAACAAGCACCCTCACTGGCGAGATGCCATGAAAGATGAATTTCTCGCTCTTCAGAAAAAAAAACTTGGTCCCTTGTTCCACTCTCCTCTATACAAAACATTGTCGGGTGTAAATGGGTCTATCGGATCAAAAGGAACCTGGATGGCTCTGTTGCTCATTATAAGGTCCGTCTTGTGGCAAAAGGGTTTCATCAATGACCCGGTATCGACTTTACAGAAACTTTTAGCCCAGTTGTTAAACTAGCCACCATTCGCCTTATTCTAACTATTGCCGTTACTCGTGGTTGGGTTTTAAAACAATTGGATGTCAATAATGCCTTCCTAGAAGGCACTCTCTCTGAACGTATTTTTATGCAGCAACCTCAAGGATTTGTTGACCCTCAATATCCTTCTCATGTCTGCAAATTACATAAAGCAATCTATGGTCTTCGTCAAGCTCCTCGGGCATGGTACAATGAACTTCGTTCCTTTCTTCTTGCCTATGGATTTATTAATTCAAAGAGTGATACATCTCTATTTATCTACACTTCGGGAACTCACATCATGTACTTGCTTGTGTATGTGGACGACATTATAGTCACTAGAAATCACTCTCCAACTCTTCATGAATTCACCAGTCAGCTCTCCAATAGGTTTTCTCTCAAGGATCTTGGCAAGCTCAGCTACTTCTTAGGTGTTGAAACAACTCAGACCTCTAAAGGTTTGTTCCTATCTCAACGAAAGTATAACCTAGATCTTCTTCAGAGAACTAATATGCAAGAGGCCAAGGAAGTTAGTACCCCACTGTCCACTTTAGACACACTCAAACTCGATGACGGTTCCCCTAGATATGATCCCACTGAGTATCGTCAAGTGCTTGGCTCACTTCAATATCTCTCTCTTACACGACCTGATGTCAGCCATGTCATTAACAAGTTGGCTCAGTTCATGCACAAACCATCATCCAATCACTGGCTTGCTATTAAACGAGTTCTTCGCTACCTCAAGGGCACCTCTCATTATGGTATCTTCATTTCGGTTGAATCTCTTCTAGCACTTCATGCCTTTGCCGATGCAGACTGGGCTGGTGATGCCGATACAAGTCACTCCACATCTACCTATGTTGTCTTTTTTGGCTCCAATCCTATTAGTTGGAGCTCTAAGAAACAATCCACTATAGCCCACTCCTCGACCAAGGCCGAATATCGTGCCATTGCTGCTACTATTGCTGAGGTGAATTGGCTTACCAACTTACTAGGTGAACTTGTTGTATCAATTCTAGCTCCTCCAACTATCTACTATGACAATGTTGGCGCCACCTACTTATGCTCCAATCCTGTTTTTCACTCACGTATGAAGCACATTGCCATTGACTTTCACATGTTCACACAACAAACCAATTGGCTTACTCTCTCACAAAATCTCTGGCTCAGAAGCAGTTCATAATTCATCGGTCCAAGCTTAGTGTCCTTCCCGGACCCTTACGCTTGCAGGGGCATGATAGAGCACAAAGTTAGCAAAGTATTTTTAAGAGAATATTATTCTCTCTCTCATTGTAATCATGTTATAATTCTCTCATTATTTAGCTGATTTTATTCCCCTTGTATAGACTAGATTAGTGGGACTGGTCTCTCTTGCCAGTGTATATAGATTTGCAATCATTCCTGTCAATATGTAAGTGAAATATTCATCAAATCTCTTTAAGAATGATATCGTTCTTATTCATCTAAAAAGAAAGAATCTTGTATCCTAATCCCCCTTTTGTCATCCACATAAGATACAGCATTTTCAATAGAAATTGTAATATTTATTATCACCAGCATTTGTGGGTATATATTGGGCATTACCTTTCTAACAAGCATTAAGCATGGTTTGGATATATAGAAACATTCTATTTATCTTTCAAGAAGTATGCATAAAACAGAATCACCATTGTTAATAGATATTAGTCATCATCACATTTTTAATTAAAACTTACGTTTCCACCATAGACATTTTCACCAGAAGTGTACGGAGTTTTCCTGCAATGCTATACTGCACTTCTGACAAAAATATTTCATGAAAGCTTATTAAGGAAAATATTTCTAGAACCTTGACTATTAGTACAATAACATAACCAAATCAGGTTGTCAATTCCATCATACTAACATGAGCCTCATAGAAGCTAGTACAGGGCATATTTTCCTAATAACCCCAACTTTTAAGAACATGGACTAATCAGTGATTAAAAAAAAAAAAAAAATCCTGAAAATAGTTTAGAGTAGGTTAATGCGATATGATTGTACTACCATAATAGAATCAGATGTTTAAGTCCAGGCAAGGGACACAATGCTGCTATGCTACGACATTAAAAACGTAACAAGAGCCTACAATGAATAAAAGGCATGGAATATGCAACTGAAAAAACCAAAACAAAAAAAAAGAAGAAGAATTCTTTCCGGAAGAAAGTAAAATGCAAGCACAAGGCACTGTTGGTAAAAAATAAAATCATATGTATATGATGCCGCTGGCACATAAGTTGTGACTGACCGCGTATCTGGCTATTCCAAGGGTTATGGTTTTGTAAGATGTGCTACTCTAGAGGAAGCTGCAGCCGGTATAAAGGGCATGGATGGCCAGGTGAGTTGAGATGGCTTAACGGATACCTTGTAGATCTAGTGAATAAAAAACTTCTTCTTATCTTTGATGCACCTTTTAGCTCTAGTCTCTGTTTGGAAGGAGATAGTGGGAGAGGAATTGTGTAAAGGGTGTGGGTGGAAAAATGGGACTGCGTCTTTCACTTTTGCAGGAATAGAAAGATTGTCATTCACTTTTGGGTTTTTTACCTTGTCCTCTTCACTTTACTTTTACAAAGTTTGGAAGGGGGTTACGGTTTGGAAGGTTGGATAATGTTTTATTCCTACCCTGAAATAATATGCAGCATTCAATATCTTCAAACGGCAGACAACTTCCTTTCCTCGTAGTTTTCTTTGACCTTTACCTAATTAGAGAGAGAACAAAATATTTCCTGTGACCATGATCATCTCCCATCTTTTCATTTTCTGTAGGTAATAACTCTTCCTCTTAAGGCCTTTCTCCATGGAACTGTAATTATCTATTAAGACTTCGGATTTCATCTTAAAATGTCAACATTATTAAAAGTAATTGTCCAATTATAAATTGATCTATATTTTCATCTTTATACGATATGAGATTTATTCCTTTACATACTCTCACAAGATGATGGCTCATTTGAGCAGACCAATCTTGAAATTTGTGTACTTATTTTTATGATTTTTAATCGGATCGAACTGCACACTGTTATCATATTAAGACTTGGGCTCCATCTTAAAATACCAACTTTATTAAAAAGAGTAGCTCAAATCCTTATAAGTTGGCTTTTAAAGATGGAACACAAGACCTAATATTATCTAGTGCATGTGTGATGATGAACTTCATCTTGATGGTCGATATATGCTAATAACTTATTTAGTGCTAAAATGTTCGGATTTGAAGCCACGTCGTGAATTTGTATATGTCCATATTCTGCATATCTTGTGAAGTTTGATTTGTGGTAAATCTGCCCCTTGTAGTCCCTGAATGACAAGGACCAAACTGAATGGGGCTGTTTGACATTTTCACTTTGGTGATGGGTTGGTATGTATGTTGAGCATGCCAGTGCAATTCTTTGGTCATATTTATTATTTTTTTTTATTTTTTTGAGAGGGGTGGGGATGCAGAAAAGTTACCTTGGTTAGATATTTTGAATCATGGGTATTCTCTGTTTTCTTTGTAGTTTCTGGATGGATGGGTTATTTTTGCAGAGTATGCGAGACCAAGACCACCTCCTCCATCTTTGAATAATGCACCTACATACAACCAGAGCTGATTGGAAGAAAGGTCCACTGGTTGAAATATGCCATTCTTTTGATCAAATAGAGCATTTAAATATCAAGTGATGTGTGTTTGGCTTGTGTGCCTTTCTCTAGTTAGTAATTCTGAAGATAGATTACTGTGCACCATCCTAACTGTCTGCGTTTGTCAATTAAGTGGAACATTTTTGTATGGACGAATATAAAGAACCAAATCCTTTATTTTGTTATTTTTGACAAAATAATTTAGAAATCCTTCTTCTATGGTATAAAACTTGATGAGCGATACAGTGTTTCATTACGATTTTGAATAGCGGGATCTGAATTTAAGTTGATTTTATTTCGTATCGTTTTTGGATTTTCTATAAATTATAAACTATTAGAATAAAGAGTGCATCGAAACCTAAATTTGTAGCACAATCATCGTTTTTCCATGATCTTCCATTTTCCCTACCTTAAATGCATTTTAGAAAACAAACTCGAATCTATTAAGTAATTATCGAACTATTTAAGCAATTTTTTCTAGTTTAATGTGCCAATTAAAAGTAGTCTGTGTCTTATTTGTTACATAAAATTTGTTTAGTACGTGAAATTAAGTAAATTTCGATAAATGTGTGTGAATTACACGTCAAAAACCAAATACTTAGCAAGAAAATCACGAGGCAGGAGACCTTCATTCAAATGCGTGTGAATGACAATTGACACATGTCATCTTGGTTTTTTTATGGAGAGGATAAGTTGAATCAATTTGAACAAAATATTAATTTGATATGAGCCTCTTCGTTTATAAACATTGTACAAAAAGTTTGATTATGACTTTCTCCAATCACTCCCAACACAAAGAAAACTCTGATTAAATGAAATCTTATTTTATTTTGAAATAGCCATTTATTGTATTGTGACGCGACACTTAAATTTGTAAAGTAATGACTAGTTTTCCCATCAATTTGGGGAAACAGGTGGCTCTAAAAGGACCAATTTTTATTCAATTCGACCAATGGCTGTGGAGCATTGGCCTAGAAACATCTCGACAAATTGATACTAAATAACTATGAAAGTTACCATACACTGGATATTGCGAGCTAATTTTGTCATTTCATTTCATTTATGGTAGATACAATTTTGCAGTAATTAGATTATATTAGTTGGAAGTTGAGTAAAAATCATTTTAAATGTGGCTTCTAAAGGCAGCATTTGCCATTTTCAATGGGACTTCTCAAATTTTGTGTATTTATGAGTTTTCGAGTAGTTATTTTCTAGGATGGGGCGGAAAGTTTTTGAGGAGAGCATATTCATTTTGAGGAATTTTATGTTAGGTATTACTATTTTTTGCCACTATGGTGTACAAAGGGCTAATATTTGCTTATAGTTGCACTTATATTATAAACTTTTTTTATCATCATGTTTTATCCTCGATCTTATAGTAATAATTATATCTTGTCCCTGATGATGGTTCATGTCCAAAAAGTCCGTTATGATAACATGAAAGATTTTCCTCATTTTGAAACAAGAAAAATGACAAATAGAAAGTGTGACAAATATTTGCTCCTTATTCTCTCCAACAGCTTTCCTTTTTTGATTGCTCCTCCTTTGTTTTTTCACCGAGTTCCAAGTAAATTTTGCACATGTATCTATATATATATATATATATAAATTTATCTTGACGTTAAATAGAATGTAGACTAGCAAATAAATATTTAATTTAATAAACATTTAAATTTTTAAATGAATTGCTTCAACAAAGACAAGACTAATATAAGCTGGTTTGAGTTCCATTACATTGTGTGGTGAAAATTAATGTTTGATTGTCTTTAAATTATATGGAGATTAATTATAATGAATTCCAAGCAAGCACTAGATATAAAATTAATCACTTTTTGTTACACTGGATTATAAATTGATTAAAATATCTGCAATAATTTAAGTTTAAAGATGGCATATTTGGTACATAATATTCGATATATTGTACCCAAAAAAATAAAAATCGATTAAACTTTAACTTCAATTTTTTAATAATTTGTTGTACAGTCAATGAAAGATATGGTTGACTATAATCGTTAATGAATTTTATTATCCATGTTTTTCCAATCTGACCTCCTTATTTTTGTTAATTTCTTTTCCTAATGGACAATTTCTTTTTTACTTTTTCTGAAGGGGACTAATAGACAAATTTATGTAGATGGAGAATTCACTTATTTAAGTAGATTTGATTTTGCTTGAGGAGGTATCAAATAATTTAGATAAATTTGATTTTCAACATAATTGAAATAAATTGTCATAGCTCAGTAGGTGAAGTTAAATATGATAGCTACAATGAATTCATGAGTCCTAATGCTTTTAAAATAACACATTCTTCGTGGAGAGTATGTTTTGTAAGGTTGAATAGACAGTGGCCGACAATATTACTGGAAAAAAAAGAAAGAGAAGTTATATCTTTGTTCAATGTATTCTCTAGTCAAGTGATTTGAGTTATTTAATTTGTTTTCATTGACATCAATGACATGGAATGAATTTGAGTATTGCTTTTGTAAAGAGTAGTTCATTGGAACGTGGGATCTGTTGCCATATTAAGAATAGGAAGTTAGATTGTGCTCTGTTGAATAGCATAATGTTAGTTCTCGGGTTATTTAAGTCGGTGCTTTCTAGTTTTAGGAAGCGAGAGGTATCAAAATGACTTGGGAGCTTTCTGACCTTGAACATCATTGCGATGGAGTTAAGAATTTTTAGAGAATATGTAATTGGAGAACTTTTGTAATAGCATCTGGACTCTCAGTAAATTTAGACTTTCTATGATTAGAGAACTTGGGTCAAGTTATATAATAAACTTACCTATTTAGATGATATACAAGATAACTTAAGCCTGGTTATGAATTTAGATTGACCGCACTAATCCTTTGTTATTAGTTGGTCCTGTTCATTGCTAAATCTAGTTGCCAATCTAAAGCAAGAAGATCGAACAGTAATTTTTTTATTCCTTTTCTGCTGCTCACACTCAGGAGTCATGAATACTGTCTCACAGTAACTGTTTCTGTTGATATAACTTATTGGTACAGCCTATGTACATCCGTTATGAAAGTTGGTAATTTGTAATTGAATTATCTAAGAGTTGATTAATTTGTAATTTCTACTGCATGGTAAATTGAAAAACTAAGAATAATTTTACGCTAGAGATGTTGGTTTTGGTTCAATAATTGCATTTCTAGGTGCTTTCCAGCCTCCTTCCTGGAACTTGGAAGGATATTATTGCTCACAGATGGCAAAATCCATGTGCTTAATCTTGATTGTTAGGTTGGCCTTGACTTGTCAGTTATTTGGAACAAGCCTGCTTGTACATAAAAATTCTGCCTGAATTTTCTCAGAAATACGCTTGGCAGATTTTTGTTGGACAATGGCAAAAAGAAAAAGAAAAAGCAGGCCTTTGGTGAAACTCCAGCAGAACTGCTTCGGTGCAAGCATCTAAATTCTAGGGATAATTGTAGTTGAGGTCCCAAATCTTTTAAATAGTGACAAAATTTTCTTAACCTTTTAATTGTTGCAGCTGTCATTTTAAACCTTTCAAATTGTAACACAAATTGTAACAACTGAGGCCCAATAGACGGTTTCCATCCAATGACCAAAAAAATTAATTTTGATCACATTTTATTCAATTTTAAAAGGGCAAAATAGTAATTTAATATTTTTCCCAAAAAATAATAAAAACTTAAATCAAAAAGGAAAAATAAAATAAAAAAAAAAAGAAAAAAATTATCTTATTTTCCCTCACCCCACCCCAGGAAATCTGTCATACCATCGCCATCGACGAGCTTATTGAGTGCTTGATATAAGAACCATGGTCTTGAACATGGCATGAAGATTCAACATCCAGACCTATCTGAGCAATTCGTGCAAAGCTGCAATAGCTCCTAATCTTCGTTCATCATTTTCAGGTAGATGAGGCATGTCCAAAAGCTCCAAAAGATTCTTCTATCTAAAGAAATTTAAAACATTTTAATGAGGAGCAATGATCATGGAGAATGAAGAGATTGGAGTACACAGGGCCAAAAACAAAGACAATATAATTGATATATAAGATTTAATTGGAAACAAAATCTCCAACATCTGGTTTATTCTTACCTCTTTTCATTCTTAGAACCGTGGTTGTAGCAAGGCACAGGTCTTACATTTTTAACATGGAAGCCAATTAGAGAAAGGAACATACTGGTAAAATCAAGATTTACCTGAGACAACAGCGTCATCTTCTTAAGAGAAATCTTGCTCCTAAGAAGAGATTGAGCACGGGCAAGAGCTTCAAATCCTTGGAAAATATTGTTCTTCATAAAACCAACTTTTGCAATTGCAAACTTCTGTAGTAGTGGTGGCGGCGGTGACAGCGATTTCTGGTTTCGGTTGGGTAGGTGAGGTGAGGTGGTGGAGAAGAAGATAGTTTTCCTTTTCTTTTTTATTTATTTAAGTTTTTAATTATTTTATGGGAAAAATATTAAATTACTATTTTGCCATTTTAAAAATTGAGCCATGTTTGGCTCCCATTATTTCAAAAATTCATTTTCAACCACATATTTTCCTATAAAATAATATTACATGTAAATTAAAAATGTTTTTCTTACTTTTTAACCATACAATCTCCAACAAAATAATATTCAAAAATACATTTTTTTGGGTCCAAAAATGGGGCTCAAACAAGGACTGAGTAAAATTTGGTCAATTTTTTTTTTTGGTCAACTAACAATAGATTGGATGGAAACCGTCAATTGGGGCCTCATCTGTTACGATTTGAAAATGTTTAGAGTGACAGCTGCAACGATTAAAAGATTAGAAAAAAGCTTGTCACTGTTTAAAAAGTTTGGGACCTCAGCTACAATTGTCCCTTAATTCTATTTTGAAGTCATTTCTTCTTAGTAAACATGCTATATCACATATGAACTCGTGCTTTACTAAAAAGTAAAAAAGAGTTCACTCAAACTAGGAGTGGGTATATTAACTGTGGAACCTACCCAAACAGACCTAATTGGTTGGTTTCGTGGGATGTCAGGTCAGTTTTCGGGTTGGCTTGAACTCAATTCGAAAAAGTTGGTTTTAAGTTAGAATATATATATTGATTTTAAGCTTATAAACCTGAAAAAAAAAAAACGACTTTGGTCAATGTCTCCCCCTGTTGGTCGATTTTCCAACCCAAACTATCGGTTCGGTGGTTGGGTTGGATTCTAATTTGTCTCGTGCCATCCTTAACAGAGATGGATGTAGGGGGGCTAGGCAGAGCTGTAGCCCAGTCCTTTCCACAGTCCATTAAAGCAAAAAAAAAAAAAAAAAATTATGTAAAATTTTTTTTTTTTATGTGTAAATTTTTTTTTCACGTATTAGCCTGATCGAAAATTTTGTAGCCCGATCTTCTATCCAATCCTGGATCCGTCCCTAATCCCTAACTAGAAAACCACACCTAAATCTGTTGGTAGCTTAATCCCCATTATTCAATTCAGCTTGGTGGACACAACTGTATTCACTTCTGTTCATATCATTTTAAATGTTAGATAATCCAAAAAAATCCACTGAACCGTTGGACCCATTGACATATGTACCCTCCATTTCACTTGTGCAATGCCATCCTTACCCCTATCATCACCAAACTAAATGGCAAAACTTGGGACACAAATGTCATTTTATGTATTAACCAACTTAGTAGTCGTTTATGTGAGCCACGTAATTGTACTGTCTGCTATCATTCAGACATGGAGCCCAACAATGTTTGAAAGAGTTTGTCTTGTACCGCAAGTTTTACCGCACCCTCACATGGGTATGGTGGACCCCACATGTTTAAATAATATTTTCCCCTCAATGTGAGTGTGTGCGATAATCCTTGCGGTAACTCGTACGGTACATGTAATGTAACCCTTGAAATTTAGCCTGTTTGATTTCCATTTTTCTCATAATTCATTTTTATTTTCTTCTTTTCAATCACACATTTTTCAATAAAAATAATATTATACACAAATTCAAAAAATTACTTCAATTTTTAACCATACATTCTCCATCAATCAACTATTTAAAATGCATTCTTTCCTCCCAAAATGAGAATCAAACAGAGACTAACGATTTTTAGTGGGGTCAATTTAAGGCCCTGTTTGAGCAACATTTTTTTTCTTCAAAAAATACGTTTTTAAACAGTGATTTGACATCATTTTAATCACACATTTTACAATAAAATAATTTTACACGCAAATTCAAAATTTTCCTCATTTTTTTAATCACACATTCTCCTTTAATCTACTATTTCAAAATTAATTTTTGTAAAATAATGTGGCTCAAACACACTCAAAGAACGAAACTGCAATGATTTTGTAGGAGCTCACCTTCTTGGGTATATAAGGATGGACTACTCACAGTCGAATTCGATCAACACATTAATAATTTATTAGCTTAATGCATATCAACTATTTGATGGTTGGACTGCATAATAAAATGCAGCTGCCCAAATGCCTTCCATTAAACGAAAGGAGTAATTTGTGCTAGGGTTTTGCCACTTTGCCCCCCTCCTTGACAGAGGGGGTGACCGAACCCTCACAATAGGGGGGTGGGGCCAACTCTGTCAAGGAGGGGGTGACCATAGCATGGTTCTTTGTGCTAATGTTTGATTTTCATTAAATTAAATTTTATTTTTTTCTCTTCTATTTTCAATCACACAATTTTTCATAAAATAATATTACACGTAAATTGAAATTTTTTTCTTTTTTTTTTAACCACTCATTTAAAAAAAATATTATTTCACTAATTTTCATTCCAAAAAATTGGGGCCAAACGGGGCTATAGCAGAATATAACCATTTCTCAGTGCTTACTGCTTAGTCCACTAAAAAAAATAAAATATAATTAGTTTAGAGATATTTTGGAATTAAACCTGGTGTACAGGGGGGGTCTGTCAGGGGTCTTACAAGGGTCACACTGTAGCGGGGCCCTCTCATGAATAAAAAATAAAAAAAATTGTGACGGGACCCCAATTGTGTGTGCCCTGGCAAGGGCCTGACAGGCCCCACCCTGTACATGAAGCACGCTTGGATATTTTGTCCCTTTGCTTCAATAATTGCATTGATAATTCCTTGAACCATGTTATGGTAACCTAATGGATGACCTAGGGGATGACATTCTCTTCACACATGAGGGGGGAAAATGTTATTTTATTCAAGTGAGCCTCTCATCCCATGTGAGGGGGATGTCAACCTCTAAGTCATCCCTTAGGTTTCTTTAGCATTATTCATGTTTCTTTAGCATTATTCTTGCTGAATCATGCTATGATAACCTAATTGATGACCTAGAAAATAACATTCTCCTCACACATTCCTACTTGATGGGGCCCTCCCTTTGGTACAATAGTCAACGCTTTCCTCGAAAGTCGCTGCTCCTTCCTTGAAGTTTCTTGGTAAAAGATAGTCATTAATACAACTTCACATGCTACAGCTGTCTCCCACTTCTTTAAAGTTGTAGGTAGTAGCTTTTTTTTTTTTTTTTTTATAAAAGATGAATGTCCTCAAGCTCCTTTCGGTGAAGGTTCTTGATTTAACGTTAATTTATAAAGCTACTACCCACAACTTTCTCCCACTTCATAATTTTTCTTTACACCTTATCCTGTTTATGTTGGAATATCCAGATTATTCGATTCAAGATAAATATATTATATTGATCTCCTCCTCTCCCTTTATTTGGTTTCCCTCATTCATATTATTATTATTAGTAGTATTATATGATCTTTAAATGTTTCATTTATTAAATAATTATTAATATTTGATTTGATTCTTACTTGTTTTGCTCTGGACCAATCTATCTCCTTTGGTCCTGAAGTGTTTTGAGTGATAGGCTCAATTGCAGGAAATTCGTACTTATCATTACTAATTTAACTCAACTACAACCATCTAATCTGAAACAATTCAGGTAAATACATACAACTTTTTTAATTAGCATTTTGCTAAGAATATTATTATTTTTTATTTCTTCAATGTTATTTGTTCCCCTTGAGAGTCCTATAAGCTTACATGATACCTTTTGTTATGTTATATATTTGTTCCACATTCTATCGAATATTGTGTATACACATTTTATGTGCTTCCCATACTGCATGGGTTGTGCCCGACCTTAACCCGTGTCCACCCCTAACTGGAAACCCCCTCCTAAATCTGCCACTGACTTGATCAGCCATAACAAATTATTTACAAAAGTTGGGTAAACATCATCTCAACACAAGTTATAAAAAATAAAAGAGCATGTGCCATATTATTAACTTGTCGCCTAACAAAACTACAATCTAAGAACGGAAATGCAATGGTTTTGTAGAGTGCACCTTCTTGGGCATATAAGAATGGCTTATTCACTGTCGAATTAGATCTAATCTATTAGCTAATTAACATGTTAATTATCTGATGTTTAAACTGCGTCGTAGATCAACAAGAAGCACCTGCCCAAAAGCTTTTCGTAAAAAGAAAGGATTAATTTATAGTGAAATATAACAATTTTCTGGTGCTTAGTCCACTAAAAAAAATAATTAGCTTAGAGATGTTTTGGCCAATTCGTGCAATAATTGCATTGATAATTCTTAGTGCCTTCCAACCTCCTCCCGACTTGATGGGCCCTCCCTTTGGTTCAATAATTGAATTTTGTTCTTAATTTCCTTCCATTAAGGTTCTTGGTAAATGTGAGACAATGTATTACTCTAACCCTCGTTTGACCCCATTATTCCAAATTTTAATGGGTAGAATAGGGGTTTTTTTTTTTTTTTTTTTTTTTTTTTGGAGAATAAAAGGTTGAAAAAGAAGGAAATTTTTTCGATCTCTTTTTCTTAATATCAAATTACTTCAATGAAACTAAAATTTATGAAATACTATTATCAAAATTTTCGATATCTCACTTTTATACAGTTCTTCAATCATTTTTATACATGTTGTCTGGCTCAATCTCTCTTTTTCTTAATATCAAATTACTACAATTTGTTAGGGGATAAGCAAGGATTTTGTAATTTTCTTTTGCATTAATTTTGATAAAATTGTGAATTTAATTAACGTCTATTGTATTATTGCAAAGTTCCTTATGATCGTTAAATTATTAAATGTATTCATTTATTATTCTGATTAAGTAATTATTAATAAATGATTCTTATTTTGAATCAATCTTGCACCTTCGTTCTCGAAGCGTTTTGAGTGATAGGCTCAATTTTGGAGGAAATTTGGTCCCATATTCAAAACGGCCAGTACAATATCCCTTTTCTCAATATCAAATTACTACAATTTGTTAGGGGATAAATTTTCTTTTGCATAATTTTGATAAAATTGTGAATATAATTAACGTCTATTGTATAGTTAACTGTATTTTGGTTCTAAAGTTTTCATTATTATGATTGATAACAAATAAGTGAGAGACGGGCATTAAAAATTAAGGATTAATTTATATGTACAAAATCATGTACAAAATTTCTTACTCACATTCACATGGTATGCGGGTCCCGTGTGAATAAAATAATCCAACAATATGATCCTCCCTTCTATTGTGAGTAGTAAGTAAGAGAATTTGTAAAAAAGTGTGAGTAAGTGTAGCATTGTCGAAAAATTAAACTTGGCAAAAAATTAAGAGATATAAATAAATTTTATATTAAATGTGACACAAAACGCTCGTGCCATATTTTTAGAGGATGATTGAGAGAAAAAGTAAGAGAGAAATAAAATAAAATTTAAATATAACATGTCATCATTTGTGTGGGTGGATAGAAAACTTGACTAATTTATTGTCAGCGAAATAGTAATAGAGGAGTTTTTAAAATTTAAATAGTATATAAATAGTGAATTGTCCCTTAGCTCCTGTTTGATAGTCATTTTTTTCAAAATATATTTTTCGCTCTCTTCTTTTCAACCACATATTTTTCAATAAAATAATATTACACGCAAACCCATAATTTTTTCTTAATTTTTGCCCACACATTCTGCACTATTTAAAAATGTATTTTCTTCCAAAAAATGGCTACCACACAGGGGGCTTAATTTAAGTTTCTGTAAAAGTTCACGTGTTTCGAAATAAATTAATGATTTGAAATTTTCTTGATTGAGATTGTACAAAATGAAGAACTCCTTTCTGCCGAATTTAATATTTCTCAAAAGTGTTCCATTGGTATTTTGACTGTATATAACAATATTGCATGATATTTGCATTTTGCAGGAAGCCACATGGATAAGCTGTTAGAATTTGTTGCAGGGATTTTCCCTGACTTTGTTGCACTGCTATGCCCGAACTTGGAGGAAAATACAGAGTCTCTTCAAAGAAAAATAAAATTACTGGAAGGTCGAAAAGATGATGTGCATGAGATATTACAAAATGCAGCATGTCGTTCTGGAAAAAAACGCAGCAGAGAGGTTGAAAATTGGAGGAATAATGCTGAAAACATTATAAAAGATTTTGAAACCTTGGAACAACGAGTACAACAAAGCAGCAGATTATATCATGTTTTCAAACGACAAAAGTTGGATGAACAGATTCAACGAATGACTAAGGAAGTGACGGAGCTTGTTGACACAAGTGCATTTCCTAGCGGGCTTTTTCTTGAGGTTGATGAGAGTATTGACCGTTTATTGTTAATACCCCAACCGAATGGCCAAGCATTTCAACAAAATTTCGATGACATTTGGACATCATTAATGGATGTCAACGTCGTAAGCATTGGCATTTATGGAATGGGGGGAGTAGGTAAGACGACTCTGGCAAGGCATGTCCATGATAAGCTAAAAGAATCCAAATTCTCGCGTCATATTTATTGGGTCACTGTCTCTCAAGAGTTCAGCATTTGCAAATTGCAAAGTGACATTGCCCAAATAATGGGTCTAGATATCAACCTTGAGAATGATGAGGGGAGAAGGGCAGCTAAACTTTTCCAGGAATTCCAGAAAAAGAAGAGATTTGTGCTTATACTGGATGATGTTTGGAAACGAATTGATGCAGGGAAGATAGGCATTCCTTCTAAAAGGGATGGAAGCAAGTTGGTCATAACAAGTCGATCCAAAGAAGTTTGTCAACGTATGTGCTGCAAAAAGATTATAAAAGTGATCACACTTTCGGAGCAAGAAGCTTTGGACCTATTCCTGAAGACAGTTAATTTTGAGGAACGTTCTTTACAAGTAACAGAGATTTGCAAGAAAATGGTAAACAGATGTGGCGGTTTGCCCCTTGCCCTCATCACATTGGCTGGAAGCATGAGAGGCGTGACTGACGTTCATGAATGGAGAGATGCAATGGAAGGACTTAAAGAATCATGTTTGGGACGAGCCGACATGGAAGATGAGGTTTTGCCAATTCTCTTGTACAGTTATCATCGGTTGAGGGATACAAGGCTAAAACGTTGTTTCTTGTATTGCTCCTTGTATCCTGAAGATTATCGTTTT
Source organism: Osmanthus fragrans (assembly GCA_019395295.1). Taxonomy (NCBI): domain Eukaryota; kingdom Viridiplantae; phylum Streptophyta; class Magnoliopsida; order Lamiales; family Oleaceae; genus Osmanthus; species Osmanthus fragrans. The sequence goes on from CM033346.1 coordinate 886,894, forward strand.
TCAAGAGATGAATTGATTGGAAATTTTATTTCAGAAGGGCTGATGGAGCGAAGATTAAGCTGGCTAGCTGAAGTCGACCAAGGTCATGCAATACTAAATCAATTGGTGAGAGCCTGCTTATTGGAAAGTGATTCATATGGGGGTGTGAAGATGCATGATTTAATCAGAGAGATGGCAATAGAGATCACTAAAGTTAACCCGAGGTACATGGTAAAAGCTGGACTTCACTTAAAGGAATTACCAGAGGAACAAAAGTGGACAGAAGATTTGGATAAGGTTTCCTTGATGCGCAACTTTATAGAGGAAATTTCACCTGGCATGTCACCTAAATGTCCAAGTCTCTCCACCTTGATCTTGAGAAAAAATCCTCTACGATTGATTCCAGATAGTTTCTTTACGCATATGTGTGGCTTACTCACTCTCGATTTACGTGAAACTAAAATTGAGAGCTTGCCAAATTCCATATCACACTTGGAGAAACTTAATGCATTATTGCTCACAGGTTGTTTTGAACTGGTATCAGTGCCATCATTGGAAGAGCTCAAGGTATTGAGACATTTAGAGCTCTCAGGTACTAGTATCGAAGAAGTACCGAAGGGGACTCTGCATAGACTAACACATCTTCGGCAGCTCGAGTTGCCATATCATCTAGATGTACCAATAGAAGAAGTTGAGGCATTGAAACAGTTGGAAGTATTTCAAGGCAGGTTAAATAGTGTACGTGATCTCAATCGGTTAATCAACTCACGACAAATTGACAAGCAATTCCATTTCTACAGTATTACAATTGGTTCTCGAGACATGCTCCCACGAATAGAGCGCAGTTTACCATGTAAATATTTACATTTTGTAAAAGACGGTCTCATGAAATCCTCTTTAGACACAGATGAGAATATGCTGCCACGAGATATTGAGACTTTGTACTTTTCAAGCAGTGGCTTGAGTGGTTGCTTATTGGATGAATTTCCAATTTTGAATTCTGCTAGAGATTTAAAAGTTTGCTGGATAAGAAAGGAGGATGAAATAGAGTGCATTATGAGGTTAGAGGAAGAACTAAAATCTAGTGGGGTCCCATTCCAAAGCCTTGAACTGTTGGATCTGAATTACTTGCCAAATTTAATTGGTCTCTTCAAGTGGGAAGCAGTTGTACCTCTTTCACCTGGCACATTTTCCTCACTCGAAGAGTTGACTATTGAACATTGTGGTAAAATGAAGAAGCTTTTCCCTCAGAGTTTGTTATGTAATTTCCGTAACCTCCAACACTTGAATGTCAACGATTGTGTACAAATGGAGGAGATAATAGAAGATGACAAAAATGAAGGAGTTGATATCACATTGCCAATGTTAAAGAGTTTGTCTCTGTGTAATTTGCCACAACTAAAGAGCATGTGCAAGGGAAAGATGATTTGTGATTCCATTGAGAACATTCATTTGGAGGGCATTAAAAATATAAAGGAATTGCCTTTATATTTACCGCTACTTCTCGATGGACAACTGTCTCGTCCCCCACGTCTTAGAGCAATCCGTGTAGGTAGAGAAGACAAAGAATGGTGGGAATCACTGGAGTGGGCCCATCACAATGCCAACAATGTCCTTCAACCCTTAGTTGAATATTTTTGATCAAAGTCTATCGTTCACAGGTACGTCTCATGTCTCGATTTTACAACCTCACTAATTTCTAACAACAATTTTCTTTTGATCTCTCGTAATAATGAATTCCATAAAATATTTTTTAAATAGTTGAGCACTGAAATTAAATGTAGCCAGGCACAACTTATTAGACATAGGAATGACGTAAATCCATCGAGCAAGACTATTAACTCATGGTAGAATTATTAGATCATAACACTAAAAACGAATAATTAAAGAATTAAATCGAGCAAGACTATTAACTCATGGTAGAATTATTAGATCATAACACTAAAAACGAATAATTAAAGAATTAAACTAATTCAGAATTATACTTCTTATCAGTTTATTGTCAATATTTATTTAAGCAGATGCACACCACCCGTTTTTATGTGACCTATATGCAGAGTTTAAGAATATTATAATTAACCTAATTGATAAGGCACCAAATTAGTAAATAACCTAACCGCATTTGGATATACAATTAGAAAATAACTCGTTGGAGTCTGGATTGGGTAATTGCCCATCCTTCACATGGAGGGGCATTTGGGAAGCGAAAATTTGGCTAAGGAGGGGATGTAGATGGAGACTTGGTGATGGAAGGAAGGTAAACTTATGGAATGATCAATGGCTGCCGGGTCATAACTCTTTATCCCATGACCTCGGGATGCAGCTACAAGATAGCAAAGAGGTGGTTGTTAGATTTATTAAATTAAATCATCCATGTTGAATAATTAAGAATATGTAACCGAATGCGGAAGCGTACCTAAGTCAGACATGGTTATTGTAATGAATAATTCCTGCGGCTTTAGTCTTCCAGATCAACACGTTGTTCCTTTGTTTCTCTCTGGCGATGGAATCCAGAATGAATGAATACAGAACATGTGATCCGGGGACCAAACCCTATATATATAGATTGCCTAGTTAACATAATTCGTCTCATCATAAATTAGGAACAGGCTTGGTCTCTACACATAAAAGTCCATACTTTAATTAGATGCATTAAAGTCCAGACGGGTTTAACCAAAATTGATAGCTTTTAATCCAATACACAATATTTCACATATAAGCCCACATAATTGATTAAAACCTTACAATTTCCCACTTGGGCTGAATGTGTTACCTTATAATTGTGCATTAAATATAACCTTATGAGTACTCAGAATTTTGCTATCATTACCGAATGCATCCCCAAACAATTCGGTCCATCAATCATATCAACATAGGATCAAAGCGGTTTTCGCTACCTTCTATTGTAGCTAAACCCATCAATGGTCACATATATCAATACAACTGAATGACATGGATCAAGCATAGATGTGTAGCATGAAAATTGCATGTAATGTGGTCTTATCATGCCGATTTCCAACTGGTCCACCTTAATACCTTAGTGAGATCATTTTCAAACAAGTTCGAAGATAATAAACCAAAAACTTTATAACTGAAAATAACCTTAACCATAAACCATATCCAAAATGACAGTACATGTGTCTAATATGAAAAGCAAAAATATACAAACTCCCACTGAAACTAGATATCCTCAAGAGATACTACACCGATATGAGCAGTGTGCTCATGAAAGACCTTGGGTATTAATCCTTTAGTAAGCGGATCCGCAATCATGGAGTTTGTCCCGATATGCTCTATAGACACCTGTCCACTCTGAACTCTTTCTTTAACAACCAGGAATTTGATCTTTATATGCTTTGACTTCGTAGAGCTCCTGTTGTTATTTGAATACAGTACTGTTGATTTATTGTCACAAAATAACTTGAGTGGTCTTTCTATATTGTCCACAATGCACAGCCCAGTGACAAAATTTCACAGCCATATTCCTTGGTTTGATGCCTCATAACATGCTATAAACTCCGCTGCCATGGTGGAAGTAGCTATAAGTGTTTGCTTAGCACTCTTTCAGGAAATAGCACCTCCAGCAAGTAGGTAAATATAGCCTGAAGTGGATCTCCTACTATCTTGGCATCCCACGAAATTGGAATCAGAATAACCAATGATCTCCAACTGATCCGATCTCCTGTATGTGAGCATGTAGTCTTTTGTTCTCTGTAAATACCGCATGACCCGTTTGGCTGTTTTCCAATGATCCATTCCCGGGTTACTTAAATATCTCCCTAACATCCCAACAATGTACGCTATATCCGGACGCGTACAAACCTGAGCATACATCAGACTCCCTACAGTTGAGGAATAAGGAATCTTCTGCATTTCTTTAATTTTCAAGTCATTCTTGGGGCATTAACTTAAACTGAACTTATCTCCTTTAGCCACAAGGGTGTCACCTGGTTTACAATCTTACATGCCATATCTTTTAAGCACCTTTTCGATATTGCCCTTTTGCGATAATCCAAGAATACCCCGAGAACGATCTCGGTGTATCTGAATTCCTAATACAAAGGAGGCGTCACCAAGATTTTTCATCTCAAAGTTATTTGCTAGAAATCTCTTGGTTTGGTGCAATACGCCTATATCGTTGCTGGCAAGCAAAATGTCATCGACATATAAAACCAGGAAAATATACTTACTCCCACTGAACTTGTGGTATATACAATCATCAACCAGATTCATCTCAAAGCCAAATGAGATTATTACTTGATGGAACTTGTAATACCATTGACGAGACGCTTGTTTGAGTCCATAAATGGATTTCTTTAATTTGCAAACCATTTGCTTTGCATCATCCGATACAAAGTTTTCTGGTTGCACCTTATAAATTGTTTCATCAATGTCACCATTGAGAAACGCTGTCTTAACATCCATCTGATGTAACTCAAGGTCGAAATGCACTACCAATACCATTATAGCCCTAAAAGAGTCTTTTGAAGAAACTGGAGAGAAAGTCTCTTTATAATCAATGCCTTCTTTCTGTGTAAAGCCCTTTGCGACAAGACGAGCCTTATACCTCTCTACATCACCTTTTGAATCCCTCTTGGTTTTAAATATCCATTTGCAACCAATGGGTTTCGCACCTTTAGGCAATGGAACGAGGTCACATACGTCATTGTCCTTCATAGACTTTATCTCTTCATTCATGGCATTGAGCCACTTTTGAGAGTTAGAACTTTCCATGGCTTGACGGAAGTTGATAGGATCATCTTCCACCACACCAATGTCAACTTCATGTTCTTGGAGAAATACGATGTAATCATCTGAAACCGCACTTCTCCTCTCTCTAGTGGATCTTCTTAATGACATTGATTCTTAAAGCTGTAGAGTTTGTTCCTCTGGAATAATTTGTTGACCTTCAGAGCGAGATACAATGACATTGTCTTGATCCGGAGTTGCTTCTTGAACAATGTCAGGGATAAAAGACTGATCATTGTCAATGACAATTTCATCATATTTCTCTTCAAAGACAAAGTCTGTAACCCTTTCTCCCCCCGCAAACTCAACATCCTCAAAGAATCGAGCATTTCTTGTCTCGAAAATTGCCTTAGTTGTGGGATCATAAAACTTGTACCCCCTAGATGTTTCAAAATATCCAATAAAATAGCAACTGATAGTCCTTGCGTCCAGTTTCTTTTCATTTGGCCTATAAGGCCTTGCCTCAGCTGGACATCCCCAAATGTGTAGATGTTTCAAAATAGGCATTTTGCCCGTCTAAAGCTCATAAGGGGTTTTATCAGTGGCCTTAGTTGGAACAGAAGTTGGAACTCTGTTGAGTATATATGCTGCGGTCTTTAATGCTTCACCCCAGAGTGATTCTGGTAAGGTAGCATGAGCAATCATACCATGTCCTTAAGCGTTCTGTTTCGTCTCTCAGCAACACCATTCATAGTGGGCGAACCCGGCATAGTGTACTGTGGGACAATATCGCATTCCTCTAAGAATTTAGCAAATGGTCTTGGACGTTGTTCACCTGAACCGTCATATCTACCATAGTGTTCACCACCACGGTCAGATCTGACGCTTTTAATCCTTTTGCCGAGTTGGTTCTCAACTTCAGCTTTATGGTTTTTGAACACATCCAGTGACTGTGATTTTTCATGAATGAGATATATATAGCCATATCTTGAAAATTCGTCTGTGAACGTTATAAAATATTGTTGACCATTCCAAGAAGCCGTAGGGAATGGTCCACAAATGTCCGTATGTATAAGTTTTAAGACGTCCAAAGTCTTGTTGGCTTGAAATCTCCTTTTATTGGTTTGTTTTCCCTTTATACAGTTAACACATATGTCATAATTTGTAAAGTCAAGGGGATCGAGAATCCCATTGGACACAAGTCTCTCAATTCTCCTTTTGGAGATGTGACCTAATCTCTTGTGCCACAACGAGGCAGAATTCTCGCCGGTTAATTTACGCTTTACACCTCTAGTACTTATATGCAAGGATTCATTAAAAGAAGCAATTGTTTCAATTAAATAAAGATTATCGTAACTTAATAAAGAATCGGAACCAACCAATTTTGAATCATGAAACAAACTAAATTTTTCATTCCCAAATGAACAAGAATAACCAGATTTGTCCAAAGCAGAAATAGAAATCAAATTCCGTCTAAAGAACGGTACAATAAATGTCTCATTAAGATCCAAATAATATCCAATTTTTAACAATAATCTAAATTTTCCTATTGCCTCTACTTCCACCGTCTTGCCATTGCCAACATAGATGTGTCTTTCACCATCACTTGGTTTTCGGCAACTCAGGCAACCCTGCATAGACATACTGATGTGAGTTGTTGCACCAGAATCAATCCACCATGTATGTCTAGGTACAGAACTTAAATTAACCTCAGAACAAACCAGATGAAGAAGAATACCTTTCTTGACACGCCACGCGTGGTAGTTGGTACAGTTCTTCTTGTTATGACCTGCAGCTTTACAGAAGAAACAACCACTTTCAGTTGGGTCCTTATGTTGTTTCTTGTGTGATGCTGTACCAGCAGCTACCTTTATCATTTTTCCTTTTCTTGTTCCTTTTGTCCTTGGAGGTGCTGGTCAGATAAGCACTTTCTATCTTATCATGCTTCAATCTTTCCTCTTCTTGGACACAATGTGAGATGAACTCATTAAGGGACCATGATTCCTTTTGACAGTTATAGCTCACCTTAAATTAACTGAAATGTGCCGGAAGGGATATCAGAACCAAGTGCACTAACAAGTCTTCAGATAAATCCAATTTGAGTGCATTTAGTTTTGAAGCAGTATGAGACATTTCCATAATGTACTCCCTTATGTTTCCTTTTCCTTTGTACCTCATTGAGATAAGGTTTGCCAAAAGTGTACTAGTTTCAGCCTTTTCATTCTTGGCAAACCTTTTCTCAAGGTCCTCAAGGAAACCCTTAGCCGCAGTCACCTTATCGGACATAGTGCCCCGGAATGCTTTTGGAATAGCACGCTTTATGACCATTAAGCTTATGTGATTTGATCGTTCCCACTTTTCCATCTCCCTCTTGTCATCAGAGGTACTCTTATCAATGAGTGCAGCGGGTTGATCAACCTGTAAAGCAAGATCCAGGTCCATGACTCCGAGAACAATCATCACGTTCTCTTGCCAAGCCTTGAAATTTGTGTCATTAAGCATTGGAATTGAATTGATGCTAGCGGAGATATTAGTAGCAGAACCTGAAACTGAATTGGAGAACAATTAATTTGAATAGCTCACATGAATATCCTTAATATGCAAATAATAATAATAATTTCAAATAGTGGTAGGGTCCATCACAAGATACCTAGCACAACATCAATATTTAGTCTTTGGACAGAAATATTGACTTGTTAGTGGTACTTTTGGTGTAGTGATCAAACATTGACAATAAAACAATATGTTAACCAATAAACCTTTCTTTGGATTGATTTATTGATCACACACTAAACCAAATAATTGTCACATGTTTATCACCACAGGTGCACGTGTAATTCGGCTGAATATCAATCTTCCTTTGGGCCGATCAAGTATTCCCATGAATGTTTCATGATAAGTGCGTTTTACGCACTTATTTAGATTACAAAACATGGATAATTGATTGTAATTATGTTGAAATACGGCTTAATTCTATGTAAATTGTATTTGCAGGACTATATCGATGGAAATAATGAAAAGTGAGTGAAAACGAGCAAAAAAGGACCAAAACAGAAGAAAGCCAAAGTTCAGGGACTAAGATGCAATTATCCAAAAGTTGACTCGAGACCCAAATCAAGAACGAGAACGAACTAAGTGCAAGATTAACGAAATCAAAGGGTGCTAGAAGGAAGAAAATGAAGAAAAGAAGTCAAAATGAAGGAAAATGAAGTCTAGGGATCAAAATGAATGAACTTGAAAGTTGATTGTTCCACGCGATCGCGTGGAAGGAATTCCATGCGGTCTCCCATGTTAGACAGGGAATCAAAGTTACCCCAAAGTTTGTTCCACGCGATCGCCCATATTTGTTCCACGCGGTCGCGTGGTACAATCCCGACCTAAAAATTCTGGTTTCCGTTTTTAACTTAAACTCTTATGGAAACTAATTGGGGACCGCTTTTAAAACCCTAGACTCGACAAAAAAGGGGGCTACGCATTATTAGAGAGAATTTTTTGACATTGGAGAGCAAGAACACAAGGAAGAACGCGAAGATTCATCAAACACTTCAAGGAATTAATTGAATATCTACTCGGGTGATGACGTTTCTTCATTTATTCTTTTGTTTTTATTTCTTTAGCATGTTAGACTAGTTTTTCTTGTACTAGGAGATCGATGAACCTTGTAACATGATATTTTAATCTTTAGTTTTATATTTTTGACATTAAAATACCTTTTTGGGATGTTTGAATGATTTATACGTATTGATTCCATACAATTATTGTGCGCACGTTAATTATATGAATGTGGTAATCTATTTTATGCATTCGAAAGAAAAAAAATAGATTCGACGTAGTATAAATTGTCATAGGGTCCGATAGGGGATAGAAATATACCGCTATGCTCTATGTGAATCTTTAAGTGTTTATAAAAGCTAATGCGTTCTTTTATAGTTGTATTCGTCATAGAAATATAGTCGGATCGCATGATAGAATAGGTTTAACATTACTCGAAAGAGATTGTTGAATTTAATAGGAACATTGATTCTTCAACATTTAATCGTGTTGTTAAATTGTAAAACTAGGATTTAAATGGATTGTTGCATGGGGATTCGTGATCCTAGTGCGTTTTTCTTATCTTAAGTAAATCAATTTGCATTCGTCTTTCATATTGCATTCTAGTATAATTGTGCATTTAGCTTAGCCAATTCATCCATAATAGTTTTCATAATTTAGTTTGGTTAGCATTTAATACAAAACTCATCAAAAACTCATCTAGTTTCGGTTAAGGTCGAAATAATTATTATTGAACTACTCAATCTCTGTGGGATCGACAATCCGGACTCTAAAAGTTCACTTTATTACTTGTAACGAACCGTACACTTGCGGTGATTTTAAATCGAACGGTATTTTCGTGAACATTTCACATACACAAACACCTTTTAATATTCTAAGTTAGTTAATTTTCGCAAGAGAGGTTGCTTTGGCAACATGTTGCTTCAATTAATTCACTTTCGAATATTATATCCTACACATATAAAAAGAGTGAATATATTATTCACTGTAGAAACTACCAAATAAGGCACTTTTGATATTAGGGTGTCGTTTTGGTCTTTGGCATTTAGTCTTCCTCAATTCACGCAGTTTTTAAACATACACCACTCCATTTGTACTCTTTCTCCATTTTTCCACTCTACCGGCCCTGCCTCTTTCATCCTTCTCCATTTCCACCACATAACCACCCATCACTTCTTCCCTCTTTTCTATTTCATTCTCTACTACGATTCTCTCCCATATTTCGGTAAGCCTTTTAATTCCGTTTGCACAAGCTGTTGAAGATTTTAATTTTCGTTTGGGTATTGTTTTAGGTTCAACAACACACTGTTTGGGGTTCTGATACGAGAGGATCTTCTCTACTGGAGTTCAAGGGTTCAATTTAGACTTCTCTGGAGTCTCTGCGAGATCACTGTTCAACAATCGGGGCTTCTTGCGATTCGGTTTCTCAGGTGGTGACGCTGAATATTTGTCGAGCAAAGGTTTTTGAGTTATATAATTGAGATTGACTGGGTTATTTATTTCATTATGTAGCTTAAGGTGTAGTGTTGTGTTAAGTGATGGCTCGAAATGTGCAATAATGTCTGAAGTGAAAATTCCTTTTGATTTCTGGTTCTATAACGCGTTAAGCCCATGAAACCAAATAACTCAATTGTTGAAGAACTAATTATGTAGTTTGAGATTTGTAAAATTTTAATGAATTTATTGATGTTGATAGTGCTTTATTCAGCGATAAGCACAACCGATTTTACTGTCATCAAGAAGATAAAACTATTGTTACGCGAAAGATTGAGCACAATAACAATAAAAATATGTTGCTATGTTTGGCGTATGATTTGGATATAGTGTTTTCGGCATTGTTCTATAGGAACTTGATACCTTATATACAGAGAGAGAGAGAGAGAGAGAGAGTTCAATATTTTTTTTCCACTTTCCTTTTTTTTTTAATACATTTTGGTTTTTTGGCTGATTTTTGTTAAAGTCTGTTCTTCACATGTTACTTTTTGGTTTTTTTGGTCTTGTGTATATTTTTTTGGCCTGTGTAGCTGTGGTGTATTTCTTTGTTGTTCTTGAATTTTTTAACAGATTTTTGTGAAAATACTATAAAGGTTCAACAAGAATCAGAGTTCTGTGATCTACGGTACGTTCTTCTCGAATTCTTCTTGTGTTTTTTGGTTATTCTCAAATGTATTTTTTAATTTTAAATTTCTTTGTATGTTAATCTGAATGGTATCACTCCAACTTTTATCCAATGGGAATAAAGTTAATCAGAATTAACTTCCAATTTGTGAACAATATGCATCCAGTTATGATTTAAAATGTGCAGATTTCTTGCTGAATTCAATATTTGTTGACCTAAAAATGATAGTGTACTCTTTGAACATGTTGGATTGACTAACATTTGGGTTCTTTACAGTAAATTGTTATATAATTGTATCATCTGCAATAATGTGTTAAGAGACTTGTAATAGCCAGTATAGAACAAAGTATGTTATCTAAGCATTCAACTAAATCATAAAATTGAAGAAAAAGTCAGAAGGTGGTTCTGAGGTTTTGGCATGGGTAGATGAGAGCAGAAACTTGAAGAGAAAAGAAATCATGTGAAAGAGAGCCTTGCAGCTTTCAAAAATATTTGAGAAGCAGGTGTTTATTTTTGTTTCATACCTAAAAAGGAGATAAAGTTATACTTTACTATTTGATGTAATGTATGATGAATTTTGTTGAAAATCATGCTTTATTTTTAGGACTATAAACAACAGTGGCCTTCTCAGGAGCTTGTTGCTAAGGATTTACATAGGATTGAGTTGAAACTTTGGCATATCTACAGAGGTATGAACTTCAGTATCTATTTGTCCATTCTGTGTTTGAATGTATGGGATCACTTGTAAAATTTCATTGTGTTGATTGATTTCCCCAAAATTGTGAATTTTTTATTTATTGAAATTTTTTGGAGTAGGCCAACCTCAAAGGCATTTTCTCACTACTCTTTATAGCATGAGTTCAGATGAATCTGATCCTATAATCTGTTTCTTCTTCTCTGCCGTTTTTGTATCAGTTGAATTTGGGCTATGATAAGTTCGTATACAATGAGTATGCGTCCGAGGAGTCTGATAGTGAACCCGATTCATCTTCTAAGCAGTTGGTAAGTATTCTTTGATTATGTGGTGATTTTGTCATTTGAGTTTGTGGGATTTTAGGTAGTGAAGTAATTGGTGTTGGAAATGATTGAGAATTTTTCTATATATAATACATTTCTTTATAGTTTTTGCTACGTGTACCTGTAAAATTAGTTATAGTAGAAAATGGTTCCTTTCCCAATTTTGATTGCTATATATATTATTATGCACCAGTAAAGGTAAATAAAACTTTTATTGGCACCTACTATTTGTGCTACCTTAGGAATCATGCTAGACTATTTGTGCTGGAACTGTAGTGGTTTTCCAATTGGAGATATGCATGTTCTTTTTCTTCTTCGTTGTTCAAGTATTAATGAACTATGTGAAGGGTTATAATATTCTTTTATCACCTCAATAGTGCTTCAAGTCTTCTGCTTCATAAACTCATTCTGGCTTTCCCAGTGAGCTTTTTTGGAGATGGCATTATATTCTCTATTATAAACCTTTGTATCATTTCTCCGACTTATTTTTCTTTACAAAAGTGCTTCTAGAAGTGTATAAATGAACCTTCTTCTCGATAGAAGTGTTCTTTAATGAAATTTCCTATCGGGTCATATATCCATCATTGTGCTATTGTTAATTCGTGATTGCTAGGATGCTTCAACCCTTGATAATATTGAAGAGTAGAGGTGGAAGCTCACCATGTTAATGCGCAATACAGATTCACAAGAAGAAGTGTTACAGGAGAAAAAGGACAGGCATGATTTTGGGCAGCTTTCAACACTGGTAACCAGAATTGGTTTGCACAGGTATCTAAGATTCTAAAAAGTTATCTGATATACATTTTTTTCTCGTCTTTTTTCTCTGCTGTCTTTTTAGCATAGTCTAATTTCATTGCAACCAGTAGCACGGAAAGTTTGTTGTTTTCAGTAAAGTCCCATTTTGAAAATGAACGCAGTGATGTACATGGACCCATAATATTTTTTGTTCTGTACCTCGCAGAATCTAAATCTTCCTTTACATTGTCTGCGATGTCAATTCTTAGTGTGAAAATCCATTTTCTTTTCTTAAAATGCCTTTTTCCAGTGTAGTCCATATTTTTTTTTTTTGTGTTTTTTTTTTTCTTGATGGGAATTTCCTGTACTTATTTACAGATCTACAGCTTTTTCGTTTGATTTCATTATGGGTTTTAAAAGATTTCATTTATTTGCAGCTTGTGTTCTCCGTCGACTGCATTTTTGGAGAAAAATCCGTGGGTTGTTGAAGCTGCGAAGCCATTACTCTCGTGTCACTGAGGACTCCTTGTTTCTGGTAAATTTGTTTCCTCCTTTTTTTTTCGATTGAGCATGTTCTGTAGTAGTACTGAACTTTCTCGTGTAAGGCTTACAAATTATTTATAAAAATTATGTACGTATAAACTATGTTGCAAATTTGCACCGAAGCAAGTCCACACCTGCTCCCAAGTCCACTTGTTTTTGCAAGGGAATTCATTTTTAATGATTTTTTTTCCCGATGTATGGTCGAGTACATGTAATTTTATTTTTGTCCCACTATAGTGCTACTCCGCCACCGCACCTAAGAATGCTTTTTAAACCCCTGTCGGATTTAGTTAGGAATTAATTTTTTTAGTTAAGATACAAATTAATGAAATATGTATACGTGATTGAAAAGATTGTGGATCCCTTGAAATGTTTAGTTAAAATTTGATTTTTGAAAAAAGAAAAAGAAAATGCAGAAATAGAAACAAATTAAAATTCAGGTTGTGGTAGAGGGAAATTAAATAATTAGAGAAGAAAAAAAGATGTGCCTTAACTATATCTTCAAAATCATCAGTAGGAGAAAGTGGAAAGCTATCATTTTTTTTTGAAAGGCATCCATTTGAAGGTTCACTGCTGTGAGACAGCCTTCCTGAAGCTAATGTTGATATTTCTTGCATTAAATTTATTTTTAATTTATGTTACTAAAATATGCATCATATTTTCAGTCAAGCCCGGAACACATTTTGACACTTCTAAAGTAAACATATAACGAGACTTGGTGTGCTCCGGGCAATAACTATTTATTTAGTATTGATTTCCCATTATGCACTATAGAGAATTTTATGCACTATAGAGAATTGTTTATCAAAAAAAGATTTAGTGTTGATTTCCCATTATGCACTTTAGAGAATTGTTTATCGAGAATAGATTTAGTATTGATTTCCCATTATGCATATTTTGTTTCATGACTTTTTTTACCTCCTAAATCACACATTTTTCGGCTATCTACTTAATTGATTCATTCTTTTATTTTTCCCATGTCGATGGACTTGGCACAACATGATAGCTGATTGACGATCATTATTAGTTCATGCGTTGAAATCTTGTTGTGTTTCAATGTTTAACGATGTTATTTTTACTTTCAATGTTTTTTCTTTCTTTTGAACCTCTTTTGTCACAATTTTTATTATAAATCTCATGGACAATTGCTATTTAAAAAAGGTTGAACGCCAACATTTTGCACATGGATGGTAACAAAGAAAGCAACAGAAATGTTCCAAATGTTAGTTTGTCAATGACGAAAAAAGATGCTCACAATGAAAGATGTCGACAAATGTATGCGAAACGCAAGGAATTAGATCGACCGTCTGGATCTCATTCATTGAAATCCAAAAGAATCTCACAAATACAAGGCAAGTTATATTATCACGAAATACATTTTCACACATTTTACTTATTGTACTTTTTTCTTTGGTGTATTTTTTAAGCTTATTACTGTTCGAGGTTATAATGAACCTACATTTGTTAGTTTTTAATGATACTTTATGGTTTGTGTTCCCTCCAACTGATCGGTGTAGTGACACAAGTTGTCCTCCAGAAGAATTACCTCCTACTTTGGATGATGTGATAGCAAATCCATTCCATCTTTTGGATAAAGGTATAAATTAATCACAAATCTTTTATTGTTTCGCATCTTCATTTCAGAACAACAATTTAGTACATCCCTTTATAGTCCAGTCATGTCTTCGTTTGTTTAAAATTTTTTTATTATTGCTTCAGGTATTTCTGAATCAAATGTTGATCCTTTTGATTTCCTTACAGGTTTGAAAAAAAAGGTAAGCGTTTAACTGTGTCATGCCGCGAGTACTATTGTTATAAACTTCAGATTAGAAATACAGGTAACTCTATTCTACTTCATGCTGGTCGTCTCTTACAACAGTATATAGTTGACATGTACATAAAGATAGAAACTTCTCGTTTAGATTATTTTCGAAATAATCAAGTCCATATAAGAGCCGAGCTCTATCAAGGAATTGTTGATAGCGTTGAGATGGGTGAGACTAGAAGTTTCAACATCGGTCGTAAAATTGTTTTACTGGGGGCCCATAGATAATAAAAAAAGATATATAGATGCTATGTCTTTAGTTCAACGTTTTGGTAAACCTGATATATTTCTAACAATAACATGTAATCCTAATTGGCCTGAAATTAAACAAGAATTACGCCACATTGATGAGAGCCAAAATAGGTCTGACTTAATAGCACGAATCTTTAGATCTAAGTTAGAAGAATTGAAGAATGATTTGTTCAAAAAACATATATTTGGCACAGTAGTTGCTTACATATATGTCATAGAATTCCAAAAAAGAGGCCTCCCACATTCTCACTTTCTATTAATTCTGAATAAAAGTTCAAAAAACAATTGTACATCTTCAATTGACCAAATTGTTTCCTATGAGATCCCAAACGAAAGTGATTTCTCGTATTTGCGTTCCCGTGTTATAAAACACATGATGCATGGTCCGTGTTATAAATATAGAATACATATCATTTCTGAAAACTATGTTCTTTTTGAAAGGAATATACCAAATATATAAATCTGAACCTTGCACATTTTTCCTATTCCCATGTCACTTTTACTTCCACTAAAACTTGTATGGAATAAAAAATTTCAGTGATCACCTTGTGCACTTGCAAGAGATGATATCGATATTGTCATGTTGATACATCAAGGCACTTCCAATGGCTACTGGCTCACCCTCAACAAAATGCACTGCTTATTCAGAGTTCAAATACGAAATAATATTTATGCTTGATCCAGCTGGAACATCTGCAACTCCAGAGATGACGTCTCGTAACAACGGAAAGGATAAAATCAATGTTGAAGACGTTGCATCTTCTAATAAAATTTTGTTGCCTCAGTCTCCACCCGCTAAGCGATCTCTATTCTAGAATCCTGATAAGCAGCCCAACACTGCGAACAAGAAAGTAGAAATAATAGTGGGAGACAAAGACGCAGCTGCAGCCTGAAAAAACTCCTGTGATGCAGTTTCAACCATGATGAATAAAGTCTTTTTTTGGCTATAGTTAAGTAAAAGACACCGGATCATCTAGCTTCCAATGGAACACTTGCTGTGTTACACCGATGATTTAAAATTGAGAAGTTTTATTTTCTTTTGGACTTCAAACCCCATTCATGTATACTTGATACGTATGTTAACTGCTCAAGTAGCTAAATGATTGACAGGAAAATACTCATCGTGTAACAAGTATATTTTGTGTGTTCTATTGAAGTATATTTACTCTGTTAGTTTCTTTATTTCTACCAGCATTTTCCTATTTCGCATGTCCTCTATTTACAAACATTTCAATTTTAAGTACTTATAGTATTCAAAATGCTTTCTTTTTCTTTTTGTAGCAAGAATTTCTTCTTCACTTACATGTCATTCATGACTTTATTTTCATCTATTTATTGTAGTATACATATGCAGTCCCAACGCTAATATGCACAAGGAGAAGAACGCATGCACGTGCATCGCACGTGCCTTCACTAGTCTCTTAAAAAAGTCTTTTGTACCAAAATTTGAGAAGAGAAATCGCCAATTTTGCATATTTGATTTTGTTTTATACTATAGGGACCTTAAGGTTAATAATTCAGCACTTTAGGGGTTGAAAATTAATTATTCAAAACTTTATGTGTTAATAATTAATTATTGGAACCTTTATGAGTCAAAAATTGATTATCAAAAATTTTAGAGATCCAAAAATTAATTATTAGGAACTTTAGGGGCCAATATAAATCAATTATGAACTTTCCGGAGCTTAATTACAAAATTCAAAACTTTAATGGCCCAAATTAATTAATTTTCAAACTTTAGGGACTGAATTATTAAATTCGAAACTTTAAAAGGCCCAATTGGATGAATTTTAACCTTATGGGGGCTGAATTACCAAAGTTTAAAACTTAAGGGACTGAATATTTAAATTAGAAAATCTAACCCTAATTTTAAATTGCACCAAAATCCCTCAAATCATCCAATTTACACAAGAGGCTCCCGCCCCTAAAAATATTCACCCAAAACCGACTGAAGTTCCAGATCCGCGCGCCGGTGCCGCCCAAAATAAAAAACGGAATTCATAGATTATACAATGATATTAATTATATCAAAAGCAGTCACAAGATTTGAGTTGACGCAATTATTGAAATTACATTCACATGGCAGTCACAGGATCTCCATTCATTAATTAGTATCAAAAAGACAAACAAAAAAAAAGGTGCAGAAAAGTAGAATTGAAGCCGTAATTTTTGACTTCAAATAAGCCAAACACAGAAAATTTACTCCATAAATTAATCAAAAAATTGCAGAACAAAATCACAATCATACGCCAATATATATATATATATATATATATATATATATATATACATATATACACATATATACACATACACACGCAGCCGTAATTTTTTTTTTTTACCTCCACCACCAATGCATTAATTAATAAATAAATAAAAAAGGAGGGCAAAACAAAATGATACAGTAAAAGCAGATTGACCAGCCGTAATTGTGGTATAATTCAAGCCGCAAATATGGACTTT
The DNA here is from genome assembly GCA_019395295.1 of Osmanthus fragrans. NCBI lineage: Eukaryota > Viridiplantae > Streptophyta > Magnoliopsida > Lamiales > Oleaceae > Osmanthus > Osmanthus fragrans. Next base: position 904,068 of record CM033346.1, read on the forward strand.
TGATCCCAATCATATAAATTACAAGTTATAATACGCTTTATTTGTTGAATATTGTGCGAATAAATATAACGTGCTATTAGAATTATAAACTGGAACCTCGATCCACATAAACATGCCAAATTTTATATAATAACATGAAAGAAGATCAAATAACCCAAAATAATTTCCCAAAGATTCAACAATGGAGTGACTCTGATACCACTTGTTAAATTTATTAAATTAAATCATCCATATTGAATCATTAAGAATATGTAACCGAATACGGAAGCGTACCTGAATCAGACATGGTTATTGTAATGAATCATTCCTGCGGCTTTAGTCTTCCAGATCAACACGTTGTTCCTTTGTTTCTCTCTGGCGATGGGATCCAGAATGAATGAATACAGAACATGTGATCCGGGGACCATAACCCTATATATATAGATTGTCTAGTTAACCTAATTCGGTCCATCATGAATTAAGAACAGGTTTGGTCTCTACACATAAAAGTCCATACTTTAATTAGATGCATTAAAACTCAGAAGGGCTTAACCAAAATTGATAGCATTTAATCCAATACACAATATTTCACATATAAGCCCACATAATCGATTAAAACCTTGCAGTGGTGGCATCGATCATTGATGAGTCTACAGGATGGTGGGATGTCTCAAAAATTAGAACTCTCTTCAATCCAATAATAACAGCAGAAATTTCGAAGATTATGGTTTTACCAAGAGGCACAGATGACAAACTGATCTGGGGGCATGATAGAAGCGGAATTTTTTCTGTTAGGAGCTGCTACGAGTTGATTAAATCCGTCACAGAATCAGACTTGGCTGAATCTTCATCAGCGGGTAGTCAGAAAAAACTATGGTTAGCTCTATGGAAAATGCCTGTCCCGAATAAAATCAAGGTTTTTGCTTGGCGTGTGTGTCGAGATGGCCTTCCATCAAAGATAAATCTGACTAAGAAACATGTGATCACTGAGCCATCTTGCAGCTTCTGTAAACACCCAGAGGAGGACACCCAACATGCGATCTTCAGCTGCCCCCAACTCCGAGATATGTGGAGTCAGAATCTGCCGTCTTTAGCCCCCAGCACTTCTCGCCTATTTCCTGATCTGATTTCCCATTTAGTGGATGACAAAGACATGAATAATCTGCGCACATTTTTTTTGTCTTGCATGGGGCTTCTGGTATCGGCGAAACAAGTGGGAATTTGAGAAGGGTAAGATAAGCCCAAGGCCCAAGGCTCGCCTCTGGCCACGCGTTAAGCTTGTTGCAGAATTTTAAATCCATCTCAGGTAAATCTTATGGTCAGCTAAAGCACCACCTGAGTTGGAAGGCCCCTCCTAATGGTGTACTCAAGCTCAATACCGACGGGGCTATGTTTTCAGATTTCCGAAAGGCTGGGGTGGGGGTGATCTTACGGGACTCCACGGGCAAGATGGTGATGGCAGCCTCAAAAGTGGAAATCGAAATGGAGGACCCAGAAACAGTGGAATTAACGGCAATACTCAGAGGTCTTCAACTATGCGCTACAATGGGGATCCCTCATATCCAAGTCGAATCAGATTGCCTACTTCTAATCCAAGCTTTGCAGGAAAACAATATGATGAACTCCAAGCTTGGGAATCTCCTCTCTGAAGTAAAGCGCTTAACTGGATGCTATGCTAGTGTCTCTTTTTCCCATGTGTATAGGGAGGGTAATGGAGCAGCGCATGTACTTGCTCATTATGCATGGAACCTTGATAACATAGTATTGTGGTGGGATATTATTCTAGACTTTCATTCTCAAGCATTATGGCTTGATAAATGTCTGTAATACCTTTGATATCCAATGAAATTGATTAATTTTCATAAAAAAAAAGAGAAAGAAAATAACTCGTTGGATAATCAACATAGAAGTTAAATAAAATACTTTCAACACAAACTTTAATATTAATATTAATAAAATATAATTATTTATCCAATTTTGAGTTCAACCCCATCGATTCTCATAATATCTAAGTTTGACTATTCATACATCTTGACATCTCGATTTAAGTTAATTATTAACGCATGCATTTCCTGTGATTTTTTTTTTGTCATTTATTCTAATTTGTGATATTTTGTGGTGGGATATTATTCTAGACTTTCTTTCTCAAGCATTATGGCTTGATAAATGTCTGTAATACCTTTGATGTCCAATGAAATTGATTAATTTTCATCAAAAAAAAAGAAAGAAAATAACTCGTTGGATGATCAACCTAGAAGTTAAATAAAATACTTTCAACGCAAACTTTAATATTAATATTAATAAAATATAATTATTTATCCAATTTTGAGTTCAACCCCATCGATTCTCATAATATCTAAGTTTGACTATTCATACATCTTGACATCTCGATTTAAGTTAATTAAATTTGTGATATTCTTTCTAGAGAGACGCCTAGCAACTAATTGGGCTGGTCGGGAGTCGAGAGGAAGAAAGCCAATTCTAAAGCTGCATATTGTTGAACATTTTAGACATTTTATCGTCGTCCAAATGTGATCAAGAATTGCTTTGTTTTTATTTTCTCAGGGGGTCTATATCACAAATCCTAGGCGCACTTATGCCTTTTAACTTTTAAGGTTGTCCGCATGACAATAATAATTGGTTGCAGAATATATCAGTTTATGTTTTGTGAAATTTATTTCGATGTTAGTATAAAAATTGTGGGAAAAATGGGTTTAATAGGCTACTTTTGACATAATTTTAAGTGGGATCCATTCGTTCATTTTGAAAGATCAAAGTTGATTTGTGTTTCAGCAACCTAGGATTGGAAATTTCCCAATTTATATTATTTGTTATAATATTATAATATGTGATTATATTGATACCATAATTTTTATTTGTTGTACTATATGTCAATTGCATTTAAGATCCTCGATTGTACCATTTGTTTCCTTAACTTTTTCATCGATTTTAACATTTATAAATTAACACATCACGTCATTAATGAAGATTTCTATCAAAATATTCCATTTGTGCGCTTTAAAATTAGAGAAAGTATCCTGTCACATGTTTGTATTCATTGATTTTTTTTACAATATTCACATTTACAATTGACATTTGGTTATGAATCTGATATTTCTTACCTACTAATTTTTTATTGTAAAGTCCAAGTCCTCATTTCACCTCCACAACGTATTAAAATAGATTCCCAACGAAAATTTGAGATTTATGTGGGTTTTAATTCACCATTCATTATTAGGTATCTTGAATATCTAACGGGTAATTTGTTTACTGCACGTTTTACAGATTGTCATTTCGATCAAATGACTTTCTCAATTTTGGAAGGGGAAAAACTACATCCTGAAAAATAAGATAAAAATTCTTGGAATGAAACAACTCTATCTCACTTTGATCCCCGCAGCAATCAATGTGAAAATGTTGAAAAGATCATTCATTTGTAAAGAGTTGCAAATCAATTACTAGATGTATTTATTGACACAAAAAAAAAGTGACAAAGTCACATATTTCAACTGAAAATATTCTAACAAAAATAGATGTCCCTGTAGGACAATCTGGTGCAACAAATGAATTTCAAATACGTCAGAAGCGTGGTCGATCAATTGGTTTAAAAGACTCCATACTTCCAAAAAGAAAAGTACACGAGAAAAATCAACCAAAATTTTCGAAAGAAGTAACATTATAAAATATTGATCAATCAAATATTAAAAATATGGTTCCCGAAAAATCACAAGTGTCTATGTTTTCATCTTTATACGATATGAGATTTATTTCTTTACATGTTCCCATAAGATGATAGCTCGTTTGAGCAGATCAATCTTAAAATTCGTGTACTCATTTTTATGGTTTTTAATCGAATTGAATTGCACACTATTACCATATTAAGACTTGAGTTCTATCTTAAAATGTTAACTTTCGTAAAAGGAGTCGCTCAAATCTTTATAAGCTGGCTTTTAAAGATGGAACACAAGACCTAATATTATCTAGTGCATGTGTGGTGATGAACTTCATCTTGATGGTCGATATATGCTAAATCAGATGGCAAAACTTGGGACACAAATGTCATTTTAGATTAACCAACTTAGTAGTCAAACCCATGTGAGCCACATAATTGTATGGGGGATGCTGGGGGGACAGGGGATTTGCTCCCGGGTCAAACCCGGGAGCCCCCTGATTGGAGGGGGGCCTGACACTGTCAGGCCCCCCTCCAATCAGGGGGCTCCCGGGTTTGACCCGGGAGCAAATCCCCTGTCTGGGGGGATTAACCCTAATTGTATTGTCTGCTATCATTCAGACGTGGGGCCCGATAATGTTTGAAAGAATTTGAAATTTAGGCCCGTTTGGTTTTCATTTCCTCATAATTTATTTTTCTCTTACTTCTTTTCAATAAAATAATATTATACGCATATTCAAAACTTTCTTTAATTTTTAATCACACATTCTCCATCAATCAACTATTCAAAATATATTTTCTCCCCAAAATGAGAATCAAACAGAGACTTAATAATTTTTAGTGGGGGCAATCTAAGAACGGAACTACAAATGATTTTGTAGGAGCGCACCTTCTTTAGCATATAACGATGGACTACTCACTGTCGAATTCGATCAATACATTAATAATTTATTTGCTTGATACATATCAACTATTTGATGGTTGAACTGCATTGTAGATAAACAAAATGCACTTGACCAAATGCTTTCTATGCCCCTGTTTGGTAGTCATTTTTGGGGAAAAAAAATATGTTTTTAAATAGTTGATTGATAGAGAATGTGGTTAAAAATTAAGGAAAAGTTTTAAGTTTGCGTGTAATATTATTTGATTGAAGAATATGTGATTGAAAAGAAGAGAAAAAAATATATTTTGAAAAAAATGACTACCATACAAGGGCTATAAAACAAAAGGAATTATTTATAGCGGAATATAACTATTTCTCAGTGCTTAGTCCACTAAAAAAAAAATATATATATAATTAGGATCTGTTTATTCTAGATTTTAATCTAAGTCAAAGTCAAATAATCAATATCAACCACATTTTTTTGAGTCCCACAACTTTTTAACCACACATTTCAAAAATTTCTATCACAATCTACTAAAAATTTGATTTTAATCCCCACCAAACACCCTATTCGTGTAGAGATATTTTGTCCATTTGGTTCAATAATTGCATTGATAATTCTTTGTGCTTTCCTGACTTGATGGGGCCCTCCCTTTGGTTCAATAATTTTGGTTCTTAATTAACGCTTTCGAGGGCCGAATTGTAGGGATTGTTTACTTTTCAACAAAAGATTGTTTGCATAAGGGAACAAACTATATAATCATAAACAAAGCCTAACTTGTTAATTTCAGTAACATGTAAATCTATGTAATTTACAAAAACAAATAAGCATAGGACAACTTTAATTTCGATTTTTTACATATTTGCGAGAAACTTACTAAACTGGGGGGTGGGTGGTTGGAGATGTATTTATGCTCGATGATTTATAGAGGAAGGTGCTTCACAAACGGACTAAATATTTCCGGGTGACTCAACAACCGTATTCGAAACTGTGGCGGAGATACACGAGCACGGCTTCGGCCTTTGGCTTCAGATTTATCGCCGGAGTGCCACCTTTCGACAGAAATTATCACCGGACTTATGAGGAGGAGCTGTGGTTCGAGCCCAAACTTTAGTGTGCAAATGAAATTCACAAACAGGGCCAATGTTTTGCTTATTTCCTCTCACGCGTCCCCCACGTGCAGCTTTAATTTCTCCCCAATTTTTTTTTCATGCCACGTCAGACAGATTTTGAATCCGTGTTACCTGTTGGTCATTGAACCTGTTTGAGAAGCGTTATTCTTACTTCACATGCTACAAGCTTTTTCCCACTTCTTTATTCTATTCTAGGATATTCATTCATCTTTGCTTCTTGCTCTGTTGGTTGTAGGGTTTTCAAGATTATTTTATTCAAGGTAAATATATTATGTAATATTGATCTCTTTCTATCCTTTTATGATCTTTAAATGTTTTCATTTATTATTCTGATTAAGTAATTATTAATAAATTATTCTTATTTTGAATCAATCTCGCACCTTCGTTCTCGAAGCGTTTTGAGTGATAGGCTCAATTTTGGAGGAAATTTGGTCCCAACCTTTTTAGTGCTTTCCAACCTCTTTCCTTCCTTCCTTCCAAGGTTGACTTTAAGATTTTTAGGAGTAGAGTTATGTCCTCAAGCTCCTTTCGGCGAAGGTTCTTGATTAACGTTAATTTATATGCCTACTGGCTACTGCCTAGACAATTCACATGCTACTCCCTGCAACTTTCTCCCACTTCAAAATTTTTCTTTGCTCCTTGCCCTGTTTATTTTGGAATATCCAAATTATTCGATTCAACGTAAATATAGGCATTGATTGATTCTTATTTTGTGGGAAAAAATGTATTTTGAATAGTTAGATGGAGAATATGTGATTAAAAATTAAGGAAATTTTTTGAATTTACGTGTAATATTATTTTATTGAATAATGTGAGGTTGAAAAGAAGAGAGAAATAAATTTTGAAAAAAATGATCATCAAACAGGGACATATTATATTGATCTCCTCCTCTCCCTTTGTTTGGGTTTCACCTCATTCATATTATTATTAGTATTATATGATCTTTAAATGTTTCATTGGTTAAATAATCATTAATATTTGATTTGATTCTTACTTGTTTTGCTCGGGACCAATCTCTCTCCTTTGGTCCTGAAGTGTTTTGAGTGATAGGCTCTCAAATGGAGGAGATTTGTACTCATCATCACAAATTTGACTCAACTGCAACTATAAACAATTCAGGTAAATACATACTTTTTCAATTAGCATTTTGTTAAGAATACAATGTTATTTGTTCCCCTAAGAGAGAGCCCTACAAGCTTACATGATACCTTTCGTTATATATTTAATTTGTATTTATAGGTATTTTACCATTCAAATCATTTTTTTTTCTTTTAAATCGATCCCGACGTCCCTTAAATCCAACCCTTCCTCAATTCATATGCCCTCATAGGTAAAAATAAGAGAGAGAAGATGCGTGATCCATTTTTCGTACATGAATTCTTTCAAATTCTTGTATCGAGCACTCACAACAGTTAGTATTTTCTTTTCAATGTTATAAAATCGATCATGTCCGACCAATTGAACCTATAAAATGAAGTCAAACACAGGCATGTCGACCTTCAAAATCCCTTCAAAATCAACTATTTAAAATCTGTCCTAAAATTGGCGAATCTTCAATTGGAACTTATTAAATCGATCGCAATGTTTTCAGGTTTTCTAAGGTCAATCTTAACTCAAAAATAAAGGGCCCGTTTTGTTTGCTTTTAAATTTTTAATTTTGAATTCGTTTTAAGTTTTCTATTTTAGGTTCCACTTCAAATTGCTGAAAACATGTTCGATCTGTCAGATATGTACATTTTTAAAATTGATAAATCTTTCAATATTTATTTTTCGTTGCAAAAGTAAAATAAAAGCAATTGATAAATCAAGTTGACAGAATATAGAAAATAAAAAAATGGAATTAATGACATGAACTGAATTTTTTATAGCTCTTTTAAATATTTTTTAGAATTTTTATTTAAATAATTAATAAGGGTTTGAACTATATATATTTTTTTTTTAAATTTCTATAATTTTCATTCTCAACAAACTTTTGGAAATTTATTTCTTCATAATTTTTATTTTTTTAGAAATTTATTTTTAACGGATTTTAGACTTCATTTTTTAGATTTTTATTTTTAGAATTTTTGAATCTCTCTTCAAATTTTTTTTTTATCATTTTAGAATTTTAAAACTTTATTACTAAATTTAATTTTTCTAGAATTTCAAAATTATAATTTTTTATTTTTTTATTTTTCAAAATTTCAAAAAAAATATTTGAGTGATAGGCTCAATTTTGGAGGAAATTTGGTCCCATATTCAAAACGGCCAGTACAATATCCCTTTTTTTCAATATCAAATTACTACAATTTGTTAGGGGATAAATTTTCTTTTGCATAATTTTGATAAAATTGTGAATATAATTAACGTCTATTGTATAGTTAACTGTATTTTGGTTCTAAAGTTTTCATTATTATGATTGATAACAACTAAGCAAGAGACGGGCATTAAAAATTAAACTTGGTAAAAAGTAAGAGAAATAAATAAATTTTATATTAAATGTCACACAAGACTTTTAGAGGATGATTGAGATAAAACAAAAGTAAGAGAAAGAAATAAAATAAAATTTAAATATAACATGTCATCATTTGTGTGGGTGGATAGGAAACTTGACTAGTTTATTGTCAGCAAAATAATAAATTTAAATTTAAATAGTATATAAATAGTGATTTATCTCTTAATTTAAGTTTCTGTAAAAGTTCACATACATCGAAATAAATTAATGATTTGAAATTTTGTTGATTGAGATTGTACAAAATGAAGGATTCCTTTCTGCCGAATTTAATATTTCTCAAAGTAATATCTAAAGCCATTGGTATTTTGACTGTATATAACAACATTGCATGATATTTGCAGGAAGCCACATGGATGAGCTTTTTTGAACTGCTATGCCCAAACTTGGAGAGTAAAACGGAGACTCTTCAGAGAAAAATAGGATTGCTGGAAAGTCGAAAAGATGACGTTGATGAAGAATTACGTCATTCTCGAAAAAAACGCAAGAGAGAGGTTGAAGAGTGGAGGAATAATGTTGAAAACATTATAAAGGAGTTTGAAACCTTGGAACAACGAGTACAACAAAGCAGGAGATTTTATCATTTTTTCGAACGACCAAATTTGGCTGAACTGCTTGAAAGAATGATTGAGGAAGTGACGGAGCTTGTTTACCAAAGAGATTTCCCTAGCGGGCTTTTCCTGGAGGTTGATGAGAGTGTTGGCCAGTTATCGTTAACATCCCAACCGAATGGCCGAGCATTTCAACAAAATTTGGATGACATTTGGACATCATTAATGGACGTCAACGTCGTAAGCATTGGCATTTATGGAATGGGGGGAGTAGGCAAAACGACTCTGGCAAGGTGTGTCCATGATAAGCTCTTGAAAGAATCCACATTCTCGGCTCATGTTTGTTGGATCACCGTCTCTAAAGAGTTCAACAATTACCAATTGCAAAGTGACATTGCCCAAGCACTGAATCTAAATATAACATTTGAGAATGATGAGGGGAGAAGGGCAACTAAACTCTTCCAGGAATTCCAGAAAATGGAGAGATTTGTGCTTATACTGGATGATGTTTGGAAACAAATTGATGCAGAGAAGATAGGCATTCCTTCTAAAAGGGATGGATGCAAGTTGGTCATAACAAGTCGATCAGAAGAAGTTTGTCATCGTATGTGCTGCAAAAAGATTATAAAAGTGAACACACTTTCCCAGCAAGAAGCTTTGGACCTATTCTTGAAGACACTTGATTGTGATGAACTTTCTTATGAAGTAAAAGAGATTTGCAAGAAAATGGTAATTAGTTGTGATGGTTTGCCACTTGCACTCATCACATTGGCTGAAAGCATGAGAGGCGTGACTGACAATTATAGATGGACAGATGCATTGGAACGACTTAAACGATCATGTTTGGAACAAGCCGACATGAAAGATAAGGTTTTGCCAATTCTCTTGTATAGTTATCATGGGTTGAAGAGAGAGACAAGGCTAGAAAGTTGTTTTTTATATTTCTCCTTGTATCCTGGAAATGTTCGTATTTCAAGAGATGAAGTGGTTAAAGATTTCGTTTCAGAAGAGCTGATGGAGCCAAGATCAAGCTGGCAAGCTGAAGTCTGCCAAGGTCATGCAATACTAAACCATTTGGTGAGTGCCTGCTTATTGGAAAGTGATTTATATGGACATTTAAAGATGCATGATTTAATCAGAGAGATGGCAATACGGATCACTAAAGATAACCCGAGGTACATGGTAAAAGCTGGACTTCGCTTAGAGGAATTACCAGAGGAGCAAGAGTGGACAGCAGATTTGGATAAGGTTTCCTTGATGTGCAACTCTATAGAGGAAATTCCACCTGGCACGTCACCCAAATGTCTAAGTCTTTCCACCTTGATCTTGAGACGAAATCCTCTGCGGTTGATTCCAGATTGTTTCTTTACGCATATGCGTGGGTTACGCACTGTCAATTTAAGTGAAACTGAAATTGAGAGCTTGCCGAATTCCATATCAGACTTGGAGAAACTTAATGCATTATTGCTCAGACGTTGTTGTAAACTGGAATCAGTGCCATCATCGGAAAAGCTCAAGGTATTGAGACATTTGGACCTCACAGGTACTATTATTGAAGAAGTACCCCGAGGTATGGAAAGCTTAACCAACCTCAAACGCTTAAGTTTGGTGTGTAATAGATTAAGGATGATACCGACGGGGACTTTGCATAGACTCACACATCTTCAGCAACTCGAGTTGCCAAATCATTTAGATGTACCATTAGAAGAAGTTGAGGCATTGAAAAAGTTGGAAGCATTTCGAGGCAGGTTAAATAGCGTACATGATCTCAATCAGTTAATCGACTCACGACATATTGACAAGCCACTCTATTTCTGCAATAATAGATTACATTTTGGTCTCATGGAATCCTCTTTAGACACGGATGAGAATATGCTGCCACGAGGTTTTGAGACTTTATTGTTTTCACGCAGTGGCTTGAGTGGTTGCTTATTGGATGAATTTCCAATTTTGAATTCTGCTAGAGATTTAAAAGAACTCTGGATAAATAGGGAGGATAAAATAGAGTGCATTATGAGGTTAGAGGAAGAACAACAATCTAGTGTGGTCCCATTCCAAAGCCTTAAACTTTTGGTACTGATAGACTTGCCAAATTTAATTGGTCTCTTCAAGTGGGAAGCAGTTGCTGCACCTCTTCCACCTGGCACATTTTCCTGTCTCAAAGAGTTGAGTATTGAACATTGTGTTAAAATCAAGAAGCTTTTCCCTCAGAGTTTGGTACATAATTTTCATAACCTCCGAGTCTTGATTGTCATAGAGTGTGTACGAATGGAAGAGATAATAGAAGATGACAACAATGAAGGAGCTGATATCACATTGCCAATGTTAAAGAGATTGTATCTGTCTAATCTGCCACAAGTAAAGAGCATCTGCAAGGGAAAGATGATTTGTGATTCCATTGAGAACATTTCTTTGAGGGGCATTAAAAATATAAAGGAATTCCCTTTATATTTACCGCTACTCGATGGACAACTATCTCCTCCCCGACGTCTTGCAGAAATCCGTATAAATGGAGACAGAGAATGGTGGGAATCATTGGAGTGGCCTCATCACAATGCCAAAAATGTCCTTCAACCCTTTGTTAATTATGAATAGACTCATCCGATTCCGATTGATCAAAGGTACGTCTGATGTTTCCAGTCCATAACCTCATTATTTTTCAACAACTTATTTCTTTTGGTCTCTCTTAATAATTAATTCTAAAAATAATTTTTCAACAACTTATTTCTTAACAAATTGGTCTCAAACATACCCTAAATATATCTAAGACATACAAATTCATCAAGCAAGACTCTCAACTCATGGTAGAATTATTTGATGACACTGAAAACGAATAATTAAAGAATCAGATTAATTTAGAATTAATATTTTTTATCAGTTTATTGTCTATATTTAGCATCTGTTTGGTTTAGATAAAAATCAAAATTTTAATAGATTTTGATAAAAATTATTGTTTCATGAAATGTGTAGTTAAAATTATTTTTTTGACTTTGACTTAGATTTAATCAGTAAATAACATAATAGCATTTAGATATAAAATTAGGGGGAAAAAACTTTTTGGATAATAAACCTAAAAGTTAAATAAAATACTATCAATGCAAATTTTGGTATTAATATTAGTATGTAAAATAAAATTATATATATATATATATATATATATATATATATATTCAGTATTCAGTTTTGTGTTCATACTCTCCATCATTTTACTTGATTATTGATTCTCATAATGTCTAGGATTGATTATTCCTTGCATCTTGATTTAAGTAAATTATTGAGTCGGGCATTTTCCTTGTCATTTTTTTTTAATTACGCGATGATACAAAATTATAACTTATTCTTTCTAGAGGAATGCATAACTAATTTGGATGCTCGGGAGTCAGGAGACGAAGAAAGCCAATACTGAAGTCGTAGTTTGATGAACATTTTAGACGTCCACATGTGATTGGAACTGCTTTATTTTCATTTTCCGTGGGTGTCTGTATTACAAAACCTAGGTATTAAGATTTAGTTACAAAATATATCAACCTATGCTTAGACCCTGTTTGGTAGCCATTTTTCTCTCTCTTCTTTTCAACCACACTGTTTCGCGCGATAAGACGCTAACAATTAAAAGGGTTCAAACGATTGTGTAAGGAACAACGACCTCTCGAGACAAAGTCCCAACGATGGGTGTTTTATTTATGAAAATTACAATTTATGCAGTACAAAATGTCTCCAAGGGGCGCAAACACATAAAGTAATTAAAAGTTTGACAAGAGGAAAGTAAAAGAAACGTAAATTACATAATTCTTTGTTTGAGAGTGATTGATTCGGTCCTTTCTGCTGTCTTCTTTTCGCTCTTTTATACTCCTTGACAGTTTCCTTGTAGAACTGCTTGAGAGTTGCCTATCGCCCGTAACTACCCACTTTCTCTATAATGGATGACTTGTCAGGAAACCTTCGTCTTCAACTGCCATCATTACTTCCATCATGTCGCTGTTGGCAACCGAGATTCTTATATCGTGGAATGTGATAATGTTGCTAATTTAACCGCTTCAATAACTGTTATTTTGGATAACCACGAAATGCTATCCTTGTGCAGATTCTGGGTATGTCGCTCTGGCCTGAGCGATTCTAACCACCTTTGCAAGCTTGAGTGATGATGGGCCCCCTACTTTACAATGTGGTCTAAAGTCTTGCCAGCGGTTGCCTTTGGGCAAGCATCTTTCGGATTGGGCCTCATTCTTTCTTCGAATTGAGCTTTTATTCCTCCTTCGAATTGAGCCCCCTCCTTTGGACCCTTTAATTGGGTTTTACTTAATTGGGCTTTGTTTTGTGTGTCAACAATTACCCCTCAATATGGCGAAATTAATACTAATTATTAATTTTACGCCATATTCATCCTTTGCGTTTTTTCCTCAAAATCCCAAAAAAGTAGAACTCACAATCATTACTTGTTTGGGTGGCGACTTTCTGCGTCTCGACAACATAACCCCACACGATTCCTATAAACCCAAAAAACACGCCACTCTAACGAACTATTAAACCCACGTTCTGTATTACCGCCTTTTGGATTTCTATAAGGATCACTGTTCACCTCTTCATTTCCTTTACGTGAAACACTCATACTTTCAAGAACCGTTGAAAAGATTTGCAGAACAATGGCAGCTTCAGCTTCAAGCTCTTCGAGCAACTCTCTTAGTTTCAAGGGTTTTCAACAGCTTCTCACCAGGCCGTATGTAAACTCTGCTTTCCTTTCTTCAACCAACCCTGATATGCATGAGTTCTTCTTGGGTCCCTCCTTTAATGATGCTGATTCTGTTGGGCAAATAGCGGTGGCCCAGTTGTTTCCTTGCACTGAAGATCCTCCTTTCCTAAACCCCTTTCCACTGAAGCCAATCCGCGAGAAAGGTATTTGCACTTGGCCCAAAACTGACCCTACTTTCCGTTTTTGACATGCTCGTTTAGTGAGGCATGGGCCCACCAAAGCGCTTTTTGATCACGCTAGGATTTCGAACTTACTGGAAATTACTCTTCGCCCCCCAATTTACGATCATGTGCTTTTCCCTATGGCGTTGAGTTTTTGGTCCTCTGAGTATAACACCTTCATTTTTCCTCTTAGCCCAATGTCCATCACCCATAGGGATGTTGGAGCCTTAGTCAACCTCCCACCTCTGGGCGACACTATTTTCCCCGGCTTTTTACTTTCTGGTGGTACCCCAAAATTTGATAAGAAACTGACTGATTCCTACTCTGCCATGTTGGGTATCTATAACAATTTTAGTACTAGTGAACCCACTCATGTTGACCGTGTTGCCTTTCTTTTGGTTTGGCTTTGTAAATATGTCTTGTGTGCGCCTAGCCTTAAGCCTTCTCTAGCCTATCTACCCATAGCGCATGAATTAGCGCGTGGTAGGCCATTCGACATCTGTTCTTTCTTTTTGGCCGCTTTTTACAGAGGCATGGCCGCCCTCCAATCCCAATTAAGGAATGAAGCATCTCCCACTGGCAGTGGGCCTCTTTGACTTGCTCAATTGTGGTTGAGGGCCTATTTTCCACAACTTGGCGCTCTTCCGGCTCCTCCCAAGTTGGTCAGTTGTTACGGGCTCTTTCTCAACCAGCTGAGTCCTGTTACATTGTCTGTTAGGGATGTTTTTTCATTCTTTTATACTTTAGATTCCATTCCTTCTTTCTTTCCTTTTTCCATTCATCAAATCCCCCATTTTGTGCAACCTTCACCCACCATGAATGATTTTAGCGTCGTTGTACTTCAACATTTTGTCAACTTCAACATATTGACGGTCAAACGGGGGTTGACTTGTGGAACGGTGGTCGGAGGATATTATTATCGAATCATTATTGGCTTCCATAATTTTCACTCGACTCAAGAGTGCAATTTCGACTTTTTGGTAAAATAAGCCAGGATTAATAGATGTATCTCAATTGGTCAAGAGTTGACCCAATTAGAAATATCTATTGGAGCTTAAGTCTTGTGAGTCGAATTGGGTCCCTCCTTTGACTCCACACAAAAGATGAAAAGTAAAAAATGGTGACTGAATGTGATTGATAACGATAACATTTTTCATTTTTATGGATGATTAATGGGAAACAAACGGGCCTATATCAATACTTACAATTATTTATCTAGTTTCTCATTCAACCCCATCATTTTACTTGATAATTGCTTGACTTGCATCTTGACATCTCGATTTAATTTATTTATCGACTCGTGTATTTTTACATGCTTTTGTTTTTGTCATTTTTGTTAATACTAGTGGGTCAACGTGCGTTGCATGTTAATTGGTTATTATAAAAAATAAGTGAATGTAAAATTTAGAGAAATTCACTTGTTAACATATAATATTCATTAGTTTTTTTTGTATAGTTGTATATTTTTTTATTTTTTATATGAAAATTTGGTATTTATTGTATTTAAATTCTCGTTGCAATTATATTCTTCATGTAATCGTAATTAGTAATTAGATACCGACGAAAATGATTCTATTAGACAAGTGTAAAAGCATGAGTCATTTAGTTGAATAAAAATGAAAAATAATAGAGTATATTACGGCAATAAATTAGACAACATACCTTGGAGCTTAGCCTTCATTTCCATCTCCATAATTTGTTCTGCATAAAATTATTTCAGAAATGGTAGAAAGCGTACAAAACCACATTATTCTATCTCTATAAATGCAGACAATTCCATTTGACATTTATAACAAACAGTGAATAACAATATTCTCCAATACTCAACAACACTTGCACAAAATTATATAAAGCATAAAATCATAGGCATTAAATCAAGAAACGATTGAAACAAAATTACTAATTTTATATTTTTAGGATGTAATGTTACAAAATTTTACCTTGCTCTTTCTAGAGGAATGCATAATAATTAATTTGGCAGGTTGAGAGTCGAGAGAGGAAAAAAGTCAATACTAAAGCTGGAGTCTGATGAACATTTTAGGCATTTTATCGCTGTCCAAATGTAATTGGGATCTGCTTTGTTTTCATTTTCTATGGGCGTCTGTATTGTAAATTCTAAGGGTGCGTTTGATTGTAATGATGGAATTTGGGTGGAAAGAAAACGAATTGCAGGGAATTGAATTGTCTAGAATTTATTTTGGAGGGAAGTGTAATTAATGGTGTTTGATTGGTATAATTTTCTACCTAATCCGTTTGACTTTATTTTTAATGAAATTATTATTTTTTGGGATAAATTTTTTTACAATCTATATTAAAATTTGTTTGGATTGCCAAAAAGTAAAAAAAAAAAAAAAAAAAAAATTCATATTTTTTTGGTGCTCGTTTGACTTTGTTTTACATAAAAATTGTCAATAAAAGTGATAAATTTTTTTACCGTTGATTTTGCAATTCCACAATTTGGAGGAAAAGGGGCGCGTGAGTGGGTGGATGGAAAACCTTTTCTGGTGCAAATTTTGGTAATCAAATAAGTCTTTTTGGCAAAGTTGGAATATTAATTCCTTTTTCAAAGGAAAATAGTTGGTATCAAACACAGCCTAAGTGCAATAATGTCTTAATTGTTATAGCAATGTTACTTGTACAATGTTGAGTTACAATGTTAGGTTACAATCTCTCACATGGAGGGGACCCACGATTTTTTTATTCACCGTGGGACCCCTCCCAATGTGAGAGATTGTAATCCAACATTATAACCCAACATTGTACAAATAGCATTATTCTAATTGTTAAGATTGTCTGCATAATAATAAGTTACAGAATATATCAACTTGATCTTTGTGAAACATATTTCGGTGTTAGTGTAAAAAGTTCATTGATAATTTGTCTAGAAACCTAGTTAGTCCCTGAAATTATAGGCATGTTCGCAAATGGTTCATAAACGTCAATATTCACTGGACGGAAAAAATTACATCAGTGTTTTAATACTTTCATAAAATTTGCAATAGAAATGGTTAAAAAACAGGAAAATAGATAATAATTAAAAACCTTGCATTTGGCACAAAGAAAAATCTTCTTTTTCTAAAAAAGGAGTGTTCCCTTACCTGCCCCTGTGCATCGTCTCTCGGTGGCACTTACCGTAAATTCTTCGCCGTTGACACCACGTTTTCAACTTGACTTTTAAGTTTACGAAACTTGACAAGAAAGCGTATTCTGGATTGTATTATTTAATGCAAATGCATAGAAACTTCAATTTTTATTATATTTTATTTGGGTTTTCTATTTAATAATATTTTTAATGCGAAATTGTCACTTAAAAATGTGGTTGGCAAATAAGTTATTTTACTCGATGTTTTGGATGGAAACCATTATGAATTGCAAGAATATAAGTGTTACAATAAAAAATCAAAACTTTAAGTACAAACAAAATGTTGTGAAATAAATAGTTTTTGCGTATGAATATGGTATAATTTCCTACTTCCATTTAGAGATATTTTTGCCCTTTTGTTCAATAATTGCATTGATAATTCTCAGTATTTTCCAACCTCCTCCTGACTTGATGGGCCCTCCCTTTGGTTCAATAATTGAATTTTGTTCTTAATTTCTTTCCCATGAAGGTTCTTGGTAAACATGAGGCAATGTAGTACTATATTACTAATGATGTGTGGTGGATATTAAAATCAATTTTTTAGTATATTTTGATAAAAGTTGATGAAATATGTGACTGAAAAATTATGAATCCTATAAGACATAAGGTTAAATTTAAGAGCAATACTTATTGTACATCAATACTTGAGAGCATTGATGACAGTCCCCTCACATGAGAGAGGACCTACTATTTTTTTAATTATGGTGGCCCCCCAATGTGTGATGGGGCTGTCATCAATGTTGTTAAGCATCGATGTACAACAAGAAAAATACTAAAATTAATTATTGACTTTAATTTAAATTCTACCGAACAAGGGCTAAAAGAATGTATATAACACGCTACAACTTTCTCCCACTTCTTTATTCTATTGTAACATATTCATTCATCTTTGCTCCTTGCCCTGTTTGTTTTAGGATTTTCAAGATTATTCTAGTCAACGTCTATTGCATTAATTTCAATAGAATCGTGGTTTTAATTGATGTCTATTGTATTGTTGCAACTTTCCATGTCGCGAATGAAAAAACTTCAAAATCTCAATTACAATTAAAATATGGTGCAATAAATTTTTTTTAAATTTTTTTATATATAAAAAGCGTGGAACGAGAAAATGGAGTTGGACAAAAAGAAGAAAAACTGAGTGAGGACAAGATAGTCGGTAAAAGTAGAAGAAAAGAATGTCTTTTAACAACATTCATTTTATAATCACCTTGTAGAATAGTCGATATATCATCTAATATCATAAATAGTAAGTTGAGATCAATGTTTCTATCTGTAAAATGTAACCAATCTTTCCAAATAAATAAAGAATTCTCAAAGAAATTTGATAATATAAAGGAGAATGTTGTTTCAAGATCAAACAAACCATTATTCAATTTGCATTATCAACTCTATGGTGTTTCCCAATTGACAATTTCCAGTTTATATATTTTTAAAATTGATACTATTATTAGAAGTTGTTGAATAACAATCGAAACTGTAATTTCTTTATAATGTCATTTTCTGCATCAACCAACTTAGTAGTCAAACCCATGTGAATCACATAATTGTACTGTCTGCTATCATTTAGACGAGGGGTCAGACTGAAAAAGTTGAAAATGCATGTTTGAGCCACATTATTTTTTTATAAAAAAATTACATTCTTAAATAGTGATTTGACATCATTTAAATCAATTTTTTTTTTTTATTATTTTCTAAATCAATCTCGATGTCCCTTAAATCCAACCCTTCCTCAGTTCATATGCCCTCCTAGGTAAAAATAAGAGAGAAGATGCGTGATCCATTTTTCATACATGAATTCTTTCAAATTCTTGTATCGAGCACTCACAACAGTTAGTATCTTCTTTTCAATGTTATAAAATCGATCATGTCCGACCAATTGAACCTATAAAATGAAGTCGAACACAGGCATGTCGACCTTCAAAATCCCTTCAAAATCAACTATTTAAAATCTGTCCTAAAATTGGTGAATCTTCAATTGGAACTTGTTGAATCGATCGCAATGTTTTCAGGTTTTCTAAGGTCAATCTTAATTCAAAAATAAAGGGCTCGTTTTGTTTGCGTTTCAATTTTTAATTTTGAATTCGTTTTAAGTTTTCTATTTTAGGTTCCACTTCAAATTCCTGAAAACATGTTCGATCTGTCAGATATGTACATTTTTAAAATAGATAAATCTTTCAATATTTATTTTTCGTTGCAAAAGTAAAATAAAAGCAATTGATAAATCAAGTTGACAGAATATAGAAAATAAAAAAAAATGGAATTAATGACATGAACTGAATTTTTTATAGCTCTTTTAAATATTTTTTAGAATTTTTATTTAAATAATTAATAAGGGTTTGAACTATTTAAATTTTTTTTTATTTTCATTTTCAACAAATTTTTGGAAATTTATTTCTTCATAATTTTTTTTTTAGAAATTTAATTTTTAACGGATTTCATATTTTATTTTCTAGATTTTTATTTTTAGAATTTTTTTAATCTCTTCAATTTTTTTTTATCATTTTGGAATTTTAAAACTTTATTACTAAATTTAATTTTTCTACAATTTCAAAATTATAATTTTTTATTTTTTATTTTTCAAAATTTCAAAATTTTATTTTTAAATAAAGTTTTATTTAAATACTTATTTAGTTATTTTTCATATTTTTCATATTTTTAACATTTTTACCATAAACACTCAAATCGTCAAAAATATGTTTTAAATTTTACATTATAACTTATGAATTTAACTGTTTTTAAAAAAATACATTTATATAAAAAAAAAAAAAAAATTAGACCAAACAAATTTTGAGTGTTTTACAAAATTCAAAAGTGAACTAGTCTTTAGCAAAATTAGCAGGCATACAGTGACCACACATCAGCTATTTGATTTAACGTTAGCTACTCCCTACAACTTTCTCCCACTTCATAACTCTTCTTTGCACCTTGCCCTGTTTATTTTGAAATATCCAGATTATTCGATTCAGGGTAACTATATAATATTGATCTCCTCCTCTCCTTTTGTTTGGATTTCACCTCATTCATATTATTATTATTAGTAGTATTATATGATCTTTAAGTGTTTCATTGATTAAATAATTATTAATATTTCATTCTTGTTTTGCTGGGGACCAATCTCTCCTCTTTGGTCCTGAAGTGTTTTGAGTGATAGGCTCAATTGGAGGAGATTTGTAGTCATCATTACTAATTTGACTCATCTGCAACCACAAACAATTCAGGTAAATACATACAACTTTTTCAATTAGCATTTTGTTAAGAATATTATTTTTGGTTTCTTCAATGTTATTTGTTTCATTGAGAGAGAGTCCTATAAGCTTACATGATACCTTTCATTATATATTTAATTTGTATTTATAGGTATTTTACCATTCAAATCAAAATTTTTTTTTTAAATCGATCCTGACGTCCCTCAAATCCAACCCTTCCTCAGTTCATGTGCCCACCCTAGGTAAAAATAAGAGAGAGAAGATGCATGATTCATTTTTTATGCATGAATTCTTTCAAATCCTTGTATCGAACACTCACAACGGTTAGTATCTTCTTTTCAATGTTATAAAATCGATCATGCCCGACCAATTGAATCGATAAAATCAAGTCGAACATAGGCATTCAACCTTCAAAATCCACTATTTAAAACCTGTCCTAAAATTGGTGAATCTTCAATCGAAACTTGTTGAATTGATCGCAATGTTTTCAGGTTTTCAAAGGTCAATCTTAACTCAAAAATAAATGGCCTGTTTTGTTTGCATTTTAAATTTTAATTTTCAGTTTTCTATTTTGATGTTCCATTTCAAATTGCTGAAAACACATTCGGTTTGTCATATATGTACATTTTAAAATTGATAAATCTTTCAATATTTATTTTTCGTTACAAAAGTAAAATAAAAGCAATTAATAAATTAAGTTGACAGAATATAGAAAATAAAAAAATTGAAATTGATGGCGTGAACTGAATTTTTTTATAGCTCTTTTAAATATTTTTTTAGAATTTTTATTTAAATAATTAATAAAGGTTTGAACTATTTTATTTTTTAATTTTCTATAATTTTCATTTTCAACAAATTTTTGGAAATTTATTTCTTCATAATTTATGGATTTTAGATTTTAGATTTTATTTTTTATAATTTTATAATTTTAAAACTTTATTATTAAATTTAATTTTTCTACAATTTCAAAATTATAATTTTTTATTTTTTGTTTTTCAGATTTTCAGATTTTTTATTTTTAAATAAAGTTTTGTTTAAACACTTATTTTTCATATTTTTCATATTTTTACTGTAAACACTCACATTGTCAAAAATATGTTTTAAATTTTATATTATAACTTATAAATTTAAACTGTTTTTAATAAAATACATTTATATTAAAAAATTAGACCAACCAATTTTTTTATGTTTTACAAAATTCAAAACTGAACTAGTCTCTAGCAAAATTAGCAGGCATACAATGATCACACATAAGCAAGCTCTATTTTATAGGGAGGTTTTTAGAATTGATCCGGTCAATCATGCATTTTATGAAAAGTAGTAAAAAGTCTATATTACCCTTAATGAAATGAATTCTCAAATATTGCATAATATATCTTTATCTTAGAATAGTTTTTTAGTTTTATCTTATACTTCTTCTATCTTGAATTTTAACATATAAATCCATCTTGTAATCTAATAGATTGGCATAATTTGCAGTATATCTTTCATAATTTTCTTCAAGTATGTTATATTCTTCAGATGATTTATCTATTCTTCCATTAGATAGGTAATATCATTTATTTTTCCTAATAACTTTTCTAACAAATTATCTAATCCTTTAACAGTATATCCTGGCATATATATTAGACTGCAAATATTAATGCAAACATTATAATGAATAATCCCTGCGATTCTCTCAGATCTTAGAAAAATCTGTTCTAATTTTAGTAAAAAAAGTAATGGTTTTACCTTAGTTTTGATCTGGATTCTTATTATCAGAATCGAGTGACCTTCTAGCTGTGAACAATCCTTGCACCGTAACGGCCTCTTGCCTCAACGGCTATGACGGACTTCAGTTTCTATGCCTTCACTGTATCGTTTCTAAAAATAAATCTCTAGAATTTGACTAATGAAAAATAAGTAGGAAATTTCATTTTAGATCTCTTGAGAATCTATGGGAAAGAAAGTTTAGAAGTTCATATTTTCCATAAAGGATTAGAATAGTATTGGAATATTATTTATCTATTTACAATTGATAGAAGATTGAAATCAAAGATGGAAAGGTTTTTGGCTATCTCACAAATCGAGTGCTCAAAAGATTCTGTTTTCTATCAACCCGAAGACCTCCTTATATACAACTGCATGAGGCACAATTATTAAGCCTCTTACACCATTGCTTACGTTTATTGCATTAATTTGTGCTTTTCATCAAGAGCCTCTTGGCCTCTTCATTATGTCTGCTTTATATCACATATTCTTTATTAAGGGCAACGCCCCTCTATCATTGTCCTTCCAATCTTGTCTTCACATGCAACTGGCTTCTTTTATCATGTCATCTTTATCTCTTTGGAATTTTGTTGGCAAGTGGGACATCATCTAGCTTCACATGCTCTTTTGATGGTTGAGATGCTTCCACTTATTTGATGTGTATCAAATTTATTAATATATTCTTCCAAAATTTCTGATTTTTGTTTTCCATCATTTGTTAAAAGTGTCCATCCATTATATTGGCATATGCATCGGAATCTTCATCCATACAATTTTTTTGCAATATTGTACAGAACTTTATATCCTAGCACTCTTCTACTTTTTATCCATGCTCTGGAGAAATTTGGAACTGGTTTATTTACTTCTCCTACATCCAGCTTGGAAATCTTGTCCAACATATCCAATAGTAATTATATGTTCTGATGGATAATAAATTTCATTTTCAACTTCTGGACTTAAGGAGTAGAATTTCATATATATTGGTCTATTTTGTGCAAATTGTGAAACATGACTTTTTAAGATATCATCAAATTTCTCAATTTCTTTTAATGTTGTATCTGGATATATTAAATCAGTATATCCAAAATCTGTTGTCATTTTGACTATTATTGGATTTGTTCTTTTGGTAATTATCAATCTGGGATAGACATGATCTCCTAGAGAGATGTAGTATGGATATGATGATTTCATCTCATAAACAATTTTTTGTAAATTGCTTATATTCTTCTTCTTTTGACGTTAAAAGGGTTTCATCCTTTGGTTCATCTATCGTTATCCTGATAGTTCTTGTATGGTTTTCATTGATTGTTATCTTCTTTGGACTTTTGGTAATGGCATCTCCTCTGGGTCCACTACTGCTTCCTTCATCTCTTTCAATCAACCTGTTTATATCCCCTATTTGTATCAACCTGGTATTATCATGAGATTGTGATAAAGCATCAATCCTTATATCTTTATTTGTATCCAACCTCGTAAGTTTTAAAAGTACTAGGGTTTGGAATTGATTTTAACTTATATAAATGCCAACCTTTAGTTTTGGGCTATATTAGGCCCATTTCTATGTTTGTAATTTTAAATTGAAAATTGAAAATATTAATAAATAGTTATTATCTAAAATTCGGTTATCATTTTAAAAAAATATTTACTTATTTTAATTACTAGTTCGACCCTTTGATCCATGATCCTTTCTCTTTTTCGGGTCGATGCTGGATTCGATTTTAAAAAAATTGGAGTTTTTTGTTGCGCATTAGTGACAATTAATTTTGTAATTAGAACTATTTCCATGCAACGAGGTGTCCTTAATATGTCTTCCAAATGGTTTGTCCCTAAAGTGTTAAGCATAACTGTTATGAAACCGACCGGAATATTATGATAATAATGAAATAAACAATCAAACAAAAGAACACAAAAATTGAAGTAGAAACCCGAGACGGGAAAAAATCACTGACAGATGAGGATAATTTCATTATAATTAATAGCAACAATGAGATCTCAATGCTCTCAACTAAGATGTAAAACTCTCAATATGTTGTCTGGGGAACACTATCGCTCAAGCGATAATCGAGCGACAAGCGAGGGACGACATCGTCGCTCGAGCGACAAGCGGGCGAGCGGGCGAACGGGCAACAACTGTCAGTAAATATTTTGTCAATCTCGCTCGCGCGAACAGGCTAGCAATCAGCTAGCGAAAATATGGTAATTTTCTTCCTAGTTCATAATTCTGATCTCTCCTAAACCACTTCAAATACAACTCCAAAATTCACTAGAATTTAGGTTACAATAAAACAAATCACCACCTTAAACCAAATTTCAATACAAGGAAATCTGAGTAAACATCATTCCAGCTCTTCCAAACAAGCCCCAATGGGCTAAATCAGTGACAAACACCAACTAAGTTCAAATAATGCTCAAACTTAGCAATGTACAGTGATTTTGTCATCATGTCAGCAACATTATCATTGGTATCAACCTTGCTCACTACAATATCACCACGAGCAATTACTTCAAGCAAAAAATGGTATCTAACATCAATGTGCTTAGTCATTTCATGGAACATTCGATCCTTAGTCAGAAAAATAGCACTCCGACTATCATAATACACTGTAGCGATCTACAAGTTTTCACTGATTTCACTAATTAATCCCCTTAACCATATAACATTCTTACATGCCTCTGTAATAGACATGTATTCTGTCTCTGTTGTAGACAAAACTACTATATTTTACAAAGTAGCTTCCAGCTGATAGAACAACCTCCAAGAGAACACATACCCTGTGAGTGATCTCCTTTTATCAAGATCCCCTACATAATCTGAATCCACATACCCAGTAACTCCATCTAAATTTCTTCCCAAATGCAAACAAGCGTTAGTGTAGCCTTTCAAGTATCTGAATATCTATTGCACTGCTTTCCAATGTTCCTTCCCAAGATTTTTCATATACCTACTAACTGTACTGACTGCATGTGTCAAATTCGATCTTGTACAATCCATAGTATACATCAGCGAAGCAATTGCACTGGAATAAGGAACCTGAGACATGTAATCAATGCCTTCATCTGATTGAGGACACAACCCAGATTATAGTTTAAAGTGGGGCAGACAAGAGAGTGCTGTTAGCTTTAGCATTCAGCATATTGAACCTTTTTGAAGCACCTTCACAATGTACCCCTTCTGACTCAAATACAATCTGCATGCCTTCCTATTCCTCAAAATTTTCATTCCAAGAATTTTCTTTGCTGTACTCAAATCCTTCATCTCAAACTCCTTGTTAAGTTGATGTTTTACTTTTATGACCTCTGCTTTATCCCTGGCTGTCACGAGCATGTCATCAACATATAATAGCAAATATGTCATCGATCCATCATTTCCTTTTCTGAAGTACACAGAACTGCCATAATTACTTCAGCTGAAATCATGAGTAGTCGTGAATGAATCAAACATTTTGTACTATTGCCTTGGTGACTGCTTTAATCCATACAAGGACTTCTTCAATAAACATACATAGTCTTCCTTTCCAGAAACTATAAAACCCTGTGGTTGTTGTATGTAAATGTTCTCCTCAAGTTCTCCATGCAAAAATATTGTCTTGAAATCCATCTGCTCAAGCTTAAAGTCATTGTTTACCACGATCCCAAGCAAAACCCGAATTAAACTATGCTTTACAACTGGTGAGAACACATTTGTGAAGTCAACACCTAAAATTTGACTGTAGCCTTTTGCTACCAATTTAGCCTTATACCTACCATCTTCAATTCCTGATGTCCATTATTTCATTTTGAACACCCATTTGCAACGAACAACCCTTTTTATCTTTAGGTAGTTTCACCAAGTCCCAAGTACAATTTTTATTGAGAGACTACATCTCCTTATACATAGCAATCAACTATCTGCTAGAATCACTGCAACTGACTGCCTCTGAATATGTAATAGGTTCTTCAGTGGAATCAATTTCTTCAGCCACATTCAAAGCATGTGCAACTAAATTTGCATTCAGAGGTCTAATCTGTCTGCGAGGTCTATCCTTAGCAATAGAATACTGTGGTGGTGGTGGTGTAGGCAAAGTATTATTGTTTGACAATTCTGAACTAGACTATTTGAACCCTCTAATTGTTCTCTTTGACCAATTTCCAACTTTACCTGAGTTGAAAGATTTTGTTCCTCAATTTTATCAGAATCCCCATGCGATGAGTTTTGAAACATCGTCATTTCATCAAATACTATGTTTCTACTTTCTACTAATTACCACCTTCCTTGTCACAGGATGCCACAATTTATAACCTTTCACACCTGATTTTAACCCAAGAAAGACATTTTCTAGACCTAGGCTCCAACTTTCCATTATTCACGAGCATAAGTAGGACACCCAAAAATCTTCAAATCAGTATTACAAGAAAGTTTATCAGATCAGTCTTCTGGTGTCTTTTTTCCAATGGTTGTTGAGGGTGAGCAATTAATCAAAAAACAAGCTGTGGCAGTAGCTTCAATCCAAAAATCTTAGGCAACCCAAAATTTGAAAGCATACACCGAACCTTTTCTATCAAAGTTTTATTCATCCATTCTGCCACACCATTTTGTTGAAAAGTTTCGGGCACTGTCAAGTATCTCGAGATGCCTTCAGCCATGCAGATGCTATTGAATTCATCTGAACAAAACTCTAAACCATTATCTGTGCGTAGACATTTAACCTACTTTTCAGTATGTTTTTCAATCATTATTTTCCACTCTTTGAAGGTCACAAACACATCACTCTTATGTTTCAAGAAGAATACCCAAACTATCTTGGAGAAATCATCAATTACTGTAACAAGTAATAAGCACATCCTCGTGAAGGTACCATGGCCGATCCCCAAAGATCCGAATGAATATAGTCAAGTGTTCCATTTCGTGTTTTGTCTGCCTGTAGTGAATCTAACTCTTTTATGTTTCTCAAAGACACAATGCTCACAAAACTTCATCTTACTGGTCTTCTTCCTATCAAGAAGCCCCATCCTACTCAATTCTGTCATACCGTTTTCACTCATATGCTCAAGACGTATATGCCAAAATTTTGGAACTTCTTCATCAGTTAAAGAAGTAGAGATAGGTACTGCATCCCCTATAACTGTGGAACCTTGTAAAATTTACAACTGCGTAGAGTTTTTCTGTCCCTTCATGACAACAAGAGCTCTCCGACTCACCTTCAAAACTCTACATTCACTAGTGTATTTATGCATCTTTGAGTCAAGTGTACTCAAAGATATGAGATTTTGCTTCAATTTTGGAACATGTCTGACATCAGTAAGTGTTCTGATAACACCATAATCACAGTACCTCTCGAAACTTCTTTATATGTTGTAAACCAGTTCTTGTTGGGACACATATGAAAAGTACAAGCCGAATTAAGAACTCATTCCTCACAATGTTTAGAATTCATGTCAGAAATCACAAGAAGCTTTCCTCCACTTTACCTATCTTCCACAACTTCAGCATCTGCTTTGTCAACAAGTTGCTTTCTTCTTTCATTAGCGCCCACAGCCTTATTTATGTTTTTCAATGAATAACAATCAGCCCTAAAATGTCACTTCTTCTTGCAATAATGACACATTTTCTGCATGTCTAAATTTTGATCTGCCTCTCATATTTCTACCGAGATTCCTGTCCTGATGTCTCTTATGAACAACTAAGCCTTCTATCTGATTCTCATATCATCCAGCAAGATGCCTCATCTTCTCCTTAGACATTAAAGCATCATAGACATCTTCCACGGCGAGAGTATCCCGACTATAGAGAATAATATCTTTAAAAGTCACATATGACGGTGGCAATGAACACAACAACATCAACACCAAGTCCCCCTCATCCGGTGAGAATACAAGTGTTGTAAGTGTAGCTTACTGGTCAATCTCTTTGTCATACAATGCTGCTCCAACTTCAACCACAATGCAGTGACACTTTTCTCCTTAAGAATACTGACACGCGAAAATGTGTTCGACTTATAGTACCGCAAGTATACGGTTCGTTTTAAGTAATAAAGTTAATTTTTAAATCCAAGTATCGTTCCCACAGAGATTTAGTAGTTTGAATGTATTTAATTCAACCTTAACCGAAACAAAATACGTGGTTTGAATTTTTATAACTAAATTGCAAGAAAACTAGTAATCTACTTATGCAAAAGTGAATGAATTAACAAAGTAAATGCAAATTCCACTACATGCAATGAAATAACTAAATGCAAGTTTGGGATAATAATCAAATAAAAGGCGTACTAGGTTCGCGAATCCCCATGTAACAATCTATTTCAACCCTAATTCTATAATTTGACAACACGTTTAGATTGTGACGAATCAATGCTCCTATTCTATTCAAGCTCTCTCTCGATTAAGTTTAAACCTATTTTCATATACGACACCAACTATATTTTTATGACTGGAGCAAATATATAAAAATGCATGACTATCTATGAACACTTAGATATTCAAGTAAAGTATAGCGGTATATCTCTATCCCCTATCGGACCTTACGATGATTTATACATTACCTAATCTATTTCTCCTCTTTCGAATGGATAAAATAAACTACCACAGATCATACAATCACATGCATAATAATTGTAGACTCAAATTAATGTATATAAATCATTCATCAATCCAAAACGCGTTTTAATGTCAAAACTATAAAAATAGGAATTAAAATATCATATTACATGGTTCATCGTTCACCTAGCACAGTAAAATATAGTCTAACATGATAAAACTAATAAAAGAAAGAAAACTAATTGAAGAAGACATCACCCTTTCAATTCTACAGGTAAATCTTGAATCTTAAAGTAATCTTCTCGTTCTTCGCCTTCTTCTTGCTCTCCAATATGTCAAAATCTCTCCAAAATATGCGAAGTCCCTCTTTCTGGACGTAATTAAGGTTATAAAGGGGTCCAAGACGTGTTTCCATAGGTGGTTGAATCAAATAAGGAAACCAGATTTTTCACGCCGAAAATGAACCAAGCGACCGCTTGGCTTGGTGAATCAGGTGCCTGAATTCCCTGCATAGGGGTGGGCGATCGCTTGGGATTTCTTCCAAGCGACCGCTTGGAAGAAATAACTTCCAAGTTCTTTCATTTTAGTCTTCAACTTTCCTTCCCTCTATTTTTGGCTTTACTTCTTCTTTTTCCTTCTTCAATCATCCCTCGACTTCACTAATTTGTACTTAGTCCATTCCTATGCTCGATTCGATATTCGGGCAACTTTTGGAAAGTTGCAATTTGGTCCCTGAACTTTGATTTTCTTCCGTTGTAGTCCTTTTTTTGCTTGTTTTCGTATACTTTTCGTTCCATCCATCAATATAACCCTATAAACACAAATTGTACCGAATTAAGCCATATTTCAACATACATGTTCACAATTAGCTATGTTTTGTGGCATAAATAAATGTGTAAAACGCACTTATCAAATACTCTGAAGAATTTGATTTGATAGATGTAGATGAATTTGGGATTGGATTAGGCTTTGCAATCCAAGCAAGGCTTTCTCCAAATCCATTTGCGTGAGTACTGCTCGCATCTTCACTTGTCATAGAGTGAATATCGTGTTACGATCCAATAACGGAAGATCATATTTCATCGTTGTTTTGCAGAATAATTAAAAATAAGTTGTAGATTAATAGGAGTCCAAAATGCGTTAAAACGATAGCGATGAGTGGGCGAAGAGCAGGTGACAACTCTCGGTAAATATTTTGTTCATATTACTAGAGCGAACATGCTAGGGAACAGCTAGCGAAAATACGACAATTTTCTTCCCAGTTAATAATTCTGATCTCTCCTAAATCACTCCAAATACAATTCCAAAATCCTCTAAAATTTGGGTCACAATATAACACTAACAATACCCACGCTTGTAGAAAGCTTAGGTATTGCAACTAATGAAATAGTTTGTATTTTTGTATCAAAGTTTTCAACCAATGATCTCTCTTAACAAATAATGTAAGTTAAGTATAAAGAGAGATATACACTTCAATATAAGTGTTGGTGAAGAAAACTTTTTTCAAGAATTGAAAATAAATGAGATTAAGAAGTTTTCTTTCAAAATAGAATTCTTGATGAAATAAATGAAACTAGGTTTATCAATCAAGAGATTCTTTGTAATAAATGAAATAGAAGATAAAATCAAATAAGCTCAATGATTTTCAATAAGTATTATCTCTTAATAGCTCTTGTAAGTTATTCTTTTTAATGTAAAAGAGAGGACTATTTATAGATCAAAAAATTGAAAAACAGTCAAACGTTGGAATTTCGGCTGAGCTATTTTGTCATTTCGATCGAACAACGTTCGATCGACCGGTGTGCACTTCGGTCGACCGAAGTCACTTTTTGAAAAATGATTTTCTATATCAAAATATTCATTTTTCCAAAATTTATTCATATTATGAATCAAAAATATTTTTATGCAAGTGATGAATAATGAAGAATAGTTTGGGCTTTATGTACTTGCTAAAAATCGATGAGTTGATACCTTTACATATATATTGAAGTTTCGATATAACTTCTAAAATCTAATCTTCAAGGTTCTTGTTTTCTTCGAGTCTCTTTTGATTTGTTTGTTCTTCAACGGATGCGATTTGAGCATTTGAATGCTTAAGAAAATTTATTCATGAAAAACTCAAGAAACAAGATTTGTTAAAAATATAAGTGTATTGTTTGTTATAATCAAAACAAGTGGAGCTATATTGAATCATAGGTCAACACCACTCACGTCCACTTAGATATTCTCTTGCACACTTAGACAAATAGTTAATCACCCATGACCCTTTCTGATGGTGGTGGGGGAGACGACCGCGAGCACTCTAATGATCAAGTTAGTCGATAGTGTCGAATTAGGGGGTGTAGGATGTCTAGGAACGTGAGCTACGTGATGGGCATGTATGCTAGGAAAATATGAAAGAGTGAGATATTGACCTCTAGACGTGGAGGCACGTGGACTCATCTGATGAAGACAATTGTGTCTCGTGTCTCTTCTTAGGTATCAATCCATCAAACATGGGTTGAAGGGTATTTAATGTGGCCATTAATGCTTTCTGAAAAGTAAATTTGGACTTGCCTTTTTAACATTTGCCACAAAGACGTCACATCATATCAATCAATTGTAAGACTCATTTCAAAGAATTACTTGGAAGATGTGAAATACAAGATGTTTCTTGTTAGTTAATTAACGAATTGATTTGAACATCTTCATAGGACATATGTGACATTTCAATATCGAATGAAGTGACCCATCACCACGACGTGGTTTCGCCTCCGACAGGTAAGTGATGCAAATAGTGTGGGCTTGGTTTGACTTTGACTACTAAATGGGGGTGATCTGCAACCTCAGAGGAGGAGGCGTAACAAAATCTACTAAATCTCTATATATATAGCAAAACCAAACAGGGGCATAGAAAGAAATTTTTTTTGCATAGCCAATTAAGAAAGGAACAATTTCTTTTAAGCGCCACATAGACATATGGATGACAATTCGGCTCGAAACAAGCTCGAGCCAGTACGGCTCAAGCTCGGGAGAACCGAGCCCCATTTTTGGGCGACGGGCTTAGCCCGAGCCAGCCCACGAGGTCGTAGGAAAAAGAAAAAAAAAGTGGCAGCAGACTGCCTTAAAGCGCCTGGAACTTTTTGTCGAGCTTTTGCTCGGCTCGGGCCTGAAAAAAGCCAAGCAAAAGCTCGATTCGTTTTATTCGAGTCGAGCCTGAGCCTTGAATTTTGGCTCGTGAGTTGGCTCATTGACATCCCTACATGTACATAATGAGGGATTTTCAGGCACTCCTATAAAAATAAAAATAAAAAAGAACTATAATTACAATAATTGCTGTTAGTCCGTTGGTTCAATAATTGCATTTCTAAGTGCTTTTCGACCTCCCACCTTGACCAGTTTGTTATCAATAAGAGTAGTTTTTAGATTTAAATAATATTTTTTATTTAAATACTGTATTATCTCTTTATTTAAGTTTCTTTAAAAGTTCATATATTTTTAAATAAATGAATGTTTCAAAATTGATCTTGATTGAATCTGTACAAAAATGAATGATTCCTTTTAGCCTCGAAAAGATAGAAACGCACCCTAATACATCCTCTCGAAAAGGAAAAACGCCGTCTCCTTCACCCGTCTCCGCCCTAGGTCTACAGCCGCCGCCCCTTTTGGTGGGGTTAACCCGCCACCATGGTTGAACCCCCTGGCCACAATAAAGACCCTACACCTCCCAACCTCAACACCTCCTCTCCTTCTGCCCCAATTTCCTACGCAGCAGCCGTTTCTTCCTCGCTGATCCGCCACGATCTCGCATCTATACCTGTGATGGATGTTGCTGTTTCAATAAGGCAGCCACAATGGAAAGAAGGGAAGCACGCGGTGGTATTTTCCCCCCTGGAATTACAGAGATCTGAAGCTCCTCTGCAATTTGCCCTTATTGCAAAATTCTCAAAATCTCGCCCTCGAATGGATGTTATTAGACATCATATCAGTACCAAATGGGGGTTATCAGCTATTCCAATCGTCAGCTTCATTGATAGGCGCCATATTCTGATCAAGCTTCAAAACGCAGAGGACTTCTCAAAAACGTGGACGCGGGATTCGCACTCCATCGAAGGCTCTCTATTTCGGCTATTCAAATGGTCAAGGGATTTCAATGCTCAAGAAGAGTCTCCAGTCACTCCGGTTTGGATCAGGTTACCCCTTCTACCATTAAATTTCTGCATTCCTTCCTACCTGCAAGCTATTGTGAAACCACTTGGAAAATACTTGGACACAGACCTTCCCACAATTACGTTTACAAGACCTAGTTATGCCAGAGTTTGTGTTGAAATTGATATTTCGGCCGCAAGGGCGGATGTAATCTGGATAGGATCGGATAATGGGGAAGGGTTCTGGCAAGAGGTGGTGTATGAGAGATCCCCTAAATATTGTATACATTGCAGGTTACATGGTCATGAGAAACTTGATTGTAAGAGGTGGAATAAACAACATTACAATGTAGTAGATACAAAGCAGACAGATTCTAGAAATAATTCCTCAGGGCCTTCTGATAATAGAAATAATTTGAAAACGGATATCCCAGCAGAGGGAGAAAATGAGAAGAATTTGAATGTTACAACTGAAAATGGAAAAAATGGTAGCGTAGAAACGAACCTGATAATCTGGTTGCACAGGCCAATTCGCAAAATAAAAGTTGTTGCCCCACAACAGAGGAATTACATGTTGTTGGACAGGAAGAAATTAGGGAAGAAAACAGTAAAACTAAGGACAAATCCACTGGAGAAAAGAATCTCAATAAAGAATCAGGAAAGGAAGTAATTCTTGCTGATACAGGAGCTCTCCTAAATGGTGTCTTTCACCCAGCTAAAAAGGGAGCTTTGGCTTCACCCCAGAGCATGATCCCCACTCGAGATATGGATAGCGTTCCCATCGGCAATTCCTTTGACGCCTTGGTAGACACTTTAAACTTAGAGGCCCCATGGCAGACTGGTGATAATCAGCCTATAAGACCAGAGAGGGATGAGGTTTATCACTCAGACTCAGACACTCCAGATATCAGAGCCAATAATCGACGTAATAGGAAGCTCAGTTCCATCTCTGACCTGCTGGTCAGAGATTCCTCTCAAAATTCACTCTGATGAGTGCATTCCTTGTTTGGAATGCTAGGGGGGTTGGCAATGCAACAACAACCCGCCACCTTAAATTACTTTATAGAAAGTATAATATTGCTTTCCTAGCCATTCTCGAACCTATGTTACCTTTGGATAAAGCCCCTCTTTTTGCCAGAAAATTAGGACTCTCCCAGGTCTGCTCCAATGACATTGAAGGAGGAAAGGTTTGGATGTGTCTTCCTGACAATCATAGCTACACAGTGTTGGGAGCTACAAATCAATTTCTAGCAATAACTTTGGATTGGAAGGGAGTTACTGTAGTGTTGGTGGTGATTTATGCAAAATGTGATTATTTGTTGAGGAGAGCCCTTTGGTCATCCCTTTCGCCATTTCTGTCTACTACTCTACCTGTCATGTTGATAGGGGATTTTAATATTGTGAAAACTGACGAGGAAAAACTTGGAGGTGGTCCAGTTTTGCGTGTTGCTAAACAAGATTTTATTCAATTTATTGATACAAATTCATTGTATGATATTCCTTTCACAGGTTCTCGGTTTACATGGCATCGTAACAGGAATGGTTCGCTACTATGGGAACGTCTTGACAGGGCCCTTGTAAACCATAACTGGATGGTTGCATTTCCAGACTCTAGGGTGGAACATCTAGAGCGAAACCATTCTGATCACGCACCCCTTCTACTACGCACAGAGGAAGATAATAACAGGGGGCCCGTGAGCTTTAGATTTCAAAGGATGTGGCTACAACACTCGACTTTTCTCCCTATGGTGACAGAATCCTGGACGAGACCTTGCTCTCTCTCGGGTATAGCTCGAATGTCTTATAAACTGAAGAGATTAAAGGCTGATTTAAAACTCTGGAACAAAGTGGTCTTTGGAAATATTTTCCAGAAAATCAATGAAACTCGTGACAACATCCTTATCCTTGAAAATAATGTTCACTCTGACCACACTATAGATGCTAATATCACAGCTCTAAAGGGGGAGTTAGACAGGCTGCTACTACATGAAGAGATTTATAAACGACAACAGTCACGAATTAAATGGTTGTCCTGTGGAGATAAGAACACTGCCTTCTTCCATGCCTCCGCTAGGCAAAAAAGATCGAAAGCTATGATTTGCAGTATCAACACTGAGACCGGTATCCTCACAAACCAAATTGATATGCAGGAAGCTGCTATTGATTACTTTAGAAATCTCCTCACAGCTGATGATAATTCATCTACAGACTACAGGGAGATGACTTCTCTTATACCAAGATTAGTTACTAAATCTGATAATGACATGCTATTGAAGGAAGTTTCTGATATAGAAGT
Organism: Osmanthus fragrans; assembly: GCA_019395295.1. Classification (NCBI taxonomy): domain Eukaryota; kingdom Viridiplantae; phylum Streptophyta; class Magnoliopsida; order Lamiales; family Oleaceae; genus Osmanthus; species Osmanthus fragrans. The sequence continues at coordinate 938,720 of CM033346.1, forward strand.
CCTTGATGCCGTTAAGGATATCTCTGAAGATTCTGCACCGGGGCCTGATGGTTTTACTTCTTCTATTTTCATTCACGCATGGCCAGTAGTAACTGAAGATGTAGTTACGGCAGTTCGTGAATTCTTTAAGGGCAAAGAACTGAATGATGCAATGGGAGCTTCTATCATTGCTTTGGTACCTAAATCTGACAATCCTAGGACTTTTCAGGATTATAGGCCCATAAGTTTATGTCAGGTATTCTACAAAATCATATCCAAAGTGGTGGCCAACCGATTGGTTCTGATTTTACCTAAATTAATTTCAATGAATCAAGGTGGCTTTGTTACTGGTAGAATGATCTCTGAAAATGTTGCTCTGGCCCAGGAATTAGTTCATAATCTGAATAAGCGCTCTCGAGGTGCCAATGTGATTATGAAAATAGACATGGCTAAGGCTTTTGATAGGGTCTCTTGGGGCTACTTGTTAGAAGTGCTAAAGGCATTTGGATTTGCAGATAGTTGGGTCTCCCTGATTAAGAATGCTATTTCGTCACCACGTTTTTCAGTTAAAATTAATGGTGTTTTAGCGGGATTTTTCACTCCATCCCGTGGGCTTAGACAAGGCGATCCATTGTCTCCATTATTATTCATCCTCAGCGAAGAACCACTTAGTAGAGGCCTTACAAAACTTCTTGAAGATGGTAGAACGGCTCCTTATCAGGTCCCGGCCACATGTTCTCCCATATCACATCTCCTATATGCAGATGACTTTTTGGTGTTCACCAATGGCACTCGACGTAGCCTTAATAATTTAATGGGATTTCTCCGACGTTACGAAACTATATCTGGCCAGTTAATTAATGTGGCTAAGAGTTCTTTTATAGTCCACAAGCGAGTGGCAACATCTAGAAAGCGTATCATTGCAACTACAACAGGATTCAAAGAAAACTCCCTCCCGTTTACTTATCTGGGAGCCCCTCTTCATTACGGCAAACCCATATCCTCTATGTTTACCCCTGTTCTTGATAAAATCAGGAAAAAATTGGCGGGTTGGAAAGGAAAGCTTCTTTCCATGGGTGGTAAGCTCACTCTGATAAAATCAGTATTAAGTTCCATTCCTATCTATTTATTTTCTGTTATCACCCCTCCCATAAAAGTCGTTAAAGAGATTCATGCTCTTTTTGCCAACTTTTTTTGGGGAGAATCTGAAGATAGTTTTAAACGTCATTGGGTATCTTGGAATAACATCTGTTATCCTCAAAAGGAAGGAGGCTTGGGTATTCGCTCTCTCTTTGATGTAATCACGTCACTCCAATGTAAAATGGCATGGAGAATTATTTCTTCACACTCTCTATGGGCTGACTTCCTACGACAAAAATATCTCAATCACCACCTGGACATGGCCAACGTACATATCAGTATTAAAGATTCAGCAATATGGAAACATCTCTCACATCACTTCCCATTCATTTTAGAACATAGCAGATGGCTGATCCGGGATGGCAGTGCTCTATTCTGGTATGACAATTGGAGGGGCTCGGGTAGTTTATCTGCACTTGGTTGGACTATCACTTCCCCAAATTTAAGACTTCATGATGTAGTTTTAAATGACAAATGGAATTTGGATAAGCTATTATCGTTGGGTGGTTCAGCTTTGGTGGAGGAAATTCAGCGTTCACAAGTTCAACTTCGCAAAGGTACTGATGAACTAATTTGGTCCCCTTGCAGTGATGGTTTATTCACTACAAGCTCTGCTTGGTCTCTTATCAGACATGCTAGATCTTCTACTCTTCCTTATAGGATCATCTGGAATCCTAACATTCCACTAAAAATTTCTATCTTTTGTTGGCGCCTTTGGCATAATGTGGTTCCTGTGGATGAAGTAGTCTGGCGTTGTGGGGTCCCTATTGTTTCAAAATGTCAGTGCTGCCCACAGGGTCATGAAGAAACAATTGACCATGTCTTCGCAACCAGTGCTATTGCGATTCAAGCATGGAAATACTTTGGTAATTTATTTGGGGTTAGAGTTTCAACAAACATGTCGTGGCGGTCTACAATGTTACTTTGGCATTCTCACGTTGGCGGGGCAACACAAGAACATATTGTAGCTTTACTTATCCCACCACTTCTTTCATGGGAGCTGTGGTTGGCCAGAAATTCTGCAAGATTTAAAGAGGAGGCTGTCAACTTGCATAAAATTTGTGTAAAAGTTAAACGTTGGCTTCACGAACTTAATGGTTTTCTCAAACCTAGGAAAACATCTCATTCCTCCTATTTCGCACAGGTATTACACATTCCTATAGTTCCAATACGAGTAAAAACTCCATTCCTGGTAAAATGGTTCCCCCCAAAACATGGTTATTACAAACTAAATATTGATGGTGCTAGTACTGGGAACCCAGGCCCGGCAGGTTGTGGTGGACTACTTCGGGATTGGCAAGGAAAGGTGATTTTTGGTTTTTATCATTATCTGGGAGTTGGTACTAACACTCTAGCAGAAGTATCAGCCCTGAGAATAGGTCTCCAAATATGCTATGCCCTTGGCATAGAAAAGATTGCAATAGAAACAGATTCTAAGGTGGTAGTCCATTGGTTTAATCATCAAGTTAACATACCTTGGTCTATTCGTATTATTTGGGAGGATATCTTAGAGTTTGCTCATGTTATGTCAACTGACGTGTCGCACATTTATCGAGAAGCCAACCGGGTGGCTGATTCATTAGCGCGACTTGGAGCTCAAGGTAGTTCAAACTTCTTAGAAACCATATCTAGCTTTCCTATTTATTCTATTGGTTGCATCCGCTTGGATAATTGTAATTTGCCTTGTTTTCGTTTTCCACAGTAGCAATGTGGTCCATTGTAAGGGAAGTAGTACTTCCTTTTTTACTGCTTTACTTTTTCTGATGTAAGGGAAGTAGTACTTCCCCATTTTTAGCTTTATTTCATTCTAGTTGTAACCACGGTATTCCTCCGCCACATGTGAGGACATATTAATAAAATCTTGGAGGTACCGCCCTCCTTCTCCAAAAAAAAAAAAAAAAAAAAAAAAAAATGAATCCTTTTAGCGAAACTTAATGTCTAAACTGTTACATTGGTATTTTGATGGTATATAACAATTTTGGAGGAAATTTGGTCCCATATTCAAAACGGCCAGTACAATATCTCTTTTTCTCAATATCAAATCACTACAATTTGTTAGGGGATAAATAAAGGATTTTGTAATTTTTTCTTTTTTGGCATTAATTTAGATAAATTTGAGAATTTAATTAACATCTATTGTATTGTTGCAATGTTCCATGCAGCGAAGTGTATTTTAGTTCTAAAGTTTTCATTATTATGAATAAGCGAGAGACATGCATTAAAAATTATATTCGGTAAAAATTAAGATGTGACACAAAAGACTCGTGCCATATTTTTAGAGCATGATTTGAGAAAAAAAGTAAGAGAAAGAAATGAAATGAAATTTAAATATAACACGTCGTCATTTGTGTGGGTGGGTAGGAACCTTGACTAGTTTATTGTCAGCAAAATAATAAATTTAAATTTAAATAGTATATAAATAGTGAATTATCTCTTAATTGGGTTATACTATGGTGCCCCCCTCCTTGACAGAGGGGGTGACCGAACCCTCACAACCCTCCTTGACAGAGGGGGTGACCGAACCCTCACAATAGGTTGTGAGGGTTCGGTCACCCCCTCTGTCAAGGAGGGGGGCAAAGTGGCAAAATCGCTCTTAATTTATGTTTCTGTAAAAAAGTTCACGTACTTCGAAATAAGTTAACGATTTGAAATTTTCTTGATTGAGATTGTACAAAATGAAGGATTCCTTTCTGTCGAATTTAATATTTTTCAAAGTAAATATCTAAAGTGTTCCATTGGTATTTTGACTCTATATAACAATATTGCATGATGTTTGCAGGAAGCCACATGGATAAGCTGATAGGATGTGTACAGATATTACCAAGCCTTGTTGCAATGCTATGCCCAAAATTGAAGGAAAATACCGAGTCTCTTAAAAGAAAAATAGAATTACTGGAAAGTCGAAAAGAAGATATCGAAGTAAAATTAAGTCGTTCTGTAAAAAATTGCAGCAAAGAGGTTGAAAAATGGATGAAGAATGTTGAATACAATAAGAAAGAATTTGAAACCTTGGAAAAAGTACAACAAAGCAGCAGATTTTATCATGTTTTCAAGCGACAAAAGTTGGTTGAACAGCTTGAAAGAATGAAAGAGGAAGTGACGGAGCTTGATAGAAGAGTTTTTTCTAGCGGGCTTTTTCAGGAGGTTGATGAGCGTGCTGGCCCGCTATTGTTAACATCCCAACCGATTGGCCAAGCACAAAATTTCGATGACGTTTGGACGTCATTAATGGATGACGGCATCTTAAGCATTGGCATTTATGGAATGGGGGGAGTAGGCAAGACGACTCTGGCAAAGCGTGTCCATGATGAGCTCTTAAAAGAATCCACATTCTCGGGTCATGTTTATTGGGTCACCGTCTCTCAAGAGTTCAGCATTTCCAAATTGCAAAGTGACATCGCCCGAGAACTGGAAATAGATATCACATGTGAGAATGATGAGGGGAAAAGGGCAGCTCGACTGTTCCAGGCATTCAAGAAAAAGGAGAGATTTGTGCTTATACTGGATGATGTTTGGCAACGAATTGATGCAGAGATGATGGGAATTCCTTCTAAAAGGGAATGCAAGTTGGTCATAACAAGTCGATCAGAAGAAGTTTGTCATGGTACGTGCTGCAAAAAGATTATAAAAGTGAACACACTTTCCGAGCAAGAAGCTTTGGACCTATTCTTGAAGACACTTGATTGTGGTGAACCTTCTTTAGAAGTAAAAGAGATTTGCAACAAAATGGTAAACAGATGTGGCGGTTTGCCACTAGCACTCATCACATTGGCTGGAAGCATGAGAGGCGTGGATGACTTTCGTGAATGGAGAGATGCATGGGAAGGACTTGAAGTATCATGTTTGGGACGAGCCAACATGGAAGGGGTTTTCCCAATTCTCTTGTATAGTTATGATCGGTTGAGAGATACAAGGCTAAGAAGTTGTTTTTTGTATTGCTCCTTGTATCCTGAAGATTTTTGTATTTCAAGAGATGAAGTGATTAAAGATTTCATTTCAGAAGAGCTGATGGAGCCAAGATTAAGCTGGCAAGCTGAAGTCGACCAAGGTCATGCAATACTAAATCGATTGGTGAAAGCCTGCTTATTGGAAGGGGTTTCAGATGAGGATGTGAAGATGCATGATTTAATCAGAGAGATGGCAATAAAGATCACTAAAGATAACCCGAGGTACATGGTACAAGCTGGACTTAACTTGAAGGAATTACCAGAGGAGCAAAAGTGGACAGAAGATTTGGATAAGGTTTCCTTGATGGACAACTTTATAGAGGAAATTTCACCTGGCACGTCACCCATGTGTCCAAGTCTTTCCACCTTGATCTTGAGAGAAAATCCTCTACGATTGATTCCAGATTGTTTCTTTACGCATATGCGTGGGTTACGCACTCTCGATTTAAGTGAAACTAAAATTGAGCGCTTGCCAAATTCCATATCAGACTTGGAGAAACTTAAAACATTGTTGCTCAGAGGTTGTTCTAAACTGGAATCAGTGCCATCATTGAAAAAGCTCAAGGTATTGAGACGTTTGGACCTCACAGATACTATTATTGAAGAAGTACCCCTAGGTATGGAAAGCTTAACCAACCTCAAAAGCCTATATTTGTCTTGTAGTAGATTACAGATGATGCCGATGGAGACTTTGCTTAGACTCACACATCTTCAGCAGCTCGTGTTGCCATATCCTTTAGATGTACCAATAGAAGAAGTTGAGACATTGAAACAATTGGAAGTATTTGAATGCTGGTTAAATAGTGTACGTGATCTCAATCGGTTAATCAACTCACGACAAATTGACAAGCCACTCCATTTCTACAATATTACAATTGGTTCTCGAGGAATGAACATAGCTGCACAACACAGTTTACCATGTAAACATTTACATTTTGGAGAAGACAGTCTCATGGAATCCTCTTTAGACACAGATGAGAATATGCTGCCGCGAAATATTGAGAATTTATTCTTTTCAAGCAGTGGCTTGAGTGGTTGCTTATTGGATGAATTTCCAATTTTGAATTCTGCTGGAGATTTAAAAGAATGCGAGATAAAGAGGGAGGATAAAATTGAGTACATTATGAGGTTAGAGGAAGAACAAAAATCTAGTGGGGTCCCATTCCAAAGCCTTGAACGTTTGAATCTGAGTCGCTTGCCAAATTTAATTGGTCTCTTCAAGTGGGAAGCAGTTGCTGCACCTCTTCCACCTGGCACATTTTCCTGTCTCAAATATTTGTCTATTAAACGTTGTGGTAAAATCAAGAAGCTTTTCCCTCAGAGTGCGGTACATAATTTCTGTAACCTCAAATCCTTGACTGTCAAGGACTGTGTACAAATGGAGGAGATAATAGAACAACAACAGTCTAGTACTGGAGTCCCGTTCCAAAGCCTTGAACATTTGGAACTGATTGTCTTGCCCAATTTAATTGGTCTCTTCAAGTGGGAAGCAGTTGCTGCATCTCTTCCACCTGGCACATTTTCTTGTCTCAAAGATTTGTCTATTGTTGGTTGTGGTAAAATCAAGAAGCTTTTCCCTCAGAATGCGGTACATAATTTCCGTAACCTCCAATCCTTGTTTGTCATGAACTGTGAACAAATGGAGGAGATAATAGAAGATGACAACAATGAAGGAGCTGATATCACATTGCCAAGGTTAAAATCATTGGTTATGCGTAATCTGCCACAATTAAAGAGCATCTGCAAAGGAAAGTTGATTTGTGATTCCATTGAGAACATTTATTTGGCCGGCATTAAAATTATAGAGGACTTTTCTTCTCAGATTTTGGTACATAATTTCCATAACCTCCAATCCTCGACTGTCGAGGACTGTGTACAAATGGAGGAGATAATAGAAGAACAACAGTCTAGTACTGTGGTCCCGTTCCAAATCCTTGAACTGAATGACTTGCCAAATTTAATTGGTCTCTTCAAGTGGGAAGCAGTTGCTGCACCTCTTCCATTTGGCACATTTTTCTATCTCAAAGATTTGTCTATTGTTGGTTGTGGTAAAATCAAGAAGCTTTTCCCTCAGAGTGCGGTACATAATTTCCGTAACCTCCAAACCTTGTCTGTCATGAAGTGCGAACAAATGGAGGAGATAATAGAAGATGACTACAATGAAGGAGCTGATATCACATTGCCAAAGTTTCAATTATTGTCTCTGAATGATCTGCCACAAGTAAAGAGCATCTGCAAAGGAAAGATGATTTGTGATTCCATTGAGGACATTTATTTCAAGGGCATTAAAAATATGAAGGAATTGCCTTTATATTTACCGCTGCTCGATGGACAACCATCTCTTCCCCCACGACTTCAAAGAATCGTTGTAGACAAAGAATGGTGGGAATCATTGGAGTGGCCCCAACACAATGCCAAAAATGTCCTTGAACCCTTGGTCTACTTCAATGGTACGTCTGATATCTCAATTCCATGACCTCACTATTTTTCAACATCTTGTTTCTTTTGGTCTCTCTTAATAATTAATTCTAAAAATAAAATTTCAACAACTTATTTCATAAAAAATTGGTCTCAAAACAGATCCTAAATATATCTAAGATCAAAATGAGTGACATACAAATTCATCAAGCAAGACTCTCAACTCATGGTAGAATTATTTAATGACACTAAAAACGAATAATTAAAGAATCAAATTAATATTTTTTATCAGTTTATTGTCTATATTTAGCACTTGTTTGGTTTAGATAAAAATAAATTATTTTAATAGATTTTGATAAAAGTTAATAGAATGTATAATTGCAAAGGTATTCTTTCCATGAAATGTGTGGTTAAAATTAATTTTTGACATTGACTTGGATTTAATTAGTAAATAACATAATAGCATTTAGATATAAAATTAGGGGAAAAAAACTTTTTGGATAATAAACCTAAAAGTTAAATAAAATACTATCAATGCAAATGTTAATATTAATATTAGTACGTAAAATAAAATTATATATATTCAGTTTTGTGTTCATACTCCATCATTTTACTTAATAATTGATTCTCATAATGTCTAGGATTGATTATTCCTTGCATCTTGACATCTTGATTTAAGTTAATTATTGACTTGTGCATTTCCCTTGTCATTTTTTTTATTTATTACATGATGTTACAAAATTATAACTTGTTCTTTCTAGGGTGATTTGGGTGCTCCGGAGTCAGGAGAGGAAGAAAGCCAATACCGAAGTTGTAGTTTGATGAACATTTTAGACATTTTATCGCCGTCCAAATGTGATTGGGAACTGCTTTATTTTCATTTTCTAAGGGTGTCTGTATTACAAATCCTAGGCACAATAATGCCTTCATTTTTAAGATTTAGTTACAAAATATATCAACAGTCAACTTATGCTTTGTGAAACTTATTTCGGTATTTGTGTAAAAAAGTTCATTAATTTAGCTATAAATTATTCGGTTGTATTACATATAGATCATGATGTCATTGCTTATAGATTGATTTACAAATATATGATGTGGTGAAATATAATTGGATCAAAAAAAATTCAGCCCAAGTTACTTGTGTGTATATTTTTACCGATTTTGTCACATGGAATAATTGGTTCAAAACTTCACGCTACCTTTGATTTCGACTTTACCTTGTTAGAATTACACTATGGTTAGATTCAAACCGAAAGATATCTAATCCTTAGGCATGAGTATCGTTTACGTTGAATGTGAGACTTGTTAATTTTGAACAAGTTGGGGATTGTTGAGAAATGGTTGTTCAAAATCAACAAAATTGAAAGAAGAAAGAAAAACGAAAATGGAACATATGCGACCGCATAGAAATAGACAGAGACCTCATATGTGGTCGCATAGTGCATTTTCAAGTTACTGTTGAAGACGATTTTCTACCATTGGTAACTTGAATTTGGTGCTTTTTCAACATATTTTTGGCACCAAATCGTGTATAATACTGAGGCCTATATATAGAGGAACCATGTTCTTTGTGATAAACATTGAATTACATATGATTTCATTATACTCTCTACAATCAAGATCAAATCCCTACTTCTACTCACATTCTCTTAATTTCTTATTGTGTTCTTAAATTTTGGGTAGAAATACTTTATGCTTCAATATTTTTACAACGAGGCTGGATTAATCTTTCAAACCATTTGTCGAAAAACCTTTTAGCATTTTAATTTATCCGGAGAAGGGGAAAATATTGTTTGAGGACAACGATTACATGTTTGGGCCTTCCTTGAAATTTTGTTTCTAGAATTGTTGCTGATGCAAAGTTGTTTTCTCTCCTTCTCCATTTGAAGTTTTCCAACACTAAATAACTGGTATTAGAAAAAGATTCTCAGATGTTCTCAAAGTGGAATGCACAACTCGACATCAGGTGTGAGCATCATCTCGAGCAATACTCAAAGAAGACATTTTAAAAATTGTTTGACAGGCTACTTTCATGTTGCCAAGTGTACTTTGCCCATGTACTCATTTTCATTTTCCAAGTGCAACAGCAAGGTCTAAAATTTACTTCTCACTAGAAGTACAAAACTAACATAAGGTCTCGCAATAAGTTCTAAACTAACATAAAACTAACGAATTCATCATAAATTTCGAAAGGAAAATATAGAACTAAAACACGTGATATAGCCAACAAAGAATGACATCATTCTTATTCATCTAAAAAGAAAGAATCTTCAATCCTAATCCTCCTTTTGTCATCCACATAAGATACAGCATTTTCAATAGAAATGGTAATATTTATTGTCACCAGCATTTGTGGGTATATATCGGGCATTACCTTTCTAACAAGCATTAAGCATGGTTTGGATATATAGAAACAGTTTATTTATCTTTCAAGAATTATGCATAAAAAATAATCATCACTGTTAATAGAAATCAGTCATAATCACATTTTTAATTAAAACTTACGTTTCCACCATAGACATTTTCGCCAGAAGTGTATGGAGTTTTGCTGCAATACTATACTGCACTTTGACAAAAATATTTCATGAAAGCTTATTAAGGAAAATATTTCTAGAACATTGACAATTAGTACAATAACATAACCAAATCAGGTTGTCAATTCCATCACATTAACATGAGCCTCATAGAAGCTAGTACAGGGAATATTTTCCTAATAACCCCAACTTTTTAGAACATGGACTAATCAGTGATAAAAAAAGAAAATCCTGAAAATAGTTTAGAGTAGGTTAATGCGATATGATTGTACTACCATATTAGAATCAGATGTTTAAGTCCAGGCAAGGGACACAATGCTGCTATGCTACAACATTAAAAACGTAACAAGAGCCTACAATGAATAAAAGGCATGGAATATGCAACTGAAAAAACCCAAAAAAAAAACAAATAATAAATAAAAAGAACACTTTCCAGAAGAAAGTAAAATGTAAGCACAAGGCACTGTCGGAAAAAAGTAAAATCACATGTATAATGATGCCGCTGGCACATAAATTTTCGCTAAGCTAGAGACAATAAGATGTGAATGCGCTTACCAAGGGCGTATATGGTTTAGTGCGCATGTTAGGGAATAGGATAAAACTATTTTGTCAGAAAAATATTGACATAGGAGTTGACAGACTCTCACAAAGTCATGGGACCCGCGTGAATATTTTTTTCCAAAAAAATGGTGAACCCCTTGTGTTGTATGTATTTTGTCAAGGTGCATGGCACCCATCCCTGTTAATGTAGCAGAATTCGAGGGAATACCCTTGCCCTCTCTTGGTAAGGCCCCAAGTTACCACCCTCCATATCATCATCCATTGGAACAGGTTGGAAGGAGTTCATCCTCCGCGTCACTGGGAATGAGTTGGACTCACCAAGTAGGGGCAAGTCGCCCCCTGAACCTGGTCGCTGTATTTTGAATTTTGTTCTTTTGAGAATGACAATCAGAAACTAAGCTTCTAACATCAAAAAAGACCAAATCTTTTGGCATAACTCTCAACAGTGAAGAAGCTCGAAGACTAATCAAATAGGCCTGAAAATACATCCAGAATATAACAGATCAAATTGACAAGAAAAAGTATAAAATTGAAAAAATAAAATAAAACCCAATCCACAAGTTCCACGTAAGAATTAAAGAAACCTCGCTATCAGGCAAAGGAGATTACATAAAATTCAGCCGATCAGAATAATTACCAGATGAAAAATTGAATGAGGTGCTTGGGTTTTAAATGAGAATTGCGGGATCGATATTTTGGTGGATGTGATAAGGAATTATCCGCAGAATCTACTCTTCTTCCGTTAAACAGAAGAGAATTTGGAGGTTTTGAAATGGGCCGTGTAGGGTGAGCTTGTTGAACCGTAGAATTTGGTTCAGTGCACTGCTGTCACTCTGTCACTACTTGTCATCATTCCAAACATCCCCAACATCCCAAGAATTATAAAAAGAATGCATATTTTATTTAGTTAATTGGAAGTTTGTTTGTTCATAAACAATTTTTTTGTCACTGTAATATTTGGCACTGTCTAATCCTCTTTAATACTGCATGTCAAATATGTTCCGATTATTAAAAAAAAATCATGTGGAATGAAAAAGAGACCATAGATGTTGGGAATATTAGCATTTCTGATCTAGTTAGAAAATCTGATTCCAAATCTTCAGAGTCCTATTAACATACAATTAATAAGGCCGAACTAAGTTACAAAACAGGACTGTGATCTTCTTTTGATCTTTGATCTGCAAATTCCTTTTCTTTTCTGCCATTTTTCTTGAATCCACCTGCAAGATTTTGGCATATAACTAAAGATCTAAATACCATAAAGAAAAGAGAAAAGTGACTTACTTTTTGAATTACAATCTGGTGGATCTTCAAAGAGAGAAAGTGAAAGTTGCTTGTGAGCAACACCAATGTCAAAAAGTATGAGACCTGAAGTGGGATCATTTACAATGATTTCTTTGACCGGAAGCCATAGAAAAAGCTCTTCTTGTGAAAGCCCTTCAACTCCAGTAAGACTGCCATATGTAAGATTTGCCGTCACAACCCTATCATACAAAGCCATGGTATCGAATTTGGTCAAGCATGGCCCTTCAAGAAACACTTCAAGAAATCCAGATTCTGAAACAGTGTAGGACTTTATGTCCTTCGGGAAGAGGCCTGCTGGTAATCCTCTGAATATGAGAAGGTCATGGATAGAGGAGGAGTAAGAAAGGGGAGGAGAGAGAAAGACTAAAAGTAAAAGAGTGAGGAAGAGATTTTGAATGGAAGCCATGAATAATGTGCAATGGGTAAAAGGATTTTGAGAGTGGAAAGGGTTTAAGGGGAAATGTGGAGGGAGTTTTAAGGTTGTTTTACTATGTTGCCCTTGAAAATATGGTTGATTTGAATTTTTTGAATACTTTAGTTAAATTTGATCATTCTACACTATTACACCTAGTTTTGGCAAAAAAAATTCATTAAAATTCTATCTAACTAAAGTAACATCGTAGCATTCTTGATTGTCAAGTATTATTTATGTCGATTGAGTGAGGAGGAGGACAGTAAATTTTACCTTTTATATCACTGAACTTGTGTTAATTTATAAAAGCAAAACACAACAAGTATTAAAAACTATATTAAAACCAATGGTTTGAGGTCCTAAGTGGTGGAAAACAATTAGGCTGATAAGCTGACAAGGTCGACCGACGGCAACTTTTAAATTTTTGATTTGGAAAAATGAAATAGGTGAAATTGAAGAACAAAAATCTATGAGGGTATTATGGTAAAAGGATAAATTAAAAAGAAATGGCCGGAGAGAAAAGTCAAACGCACCATATAAATTTCCCCCTCCTAAAGAAAAGAGCACCAACTTTGACAATTAGAAATAGGGGAATTTTCAGAAATGTCACTGTTTTTTGAAAATATACAAAAAAAATTCATTGACACTAGATTTGTTAAAAAATGTCACTTTTTTGATGTAAAATGTCCAAATTATCCTTAGGCTCACATTTATAGGAGCATTTAATGCCCATTAATACTATGATGTAATAATTTAATTTTTAAATAACTTACATGTCATTCATTAAATGTGATTTGACTAGATAAAAAATTACAAAAAAATTGATAAATTTAAATACCCTACATGTCCTTCATTAAATGTGATTTGACTAGATAAAAAATTGCACAAAATATTGAGAGATTAGTTATTATAAATTGCTTATATTTTTATCTAATAACTTACTCTTTTTTAAATGTTAAATACAATATTATCGTATTTATTTGAAATTTTTTAAACTACTACTAATGATGATGTGTTTGATTTTTGAAATACTTTTTGAAGAGAAAAGATACGAATATTGTGAAAATTTTCATATTTAATGAAGTATTAAGTTATTTATTTTTGAGAAGATGTTGTGATGTTGTAATTGAGAATTAATTATGATCATTAATGTTTCCAACAATTTCTTCCAAGGTACCAAATACATGTTTTCAAATTTTTCGGCAGTTCCAACAATTCAACTGTCGAACTCGAAATTTCAAAACAATCGGGTTAGACATCTGAACTGTCGAACTCGACATTTTGAAACTGTCGGGATAGACAATTTAACTGTTGACACCCTTAATTTCACCTTTTGCTATTGTATGAATTTAAATATTCAAAAGTGCTAATTCCATGCTATTACATATCGACATATTGATTGTGCAGAATTCTTATCGTTGCAATCTCAACATTTCAAGTATGAACAATCATTTGAGATCTTTATACTTTTGTTTTCATTATCATTTTCAGACATTAGTGCTTCTGGCGTTCGCAAGCAAAATACGAATCATTATGTCCAAGTATTGCATAACATCCCGACAGTTCAACTATCGATTTTGAGAGATGGTTTGTGTCATTCTCGATAGATGGTTGCAAAGTAAAGAATTTCACTTCTCCAAAATACGATACATTATTATTTTCATGCATAAAATATCGTTATCATTCCATTATAATTTTCAGACAGAAGAAAACGTGTTTATGTTCACAAGTAAAATACAGATTGATAGACAAAATATTGTATAACATCCCGATAGTTTATCTGTCGTTCCCGATAGTTCATCTGTCGTTCCCGACAGATAGTTTCTGTTATTCTCGATAGTTGGTCCGGGGTACCATGACATTTCACAATTTTTGTATAATTTTTTATCTAGTCAAAATCACATTTAATGAAGGACATGTAAGATATTTAAATTTATCAATTTTTGTGCAATTTTTTTATCTAGTCAAATCACATTTAATGAAGGACATGTAAGGTATTTAAATTTATAAACATGGGCAAATATGTGCAAAAATATACCAAAATGTCATTCTTGTAAACACTACAAAAAGTGACATTTTTGTTAATGCAAATGAAAAATGTGTCATCCAATGCAATTTCCTCTTAGGGGAGAAATATCACAATGACATAATTTCTATTTTTATATTATTTAACTGAATTAGATTTTTATTGATAAGGATAAAGATCTTAGCTAAATTTCAGGAGGAAATTGCTAAAAGTATGATTTTGTAAAAAGAGCGGGCCCAAATTTTTGTAATTATCAGTAGTGAAAATTACATTCATCCCTACCTTAAGAATCATGAGTTCTAAAATAAGGTGGAAAGTTTAATCTTTCAAAAATCAGAAGTTTTATTTTAATTAAATTTTTTTATGAAATAAATATTTCTATTAAATAAATATACTACAATACACACATCACAAACCCTACCTCCCAATATAATTCCCACCCACCTCTCTCTCTCTCTCAAAATAACCCAGAGGCGCCTCTCTCTCTCCGCCGACAGAAGAAGCACGTCGCCGTCACCGGAGCCCACACCGGAGCTGGTCACTAGGGGCAGCGAGCGGCGCTTACTGAGATCGCCTTCTTCTTTTTCTCTGGGCCGTGCTGTAGACCTCCCACTGCAAAGATTGTAGGCACCGCGGCTCAACACTCAAGACGCCACCACTACCGTAGCAGCGTCGTTACCAGAGAACCGCTAAATCTGGTGGATGAGGGCGCAGCAACGACACTGGTAGCGCTTACTGGTCGCAGCAGCGTCGCTACCAGATTTAGCGCTTACTGAGATCGCCTTCTTCTTTTTCTGATGCTGGTTACACGTGTGTTAGCATCAATGTTTAGATCTGATTATGTGGTGGTTGTGGAGTGATTTTGGGGTGTGTTTTGTTGGTAGTTATGGTGAGGCTGCAGTGGTGATTCTTGTGTCGGTTTGGGGCGGTGTTGTGCGGCATGGGAGCCGTTACTACAGCGATGGTGGCGGCGTTGTTGACGCTGCTTGTGGTGGTGGTGGTGGTGGTGGTTTGGGGTGAGTTTGTGAATTTTTTGGTAGGGGTGGTGATTGTGGATGGAGAGGCAGTGTGCGGTGTGTTGTGTGCGCGATGGTGGTGGTGTGGTTTTGTGGGTGCTATGGTGGCAATGTGTTAGATTTGTTGCAGGTGATGGTGGTTCCGGTGGCGACGGCAGCGGCTGTTGGAGGCTGTGGAAGTGGATGTCTTGGTTGCTGAAGGCATGGTTAGTTTGTGTTGGTGTGGTGGCGACTGTGGCATTGGCAGGGGCGGTGGTGTAGGTTTACATCTGGGTGGTGGTGGTGGTGGTGGTGGTGGTGATCGTGATAGTGTGGTGGTGATGGTGGCAGTGGTGATGGTGGCAGTGGTGTTGTGTTATTGTTATTGTTGGTGGTAGTGTGAGTGTGGTGGTGGAGACACCTGAAAAGGAATTGTGACGAAGTATTGGTGGTTGATCTTGATTGAGACCGATTTGTGACCATAAAATTTGAGGAATTGTGACTAAAAAATTAGTCAGTGACTTATTAAATTCTGATTTGTGACTTTGGAGAGAAATTGTGATCTATTAAAATTCGGATTCGTGACCTCAAAATTAATTGTGACCTAAAAAATTAATCTGTGACCTTTTTTTGGTTGATTGTGACTATTTAATTGGTTAATCTGTGACCATCAAATAATATGTGATCAATGAAAAATATGAACTGTGATTAAGAAATAGCTTGTGACCTAAAATTTGTTAATTTGTGACCGATTATAAGTTGTGATTTATAATGTTCGTGATTTGTGACAAATAAAGAAATTGTGACTTATAATTTTTTCACCTGTGACTAAGGAAAAAATTGTGACCGTAAAAAAATTTGTGACATTTAAAAATTTTGATTTGTGACCGAAAAATAATATGTGATTAATTAAATTGTGAATCTATGACCGATGAATAAATTGTGACCTATAAAATTTTTGAATTGTGCCCGTAAAAAAATTTGTGACATTTAAAAATTTTGATTTGTGACGAAAAATAATACGTGACTAATTAAATTGCGAATCTGTGACCGATGAATAAATTGTGACCTATAAAATTTTTGAATTGTGACGTAAAATAATTTTTGACATTCAAAAATTCTGATTTGTGACCGAAAATAATATGTGACTAGCTAAATTGTGAATCTGTGACCAAATTATATAGATCTGTGACCTTAATATATTTAATTAATTAAATATATATTTAATTAATTAAATTATAAATAAAAATGAATAAAAATCTGATTTCTGAAAATTGAAACTTATTTTTTTATTATTGAAATGGGTCAAAGTTATACTCTTACTTATGAAAATTACCCTTATCAGTAAGGCCACTAAGAGAGCATGCTATAATGGTCATCGGTGCACCAATTTCATTATTTAATAGGCTTATTATATCATGTTTGGCTAAAGCTTATGATGTTCTTATAAGCACTTTATTTGAGTAATTATGTCGGTCGATAGGTTGGGTTATGCATAGTCTTGTTTGTCAAAACTCAAAAGTGCATGAACTTCTCAGTCCTCCACTCCTTAATTATGAGTTCGACTCATTCACAAATGTTTTGAAGAAATAGACTTGAATGACATTTAAACTATGATTTATTTTTTCCCCTTTTTAAAGATACGAAAATTTACCTATCACATAACTTAATATGTAAGATTTCACATTTTATTATTGTATATAATTTCTATGCTAATTTGAAAGCTGTTATTATTTATTAATATAAAACAAAGCAAAGCAAAGTCTAAAAATATAATGTTAAAATTGATCAAACACTTGTCAACCAACAGAGAGCATATTTTCTACGTTGATTAACTCCACAATCAAGTTTATGTAATAAATCATGTTCAATGGACAATATAGCTAATTCATTTATCAAACACTAAAAAAAAAAAAAAAATTATGCATTACAATTCAAAACTATGATAATTCAATAAAAAATTAAACATGACATAGACTAATGAACACAACAGTTTCAAGAATAATGAAAAAGTTATATGATTTATGCAAAACATAACCTCTTAACATATTACTGATATGACAAATGCAAATAAAAATTTAAAGTATAACCTTCTTAAAGATAAGCTCACCTTAGAGCCCTCACCAATTAAGTAAAAATATCAAAACCAATTCAAGGGAAACAACAATATAACACTATAAATGGTAGAGAAATACTATGTAACTTCACTGTGTTTGCAACTCCAATCTAGGTGACACTAGATGATGGGTTAAATTACATTAGCGACACCTAAATCGGAGGTTGCACTCCAGTGAGACTAAATAGCATGTATGTTATTCAAAATTTATGTTTTGATTGCAACTCCAGTGGGTTAGAACGATTCTATGCAATATTACTAATATTTAAGATCAATATATGTTGCAAAATAGCTACATTAAATCATAGATTGAATAAAATTTAAGGATATAGTATAAATTATTTTTCGACGTAGTATTTTGGGGGGTGTATTCAATTGAAATTTTTAATGATTTTGTGGGATTTAAAAAGTTTAGGGGTATTCAATGTAGACTTTTTGAGATTCTCTAAAAGTATTGGTGTATTCAATTGAAATTTTTATAAACTTTTTAAAAGTCTCTCAAAGTTACGGTGTATTCAATTAAAACTTTTTAGAAGTATCTATAAGTTTTGAGATATTTAAATTTTAATAACTTTTAGAGATTTTTATGGGGTAATATCCTAAATGGTCACTGAACTTTGTCCAACTTCCCCCAATGGGTCACTGAACTACAGAAATACCATACTCATTTACTCAACTTTGGGGGTAATAACCTAAATGGTCACTGAATTTTGCCCAACTTTCCTCAAGGGGTCACTGAACTTTAAAAATCTCATACTTAGTCACTCAACTTTGTCATTTGGGATCCCATCTATCACTGACTTGATTCCATTAGTAAAATTTGACGATTTTGACCACGTGTCTAACAGAAGATTGACGTGTGCACGTTAGAGCCACTGCTTGCCGGCGACGGGAATAGAGGGTTCGAGAAATTCAAAATTGGAGAAAAATAAGGGTTTGGGGTGTTTAATTGATGAACAATTTATTCCCCTCCCCCCTCCCCCTTGTTTTTTTTTTCTTTTTGTCCAACTTTAAAAACGTGTTTTTCCTCTTTCCAACTTAACAATTTTTTTTCACCTCATTAACAAATTTTCTTAATTGGCAATGAATTTGTGTGGACAACGTAGACACATCACTCTTCTGTTAGACACGTTATCAAAATCATCAAATTTTACTAGTAGAGTCAAGTCGGGATAAGAATTTTTATCTCGTAGGATTCTACAGGTTGCTTTCAATTGGAGTTTTAATTTTTCTGTTGTGAGTACTGTATTTCAGTTGTTGGTTTGAACAATGTAAAAGTAATATAGTCAGTGTGAATGATGTTATTTTCCTGATGTAAGATTTATTTTCCTGTTGCTGTAGTGTATTTCAATGTAAGAGTAATGTAGTCAGTTTCAGTGATGAATGAGATCCCGAATTGTAAAATTGAGAGACTGAGTAGGGAATTTTTGAAATTCAGTGACCCATTGAGAAAAGTTGGGCAAAGTTTAGTGACCATTTAGGCTATTACCTCAAAAGTTCAGTGACTGAGTAGGGTATTTCTGAAGTTTAGTAACCCCTTGGGAGAAGTTGGGCTAAGTTCAGTGACTATTTAGGGTATTACCCCGACTTTTATAAAAGTCTATGAAGTACTAACTTTTAATTAAAATGTACTAATATAAAATCTCAAAATTTGTCTCTCATTAATCACGAGATTTTAAGAAACTTTCCAAAAAAAAAAAAAATTCAATATTTTTTTCCTTTTTCCTTCTACAAGCATTAGAGGTATGATTAAATTTTTTTTCTATTGATTATATTTATTTCCATTTTTCTTTCTTTCTTTCTTATCGTTTATCTCTATTTTTTTATGAAAAAATTAAATTGAATTCTCGTAACTGTTTTTTTATTCATTTTTGGTGAAAAATATCTATTTTATTATAAATTATAAAATTTTATATGATAAATTTATAATTAAATTTAAATATATTCATTTTTATTCATTTTAAAAAGTATATTATATTAATAATATATATATATATATATATTTTTTTTTATCATATATATGTATAATTTTGATTATTATTTATTTAATTAAGATTTTAAATTTTTAGTGGCTACTTTTTTTTTTTTTGAATTCTAATGTTTGAAATAGTGTTTTTTTTTTTTTAAATGCGCGGTTGAAAATGAATGAATTTTTTTTTATTTACGTATAATATTATTTTATGAAAAATTATGTGGTTGGAAATAAGAGGAGTAAAAAATGAAAGAAAAAGAAGGCCAAAGGGGTTTAATAATTTTTAACTTTTACTTTATGGAAATACCAAGTAAAATAATAAATGGGGAATCTCATACCTTTGCTTTCTCTCTCCACTACCAAGAACCGTCCATTTCTTTCAGTCTCATATCTCCAATCATTTTATTCCACCACCTTCATCCCTTATCTTAAATGGTCGAGATCGACCGCTGATTAAAAAAATGGAGACTTTGCCAATTAATAAAGAAAGTACAAATCAATCGATTTCGTGAATTAAAAAATGATTTTATTTTAATTTTTCTTTCTCTGTCCACGCTCTCTCACTTTACTTGTTACCTATCCCATTGTTTAGCACCAGTTCGGAGTCTCTTATCAAGAAAAACTCTAGTAATAAGCTATGGGAGGCGCAGGAACTATGAAGGCAGTGGCAAGGGTGACTAGGATATTGCCGGTGAATGGAGATGCCCGGCAGCTCACGGTGGAGAACCACCCGGTCTCGGTTGCTGCCGTGTCCGCCCGCTCACTAACAGCGATGGAAGCGCCACTGATGGCTTCTTCGTCACAATCGAAGGAGCAGCTGAGGGTTACGGCCGGCGAGCCTTTGCCTAGGGTTATATTTATCGGCGCCTGCCGACTCTTCAGGAAGCTAAAGAGGCCACTTCTGAACTATCCCACGCTGGCCAATTGTATGTAATTATAAATCATTTTCGATATAAAAATTTATATTCTTACTGTTTTATTGAATTTCTTCTTCTCCCTTTAGTCAATCTTGCGAATAAATTAGTGAAACCTTGGTTCTGAGAGGATGTGAATAAGTGAATTCTACCTGGTTTTGATTATCTATTTATTATTTTAAACTTTCAAGGGTTCTTTCTTAAATTTTCAGATTTCTAGCTTCATCTAATTCTGCTCTACATGAGGACATGGCAGGAGCAGATCAACATCCAAACTCATTGCTGTGGTCAAACTCACATTTGCCTACGGGTGCTATTCAAGCATTTCAGCTTCTAAATGAAAGCCCTCAAGTTCAGGTTTTTCTGCTGAGCCCTCTCGTTTTGCCTAGAAAGTTCGAATAAGTACTTACACTAAGTGTAATGATCCAACAGCTGTGTTCAAGTATTATATCATACTTATTGTGAAAGAGTTTATATCTATCTTATCCATCATAGATGTTCGTACTCTCCTAGAGTCTTTGAGAACTTGTCCATAAATCAACTGAAAGCTAGCTTTGTGCTTCACCATAGTCCAGTTAGAATTGCTCTATCCCCGAGGGGGTCACTCTCAAGATTATCATTGGAGGCCCATCTTCTTACGTAGCCCATACTTGGTGGCATGATTTTGATAAAAATTGATAAAATGTGTGGTTGAAGTGATTAAAATTAATTGTTGACTTTGATTTAGATTAAAATCTGACATGTATTTTATGAGATATTTAAGTTGAATTTTGGCACCAATTGAGCAAGTTGTTCAATTGTTTTCTGAGATATTTAAGTTGAACCATAGTAATTGCTTAATTTCTTTATGAGAATTTTAAGTTAAATCCTTCTACAAATTGGGTAAGTTACTCAATTGGTATTAAAGTTCAATTTAAATCTCTCATAAACTAAAAGACTTGAACACAGAAGTTTCGATCGTTACAAAAAACATTTGAGACTTTAAAACACCTCGTACTATTGAAAGTACTAGAATCAAATATATTTTCTTATGTTAACTTCTTGTGCTAGAATGCTGTTTCTCGCTGTACAGCTCACGCGTTCCATTTTCCACCTGTGCGTGTTTTCTACAAATATTTTACAAAACTGGAGTGATAAGCAGTAGAATTCTTGATCGATCAATTTGAAATCAAAGTAAATTAATGAATTCTTCATAGTCGCCTTTTGAATCTTCTTCTGCAAAATGATAATGGGCAATGTCCTCTCCTTGCTATCTATAAATTCATTTTCCTTCTCTTTTAGAGAAATTATGAGTTGTATATACGTTTATTGTATATACATTTGTTTGTAATAATTGTAAATAATTAAGTAACTTGATTAGTTGAGATACAAAAATATGTATACTACATGTTTTTCCCCTATTTATACTCGCTTCTAATGACTTGATCAATTTAGAAACAAGATAACAAAACAACTTTGCTACTGAAACGATGAATTTGGCTAATTTATTCACAAATTATCTGGCCTTCAATTGGATAATTACTACATTTCAACTCCCTCCTCTACAAGGGATTAACACTGAGGTTGGAATTTCATGAACTTGGTTAGAGGAGCAGCTGCACCGAGGTCGAAATTTCAGGAACTTGGTCGGAGGAGAAGCTTACTTGGTCGGAGGAGCAGCTGCTGGGATGATTTTCCTTGTAGATGTTGGGGGAATTGGGAGAAAAGTAGCAAGGGTCAAATTATTTGTTCCACTTCTTTCCCACACGTGCAAGCAAACCACTTTTTGCAAGCCCATTTTCCCTCCAGCAGCTTTATTCATTTTCTAATTATTAAGCAAATTTTAAATCCCTGTCAACACCCTGTTATTTAAACTTGTCCGCCTAGCTTTATTCAATGTCAAATGCATGTAAACGTTTTCAATGCAGCTTCTCTTGAGACAACTAAAATCTCTTGGCAGCAATCTCAATCTCTTTAGTGGTTGCATGCCATCCCTATTAGTATTGTTATAAATAAAAACCAATGATATATAAACTTAATCATTGATCTCATTTCTAAAAAATGGCATTTTCACTAGTGAAATCTAATCTGAATTGCTTCAAAGCGATTTGGTTTCCACCTGGACCCAAACAACCATTTTCATTCGATGTTTCAATTTAACTGTTTTTATTCACCTCTTCAAATAACACATTAATTTGACTAGTAAAAAAATTGCGTAAAGTCAAGCCAGCCATATAACAAGTGTGAAATATTGGATTGTTTCTTCAACGGTGGATCACTTCGACCGTTCGACGTGAACTGCATAACAAAATAAGTTAATTTGATTAAATCCAAGATTTTCAATTTAAAAATATATATTTTAAAGAGTTATTTTTTTGAATTTCCCAACTGATTTGTTACCGATCCGTCATTATGATATTCATAATGATGTCCATAATTTACACGTGTCCATAATCTGATTTTAATAATAAGTGAATTCTAAAAATTGTCAAAATGTTTTGTGTCTGTACTATTAAACTTTGACAATAAACTTGTCAAGTTTCCTATCCACCCACACAAATGATGACATGTTATATTTAAATTTTATTTTATTTCTTTCTCTTACTTTTGTTTTATCTCAATCATCCTCTAAAAGTCTTTTGTGTCACATTTAATATAAAATTTATTTATTTCTCTTACTTTTTACCAAGTTTAATTTTGAATGCCCGTCTCTCGCTTATTTGTTATGAATCATAATAATGAAAACTTTAGAACCAAAATACAGTTAACTTTGCAACAATACAATACACGTTAATTAATTTCACAATTTTATCAAAATTAATGCAAAATAAAATTACAAAATCCTTATTTATCCCTTAACAAATTGTAGTAATTTGATATTGAGAAAAAAGAGATATTGTACTGGCCTTTTTGAATATGGGACCAAATTTCCTCCAAAATTGAGCCTATCACCCAAAACGCTTCAAGAACGAAGGTGCGAGATTGATTCAAAGTATTAATAATTACTTAATCAGAATAATAAACGAAAATATTTAACGATCATAAAATGATTGAAAGAGATCAATATTACATAATATATTTACCTTGAATCAAATAATCTTGAAAATCCTAAAACAAACAGAGCAACGAGCATGTGAAGTTGTATAACTTTCTTTTCGTACGACATTGACTGACGTTTACCAAGAACTTTCACGGAAGGAGCTTGCTTAGCGACTTTAGAGGAAAGCATTAATTAAGAATTAAAATTAAGCTATTTGTACCCGGAGTTAGAATTAAGCTATTTGTACCGGGAGTTTGACACTCCGGGTTATCCGACTCCATCAGCGACCTCATATGGGGGTCGGGCCCTACTTCCGACAAATGTGTGGCCCCCGCCCCCAATATGAGAGTGCGGATGAGATTAAGTAACTCGGAGTAGCATAACTTCTAAAATTATCAATGCAATTATTGAACCAAAGAGAGTATTTTTTTTCACCAAAGAGGTTCCCCATCTTATAATTTTGGCGATCACATCATCAATTATAAATATATATATATATATATATATATATATATATATATATATATATATATTACAGTATTGATTGTTATTCAATAACTTTTAATAATAATATAAATTTTAGAAATATATAAACTGGTAATTGTCAATTGGGAAACACCATAGAGTTGATAATGCAAATTGATTAATGGTTTGTTTCAATCTCGAAACAACATTCTCCTTTATATTATCAAATTTCTTTGAGAATTCTTTATTTATTTGGAAAGATTGGTTACATTTTTTTTTACAGTTAAAAACATCGATCTCAACTTCCTATTTATGATATTAGATGATATATCGACTATTCTGCAAGGTGATTATAAAATGAATGTTGTTAAAAGAAATTCTTTTCTTCTACTTTTACCAACTATCTTGTCCTCTCACTCAGTTTTTCTTCTTTTTGTCCAACTCCATTTTCTCGTTCCACACTTCTTTTTTATAAAAAAAATTAAAAATTAAAAATTAAATTATTGCACCATATTTTGATTGTAATTGAGATTTTTTCATTCACGGCATGGAAAGTTGCAACAATACAATAAACGTCAATTAAAACCACGATTCTATTGAAATTAATGCATTAGACGTTGACTAGAATAATCTTGAAAATCCTAAAATGAACGGGGCCTACAATAGAATAAAGAAGTGGGAGAAAGCTGTAGCGTGTTATATACGTTCTTTCAGCCTTTGTTTGGTGGAATTTAAGTCAAAGTCAACAATTAATTTTAATCATGTATTTTATGTGATTAACAACTTTTCAATCACGTATTTTTATCAAATTTTATCAAAATTGACTAGAAATCTGATTTTGATTCCCACCACACGAATCATTAATACTACACTACCTTACGTTTACCAAGAGCCTTCATGGAAAGAAATTAAGGTCCCATTTGATTTTCATTTTTTGTTCATAAAAATGAAAAATATTATCGTTATCAATCAAATTCAGCTACCATACTTTACTTTTCATCTCTTATGTGAGGTCCATAACGACTATATTTTTCATTTTTATTCTATAAATAATGTTGATCAAACGAGCCTTAAGAACAAAATTCAATTATTGAACCGAAGGGAAGGCCCATCAAGTCAGGAGGAGGTTGGAAAACACTGAGAATTATCGATGCAATTATTGAACAAAAGAGCAAAAAATATCTCTAAACGGAAGTAGGAAATTATACTATATTCATACGCAAAAACTATTTATTTCACAACATTTTGATTGTACTTAAAATTTTGATTTTTTATTGTAACACTTATATCCTCAATTTTTTATGTCACATTCTTATCATCAACCTTCCATTAATTATAATATCTTGCATTTCATAATGGTTTCCATCCAAAACATCGAGTAAAATAACTTATTTGCCAACCACAGTTTTAAGTGACAATTTTGCATTAAAAATTTTATTAAATAGAAAACCCAAATCAAATATATGCCCTGTTTGGTAGCCATTTTTCCCAAAATGCATTTTATCTCTCTTCTTTTTAACCACACAATCTTTAACAAAATATATTACACGTAAAACTAAAACTTTTTCTTAATTTTTAACCACACATTCTCCATCAATCAACTATTTAAAAATACATTTTCTCCTCAAAAATGACTACCAAATAGGGGCATAATAAAAATTGAAGTTTCTATGCATTTGCATTAAATAATACAATCCAAAATACACTTTCTTGTCAAGTTTCGTAAACTGAAAAGTCAAGTAGAAAACGTGATGTTAACGTCGAAGAATTTACGGCACGTGCCATTGAGAGACGATGCACAGGTGCAGGTAAGGGAACACTCCTTCGTCGCTTCGCTTCAACGTAATCACCTCGACACTTTAGAACGTGTGTAGTTTTGATTGGCTTTCTTCCTCTCTTGACTCCCGACCTGCCAAATTAATTATTATGCATTCCTCTAGAAAGAACAAGGTAAAATTTTGTAACATCACAAATTAAAAAAAATGACAAAAAAAAAATGTGGTTGGCAAATAAGTTATTTTACTCGATGTTTTGGATGGAAACCATTATGAAATGCAAGATATTATAATTAATGAAAGGTTGATGATAAGAATGTGACATAAAAAATTGAGGATATAAGTGTTACAATAAAAAAATCAAAATTTTAAGTACAATCAAAATGTTGTGAAATAAATAGTTTTTGCGTATGAATATGGTATAATTTCCTACTTCCGTTTAGAGATATTTTTGCCCTTTGGTTCAATAATTGCACTGATAATTCTCAGTGTTTTCCAACCTCCTCCCGACTTGATGGGCCCTCCCTTTGGTTCAATAATTTCTTTCCATGAAGGCTCTTGGTAAACGTGAGGCAATGTAGTAGTAATGATACGTGTGGTGAGAATTAAAATCAGATTTCTAGTAAATTTTGATAAAAGTTGATGAAATATATGATTGAAAAGTTGTGAATTCCATAAAATGTGTGATTAAAATTAATTGTTTATTTTGACTTAAATTTTACCAAACAAGGGCTAAAAGAACGTATATAACACGCTACAGTTTTCTCTCAGTTCTTTATTCTATTGTAGCATATTCATTCATCTTTTCTCCTTGCCCCGTTCATTTTAGGATTTTCAAGATTATTCTAGTCAAAGTCTATTGCATTAATTTCAGTCAAAGTCTTTGCATTAATTTCAATAGAATCGTGATTTTAATTGACGTCTATTGTATTGTTGCAACTTTCCATGTTGAAAGTGGGACCCTTGCCCATGTGAGGACACCTGTGGAATCTGGTAAACCACGGAATACAAATAACTTAATTCTAATTTTAGAGTTTTCCAACCAACTTCCTACCTTAAAAGGTTCTGACTTTAGACAGTTGTGTCCTCAACCTCCTCTCCTTTTTGTTTGGGTTTCACCTCATTCATATTATTATTATATTATGATCTTTAAATGTTTCGTTGATTAGATAATTATTAATATTTGATTCTTACGTGTTTTGCTCTGGACCAATCTCCCTCCTTTGGTCCTGAAGTGTTTTGAGTGATAGACTCAATTGCAGGGGATTCGTACTTATCATTACTAAATTTGACACAACTGCAACCATCTAACCTGAAACAATTCAGGTAACTACATACAACTTTTTTAATTAGCATTTTGTTAAAAATATTATTATTTTTGGTTTCTTCAATGTTATTTGTTCCTCCTGAGAGAGAGTCCTATAAGCTTACATGATACCTTTTGTTATGTTATATATTTGTTCCATGTTCTATCGAAACTTGTGTATACGTATTTTATGTGCTTCCCATACGACCTGGGTTGTGCCCGACTTGACCCATGTACACCCCTAACTGGAAACCCCCTCCTAAATCTGCCACTGACTTGATCAGCCAAAACAAATTATTTACAAAAGTTGGGTAAACATCATCTCAACACAAGTTATAAAAAATAAAAGAGCATGTGCCATACTATTAACTTCTCACCTAACAAAACTACAATCTAAGAACGGAAATGCAATGGTTTTGTAGAGTGCACCTTCTTGGGCATATACGAATGGATTATTCACTGTCGAATTAGATCTAATCTATTAGCTAATGAACATGTTAATTATCTGATGTTTAAACTGCGTCGTAGATCAACAAGAAGCAATCGCCCAAAAGCTTTTCGTAAAAAGAAAGGAATAATTTATAGTGAAATATAAGAATTAAGCTGAATGTACATTGTTTTTGTACACTCAACTTGACATTGTACTCACAATGGATGGGGTCAATCATTATTTTAATCGTGGACTCCACCCCTTATATGTGAGTACAATGTCAAACTCAGTGTCAAAAATAATGTACCTGGAGCATTTCTCGAAATATAATCCAGTTCTTAGTCCACTAAAAAAAAAATAATAATAATAATAATAAAATAAATTTAGCTTAGAGATGTTTTGGCCCTTTTGTTCAATATAATTGCATCGACAATTCTTAATGCTTTCCAACCTCCTCCCGACTTGATGGGCCTTCCCTTTGGTTCAATAATTGAAATTTGTTCTCAATTTCCTTCCATGATGGTTCTTGGTAAACGTGAGTCAATGTAGCACTCTAGCCCCTGTTTGGCCCCTATTATTTTAAATTTTAATTGGTAGAATAATATTTTTTTGGAGAATAGAAAGTTGAAAAAGAAGGAAAATTTTTAGATTTACGTGTAATATAATAATGAAAGATTGCGTGGTTAAAAATAGGAGAGAAAAATAATCTACAACTTTCTCCCACCTCTTCATTCTATTGTAGCATATTCATTCATCTTCTCTACTTGCTCCGTTCATTTTAGGATTTTCAAGATTATTCTATTCAATGTCTATTGCATTGTAAAATCGAAGTTTTCTATGGTCAATCTTAACTCAAAAATAAAGGGCCCATTTTGTTTGCGTTTCAATTTTTAATTTTGAGTTCATTTTCAGTTTCCTATTTTGAGGTTCCATTTCAAATTGTTGAAAACATGTTCGATCTATCATATATGTACATTTTAAAATTGAAAAATCTTTCAATATTTATTTTTCGTTACAAAAGTGAAATAAAAGCAATTAATAAATCAAGTTGACAGAATATAGAAAATGAAAAAATGAAATTAATGACATGAACTGAATTTTTTTATAGCTCTTTTAAATATTTTTTAGAATTTTTATTTAAATAATTAATAAAGGTTTGAACTATTTTATTATTTTAGTTTCTATAATTTTCATTTTCAACAAATTTTTGGAAATTTATTTCGTCATAATTTTTTTTTTTAGAAATTTAATTTTAACGGATTTTACATTTTATTTTTTATTTTTTGAATTTTTGAATCTCACTTCAAATTTTTTATCATTTTAGAATTTTAAAACATTATTATTAAATTTAAATTTTCTTGAATTTCAAAATTATAATTTTCTATTTTTTTTTTTCAAATTTTTATTTTTAAATAAAGTTTTATTTAAACACTTATTTTTCATATTTTTAATATTTTTACTGTAAACACTCACATCATCAAAAATATGTTTTAAATTTTATATTATAACTTATAAATTTAAATTGTTTTTTAAAAATTACATTTATAAAAAAAAAAAAAAAATTAGACTAATCGAATTCTGCGTGTTTTACAAAATTCAAAACTGAACTAGTCTTTAGCAAGCAGGTTATACTATGTGTACATAATGATGTCCATATTCTCACATTGAAGTGAACCCCACTTAAATAATTGTGTGCACAAAATTGTGCACAAGTAGCATTATCTTTAGCAAAGGGTTAGCTAAATTAGCAGGCATACATTGACCACACATCAGCAAGCTCTATTTATAGCCTCTCTCCCTCCCGTAACAATTGTTGATTTCCGTGTGGGACTAGTGCTCCCAACAATTGGGAGGGAAATGAAATCTACTCTATTAAAATGTTGGAACACTTTGTTATGATATATGTGAATTTATAAATTTATTTTAAATTTAACATACCTATAAAATAAGTATAATTTTGAATTTTACATAATATTATAAAAAATTTGTATTTATTTATTTAATAATTTCATCGATTCAATTCGATTCGACCTAGGGATGTTAATTTGGTTTGGATGACTCGTGGCTCGGCCTGTAAAAAGCCCCAAGCCGAGCCAGCCCGTGACATAAGCTCATTGAGTCATAGAAAATGATATACGTTGCATATTCATTTTTTTTCTTTTTTGTTATTAACAGCAATGTGTAATGTACCAAATGAGTATTTAATGCTGACTAAAACTAAGAATAAAGAAAACATTGAAAATAAAAGGCACATACCCTGTAGTGTTAAAAATTGAAACATAATTTAACATGATATACGCATAGTTATATCAGGCAACTACAGCTACTTTGTAGTTGTTAAAAAAATTCAAAATTCAAAATTTCGAATTAGTATAAATTGCACACAACATTGTTAAAAAAAATTTGAATTTCATGACTTCAAAAATAAATAAATAAATAATCGAGACGGCTCGACAAAGGCCCTAGCCAAGGCTTGATTTTTTTTTCGGTTGAATTTTGGCTTGACTCGACTTGGACCAAAAAAGCTCGAGCTATTTTTTATCCGAGCCTTGACCAAGTCGCGATCTTCCGCTCGTGAGCTGGTCCGACTCGACTTGTTTACATCCCTAGTTCAACCTTTGACCTTTGATCTTTTACTTTTTCATGTAGATGTTCGGGCCAATTTTTAAAATGTTGCTATGTTTCTCAATATCAAATTATTGTACTGTTGCAACATTTCATGCAACTAAGTACATTTTAGCTCAAAATAATTTTGACGGATAAAAAATGAGAGATAGATAGGCATTAAAAATTAAATTTGGTAAAGTAAGAAAAATAAATAAATTTAGTGCCTATTGGTGTTTCTTAAAATGTTGATAAAAAAATTAATTTTAATCACACATTTTATTGGATCCATTAGTTTTATCAACTTTTCAATCACATATTTCATTAGCTTTTATCAAAATCTACTAAAAAATTGACTTTTAGCTATACCAGACAAGGGCTTAGTATTAGATCCGACACAGGATACCTATCATCTTTTTAGTTGATTATTCGAGATAAAAAAAAAAGAGAGAAACAAAATAAAAATTAAGTATAACACAAATATCCACATGTCGTCATTAGAGTGCGTCGACATAACATGAAAGCATAAAAGACTATCCTAATGAAGTTTTCTCTTCTATTATGTTGCTTAGGTTAATTCTATGTAGTACAAGTAACGTTTAACATCAATCTATATAAAATAATGCTATCTAGCTTTATTAGTGCTATAATAGCAGTCTACGTGATACTATGTAATAGGCTCAACTAAATATAGAATTATGTAATTCATATAATTATACCTCTTAATGCAGCATAGTTAGAAGAAAAATAATAATCATAAAACAGTTGAAAAATAGAAGAAATAAGGAGGATTTATGAAAATGTGCATAGCTTTCAGTTCGGTTATCAAATTTTCGTCTATGAGTACTATTATAAAATATTTTTCAATTCTATACATATTTTTCGGATGACTTTGTTAAAGTTTCAGGGTCAATTTCGTAGTTAAATGATTCGTTTTAACCTTTTTCTTTTTTGAGTTAGTTTAGATGGCACTATCTTGTAGACTCAGGTAAATGTTGAATTACATAATTCATATAATCATTTAATGTCACATAGACTAGTATTATAACACAATTAGTGATAAATAACATTATTCATCTATGTAGGTACTACATATATCGATGCTAAACACGTGCATAGCACTAATGTTGATGATTATCCTATGTGTTTTTTAATGTTATTAAAATCGAATCGGATCGGTCGGTCCAGCTGGGAAAATCGAGAACCGATCCAAAGTCCAGTCCAGTTGAAGCCTAAAAACCTTATATTGAAAAATCGATACTTTTTTTTAATCGAAATTTAAACTTTTATTTAAGGCCTCACTTATGGCGGAAGAAAACCGTACTACAAATAAATGAAATGATCATTTACATCTGATATTCGGGAGGCTCCAAGCATCAACTTTTAAAATTCCCTTAAGGTGAGCCGGAACATTATCCCCCTCTTGGATGGTAAAAGAGTTACCAGTAGCTCCTATTTTTGCTAAGTAGTCTGCTACCATATTGCTTTCTCTGTAGAAATGTGTTATTTTGGCACGGGTGGCTTCGATCAATTCGTAGATATCGTCCCACAGATCCCACAAATACCATGAAGTGCACCTTCCTTCCATTGCCCATTTTACTATTAACGTAAAATCTGACTCCACTTCAAAATCCATCCATCCCCGGTTCATACACATAGTTAACCCGTCTCTAAGTCCATGGGACTCGGCAAAGGTGTTGGTTGTCAAGCCATAGTTATGAGAAAAACCAACAATTAATTTACCTTTGCTGTTTCGGATCAGACCTCCACCACCCGAGGCACCTGATTGCCATTAGATCCTCCATCAACGTTCAATTTTATTGTACCACTTTTTGGCCTCTTCCAGCTGATCAGTTGGGGTACTACCATAGAAATGGGTGCTGCTGGTACATTTAATCTCTCCAATATTTCTCTACCAGATGCTTTTATTTGGTGAAACATCTCGAGGGACTTCACAACTATGATCAACATCGTCTTGATCTGTCTGATAATATGCCTTGAAGAGGTAGTAGCCTATTCCATTCGAGCTGCACATTTGGCTCTCCACAGGTGCCAAGTGATAATCAAAGGGATGATTCCACGTAATACCCCAACTTGTGTGTTTTGTGATGCTTTTGTCCACTACGAAACAATTTTCTCCTGCCAACAGCTAGCTTCCGAGAATGGAATGATGCATACACCTGCAAAAAAACCTCCATACATCCTTAGCCAGATCACCAGTACTTAGTATGTGGTCTGTCGTTTCGTTTGATGGTTCTGCACAACAATTCCATTTAGATGCAAGCTTGACACCCACTGCTTGGATATTCCTGTCAACATGAAGTTTAGCTCGCAAAGCTCGCCAACTAACAAAGAATATTTTCTTGGGTACCAATGGGGACCAAAGCCATTTTTTCCATTCACACATTTCGCCTCTTGACCGAATGAGTTCCCAGGCAGATTTAGTCGTGAAACGCCCATCATTTGTTGGTTTCCAGATTAGGACATCTCTCCCTGGTCTAAGTGCGATATTTTCATCCATGACTCTTTTAACATACTCATTATCAACAAGATTTCGAAGCATTTCCAAATCCCATCCAGTGTCCGAAAGCAAATCTTTAATTCTAATTTTTTGGTAAGTATGTTGGTATTCTTCTGCTAGAGCACCTAATCCTAACCAGTTGTCGAACCAGAAGCTAGATTCCCCATTGAGTATAACCATTTTTGTGTGTTTTAAAACCATCGGAGCAGCTTGTCACAGGGACCTCCAAAATCGAGAACCATAATTGTTATGTAGGATAGTAGCAAGCTGATTTTTCGCAGATATTTCCTTTTGAAGAATTCGGCCCATAGACTGTTTCCTTAACAGTGATGACTGCACTTCTATGAGCTTTCGAAATCCCAGACCTCTTTCTTCCACTGGTAGACAAATATTATTCCATGCAACACATTTCCTTTTGCGGCATCTAGGTGACAAGCCCCAAAGAAAATCAAAAAAACATTTTTCTTAGCTCCTTAAATGTTCCCTTAGGGACTCTCAAAACAGATAGGATGTGGATGGGCATGCTATTGAGGACATGCTTAATGAGTGTAACTTTGCCTCCAAATGATAGCAGTTTGCCTTTCCATCCGGCCCGCTTTTTCTGAATTTTTGCAAACATCGGATCAAGCATATTCATAGTGAGTCTACCCACGTGAAGGGGCAAACTTAAGTAGGTGCATGGTAAACCCAGTAAACCGGTGGTCCAGACACAGTTCTACCGATTTCAACAACTGATTTTTTGAACCGAAATTTGGTTCAAACTCACATTTTCCAGTTATTTCTCAAAACATCCATCCACCTGCCATCTTAAATGCAGGCTTTGCTCACTCAAACACTCACAACTAAACCTATATACATTGTATAAATTGTATGTCTATGCCCTCACGACTACAACTTTCCACAACTGAAAAACGTTCAAATACCTCAACGGTGCAAATGCACCCTGCTATGTCCAGGCCCTTGAGTGTTCCTCTAATTTTAGGTCCTAGAACTACTGTTTATATGGTCCAAACTGTACGCTCAATTTGAATATGTGCAGAGAGAAATACAAATGAAAGAGAGGAAGATAGAGAACGGTTGTAATTTTTAAAAGTACTAGGGTTTGAAATTGATTTAACTTATACAAATGCCGACCTTTAGTTTTCGGCTATATTAGGCCCATTTCTATGTTTGTAATTTTAAATCGAAAATTGAAAACATTAATAAATAGTTATTATCTAAAATTTGGTTATCATTTTAAAAAATATTTACTTATTTTAATTACTAGTTCGACCCCGGTTCGACCCTTTGATCCATGACCATTTCTCTTTTTCGGGTTGATGATGTATTTGATTTTTAAAACATTGGAGTTTTTTGTTGCACATTAGTGACAATTAATTTTGTACCATGCAACGAGGTGTCCTTAATATGTCTCTCAAATGGGTTGTCCCTAAAATGTTAAGCCTAATTGTTAGTGACAATTAATTTTGTACCATGCAACGAGGTGTCCTTAATATGTCTCTCAAATGGGTTTGTCCCTAAAATGTTAAGCCTAACTGTCATGAAATCGACTGGAAAATTATGACAATAATGAAATAAACAATCAAACAAAAGAATACATAGATTTAAGTAGAAATGCAAGATGAGAAAAAATCACTGGCAGATGAGGATAATTTCACTATAATCAATAGCAATATGTGTTTTCAACGAGATTTCAATACTCTCAACTAAGATCTAAAACTCTCAATATGTTGTATATATGTTATAGAGATAATATACGCCGAACTATATATATATATATATATATATATATATATATATATATATATATATATATATATATATATATATATATGAAATCTCAAAAATAAGTTGTAAATGAATATGAGTCCAAAATGCGTTAAAACGCAAAATCTCGGGAACACTATCGCTCGATCGATAATCGAGCGACAAGCGTGGGACGACATCATCGCTTGAGCGACAGGCGGGCGAGCGGGTGACAAATCTTGGTAAATATTTTGTCAATGTTGCCAATTCATAATTCTGATCTCTCCTAAACCACTCCAAATACAACTCCAAAATTCAATACAATTTGGGTCACATTACAAAAAATCTCCACCTTAAACCAAATTCTAATATAAGGAACTTCGAGTAAACACCATTTCACCTCTTCCAAACAAGTCCCAATGGGTAAAATCAATGACAAACACCAACTAAGTTCAAACAATGTTCAAACTTAGCAATGGACAATGATTCTGTCATCATGTTAGCAATATTATCATTGGTATCAACCTTGCTCACTACAATATCACCACGACCAATCACTTCACGCACAAAATGGTACATAACATCAATGCGCTTAATCCTCTCATGAAACATTCGATCCCTAGTCAGAAAAATAGCACTCTGACTATCACAATTATTGTTCTCAAATGCGCGAAAATGCGCCGCCAAGGCGCGGTGAAAACGCGTCGAATTGGTGATATGTGCGTGAAAATGCGCCGCCTAGGCTCGAGAAGGCGCGCCTAGGCGGCGCCTTTTAGAACACTTTTTTTTTTGATGATTTTTTTTTTTGTAGTAAATGTGTATGTATATTTTTATATAAAAAAAATTGTTTTTTTAATATAAAAATCTATTTATTAAACTTAAAATAATATTAAAAGTACGAAACGCATTATGACGCCTATTCTCCGCATTGACACGCTTAAACTTGTGATTCTTGATTCTCGACCTCGACATATCGCAACACATTACGCCTTTTAGAACACTAATCACAATACACTGTAGAAATCTGCAAATTTTCACCGATTTCACTAATTAATCCCCTTAACCACATAGCATCCTTACATGCCTCTGTAATAGACATGTATTCCATCTCTGTTATAGACAAAGCTACTATATTTTGCAAAGTAGCTTTCCAGTTAATAGCACAGGCTCTAAGAGTAAACATAAATCCTATGAGTGATCTCCTTTTATCAAGATCTCCTGCATAATCTAAATCCACATACACAATGACTCTATCTGAATTTCTTCCCAAATGCAAACAAACACTAGTTGAGCCTTTCAAGTATCTGAATATCCATTGCACTGCTTTCCAATGTTCATTCCCAAGATTTTTCATATATATACTAACTGCACTGATTGCATGTGTCAAATTCGATCTTGTACAAACCATAGTATACATCAATAAAGCAACTGCACTGGAATAAGGAACCTGAGACATGTAATCGGTGTCTTCATCTGATTGAGGGCACAACCCAGATTATAGTTTAAAGTGGGACAGCCAAGGGATTGTTGCTAGCTTTAGCATTCAGGATATTGAACCTTTGAAACACTTTCACAATGTACCCCTTCTGACTCAAATACAATATGTCTGCTTCCTATTCCATAGAATTTTCATTACAAGAATTTTCTCTGCTGCACTCAAATCGTTTATTTCAAACTCCTTACTAAGTTTATATTTCACTTTTATGACATCTGCTTTATCCTTGGCTGCAATGAGCATGTCATCAACATATAATAACAAATATATCATCGATCCATTATCTCTCTTTTTGAAGTACACAGAACTGTTATAATTACTTCTGCTAAAACCATGAGTAGTCATAAATGAATCGAACATTTTGTACCACTACCTTGGTGACTACTTTAATCCATACAAGGGTTTCTTCAATAAACACACAGTCTTTCTTTCCCGAAACTATGAAACCCTCTGGTTGTTGTATGTAAATGATCTCCTCAAGTTCTCCATGCAAAAATATTGTCTTGAAATTCATCTGCTCAAGTTTCAAGTCATTGTTTACCACAATCTCAAGTAAAGCTTGAATTAAACTATGTTTTACAACTGGTGAGAACTCATCCGTGAAGTCAACACCTATAATATGACTCTAATCTTTTGCTACCAATTTGGCCTTATACCTAGCATCTTCAATTCCTGATCCCATTATTTCCTTTTGAACACCCATTTGCAACGAACAACCCTTTTTATCTTTAGGTAGTTTCACCAAATCCCAAGTACAATTTTTATTTAGAGACTCCATCTCCTCTTGCATAACAATCAATCATCTGCTAGAATCATTGTAACTGACCGCCTTTAAATAAGTAACAGGTCTTTCAGTGGAATCAATTTTTCAGCCACATTCAAAGCATGTGCAACCAAATCTGCTTTCCCATACTTCTGTAGAAGTCTAATTTATCTACGAGGTCTATCCTTAGCAATAGAATACTGTGATGGTGGTGTAGGCAAAGTATTATTGTTTGACAATTCTGAACTAGATTGTTCTGAACCCTCTGATTGTTCTCTTTAACCAATTTCCAACTTTACCTGAGTTGAGAGATTTTTTTCCTCAATTTTATCAGAATCCCCATGCGATGAGTTTTGACACATCGTCATTTCATCAAATACTACGTTTATACTAATTACCACATTCCTTGTCACAGGACGCCAGAATTTGAAACCCTTCACACCTGATTTAAACCTAAGAAAGACACACTTTCTAGACCTAGGCTTCAACTTCCCATTATTCACATGAGTATAAGTAGAACACCCAAAAATCTTCAAATCAGTATAACAAGAAGGTTTATCAAACCATAGTCTTCTGGTGTCTTTTTTCCAATGGTTGTTGAGGGTGAGCAATTAATCAGAAAACAAGCTATGGCAGCAGCTTCAGCTTCAGCCCAAAAAGTCTTAGGCAACCCACAATTTGAAAGCATACACCGAACCTTTTCTATCAAAGTTTTATTCATCTGTTCTGCTACACCATTTTGTTGAAGAGTTTCAGGTACTGTTAAGTGTCTCAAAATGCCTTCAGCCCTGCAAAAGCTATTGAATTCATCTGAACAAAACTCTAGACCATTATCTATGCATAGACATTTAACCTGCTTTTCAGTCTGCTTTTCAATCATTGTTTTCCACTCTTTGAAGGTCTCAAACACATCACTCTTCTGTTTAAAAAAAAAAATCCAAACTTTCATGGAGAAATCATCAATTACTATCAATAAGTAATAAGCACCTCTTCTTGAAGGTACCCCGACCGGTCCCCAAAGATCCGAATGAATATATTCAAGTGTTCCCTTTCGTGTTCTGTCTGCCTATAGTGAATCTAACTCTTTTATGTTTCTCAAAGACACAATGCGGACAAAACTTCATTCTACTGGTCTTCTTCCCATCAAGAAGTCCCCTTCTACTCAATTTAGTCATACCGTTTTCACTCACACGCTCAAGACGCATATGCCAAA
Organism: Osmanthus fragrans; assembly: GCA_019395295.1. Lineage (NCBI taxonomy): Eukaryota > Viridiplantae > Streptophyta > Magnoliopsida > Lamiales > Oleaceae > Osmanthus > Osmanthus fragrans. The sequence goes on from CM033346.1 coordinate 976,376, forward strand.
ATTTTGAAACTTCTTCACTAGTCAAAGAAGTAGAGATATGTACTGCATCCCCTATAACTGTGGAACCTTGTAAAATGTACAACTGCGTAAAGTTTTTTGTCCCTTCATGACAACAAGAGCTCCCCAACTCACCTTCAAAACTCCACATTCACCAGTGTATTTATGCCCATTTGAGTCAAGTGTACTAAAAAATATGAGATTTCGCTTCAATTTTGGAACATGCCTGACATCAGTAAGTGTTCTGATAACACCATCAAACATTTTTATTCTTACCATACCAACTCTAACAATTTTGCAAGGTACGTTGTTTTCCATAATCAGAGCACCTTTTGAAACTCCTTTATATGTTGTAAATCAGTTCCTGTTGGGATACATATGAAAAGTACAAGCCGAATCAAGAACCCATTCCTCATAATGTTTAGAATCCATGTCAGAAATCACAAAAAGCTTTCCTCCACTTTACCTATCTTCCACAACATCAGCCTTCGTTGTGTCAACATGTTGCTTTCTTCTTTCATTAGCGCCCGCAGCTTTATTTATGTTTTTCAATGAATAACAATCAACCCTGATATGTCACTTCTTCTTACAATAATGACACACATTTTATGCATGTTTAGATTTCGATCTGCCTCTCATATTTCTACCAAGATTTCTGTCCTGGCGTTTTTCACGAACAACCAAGCCTTCCATCTGATTCCCAGATCATCCAGCAAGATGCCTCATCTTCTCCTTAGACATTAAAGTATCATAGACCTCTTCCATAGTGAGAGTATCCCGACTGTAGAGAATAGTATTTCTAAAAGTCACATATGACGGCGGCAATGAACATAACAATATCAACACCAAGTCATCCTCATCATACTTAACCTCAAATGTCTCCAAATCAGCAACACTTTCTTTGAACATAGTTAAGTAATCATCTATTGACGTACCTTCAGACATCCGGTGAGAATACAGGTGTTGTAAGTATGGGTTGTTAGTCAAGCTCTTTATCATACAAAGTTGCTCCAACTTCAACCACAATGCAACGACACTTTTCTTCTTAATAACACTCTGAAGAATTTGATTTGATAGATGTAGATGAATTTGGGATTGGATTGAGCTTTCCAATCCATACGCTACTTTACTTCATGCGTCCAAATTGCAGACATTCTATCAAATCCAAGCAAAGCTTCTTCCAAATCCATCTGCGCGAGTACTGCTCGCATCTTCACTTGCCATAGAGTAAACCTCGTGTTACGATCCAATAACGGAAGATCATATTTCATCGTTGCCATGCAGAATAATAAAAAATAAGTTGTAGATGAATAGAAATCCAAAACGCGTTAAAACGAGAAATCTAGAAAATACTGTCGCTCGAGCAACGAGCGGCCGAAGAGCAGACGACAGCTCTCGGTAAATATTTTGTTTATGTTACTAGAGCGAACATGCTAGTGTAAATACAATAATTTTCTTCCCGGTTCATAATTCTGATCTCTCCTACACCACTCCAAATACAACTCCAAAATTCCCTAAAATTTGGGTCACAATACAACACTAACAATACCCACGCTTGTAGAAAGCTTAGGTATTGCAACATTTTACAATCCTATTATCTGTCATTTTTCTTTTTAAATATTTATTTATTCTATTTTTCATATTCCCATTTTTGAACCCTGTAAATTTTCTTATTTTAACTTCTGACCTTGTTTAGAAGAATTCCCCACCCCACCCCCACCCCCACCCCACCCCCACCCCCTCCTATCTTTTATTTATTCTTTATGTTTGGTTAACCCTTAATTTTGTGCAAGAGAATCACAGCACTCTAGTGTCGAAAATTTCGAGTTATTACATGTATTTTCTTTTCTTCTTCTCGTGTTGAAGATAATTCTTTTTGTGAATTTATAGGTGGTTTCAATCTTTGTAGAATTGCTAATATAAAAAATAAATAAATTTATGAAGAACATAATCGTATTTAAGTAAGTATACACAAAAAATCTGTTAAAAGTGTGACGGATAAAAAAAAACACAATAATTTAATTGAACACTTTTTAAAGTTCAGTGCAGATAATAAGTCATTTTTAAAGCCCGGTGATCTTTGGTCAATGTGAAAAATAAACATCAATAAAGTTAACCCAGTGCAAAGATGATAAATGATGGAGAGAGAAAAAAAATGATAAACAAGCTAGTAATTTATTTGTCTCTAAATTAGTAAATTTGTTTGTTTAGGTGTTAGTTTAATGGTCGTGGCATTAATTATGTATATATAGTTAATTATGTATATATAGATTTGAAAATAATATATAGCTATGTTTGGTTTAACTTAAAAATAGAAAAAATTTTAAATTAAAGTTAACAATTAATTTTAATCATACATTTTATGGGATTGACAACTTTTCAAATATAAATTTTATTATTATTTTTATTAAAATTTGTTGATCTCACTTTTTGTACTGCTGACGTGGATAACGAATCCTAGCTCCACTCATGTCCACTTAGATATTCTCTTGCACACTTAGAGGGTGTTTGATGGAGATTAAAATTAGATTTTTTAGTAGACTGTGATAGAAGTTTTTGAAATATGTGGTTGAAAAGTTGTGGAAACCATGAAAGATGTGATTAATATTGATTGTTTGACTTTGACTTAAATTAAAATCAGATTTTAATCCAACTCAAACATGCTTTTAGACAAATAGTTAGTCACCCATGACCCTTTCCGGTGGTGGTGGTGGTGGTAGAGACGACCACGAGCACTCCGACGATCAAGTTAGTCGACGGTGTCAATAAGAGTAGTTTTTAGATTTAAATAATATTTATTATTTAAATACTGCATTATCTCTTTATTTAAGTTTCTGTAAAAGTTCATATATTTTTAAATGGAAGATGGTACAAGTACAAAATTATTTACAAAAAGTTTTACAAAATTGACAAGTGGGCGCCCCCTATTGGAGGGGCGGCTGTGAGATAGGGGGCGCCCACTTGTCAATTTTGTAAACTTTTTGTACATGATTTTGTACAACAAGAATAATCTTTTTTAAATAAATGAATGCTTTGAAATTTTTCTTGATTGAATCTGTACAAAATGAAGGATTCCTTTTAACGAAACTTAATATCTAAAGTGTTACATTGGTATTTTGATGGTGTAAAACAATTTTGGAGGAAATTTGGTCCCATATTCAAAACGGCCAGTACAATATCTCTTTTTCTGATTATCAAATTGCTACAATTTGTTAGGGGATAAATAAGGATTTTGTCAATATTTTTTTTTTTTTTTTTTTTTTGTTTTTGTATTAATTTAGATAAAATTGAGAATTTAATTAACATCTAGAGGATGATTTGAGAAAAAAACTAAGAGAAAGAAATAAAATAAAATTTAAATATAACATGTCGTCATTTGTGTGGGTGGATAGGAACCTTGACTAGTTTATTTTCAGCAAAATAATAAATTTAAATTTAAATAATATATAAATAGTGAATTATCTCTTAATTTATGTTTCTGTAAAAGTTCACATTATCTCTTAATTTATGTTTCTGTAAAAGTTCACATACTTCGAAATAAATTAACGATTTGAAATTTTCGTGATTGAGATTGTACAAAACGAAGGATTCCTTTCTGCGGAATTTAATATTTCTCAAAGTAATATCTAAAGTGTTCCGTTGGTATTTTGACTGTATATAACAATATTGCATGATATTTGCAGGAAGCCACATGGATAAGCTGTTAGAATTTGTACCGATATTACCTAACTTTGTTGCACTGCTATGCCCAAACTTGGAGGAAAATACCCAGTCTCTTCAAAAAAGAATAAAATCCCTGAAAAGTCGAAAAGATGATATCGATGAAGAATTACGTCATTCTGGAAAAAAACGCAGGAGAGAGGTTGAAAATTGGATGGATAATGTTGAAGACATTAAGAAAGATTTTGAAACCTTGGAACAAGGAGTAAAACAAAGCAGCAGATTTTATCATTTTCATTTTTTAAACGACAAAAGTTGGCTGTACGGCTTGAAAGAATGAATGAGGAAGTGACGAAGCTTGATGAACGAAGAGATTTTTCTAGCGGGCTTTCTCTTGATGTTGATGAGAGTATTGGCCAGCTATTGTTAACATCCCAACCGAATGGCCAAGAATTTCAACAAAATTTAGATGACATTTGGACATCATTAATGGATGACGGCATCTTAAGCATTGGCATTTATGGAATGGGGGGAGTAGGTAAAACGACTCTGGCAAAGTGTGTCCATGATAAGCTCTTAAAAGAGGATACATTCTCGGATCATGTTTATTGGGTCACCGTCTCTCGAGAGTTCAGGAATCACAAATTGCAAAGTAAAATTGCCGAAGCATTGAAACTAAAATTTTCATGTGGGAGTGATGTGAAGAAAAGGGCAGCTCAACTGTTCCAGGCATTCGAGAAAAAGGAGAGATTTGTGCTTATACTGGATGATGTTTGGAAACAAATTGATGCAGCGAAGATAGGCATTCCTTTTAGCAGGGATGGATGCCAGTTGGTCGTAACAAGTCGATCAGAAGAGATTTGTCATCGTATGTGCTGCAAAAAGATTATAAAAGTGAACATACTTTCCAAGGAAGAAGCTTTGGACCTATTCTTGAAGACACTTGATTGTGGTGAACCTTCTTTAGAAGTAAAAGAGATTTGCAACAAAATGGTAAACAGATGTGGCGGTTTGCCACTAGCACTTGTCACATTGGCTGGAAGCATGAGAGGCGTGAATGACATTCATGAATGGAGAGATGCATCGGAAGGACTGAAAAAATCATGTTTGGGACGAGCCGACATGAAAGATGAGGTTTTGCCTATTCTCTTGCATAGTTATCATCGGTTGAGGGAGAAAAGGCTAAAAAGATGTTTTTTGTATTGCTCCTTATATCCTGAAGATTTTCATATTTCAAGAAAAGAATTGATTGGACATTTCATTTCAGAAAACCTGATGGAGCCAAGATTAAGCTGGCAAGCTGAAGTCGACCAGGGTCATGCAATACTAAATCGATTGGTGAGAGCCTGCTTATTGGAAAGTAATTCAGATGGATATAAGGTGAAGATGCATGATTTAATCAGAGAGATGGCAATAAGGATCACTAAAGATAACCCGAGCGCAAGGTACATGGTAAAACCTGGACTTCACTTAAAGAAATTACCAGAGGAGCAAAAGTGGACAGAAGATTTGGATAAGGTTTCCTTGATGTACAACTCTATAAAAAATATTTCACCTGGCACGTCACCCAAGTGTCCAAGTCTTTCCACCTTGATCTTGAGAGAAAATCCCCTTCGATTGATTCCAGATTGTTTCTTTACGCATATGCGTGGGTTACGCACTCTCGATTTAAGTGAAACTAAAATTAAGCGATTGCCAAATTCCATATCAGACTTGGAGAAACTTAATGCATTATTGCTTGGACACTGTTATGCACTGGTATCAGTGCCATCATTGGAAATGCTCAAGGAATTGAGATATTTGGACCTCACAGTTACCAGTATTGAAGAAGTACCCCAAGGTATGGAAAACTTAACCAACCTCAAACGCATAGGTTTGTTGTGTGATAGATTAAAGATGATACCGACGGGGACTTTGCACAGACTCACACATCTTCAGCAGCTCGAGTTGCCAAATCATTTAGATGCACCAATAGAAGAAGTTGAGACATTGAAACAGTTGGAAGTATTTCAAGGCAGGTTAAATAGCGTACGTGATCTCAATCGGTTAATCAACTCACAACAAATTGACAAGCCACTCTATTTCTACAATATTACAATTGGTTCTCGAGGAATGTACAAACGAATACAGCTCAGGTTACCATGTAAACATTTACATTTTGGAGAAGACGGTCTCATGGAATCCTCTTTAGACACAGATGAGAATATGCTGCCGCGAGATATTGAGGATTTATCCTTTTCAAGAAGTGGCTTGAGTGGTTGCTTATTGGATGAATTTCCAATTTTGAATTCTGCTCGAGATTTAAAAGAATGCAGGATAGATAGGGAGGATAAAATAGAGTGCATTATGAGGTTAAAGGAAGAACGACAATCTAGTGGGGTCCCATTCAAAAGCCTTGGAAGGTTGGTGTAGACATTAAAAAATTTATTAATTAATGGATTGGGTCGATTTCAAATTATTAGCCCACCTAAGTCCATTAAAACTAATGTCTATTAAAGCCCACATAAAATAAGTCCATAAAAAGGTCCATCCTACTTTTAAAATTCAATAAATTAAATTAAATTAAATCAAATAAATAAATCATGGGTGGTTATCATTTTTTTCTATAAATAGGACCAAAGGTCCATGAAAAGGAAGAGGTGGAAAAAGCTACAGAAAATTTCTCAAGTGCAGAAGAAATTCAAAGCCGAGGGAAGAAAACAAATTCTCTCAAGCCAAGTCCAGAAACACCAAGAAGATCAAAATCTTCTTCAAATTCAAAGAAATTCAAGAAGGTCCAAGTCTTCTTCAAATCAAATTCAAGTCCAAGTTCTCAAGTTCAAGTCCAAATTCAAGTCTCTAAATTCAAGTATCAAACAAGTCAAGTTCTCCATAAATCAAGTCTGCAACAAATTTTGAAGTCCAAGATCCAAGTCACGTGATCCCTCGTCTTCAAGAATCCAGATCATTAATCAGAGGATTTAGCAATATTTGCTGACACAAGAAGATCAATATTCACTGTATTTTCTTAAAATACAATTTGTAACAATTTCTGTATTTTAATACACGAAATTTGTCGTACAAATTTCTTGGCACGCCCGGTGGGACCTTCTTGTCCTCTCATCTTTTGATCTCAAAATCTTCAAACTTCGAACAACTACATCAAAGATGGCAAGTGAAAAGGCAAAGGACAATGTCAACCGTCTTGAAGAAACACTTGCTGAACTCTTCCATCAAACCAGAGCCCAAACAAAAATTGGGAAAACTCAACTGGTTTCACCACTAAAAAACTTCTCCAAAAAGGGCAAAATGAAAATTGCTTTCAAGAAGCCGGGCTCTCGTTCGACAGAAAAGACTAAGAGTCTAACGAAAAGCTATCATTCTGATTACGTGCCAGAAGGTAGATCCGTGTCCGAATCCTCTCATGCCACTCCTCCACGAAGATGGGGAGACTATACTTCATCTGAAGAATCATTCGAGCCAGTGATGGTCACTGAAGCGACGTCGGGTTCTGATGACCGAATCCAACAAATGGTTTTAAAACCATTGAAAAGTTAACAAATTCACTAAGTGACAAAGATGCACAGATTGTTGCACTCATGCACAAACTAGAGTTGCAAACCCCGTTGGTAGAAGGCAATTTGGAAAATGCAGGGTCTTCAAAAACTAAAGACCCTCAGGTCCAAGAACACCAGCAAAAACAAGATATGCATGATCGAACGGTGGTGCAGAGTGTGTTGCGTGACAGCACTCAACTCTCTGTTGGCTTTCTATCCGTCCAACAACTTCAACATATGATTGCAGACACCATCCGTGCACAGTATGGTGGTTTCACCGCAATCTTCATTGGTTTATGCAAAACCTTATAGTCGTAGAATTGACGAAATGAGGATGCCGCTCGGCTACCAACCTCCAAAGTTCCAATGTTTTGATGGAAAGGGCAACCCAAAGCAACATGTCGCTCATTTCATTGAAACATGTAATAATGCTGGCACTTACAATGATACCATGGTGAAACAGTTTGTGCGCTCTCTCAAAGGCGCTGCATTTGAATGGTATACAGACTTACCAGCGGGGACAATTGATAGTTGGGATCAACTCGAACGAGAATTTTTGACTCGTTTCTACAGCACCAGGCGAACGGTTAGCCTTCCAGAACTTGCTCGAACAAAGCATAGCAAGGAAGAGCCAGTCGTAGAGTATATCGAACGCTGGAGAAATCTTGTGCTTAACTGCAAAGAACGGATTAGTGAAGCATCTTCCATCGACATGTGTGTACAAGGCATGCATTGGGGATTGCTCTATAATCTCCAAGCAAATATGCCCCATTCTTTTGAAGAGTTGGCCACACGTGCTCATGATTTAGAACTCCAAATTGTAAGGCATGGAAGTTACTTGTCGAATGATCCAAGAGAAAATAAAGAACCCAAGAGGGAAATAAAGAAGGACACCAAGATAGGTAAGTCTAAGGAAGCCATGACAATCTCTACTGCTCCTGTAAAGATAGCCTTCCAAAGGTCGAACTCAAATTTGAAGCCAAGGCTAAGGCCAAAGCCAGAGTTCAAACCTAACAGAGGACAAGTCCAAAGTAGGGATCGGCTGACTCTGAAAGAACTCGAAGAGAAGGAGTATCCATTCTTAGACTCTGAAGTCTCAGGGATCTTAGATCAACTCCTTGAGCAAAAGATAATCGAACTTCCAGTGTCAAAAAGACCAGAAGAGGTGGGTAAAACTGATCATCCAAAGTACTGTAAATTTCACAGGATTATTAGTCACCCAGTGGAGAGGTGTTTCGTCTTAAAAGATCTTATTGTTCGTTTGGACAAAGAAAATAAGATTAAACTTGAAATCGGAGAAAATCCAACAGTTACTTGCGCAATGGTTTCATTTGGATCATTTGATCCAATTCCCATTACAATGAGAGAACATATATTCCCTCTCACATGTAATGTTAGTGAGTCCTCGACTGAAGAGTTTGGACCTCAACTTCCAGAAGGAGCCATCCCAGTGGAATTTGAAGTAGATGGAGAAGTCACTATCAGCTACGTCTATCCAGGGATGGGAAGACCACGTTCAACCAATCGTCTGACCTTTTACGAAATTATGACAGATGACTTGGATATTTGGGATTCTGATTCTGAGTCTGAAGACGAGATCGGTGATGGCTGGTCCACCTTCATAAGCAAAAATGAGAAATATCATAAAACAAACGAAACAGGTAAAACTTTACCTTTTGTAACTCTTGCAGAACCAACATTGGGGGCATCAAATATGGAAGTCCAACCCAGTGAAGAAGAAACATCAGAAGAAAATCAGGAGGCATGGACTCTTGTGAAAATACGTCAAAGAAAAGCTCTACGACTTCCAAATTCCATCACACATGACGAAAAGTTGAAACCAAGAAAGAAGCCAAGAAACAACCAAAAGAGAAAGTCTAAATTCACGTCAATGACGTCTGTTAGATCAACAAAAGTAGAAACTCCTTTATGTGGTCATTCCAGACTGCCAACCCTGGGAGATTATTTTCCTAAAGATTTCTTTGACAAAGAATGTTTCACCTCTAATGCCATCCATGTAGAGGAGAAAAATGAGATGAAGAGTACATCGAGAGAAAGTTCAGAGAAGAAGAAAACTATTTTACGACTCAACAACATTCATTCTAATACAAGCCTGATGGAGTCTCTCAGTCTTCCTTTCGACGATCGAATGGCTTTAATTGCAGCACTGATCGACCCAGAAGCATATGAAGGTAAGGTCTTAACACAGATTGAGACAATAACTAAACAAGACTGTATGGCCACCATCACATTTGACGATGAAGATCTACAACTTGGTTCTCGTTTACATAATAGACCACTGTATGTTAGTGGTTATATTCGAGAATGCAGGATAAGCCGTATGATGATTGATTGTGGATCTGCCGTAAATATTATGCCAGTCAAGACGATGAAAAAGATTGGAATCAATGTTGGTGATTTATCTAAGAGCAAGATCATGATTCAAGGATTCAACCAGAAAGGTCAACGAGCCATTGGCATGATTCGTCTGAAACTGCAAATCGGAGAGTTGATTTCTTCAGCCCTCTTCCATGTTATTGACGCTAAAACATCCTATGAGTTACTTCTCGGACGTGTTTGGCTGCATGAAACTGGAGTGGTACCTTCGACTTGGCACCAATGCTTCAAATATAGCCGGGATGGAGAAGTCAAATGCGTGGTAGCTGAGTCCAAACCGTTCATCGAAGAAGAATCTCATTTTGCAGATGCCAAATTTTACACAGAAGACGAAGAATGTAATTCTGCAGGATTGACTATGTCCGGATTCCAAATTAAAAGAAATGTAGACGATGATGATACATCTAGTGTTACTCCACTTCGTCAGCTTATCAAAGGTAAAGCAAAATTGACACCAGAAGGATTCTCTATAGGCAAGAAACCTCATATAGAACCAACTGATATTGAGGTATTGAGAAAAGAGTTAACTCTTCCAATACCTAGTATTCCAAAATTGTTTCAGCCTCATCAACTCATGACAGCCTCAGGAGAACGTAAATCTACATTGGAAGCTTCGACATCTATTCCAAACATATCAAAACTCTGTATTTCTAGCTCATCCGAACAAGATAAGCCAAGTACTAAAGGAGCTGATGAATCAAAACAGACTTTCAAAGGATGTTATAATCCCCAAGTCAAAAAGTTGTTTGAAAATGCTGGATTTGGGAAAGGGGAGCCTCGCAAATTGGGTGATCTTGATGCTGTCCTTTCGGGTGGGCGTATCCCTTCTGATTCTCATGGATCCTTCATGTCGCGGGCCTAGGTATGGTTTAGGATATGATCCAAATCCACCAAGAAAGATAAAAGTTAAGAAAGTTTCCTCAAACCCAATTATGATCCAAATTTATGAAATTACAGAAGAGAAATCAGAAGAACCAAAACCTTCAGTGTTCGATCGAATCGAAATTGAAAATGCTAGAGTTTCGGTGTTTAAAAGATTAAAAGGAGAACCTTCCACAGCAGTTAACATAGAAGGTAGACCTTCTGCCTTCCTGAGGTTAACCGAATATCCCCCTCTATCTGCTCAAATTGATAAAACGGTGCAAGTTCCTCCGATGTCATCTCGAAGACAATCTGCATTCTCTCGACTTGGAATTAAAACTACTAATCCAAGTCTAAAGCCTCAACAATCAAGAAGAAGACAAAAATATCAAAAGATGCACCCATCCCTAAAGAATAATAAAGATAAGGAAGAAGTCTCCGTCAATCACATAGCATTTGAAGAAGCTTCCAACTCAGAATTTGAATCAGAAAACTCTGCCACAACAGATGAACTGGAACCAGCCCCACCTGCATTCGAAGAAGGGGGACAAGCTACTGTGGACGACTTGAAACAGTTGAAACTTGGGGACCGAAGAAGACCCGAGACCAGTGTTTGTAAGTACTCTTCTCAGTCAAAAAGAGGAATCCGAGTACATCAATTTGCTTCAGGAATACAAAGATGTGTTTGCATGGTCTTACAAAGAAATGCCGGGGTTAGATCCAAAGGTCGCATTGCATCACCTTGCAGTAAAACATGGAGTTCGGCCGATCAAGCAACCCCAAAGAAGATTTCGACCAGAACTCGTTCCTCAAATTGAAGTAGAAGTCAACAAGCTTATTGAAGCTGGATTTATACGCGAAGTCAAGTACCCAACTTGGATCGCCAACATTGTTCCTGTCAAAAAGAAGAATGGGCAATTACGAGTTTGTGTTGACTTTCGGGATCTGAATCAAGCATGCCCAAAAGATGATTTTCCACTTCCAATAACGGAGTTGATGGTGGATGCGACAACTGGATATGAAGTCTTATCTTTCATGGATGGGTCTTCTGGATACAACCAAATACGAATGAATCCAAAAGATGAAGAACTCACATCATTTCGTACTCCTAAGGGCATATATTGTTATAAAGTTATGCCTTTTGGATTAAAAAATGCAGGGGCAACGTACCAGCGGGCAATGCAAAGGATCTTCGATGACATGCTGCATAAGAATGTAGAATGTTATGTGGATGATCTTGTTGTTAAAACAAAGAAACGTGACGATCATCTACAAGACTTGCAGGATGTTTTCAAAAGGCTTCGACGATATCAACTGAAGATGAATCCGCTGAAGTGTGCATTTGGCGTCACCTCTGGAAAATTCCTTGGCTTCATCGTTCGACATCGGGGCATCGAAATAGATCAATCAAAAATTGAGGCCATAATTGACATGCCAGAACCAAGAAATATACACGAGTTGAAGAGCCTTCAAGGAAAACTCGCATACATTCGAAGATTTATCTCTAACCTTGCCGGACGTTGTCACCCATTCAACAAATTGGTAAAGAAAGATGTACCATTCAAGTGGGATGATGCTTGCCGAAATGCTTTCCAAAGTATTAAACAATACTTGTCACATCCACCAGTACTCACAGCTCCAACACCAGGGAAGCCACTGACTCTTTACGTCGCAGCACAAGAATATTCTCTAGGAGCACTTCTTGTCCAAGTCAACAATGAAGGAAAAGAAAATGCGCTCTATTACTTGAGTCGGACATTGGTAGGTGCTGAAATGAAGTATACACCTATTGAAAAAATATGCCTTGCGTTGATCTTCGCGGCTAAAAAATTGAGGCATTATATGCTATCACACACGATCAGTCTTGTTTCAAAGATTGATCCATTGAAGTACATAATGTCCAGGCCGATTCTTTCTGGCAGGATTGGAAAATGGGCACTTCTATTGTCCGAGTTCGATATCAAATTCATTCCACAAAAGGCCATTAAAGGACAAGCTCTTGCAGATTTCCTCGCTGATCATCCAATTCCGGCGGAATGGGAACTTCAGGAAGACTTTCCGGATGAAGAAGTTTTATTCACTGAAGTTATACCATCATGGAGGCTATACTTCGATGGGGCAGCCCGAAGTTATGGTGCCGGAGCAGGAGTAGTCTTTGTCACTCCTCATGATCTTGTCATGCCTTACTCTTTTACCTTGACAGAGAAATGTTCAAACAACGTAGCGGAATACCAAGCTCTTATCCTTGGTTTGGAGACAGCGTTAGATATGGATGTTCTTCAGCTAGAAGTGTTTGGAGATTCTAAATTGATTATCAACCAGCTTTTAGGCGAGTACGAAGTCCGTAATTTAGACTTGAAGCCATATCATGAATACGCATCAATGCTCATGGAGCGGTTTGACTCAATGAAAATCAAATTTGTGCCTAGAAGTGAAAACAAAGAAGCTGATGCTTTGGCTAATTTAGCTGCTGTTTTAGCTAGATCAGACGAAGACTTTTCTCATCCTATATCAATTTCTCAAAGATGGGTACTCCCGTCATCATTGCCCGAGAATCTGGAGGAAAACAACAATGTTGAAGTCATTGATGTAGAAAAAGATGATTGGAGACAGCCAATAATCGATTTCCTTCAACATCAAAAGTTACCGGATAATCCACGACGAAAGACTGAAATAAGGAGACGTGCATCTCGCTTTGTCTTTTATAAGGACACACTTTATCGACGTTCATTTGATGGAGTTTTCCTTCGATGCTTAAGCAACGATGAAGCAATACATGTCGTAGAAGAAGCCCACTCTGGAATCTGTGGTGCTCATCAGTCCGGGCCCAAGCTCCATTTTCGAATAAAGAGAATGGGCTACTACTGGCCAACTATGGTACAAGACTCAATGGATTATGCGAAGAAATGTGAAGCTTGCCAAGTCCATGCAAATTTCATTCATCAACCTCCGGAACCATTACATCCGACAGTCGCTTCATGGCCATTCGATGCATGGGGCCTTGATGTAATTGGACCTATAACTCCAAAGTCTTCAGCTGGACATTCATACATCCTCGCCGGGACTGACTACTTCTCTAAGTGGGCTGAAGCCATACCATTGAGGGAAGTAAAGAAAGAAAACGTTGCAGATTTCATCCGTATCCAGATCATTTATCGATATGGGGTCCCGCGACACATTATCACTGATAATGGAAAACCCTTTTGCAATAGCCACATAAACAACTTATGTGCAAAGTTTGGATTCAAACAATACAACTCGTCCATGTACAATGCAGCAGCTAACGGTTTAGCAGAGGCGTTCAATAAAACTTTGTGCAGTTTGCTAAAAAAGGTTGTTTCCAAATCAAAAAGAGATTGGCATGAAAGAATTGGCGAAGCCCTGTGGGCTTATCGAACTACTTATCGAACTCCAACGCAAGCTACTCCTTACGCTTTGGTGTACGGAGTGGAAGCTGTACTCCCTTTGGAGTGTCAAATTCCGTCACTTCGAATTGCCATCCAAGAAGGTTTGACAACAGAAGAAAATGCCCATCTTCGACTCGAAGAGCTAGAAACTTTAGATGAGAAGAGATTAGAGGCGCAGATGCACCTGGAATGTTATCAGGCTCGGATGGCCAAATCTTTCAACAAAAAGGTGCGACCAAGATCATTTCAAGTTGGAGATTTGGTACTTTCGGTACGCAGGCCAATCATAATCACAAGAAAAACAGGGGGCAAGTTTCAACCTAAATGGGATGGTCCATTTCTTGTTACTCATGCATTCACTAACGGAGCATACAAGATCGTCGACAAAGATGGACTGCAAATCGGGCCTATCAATGGAAAATTCCTAAAGCGTTTTTACGCTTGAAGTTCTTTATTTTATCAATTTTTCATTGTAATAAAATGTAACACTCCTGGCCCGCAAGAGGATAAACTGTGAACGGCCCACCCCAAAATAAACAAAAAAAAATTGTATTCTTATAATGAACTACGTTCGACTTGATCCCATTTGGGTATGTAGGCAGCTTGGATAAATTATAAATTCAAGTTCAGTCAACAAAATCAATAAATTCGTTCAATTTAATTGTCCATTTGATGCGATAAAAAGAACAGTATCCAATAAGCAAAAAAAAAAGGAGAATGCTGAATGTTCAAAAGAAAATCACAAAAGTCTATGCTCTATCAAAATCAATCGTCATTTATCAGCTGCAGGAAACTATCTTCAAGGGTCTTCCTCTTCTGATCTATAGATGCGATGCTGGCGACATCTCTAGTATGAGATTCTTCTAATCTGGCTTTCTCAGTTCCAATTCTACTCATTCGTTCCTGATTAGCTTGCAGCTCATCGCGAAGTCTGTCCAACTCAGAAGATAGCTGACTGATTTTATCTTCCAATGAAGAATGTGTTGACGCCTCTGCTTCCATCTGGATGTTTAAAACTTTCAATTGTTTAACCTTTTCTTCAGCAGTTAAACACTCCATGTGTTGCTTTCGTTCAGATAAATAAATGTCAACTTCTTTCAGAAATACATCAACACGTTTCATCAAATTAGTTGGATCTGTGCGAAACGACTCGGTAATCACGTTTTGGAGAATTTGATTATTCTCCTCCCACCAAGATCGAATATTGGAAAAGCCATACTTCAAAACATCTTTGAAACATTTTTGAAGGTAATTAGTCATGGCTTCTTGCATAACAGCCTTTAAGTAAGAAGACTCTTGAGTTATCCCAGGAGGAGGACCTGACATGAAAGAACAAATTGGTGCAGCCCTATGATTGATTGTCCTTAAAGCGGGAGCAACAATCAAAGCTAATGAAGGTGGAACAGCTGGAGCTTCTTGATTGACCTCTGAAAGGTTAACTCTTGCGGTCTCAGAATTGACTTCATCTTCATTATTGCAATCATCTCCATTAAGCAACAAATTGTCTCCATTAATAGTTCTCGGGTCCTTGCAAAGATGGTCTTGGAAATTATAAGCACCATCTAGTCCCTGAAGTGCATCAATTCTCCCATCATTCTCGTCATACTGATCTCGTAAAAAGTTTGGACTCAATGAGAAATCTAGTCCTTCGGGAATATTTGGGAAACCTATAAATAAAAGAAAAAAAAAATGAAGGGAGATTTCTTCTTTGAAAAAAAAGGGGGATAGACAAGAACAATGAAGAACATACTCGCATTTCGTGTTCTAGGTGACATGTCTAAAAGTCCACCATCTGAAGGCGTATTCGGAAGACTGATATTATTGACGTTGGAAGTTTCAAAGTCACCTTCTGGAAGACTTGGAACAGTTGGAGGCTGCCTTGGTCTTACCGACCGCTTCCTTCGATGTAGTTGAGAAAGAGGGGCCTGAAATTGAAGTTAGATACATCAAATCAAATACAAGTAGTGCCAAAATATATATATATATATATATAACTCATACATGATCTCCGGAGCTTTCATCTTCTAGAGTTAGAGTCTTTCCAGGAACATGAGACGTTTGATCTCCAGGACTACTGTCATCTGGAATCGAGATTGCTTCAGCAAGCTTCATTGATGGAACTATAAATTTAATCTTTTTAATGGTTCCTTCACTTTGAAGATTTAATTCCCTCTTTTGAGAAATCCCTTTAGAAATGACATTTTGAGGGTTTAACCTTTTGGTTATGTCCCTATTAGTCTGCTTCGAAACTGGGTCAAGGATAAAGTCACGACTCTCACTAGAAGATAAAACATGTACTGAAATCTTGGTCATGTTTGGCAATATTTGATTATTCCACCAATTTTGGTATTCTGCATCTACCTGTTGGCGTATACCCTTCGTATACTCTGGAATATGAAATGTAGACCCACTTATCCTCTGAGTCAAAGACAACCAAACGCGATATATGTCACCTGCACTGGTAGCAATATCCAACTTTCTTGGTGAACCGGGGAGTTTTTGCCTAAAACCAAGTTGTCTTGCAAATCGGTGAGGGTTATATGCCTCAAGAATGAAAGGGGAGTTTCCTCGACGATAAGAAACAAATCCAGATCGAATACTCATCATAAATTCTGAAGTCTCCACAGACCTTGGTTGGTCATCCACTCGTTTATCGGGATGAGACGATGAGGGAAAAGGATTCCAACAAAAGTCATTGACGTCCATCATTCCACGAATAAGGTCTCGACAATCAAAAACATTTTTCTCCCAAGATTGGAAAGCATTCAAAGTGCCAGCGTATCTCCGGATTACAGGACGAGAGTAACTCTGGTCCACATGAGCATAAATACCTCGAACGAAATAAGTTGCAGCCCAAGCATAAAGAAAATGTCCAGGAAACGAATGAGAAATTGAGCCAAGGTCCGGGTTCGACTGATGGTTTGACGTTCGTGTAAGTCCTCTATAAATGCTTGCTAATACAGAAGGAACTAAGCTGTAAGTGTACCTGCCCGCCATCCTAGAAGATGCTTTAAAAGTCCCAACTCTTATATATTCATCCCCAGACGGAAGAACAAAACGACAAAGCCACAGGGAGATAAGCTGCTATTTCTAATTCCTCTTCTTCTTCCATAGACAAAGATATCGGTAGGTCACTCCAATGACTTCGATCCCTGCGGGAAATGTCTCTTGGCTTGTCTGTTACAACGGGCCTCCGGATTTCCTTTGAAGCCTTTTGATGACGCCTCTTGAATGGATTTAAATTCATAGCGTTCTTATAATTTTTGTGTTGTCGAGGATTCTGAGCACAATTATTCTCGCGAAACCAAAAATTAATCCATTCTTCGTGGCTGACGCAATCAGATTCAGTTGCATTGGCTATCAATGCGAAAACATTAAAGAGGTACATACAAGATTTGGGAAGGTGGTCCGTCAACTCTGAAAGGCTCGGGACTACTTCTTCATAGTAATGACCCATGATTGAAAGTCCGCTTATCTCACGAATGTCCCAAAGAGAGATGCCAATTTCACCACTGGAGGTCACAAAAGTGTTGGTTTCTGGACACCAAACCTCACAAAGAGCCCTGTAGATAGAGTTTGGACGATGATAATCCTTTGTAGCAGAGCTGACTGCAAAAGCTAACTCGCGAAGATTCCTCTTGAGTAGAAGTTTTTGGACCCATGAAGACCACTCCCAAAACTTTGGAAGAAATGAAACCTCTCCACGACTGACAAGCGCACCTCCCCATCGTATTTCTTTATTTTCGATCCTATCACAAATTACAGCCCGTGGGATGCACTCCATGCTTTGGGAATGATGAGGCGGAGGATACAAAAAAGGAAGATGGCTGCTAGAATTATTTGACTTAGCAATATCCAAATTCTCGTCACATCCACTTATGATGGGCATATGCAACTCTGACAAAGGTTCCAGGGGGTCAAGAGAAGGATCTGTCATCGGCTTATGGATGCTAAGTTTTAGTTCACCTCTTACGCCAGGCTGGGCACGGTACTTCACATCAGTATCTTTGAAACGGAGATAACTTTTGCCTTGATTTTTAAGCTCAATGAGCTCATGTATATCAGAATACGCTCTACCATTAGAACTTGTTCCAGCCATCCCTAAAAAAAAAAAAAAAAAAAAAAAAAAAAAGGGGGCAGCAAATATTTTAAATTCATTTATTGCTTGAAATTACGAGTCTTCCAAACATATAAATGGCTTTAACCCAAAGTGTCTTGGACGGTCGAAGGAATCGGTCCTTGGTCCCAAACAGAAAGTGCCTTGGACGGTCGAAGGAGTCGATCCTTGGTCCCAAACACAAAGTGCCTTGGACGGTCGAAGGAGTCGGTCCTTGGTCCCAAACACAAAGTGCCTTGGACGGTCGAAGGAGTCGGTCCTTGGTCCCAAACATAAAGTGCCTTGGACAGTAAAAGGAGTCGGTCCTTGGTCCTAAACACAGAGTGCCTTGGATGATTAAATGAATCGTTCTTTGGTCCTCAACACAAAGTGTTTTGGATGGTGAAAGGTGACAGTTGCACAAAAAATGTTTGCAATTTTAAGTTTGTTCATAAGCAAATATTTTATGAACTCATAAAATAATTACAGTTGTAACGCGAAAATTTAATCTCTATACGAATAAAATCTCGAATCTCAACAAAAGGGGGGGTTTATTTTCGACAGAAACCAAAAAAAAAGTGAAGTTTTGAAATTGGATTCTACTGATTGCAGAAACCAAGAAAGTAAGATTTAAAAAAAAAAAAAAAAAAAAAAAAAAAAAAGAGTAAACAAATAGGGTAATGATTACGCATGGTACATATATGCATATATATAAAAATAAAAACAAAACAAAAGAGAATCTAAGCAAACAAAAACAAAGTCATGATTATGTATAGTACATAAATGCCATATTCTTGCACACACAAAATTCATGTACTGCATGCATAACAAAATAAAAATAAAAAATACCTGCAAGATAATAGTGAGGGGTATAATTGATGGACAACTTTTCTTCCTCCACCAGACGTTTCTTGATGGCGCGAAATCCAAGGTTTAATTCAGCTTTGTTGAAATCTTTAGAACAAAGTCAAAAGCCTTTCCTGAATTCTTCTGCCGGCTTCCAGGAATTTGAAAAAAAAAAAAATTCTGGATAAATTGCCTTCTTTGTTTTTTTGAACCGAAAGTTTCAACAAATAAAAAAAAAAAAAAAAATTGAAATTCCAAAGAAGTTGAAATTTGTCTACCACCCTTTGTATAAACGAGAAATACAGTTCTAAATCTATACAAACTCTAAACTAATGAAATTTATAAAATTCATATTTGAATAAGATTCCTTTGCCTATAAGGATAAATTTTAAAGGAGTCCAATTTTGAATAAAACTCTAAATATTTTTCAATTTTAAATTGTTCTATTTATCTTAAATTGATTGGAGTTGTTCGAAATCAAATAAAGTCTTTTGTTTTCAAACTTCAAGGATAAAACTCTATCCTAAATCAAAATTGTAACATTCCATTTAGTATGTATTTACTAATGAGTGTTCAAATTTCAAATCAAAATTCGAAAATTAAATTCAAGATTTATCTATTTATTTATTTTCATAATAAATAAATAAATCTTGAGGGGGCATTTGTAGACATTAAAAAATTTATTAATTAATGGATTGGGTCGATTTCAAATTATTAGCCCACCTAAGTCCATTAAAACTAATGTCTATTAAAGCCCACATAAAATAAGTCCATAAAAAGGTCCATCCTACTTTTAAAATTCAATAAATTAAATTAAATTAAATCAAATAAATAAATCATGGGTGGTTATCATTTTTTTCTATAAATAGGACCAAAGGTCCATGAAAAGGAAGAGGTGGAAAAAGCTACAGAAAATTTCTCAAGTGCAGAAGAAATTCAAAGCCGAGGGAAGAAAACAAATTCTCTCAAGCCAAGTCCAGAAACACCAAGAAGATCAAAATCTTCTTCAAATTCAAAGAAATTCAAGAAGGTCCAAGTCTTCTTCAAATCAAATTCAAGTCCAAGTTCTCAAGTTCAAGTCCAAATTCAAGTCTCTAAATTCAAGTATCAAACAAGTCAAGTTCTCCATAAATCAAGTCTGCAACAAATTTTGAAGTCCAAGATCCAAGTCACGTGATCCCTCGTCTTCAAGAATCCAGATCATTAATCAGAGGATTTAGCAATATTTGCTGACACAAGAAGATCAATATTCACTGTATTTTCTTAAAATACAATTTGTAACAATTTCTGTATTTTAATACACGAAATTTGTCGTACAGTTGGTACTGGAATTCTTGCCTAATTTAATTGGTCTCTTCAAGTGGGAAGCAGTTGCTGCACCCCTTCCACCTGGCACATTTTCCTGTCTCCGATCGTTATTGATTAGTCATTGTGGTAAAATCAAGAAGCTTTTCCCTCATAATGCGATACATAATTTCCATAACCTCAATTCCCTGACTGTCGTGCACTGTGTACAAATGGAGGAGATAATAGAAGAACAACAGTCTAGTACTGGGGTCCCGTTCCAAAGCCTTGACGATTTGACTCTGGGTGACTTGCCAAATTTAATTGGTCTCTTCAAGTGGGAAGCAGTTGCTGCACCTCTTCCACCTGGCACATTTTCCTGTCTCGAAAACTTGAGTATTTATGGTTGTGGTAAAATCAAGAAGCTTTTCCCTCAGAGTTTGGTACATTATTTCCGTAACCTCCAATCCTTTAGAATCGAGGACTGTGTACAAATGGAGGAGATAATAGATGATGACAACAGTGAAGGAGCTGATATTACATTGCCAAGGTTAAAATCATTGGTTATGCGTAATCTGCCACAAGTAAAGAGCATCTGCAAAGGAAAGATGATTTGTGAGTCCATTGAGAACATTTATTTGGCAGGCATTAAAATTATAAAGGATTTTCCTTCTCAGATTTTGTTACATAATTCTCATAACCTCCAATCCTCGACTGTCGAGGACTGTGTACAAATGAAGGAGATAATAGAAGAACAACAGTCTAGTACTGTGGTCCCGTTCCAAATCCTTGAACTGACTGGCTTGCCAAATTTAATTGGTCTCTTCATGTGGGAAGCAGTTGCTGCACCTCTTCCACCTGACACATTTTCCCGTCTCGAAAGCTTGAGTATTTATGGTTGTGGTAAAATCAAGAAGCTTTTCCCTCGGAGTGCGGTACATAATTTCCATAACCTTCAATACTTGAATGTCATGAACTGTGTACAAATGGAGGAGATAATAGAAGATGACAACAATGAAGGAACTGATATCACATTTCCAAGGTTAAAATCATTGGCTCTGCAAACTCTGCCACAAGTAAAGAGCATCTGCAAAGGAAAGATGATTTGTGATTCCATTGAGGACATTTATTTGGGGGGCATTAAAAATATAAAGGAATTGCCTTTATATTTACCGCTGCTCGATGGACAACCATCTCGTCCCCCACGACTTCGAGTAATCCGTGTAGGTGGACAAGACAGAGAATGGTGGGAATCATTGGAGTGGCCCCATCACAATGCCAAAAATGTCCTTCAACCCTTGATCAGCTTCAGTCTTCAGAGGTAAGTCTGATATCTCAATTCCATGACCTCACTATTTTTCAACAACTTATTTCTTTTGGTCTCTCTTAATAACTAATTCTAAAAATAATTTTTCAACAACTTATTTCTTAAAAAATTGGTCTCAAACAGATCCTAAATATATCTAATGACAAAAGGAGTGACATACAAATTCATCAAGCAAGACTCTCAACTCATGGTAGAATTATTTAATGACACTAAAAACAAATAATTAAAGAATCAAATTAATTTAGAATTAATATTTTTTATCAGTTTATTGTCTATATTTAGCACTTGTTTGGTTTAGATAAAAATAATTTTTTTTAATAGATTTTGATAAAAGTTAATAAAATGTATAATTGCAAAGGTATTCGCTCCATAAAATGTGTGATTAAAAATTAATTTTTCACTTTGACTTAGATTTAATTAGTAAATAACATAATTGCATTTAGTTATAAAATTAGAAAAAAAAACCTTTTGGATAATAAACCTACGTTAAAATTAATTTTTACTTTGACATAGATTTAATTAGTAAATAACATAATTGCATTTAGATATAAAATTAGGAAAAAAAAATTGGATAATAAACCTAAAAGTTAAATAAAAGACTATCAATGCAAATTTTAATATTAATATTAGTACGTAAAATAAAATTATATATATTCAGTTTTGTGTTCATACTCCATCATTTTACTTGATAATTGATTCTCATAATGTCTAGGATCGATTATTTCTTGCATCTTGGCATCTTGATTTAAGTTAATTATTGACTCGTGCATTTTTCTTGTCATTTTTTTTATTATTATTATGTGATGTTACAAAATTATAACTTGTTCTTTCTAGAGGAATTCATAATTGATTTGGATGCTCGGGAGTCAGGAGATGAAGAAAGCCAATGCTAAAGTTGTAGTTTGATGAACATTTTAAACATTTTATCGCCGTCCAAATGTGATTGGGAACTGCTTTATTTTCATTTTCTAAGGGTGTTGTATTACAAATCCTAGGTGCACTTATGCTTTGTGAAACTTATTTCGGCATGTGTAAAAAGTTCATTAATTTAGCTATAAATTATTCGATTATATTACAAATATATGCATGATGTGGTGAAATATATTTGGATTAAAATCTCTTCAGCCAAATAAAAATAAATTAATTAATAAAATTTTATGTTAATTCTTTATGTACAAGTAGTATTATTCTAAATTATTTAGATAATTGATTCGTCCATAAATGTTTTTTTCCTTGAACTTATCGACATGCTGGCAAATGGCACCTAAACTTCAATGTTTAGTAACTAAACTCTATAATGTAATGTTCAACCCATTAATCACCCAAGTTGATTTTTTCGCATTGTCACGGTTTGAATGTGATGAAATCTAGAAATGCAATTCTAATTACATAAAAAGGCCAAATGGCCCCTAATTATGTTGCTATCGAATTATTTCTATCATTATTTCGGCAACCTGGGACTGGAAATTTTCCAATTGATATTATTTGTTATAATATTATATTAGCATCACAGCTTTTATTTGTTACACTACATAACAATTGCATTGAAGCTCATCAATCTTTATTCATTGTACCATTTATTTTCTTAACTTTTTTCGACGAGATATTACTTTCAATATTTCATGAATTAGCACATCTTGTCGTTGATGAAGATTTTTGTCAAAATATTCTATTTATGTGCTTCAAAATTAGGAATATATTTTGTCGCGCTTTAATATTCATTGATTTTTAAAAACATGGATGGCAAATAAATTGTTTTATGCCTCTAATGGATGTTTTTTTTTATGGAAATCATTACGAGATACACGATGAAATAATCAATGGAAGGTTGATGATAAGAAGGTGACAAAAAAAAGTTGAAAACATAAGCATTGCGATTAAAATAAATTCAAAACCTAAGTGCAGAAATACGGTGTGATAAATAAGTTTTTTTTTTTTTTTTTGTATGAATATATATGGTATAATTTCCATATTGTAATATCTAATTTTAGACATGTAGTGCTTTAAAAATGTTCCATTATTTGAAGTAGAAGTGCAGAATAAGAAAATGGTGTTGGACAAAAAGAAGAAAAAATGGAAGAAAACGTCAGTAGGAGGACTGCTAACTTGTAAATGAGAAAAGACTATAGATTAGAAAAAAAGAATAAAAAACTGCTAACTTGTAAATGTTTTCTGCATTATTGAGCTGACTCTCACCTAATCGATTATTTTTAAAAACAAACTCTTAATTAGCATATATGCTTCTCCCCCAGCCCCCAGCTTTCTGCCATTAATTCATCTTAATTAATTATACTCTTCTTTTACTTTTATTGAGATTGTAAGCAGATTAAGCTTACGAAAGAATTGCTCAAAGATTTTATCGATTCAAGGTAAATATATATTAATCTACTCCTGCATCTATTAGAGTTTCATCGCATTTTTCTATATAAGTAAATACGATTTTGTTGATTGACTTTCAATGATATGATAATTTGGTTATTTCTTCTTACATATACATACTCATCTCGTCTCAGAATTAGTGTATCGAGTACTTCTCAATCCAATTGAAGAAGATTTTGAGCCATTCAAAGAAGTAGGTCAACTCGACAAACTCGTTGTTCATATATTCTTGTTAAGTTCCATCTTCATATAAAGTATAACACTTATAAATTAATATTGTATAAAGAAGATTATTCCATTATTAGTTTTTTCAAATTTACCAAACTTTTAAAATAACTATGATTGTTTGATAATAAGAAGTTGGGATTCTAAAATCAATTTCAAATTTAACCTTAATTTAGAACTTGATTATTGAATATTAAAGAGAATGTTTGTCCGACAACTTCATCAAAAAGTTTGAGTTGTTAGAAATATCCCCTCCCTTGTCGTGAGAATCGAGTTTACAATGAGTTTTATCGGCTGTCCAATTTAATCATATTTTAATGGATTTTTCTTTTTCTTTTCCCCTCATTTTTCTTAAGGATGGCTACAGTGATACTCTTTATATATATATGAGAAAAATCCCTAATAAACCAGTTTCTATATTTTAATAATATATTACCGAATCGAACTTTTTTCTATATTTCAACAATGTTATAATGGCGAATTTTGACTTCTTTTTTTTTTTAATGTTTATGCAAGAATTCAATTTTTATTGAAAAGAAATCATCGTTTTCTCATAAATAATTTGTCTGGATAATAACAAAAGTGTCACATTTGTATTTGACTATATTTTCATGGTATATTTGCAGGAATTAACATGGATCAATTGCTAAGCACTATCAGGGACTTGGAGGGAAATATACAAACTCTTACCAGAAAAATTGAATTGCTGAAAAGTCGAGCAGCAGATGTGCATGCAGAATTACAAATTGCAGCACATCTTTCTGGAAAAAAAGGCAAGAGGGAGATTGAAGATTGGTTGATTAATGTCGGAAGATGTATACGAGAATTCGAAAGCTTGGAACAAGAAGTACAATGCAACAGATTTTATCTTGCTTATTCACAACAAAAGTTGGCAGAACGAGTTGAAAGAATGATCAAGGAAGTGGCAGAGCTTGTTGAGCAAGCGGATTTTTCTGGAGGGCTTTTTCTTGAGGATAATGAGAGTATTGGCCCAGCATTTCTACAAAATTTCAATGACATTTGGGCATCATTAATGGATGACTGATAGAATACAAGCCTCTGGAATCATGGATCAGATTGCTCCTAGAATTATGGAAGATGAGATCCCTGCAATCATGGAAGAAAGCCAGCAAGACAGATCAACAAAATTATAGCAGCATTCATCAAGTTATTTTTAGAAACATAGCTGCCATCTCTATGGCATGATTTTATATTTATGCCTTGCGTAACAGCAGGCATGATAACAGGAATTTGCATGTTTATAGGAATTTGTCTCTATAACTTTCCTTTGTAAACAGATTGAAAGTTACATAAATATATACTCACACAACCAGCAAAAGGTGTGGTGAGATTTCTCCAAATTCCTCTGTCTTTCAATTTCCTTTTGGTATCAGAGCATTACAATGACTTCCGCATCGCTTAATGTAGGCAACTTTGTCACCCTACGTCTTAAACCAGAGAATTACCCACTCTAGAGAGAACATGTTCTTGCTCTTGCTGAGAGTCAAGAACTCACTGACTTTCTCACTGGAGAAAGCCAATGCCCACTTGCTGTACTTCCAGCAGTTGATGGATCTGAACCAGTTGTTAATCCTGAGTTCAAAAAGTGGAAAACAGTCGATAGATTGCTGCGGGGATGGATCATTGGCACATTGGCTGAAGAAGCACTCAGTCACGTGATCGGGTTTGACACCTCTGCACAAGTATGGACAGCTCTCAAGGAAGCCTATGCTCAATCTTCCCAAGAGCGCCAGTTTCAACTTACTCAACAACTGACTTACATGAAGATGACTCATGAAGTCCC
Source organism: Osmanthus fragrans (assembly GCA_019395295.1). Lineage (NCBI taxonomy): Eukaryota > Viridiplantae > Streptophyta > Magnoliopsida > Lamiales > Oleaceae > Osmanthus > Osmanthus fragrans. The sequence continues at coordinate 1,002,195 of CM033346.1, forward strand.
TCTCAATGAATATCTTCGTAAATTCAAAGAGGTATGTGATAGCTTTGCTGCTATAGGACACACTGTTACTGATCAAAACAAAGTATTTTCACTGCTTACAGGACTTGGTGCTAAGTATGAACCATTCATCACTTCTATGTTAAAGCCACCAATGCCTTCCTATAATGAGATAGTTCCCTTACTACAAAGCTATGAAACACGCCTCAATCTCTACTCTCCAGACACTTCCCAATACACAGCATTCTATGCAAACAAAAATGATCAAAAGAATTTCAAAAATTCAAAGTCCTCCAATCAGTTCTCTTCAAAAGGCAGGGGCTTTGCGCTTGCAAATCAGCTACCTAAGAATGTCAAACAGGGTTTCTCCCACGCATCACCCTCTCAGAACAATCGTGACATGACCTGTCAGATTTGTGGAAAAAGGGGAAATACTGCCATTCGTTGCTGGTATCGCTTTAATCACTCTGTACAACCAGACAACCTACAATAAGCTTTTACTGCTCTCCAGATTGATCCTGAAGCACACCACGAGGAATGGACCTCAGACACTGATGCCTCTGCGCACATGACCTCAACTGAAGGTAATCTTCACAATATTCGATCTTATACTGGGCATGATCATGTTATGTTAGGTAACGGGCAGTGTTTACAAGTCACCCACATTGGTGATGCTATTATTGGTTCTTGTCCATCCTCTTTTATCTTAAGAGCTGTCCTTCTTGTTCCTGAGTTAGAAAGAAGTCTTCTATCTATAGGACAACTTACATCAGATTATTCAGTTATTTGTGAATTTACTGATAATGATTTTGTGATTAAGGACAAGCTGACACACCAGGTGGTACTAAAGGAAACAAAAAGGGGTAATCTCTACTCAGTGTGTGCACCTCCAGTTGCCTTATTCTCAACAAGATTTAGGACTGTCTCAGAACAAGTCTGGCACCAAAGGCTTGGACATCCACAGGCGGCCGCAGTTGCACATCTCTGCAAGAAGGAATTAATAAAGATAGCAAGCAATCAAGACAACACTCTATGTGAAAGTTGTCAATTAGGAAAACTATCCAAGCTACCTTTTATGTTATCTGAATCAAAAACCAGTGTTTCTTTTGAAAAGATTCATATTGATCTATGGGGACCAGCTCCCATTTTATCTATGCATAATTTTCGATTCTATACTGCAATAGTTGATGACTTCACAAAATTTGTTTGGTTAATTCCATTAAAAAAACTAATCAGATTTTGTGGAACAATTTTTTCTCTTTGAAAAATATGTCAAAAGACAATTTAATGGGCAATTTAAATGATTCAAACTGATGGGGGAGGAGAATTCGAAAACAACAAATTCAGATCTCATCTTAAAAATTCTGGAATAGTTCATCAACTGTCATGTCCTTTCACACCCGAGCAAAATGGGAAAGTTGAGAAAAGGCATCGAGTAATAAGGGAGCTAGGCATTACAATGTTGATCCATGCAAATATTCCTAAGAGTTTTTAGGTTGAAGCCTTCACAACTGCTGTTTTTCTTCTCAATAGATTACCTACAACTACATTGCAATAGGATTCTCCATTTTTCAGATTGTATGATAAGCATCCCGACTATTCTAGCTTGAGAGTCTTTGGCTCGAGATGCTTTCCCTATCTATGGGATTCTAAGAGAAACAAGTTTGATAACAAATCTATACCATGTGTTTTTATGGGTTATAGTGACAGGCATAAAGGTTATAGATGTTACTCATCTTCAACAAACAGAACACATATATTATGGCATGTCACTTTTGATAAGTCCTTCTTACCTTACAAGACTACAACTTTGTCTACTATTTCTACTAATCAACCACAGACAGCAGTTTTTCATGAATTTGCTCGATGGACAAATGATCATGAAATCCCAACTAGCTCTTCTGACTCACCAGAAACTGAACTTCGTCCAACTCCAGATGCTCCTATGAGAAAAGTTCTCACTATAGCAGACCTAACATGCCCAACTGATAGTGACTTGGTGACTCAAAACAGCTCTCCTACTCCACTATCTCCAAGTGATCATTCTGTAGAACAGCATGATTCACATCAAATTACAGCAGAGAATACAACTCCATTAGAACTAGTATCTTGTCCCATGGTGACACGCAGCCAGGTAGGCATTCGAAAACCAAACCCCAAGTATGCTCTCTTGCATGATTATACATCTATACCTAAGGAACCGAGGTCTATTAAAGCTGCTCTTACACATCCTGGTTGGAAACAAGCAATGCATTATGAACTCGAGGCATTACACCAGCAACAAACATGGGATTTAGTTTCTCGAAAATCCTCAATGAATGTTGTAGGATCACGGTGGGTTTACAAAGTTAAACTCAAAGCTGATGGTACCTTAGAACGCCTCAAAGCTAGGCTTATGGCCAAAGGTTACCATCAGCAACAAGGGATTGATTTTACAGAAACATATTCATCGGTTGTTAAGTCATGCACAATTCGGTTAATATTGTCTCTTGCCACCATTAAAGGATGGGATATTAAGCAACTTGATGTAAAGATGCTTTTCTGCATGGCTCACTTAATGAGGAAGTGTTCATGGAGCAACCTCCTAGCTTCAAAAATACTGATTCTCCCGACTCAGTTTGTCATCTCAAAAATGCAATCCATGGGCTAAAACAAGCCCCAAGGGCTTGGTTTGATAGGTTTAGCTCACATCTACTGCAACTTGGTTTTACTTGCAGTGCTGCTGATCCAAGCTTATTTATCTATCATTCAAATCAAGGGACTTTAGCACTATTGCTATATGTCGATGATATCATCTTAACAGTTTCTTCTTCGACTCTCATTCAACAGTTTATAAATCAACTTCATCATGAGTTTGCTGTGAAAGATCTTGGTCCACTACATTATTTCTTGGGCATACAAGTTTTAAAAGTATCAACTGACTTATTTCTCCAACAAACAAAATATGTTGTGGAGATCCTAGAACGAAGTGGACTGCATGAGTCCAAACCCATCAAGACCCCAATGTGCACAACGACACAGCCAGATGTCAATTCACCCTTGCATCCTGATCCACATGCATATAGATCATTGGTAGGCGCCTTACAGTACTTAACTTTGACAAGGACGGATCTATCCGATAGTGTCAACTACGTCTCTCAGTTCATGCATACTCCAACAGAAGCACATTTTAGTCTGGTCAGAAGAATATTGAAGTATGTCAAAGGTACAATTAACATGGGACTTCACATTCAAGCTTCCAGTTCATTGCAGCTTTCTGCCTTCTCGGACTCAGACTGGGCTGGATGCCAACTGACACGACGATCTACAATAGGATACTGTACCTACTTGGGAAGCAACCTCATTTCATGGTGTGCAAAAAAACAACCAACCGTGGCAAAATCGAGTTCAGAAGCTGAATACAAAGTCCTTGCACAAGCTGTAGCAGAAATAACATGGCTTACATTCTTCCTGCATGATCTAAACATTCCTCTACTTCAACCTCCAACATTATTTGGGGATAACATGAGCTCACTTTTCATGACTGTAAATTTGGTATTTCATGCACGTAGCAAGCATATTGAGGTGGACTATCATTACATTCGAGAGCGTGTCTCACTTGGTCTACTTGTCGCCAAATATATTCCAACTCAGCTTCAAATTGCTGACATTTTCACAAAGGCCCAACTGAAACCTGCCTTAGAAGTTTTACGTAACAAATTGTGCATCACAACGATGCTCAATTTGAGGGGGGGTGATAGAATACAAGCCTCTGGAATCATGGATCAGATTGCTCCTAGAATTATGGAAGATCAGATCCCTGCAATCATGGAAGAAAGCCAGCAAGGCAAATCAGCAAAATTATAGCAGCATTCATCAAGTTATTTTTAGAAACATAGTTGTCATCTCTATGGCATGATTTTATATTTATGTCTTGCGTAACAGCAGACATGATAACAGGAATTTGCATGTTTATAGGAATTTGTCTCTATAACTTTCCTTTGTAAACAGATTGAAAGTTATATAAATATATACTCACACAACTAGTAAAAGGTGTGGTGAGATTTCTCCAAATTCCTCTATCTTTCAATTTCCTTTATGACAACATCTTAAGCATGGCATTTATGGAATTGGGGGAGTAGGCAAAACGACTCTAGCAAGGCGTGTCCAAGACAAGCTCTTAAATGAATCCAAGTACTCGCCTCATGTTTGTTGGGCCACTATTTCCCAAGAGTTCAGCATTTACAAATTGCAGAATTATATTGCCCAAGCTTTGAAAATAGGTATCTCAAAAGAGAGTGACGAGAAGAAAAGGGCAGCTGAACTATTCCGGGAATTAAAGAGTAAGGGAAGATTTGTACTTATACTGGATGATGTCTCAAAACAGATTGACACGAAGAATATAGGTATTCCTCTCGGAATGGATGGATGCAAGTTGATTATAACAAGTCGATCACTAGAAGTTCGTCAACAAATGGGTTGCCAAAAGATAATAAAAGTGAACACACTTTCTGAGAAAGAAGCTTGGGAACTATTTTTAAATAAACTTGACTGTGTTGAACTTTCTCCACAAGTAGAAGAAATTTGTGAGAAAATGACAAAAGGATGCAGTGGTTTGCCACTTGCACTAGTCACATTGGCTGGAAGCATGAAGGGGGTGAATGACATTCATGAATGGAGAGAAGCATTTGAAGAACTAAACAAATCATGTATGGGACAAGCTGACAAGGTGTTGGGTTTTGATACCCAATAAATCCCCCGGGCGATGATGTAAACTCGGTTTTATATTCAGTCGGCTTTAGCCAAATGACTGAACGTTGGATTGACAACACTGTTGAAATGCCCCGACCCTAGAATTTATTTGGGTCATTCGAAGTAGCCTAATTAATTAGAGCTGCTCATGACCCGTTCTCCACCTACTTGGACGACTCACTAATTGGAGGCCCATTTATCTTGTATCCCACCTTTGGTACTAATTGGGTCTTGACCCAATTAGTTTGACCTAACCTAACTTACCTTATTTACTTGGACTTGGGCTATATGAAACATTGGCCTCTCTTTCTCTCCTTAGCCTAACGACGTTATTCTCTCTTCTTCTTTGTGATTTCTCCCTTCGTGCTCCTTGCAACTGTGGCTCTATTATGTGCAACCCATATTACCTCCTTCTCTTTGTGAGTGTCCCTGTGTGGGTGAGGATTGTGGGTACCTAGTGTAGCAATCGTAGGTGGAGAATAGTGGGTGGAAAGGGTCGGTTGGTGATTCTTGGTGGTGTCAATCAGTTGGAGCAAACTGAGCCCGGAATAACCTGTGTGGTGGTCGATATTTTGCTCAACATCTGGTATCTCTCCACCTTGATGCCCAATAAACCTGCAAGCAATAAAAACACACAGTTCATACTTGCCTAATAAAAGCAAACTGTAAAATTGGAATCACAGACCTTACCTCGTGTTTCCAACCTGAAACACATATCATACCTGCTCCATATACTCACCAGGGCTAAGGTCAAGAATACCCAAGTAGAAGCAGATAATCACACTAAACAGTCAAGAGCAAATAAACATGCGATGTCGATATACTATAGGATAACACATAGATCTTTTTCAAGCACGTTCACACAAAACAACAGATTAACACCAAGTTAATCAACACACGATTAACACATGCAACAAATGCATAAATGACCCTACGAAAAGATCTCACCACACTTATCCTATCCCATTCCGTGTTACTCTCACCTTGAGAACACATATCTCCACTCATCGCTCCATCATGCTTACTAGACTAATCACTCAACTCACGTCTAAAAGATAAGTCACAATAGATCCTAAGTTCTTGGGATAATCTTTTATCACCTCATCACTTCTCCCAAACTACGTGGATAATGGGGCTCCACCTAACAGAAGTAATAGAAGTGTCATCGCTCACACTCCACCTGATCAGAGTCTTTTTCTGATAAAGGATTCCAGACATTTGATCACATCTCCACTCGTGATCCAAATGTCGCACTCCACATCTCCGGTACAAACCACAATGTACCCTTAGGCATCTATACTCCACCTCACCAATAGACCTCCAACACACACACTTACTGCTAATGCATCACAAACCTACTATGCATGCAAACAAATACACCAAGTATTCGAGTCACATTGATTCATGCAATTACACACATCAAACACATTGAAAGTGTAACATACAACATGCAACAGAATCAAGCACTCACATACATGTAGAAAGGATTACACACAGATGCAATGCAGTAACTAGGTTTACTCTCAATAAACCCCACTAGGGTCATCACTCGACCCCATAGCCACATTTGCCTCATCTCTCATCCTACCCCTCTGTTTATCCTTATTCTTAGGACAGTCCCTAATAAAGTGTCCAGTTCTACCACAACTATAACACCTTCTACCACTAAACTTGTCCCATCCATTGCCCTTCTTCTTACAATCCTCATCACTCGAGTCACTACTCGAATCGCTATTATCTTGAGTTCTACCCAAATTCATTTGCTTAAATTTCATCATATTCCTCATCATAAGCAACTCACCACTCTTCTTATCCTCTTTTTCAGCTCTAAGTTCATCTCCTTACTTCTAAGTGAGTCGGCGACAATTTCAGGCGTCAAAGTGTCCCTACCATACTTAATAGCATTTTTGACCTCTCTATATGATTCAGGCATAGAATTAAGCAGTATTATAGCTTTGTAAGTCTCAGACACTTTCTCACCACAATTAACAATATCTTGAACAAATTTATTAAAAACGTCTAAATTGTCGTCAGAATCCTTTGAGGGATCCATTTTAAAACTGAAGAAACGTTCAAGTAAGTAAAGCTTATTCGGGGTAGACTTAAGCAAATACAATTCTTCCAATTTTTCCCAAAGTTCTTTTGTGGTTTTCAGTTTGCCCACCTTTCTTAAAACAGCATCAGACAAGTGTAAAATTATTGAAGTATAAGCAAGTTCATCGGCTTCTTCTTTTTGTTCTTTTGAAAAATCAGCTAAAAAATTGTCATCAATGACTTTTGAAACTTTTTGTTGGACCAAAATACCCCTCATTTTTTTGTTGCTAGATTGAAAAATCACCTTTTCCATTAAAAATTCTCAAATCAAAGTTGTGATTTGTCATTTTATGAACTAATCAAAAAATCACAGAATCACAATCACAAAGACAAACCACACAAAGTAGTCCTAGGGTCACAGACAATATACTCCGTTCTAGATTTCCAGGGTTTCGTAAAACTCGCGAGGTCTCAGATCAAGGGAATGTTCGAACAGGTAAGGTCTAGGTATTCTAACGAAAATAACAACGCAGCGAAATTGACAATGCAACAAAACAGGTATATCCAATCACAGAAGATTCCAAATAGCGACAATTATATCACACAACACAATAGGCCAATTCTATCAAAAGTTGAGATACAAAATCGTCGAGTAAGGGCAAATAATCCTAAATTCTAGCATAAGCAATGGTAACCCCGATCCTAATGATCACCCCACACGATGATCTACTAGTGCGATAATGTAAAGGATTCAGCCAATTTATCAGAGCGGACGTTTCTGAGTCCGTAGTTTACGAGAGATGCGAATTTGCTGCCATAGGGCCACCACTATTCGCCGTAGAGGTTCAGCAAATGTACCATTGCAGTAAGCCACGAAGTTATCACTACAGTTCGACACGAAGCAGACAGGTAGCAGGGGCAAAATCGTCCAAAATTTTCTGCGTAACCTGAAACACTAAACAAATATTATCAGTACGTTCAGCAGGTAAAAATAAAGATTCTGCCTGACAAAAGCTCGTCGGAGGGCTGCCGCCGGAGCCACGCGCCACTGTTGGAGCAGTCGCCGAAAAAACGCACTCCACCACCTGGAGCATCGCCGCCTGCAGAGTCTAGAACTGGTCTCCGTTCTTCCAGCGGAGTTGTACTTTGGCCGGAATTGCAAGTTTTTCGGTTCGGTCACTTGAAGAAAATCGCGTTACTTTCGCGATTTCGGTCGTATTTTCTACAAATCTCCACCCTAGAGAGGGAGCCCAACACCTACAAAGTCCAATTCCGGTGTTGGTTTCACCGGGTCGTCACTTGGTTGGCCAGAATCTTCGATTGCAATCTCGGCCAAAAGAAGAAAAAATCGCGCACTGCCTTCGGTCTTGGTCGATTTCCACCACCAATCCCTCAAACCAAGCTCTGATATCACTGTTATGAATATGTAACACCACATATCCCACTTGTTATAAGTATGGGCTCACACATATCTCCATATTGGTATGATATTGTCCACTTTGGACCTAGGCCCTCATGGCTTTGCTTTTGGACTTACCCAAAAGGCCTCATATCAATGGAGATATATTTTCACACTTATAAACCCATGATCCTCCCCATTTTTATCCGATGTGGGACTTTGGTCGCATACCCAACACAAGGAAAATGGGGTTATGCCAATACTCTTGTATAGTTTTAACCGTTTGAATGATCCAAAGCTAAAAAGTTGTTTCTTGTATTGCTTCTTGTATCCTGAAGACTACGATATTCCAAGAGACGAATTGATAGCAAATTTCATTTCTGAAGAGCTCATAAATAGAAGATTGAGTAGGCGAGCAGAGTTTGACCAAGGCCATGCAATACTAAATGAACTAGAGAAAACCTTCTAAGTGGAAATCTGGACAGGTAGAGAGATCGTGAAGATGCATGATTTGATCAGAGAAATGGCAATAACGATCACTGAACATAACCCTAGATACATGGTAAAAGCTGGACTCGAGTTAACGGAAATACCAAAGGTACAGAACTGGACAGAAGATTTGGACAAGGTTTCCTTGATGGATAACAATATAGATGGCATTTCACCTGGATCATCACCGAAGTGTCCTTGACTTTCATCGTTGATTTTGAGTAAAAATGCTCTCAAATTTATTCCAGAATGTTTCTTTGAGCAGATGCGTGGTCTCTGTGTTCTCAATTTAAATGAGACTTCAATTGAACAATTGCCAAATTCCATATCAGGCTTGGAGAAACTTAATGCATTATTACTCGGAGGCTGTGTAAATCTTGTATATGTGCCACCATTGGAAAAGCTCAGAGCACTGAGAAGTGCCCCATGGTATGGAAAGCTTGACCAACCTCGAACTCCTATACATGGATTGTTGCAATTTAAATGATATGCCGGCCGGGATTTTGAATAGACTCACACATCTTCGAGAGCTGACATTGCCGTGTTATGTAGTACCCCCAACAGATGTTGAAGGATTGAAACAGTTGGAACTATTAGATGGCAGATTGAATAATGTATCTGATCTTAATCGATTAATCAAGTCTCAACAAAGTGAATGGCGACTCAACTCCTACCACATTATTATAAACAAGCCGGGAGAAGTTTTTGGATATGACGAATATTATCCACCTTGTAAAGTGATACATTTCGGAGAGGACAGTCTCACTGGATCCTCGTCAGGCATAGATGAAAATTTACTGCACAAGATATTGATGAACTACTCAGTCTACTCTTTGAAGGATCTGGCTTGCGTTGTTGCTTATTAGATTATTTCCCAATGTTGTATAATGCTAAAGACCTAAAAAAATGCGACATAGCAGTTGAGGATAATATAGAGTACATTATGAGGTCATCGTCTGCTGAGGAAGAAGAACAGTCATGTGGGGTCCCATTCCAAAGCCTTGAAGATTTATCTCTTAATGGTTTGCCAAATTTCATGGGTCTCCTCAAGTGGGAAGGAGGAGCAGAAGTTGCACCAATTCCACCTGGCAATTTTTCCCAGCTTAAAACGACGTATATTTATGATTGTAGAAAAATGAAGAAGCTTCTCCAGTGGAGTTTGGTACAGAACCTCCATAATCTCCAAAAGTTAGATGTTTCTAATTGTGATGAGATGGTAGAGATAATAGGAGATGATGATGATGATGATCACTATGAGAGAGACCCTACTGCAAATAGTAGCACTAACGTCACCCTGCCAAAGTTGAAAGATTTATCGCTTTATAAACTCTCAAAGTTAAAGAGCATCTGCAAGGGGATGATAACTTGTCAGTCCATTGAGTCTATTTCGATACATAAATGTACAGAATTAAAGAAGGTCCCTTTGCACCTGCAGATCCTCCTCGATGGACAACCATGTGCTTCCTCATTTCTCAAAGATATAAAGATAGGAAGAGAAGAGAAACAATGGTGGGAATCATTGGAGTGGGATCATCCCAACGTCCATGATGTCCTTCTGCCCTTTTCTTAGGGAATATTGGTGATATACACCTTTCTCAGGTAACACAATTTAGTTCATTAATCAAAACTGTGAATGTGAAATCATGGTGACAAAGTAACAGTTCATTTTCTTGTCAGGTTTTTACATGGATATGTACCTAATTGGTTGATTGAAGAAGGCCAGTACTAAAGCTGCACTTTGATCTCAACTCAAATGCAATTAGAGCTTCCTTATTCTCCAATCTTGTATCGTATTAAGTACACCTAAAACATGAGTGAGACATTAAATCTTGTATAGACTATGTATGCCTAAATACTTCAATACTATACACTATCGGTTGATTATTGGATGGTATCTGTTAAAGTTATTAAAGATGCATGTGCAATCAGAAAACAAAACAACCCAAATATGTTTAAATTACAAATTATTTTAGAAAGTAATTGTGCTTATCTTGAAAGAAAAGTATCTTTTGATTTTTAAATACAAGAATTATAATACATACGAGCTAAACCTATTTATGATTTGAAAATTTATCCACGCAAATGGCATTACAAGAGACCAGTGTTCCAAAAGAAAAATTTTGTACATAATATTAGTATCTAAAATCTCGAGGGAAAGGATACTGATGAAGCCTTTATCGACTAATTCCTGCAACTGAATATCTGCAGGGAGCTAGTAGAATTTAACAAAAGATTGAATTATATTTCGGGCATTAGGCTGTTCCCACTCCAATGATTCCCACCATTCTTTGTCTTCTTTGCATATCTCAATCACTTTAAGAGCCGTTGGAGAATATGGTCGTCCATCAGTAGTCGATTGAAAGAAAGGCAACTTCTTTAGTTTTCTACAGCCCCATAAATCAATAGATTCCATGGAATTGCATGTCATTGTTGTTTTGCAGATCAATTTCAGTTCTGGCAGGCAATTCAAGGACAAATGCCTTAACCTTGGAAGTGTTATAGAACTTGTAACATCCATACCTTCTTCTTCTTCATCAGCTATTATTTCTTCCATTTTCTCGCATGAAAAAAGGTACAAAAATTCCAGGTTACAGAGGTTCTGCAGCAAACACCGCGGCAAAAGCTTCTCGACTCTGTCACAGTATTTAATGTCTAATTTTTTCAGACATGAAAACATTTCACGGGGAGGGTCTGCAACCATTTTCGGTTCCCACTTAATCATGCCAATAAAGTTAGGCAAGTCAGATAGATGTAAATATTCAAGGCTTTGGAGTGGAACCCTACGAGAACCTTGTGTTCCTCCTGCAATCAGTTCCTTGTGGGAGGACACTGTCAAAAAGCATTCTATTTCCTTACAAACAATAATTTCACAACTCCTCAAGTTTCTTGGATATTCAAACCATGGGAAATCATCCAAAAAACAGCTACTTAGGTTGTTGCACTTATCAATTTCCAGGTGCTGAATGTTCCGGGCAAATAATACAGCCTCTCCCCTTCTTCCTACTTTATTGAGAGTGCAACCTCTTAAAATCACCCTTTTGTCACTTAATTTTTCCACATCTTCACAGAAATTTTCATGAGATTCTGCCTTACCTACGCGAATATTGTAGAACCTAAGTTGCCCGTGACTCTGTTGAGACTTAATGAATTGGTTTAACTCGCATACATCGTGTAACGCGCCTTGAAATTCTTCCAGCTGTTTCAACCCCTCGAGTTCTTCCACTGGTACTTCCATACGATATGGAAGCATGAGACGCTGAAGATTCGAGAGTCTAGGCAAAATCCCTGTCGGTATCGTCCTCAGGCGCACAGCTAATAAATCAAGGCGTTTGAGGTTGCCCAAGTTTTCCATGCCTTGAGGTATTTCCTTAATTCTAGTTTCTGTTAGGTCCAGCTCCTTCAGTGCTTTGAGCTTTCCCAGGGGTGGCACAAATTTGAGCTTGGCACAACCTCTGAGCAATAGTGAACATAAATTCTCCAAGTCTGAAATGGAACTCGGCAACTTCTCGATCTTGATATAACTTAAGTCGAGATTCTGCAAGCCATGCATGTGCACAAAGAACGAATCCGGAATCAGCCTCAAAGGATTCTCTCTTAGAATTAAAGTCGAAAGGTTAGGACAATTTGGCGACGTGCCTGGTGAAATTTCAGATAGCTCGTTACGCATCAAGGAAACCTTATCCAGGCCCACTTTCCAATCCTGCTCCTCTGGCATCCCCTTCAGTTGAAGTCCAGCTTTTACCATGTATTTAGGGCTATCTTTTGTGATCCTTATTGCCATGTCTCTGATCAAATCATGCATTTTCACATACTTTTCCTTCTGATAATTTTCAGCACCTTCCAGTAAGCAGACGTTCTCTAGTTTATTCAGCATTGCATGACCCTGGTCGAATTCTGCTTGTCTAATCTTCCGTTTATCCATCAGCTCCTCTGAAATAAATTTGGCTATCAGTCTATATCTCGGGATTTTTTGACCTTCAGGATACAGAGAGCAATACAAAAAACACCTCTGTAATTTTTGATCCCTCAGACGATTAAAACTATATTGGAGGATTGGTAATACTTCATTTTCCATGTCATTTCGTCCCATAGAAGATTCTTTCAATTCTTCCATAGCATCTCTCCATTCATGAATGTCCGTCACCCCACTCATGCTTCCGGCCATGGTAATAATCCCAAGTGGCAAACCAGCACATCTTTTTGCCACTTTCTTTGCTATTTTTTCTGTCTCTGAAGGAAGTTTTATGCCATAACCAAGTTTTTCCATAAATAATTTCCAGGCATCTTCCTCTGATAGAGGTTCAACTTTTATATTATCTTGGCATTTCATAGAACGACATACCTCTTGTTGACCTCAAAAAATGCACCTATGAGCTGTCAACAGATCCCAGGGCCTCTCACGTCCGGTTCAGCCTTTGTTCCTGCACACTAAGACAAACCGTCAGCTGCACGTAGCCTTCTCCAAAGATGGGGGGGAGCCGGCCGCGCGCACTCCGACGATCAAGTCAGTTGGAGTGGAAATATATGAGTGTGGGAAGGCTAAAACGTGAGCCTCCAAGAAGTATAAGGGGGTCGGCCTTGGGGAGATAAATAGAACAGTAAAATATGGAGAGAATTGCTAAGTAGTATTGAGAAGCCAATTTAGCATTACCTTCAAATGGCACAATGTGTGAGCTTATATAGTAAGATAGAGTGAGTAAGAACCGTTGGATGAGTGGACACGTGGCCTTATCTCAACGGACGAACTTCTTGTCATAGACTTCAGTGCATTTAATGCTCTGACCACCTATGTTTGAACTCTGACACGCGGGATTTGTGCGGCCGCAATTGCAGCGTGTTGTCACATCATCCACTTGTCAGAAGATCTTTTCCACAAGATCTTCTATAGGAGAGCCATACCACCTACTGTTCACGTGACATGAGCTCGGTACCGCACAAGAGTTCGATCACAATGGGTTCAGCAATGGAGGTTCGGAACTGTGGGTTCGTCCTCACCGGTTCGACATGGAGGGTTCGGCTGTAAGGTAGACTGTGAATTCGGCCACGTGGTGTGTGTGGGGCCATTTGGGATTGCCCGTAACAACTAGTCCCCGAAGTCCATGTATGATTATTTATATAGTGCGTGGACTTGAAGTAGAGAAGGAAAAGAAAGGTGGCCGTAACAACTAGTCCCCGAAGTCCATGTATGATTATTTATATAGTGCGTGGACTTGAAGGCCTGACCGTGATGTTAATAGAAGAAGTGTCTGTTGTAGAAGGGGCGAGGCCATAAAGGCGAGCCTGTTGTTGAAGAGGCGAAGCCATAAAGGCGAGCCTGTTGTTGACGAGGCGAAGCCATGAAGGCGAGCCTGTTGTGACGAGGCGAAGCCATGAAGGCGAGCCTGTTGTTGACGAGGCGAAGCCATGAAGGCGAGCCTGTTGTTGACGAGGCGAAGCCTTGAAGGCGAGCCTGTTGTTGAAGAGGCGAAGCCATGAAGGCGAGCCTGTTGTTGACGAGGCGAAGCCTTGAAGGCGAGCCTGTTGTTGAAGAGGCGAAGCCATGAAGGCGAGCCTGTTGTTGACGAGGCGAAGCCATGAAGGCGAGCCTGTTGTTGACGAGGCGAAGCCATGAAGGCGAGCCTGTTGTGACGAGGCGAAGCCATGAAGGCGAGCCTGTTGTTGACGAGGCGAAGCCATGAAGGCGAGCCTGTTGTTGACGAGGCGAAGCCATGAAGGCGAGCCTGTTGTGACGAGGCGAAGCCATGAAGGCGAGCCTGTTGTTGACGAGGCGAAGCCATGAAGGCGAGCCTGTTGTTGACGAGGCGAAGTCATGAAGGCGAGCCTGTTGTGACGAGGCGAAGCCATGAAGGCGAGCCTGTTGTTGACGAGGCGAAGCCTTGAAGGCGAGCCTGTTGTGACGAGGCGAAGCCATGAAGGCGAGCCTGTTGTTGACGAGGCGAAGCCTTGAAGGCGAGCCTGTTGTGACGAGGCGAAGCCATGAAGGCGAGCCTGTTGTTGACGAGGCGAAGCCTTGAAGGCGAGCCTGTTGTGACGAGGCGAAGCCATGAAGGCGAGCCTGTTGTTGACGAGGCGAAGCCATGAAGGCGAGCCTGTTGTTCACGAGGCGAAGCCATGAAGGCGAGCCTGTTGTTGACGAGGCGAAACCATGAAGGCGAGCCTGTTGTTCACGAGGCGAAGCCATGAAGGCGAGCCTGTTGTGACGAGGCGAAGCCATGAAGGCGAGCCTGTTGTTGACGTGGCGAAGCCATGAAGGCGAGCCTGTTGTTGACGAGGCGAAGCCATGAAGGCGAGCCTGTTGTGACGAGGCGAAGCCATGAAGGCGAGCCTGTTGTTGACGAGGCGAAGCCATGAAGGCGAGCCTGTTGTGACGAGGCGAAGCCATGAAGGCGAGCCTGTTGTTGACGAGGTGAAGCCTTGAAGGCGAGCCTGTTGTGACGAGGTGAAGCCATGAAGGCGAGCCTGTTGTTGACGAGGCGAAGACATGAAGGCGAGCCTGTTGTTAACGAGGCGAAGCCATGAAGGCGAGCCTGTTGTTAACGAGGCGAAGCCATGAAGGCGAGCCTGTTGTGACGAGGCGAAGCCATGAAGGCGAGCCTGTTGTGACGAGGCGAAGCCATGAAGGCGAGCCTGTTGTTGACGAGGCGAAGCCATGAAGGCGAGCCTATATTATTTCGACGTTGACGTTGGTTCCCAAGGTGCGAAGATAATTACGGCGAGGGCAGTTACTTTTTTTCGTATTACGCAAACATTTAATGCGTGATAATGATTATTGGGGACAGCTGGAGTATTGACTCGAGTCGTTTGTGCGTGCGTTGCACGCGCTGATCATGGCCTTTGATTCAAAAACAGTGATAGCGCCTTTTCATTTCAACGTCCCTGATGCAGGGACAGGTGTAAGGCTTGGATTAAGACCAGGGCTAATCCAATGGCTAGGATGAGATGCTATTTCGTATAAAAAGGCCTTTCTTCTTCATTTCCACGCTTTTTCACTTCGCGAGAAAAAATTCTAAGTGTTCCAGCTTCTTCCTTTCTGCTTTCGCGATCCTCCGTCCATTTGTTGCTCCTCTTCGCAAGAAATCGGTTCTTCTCTTAGCTTCGTCAACGTAAGTGTTGTCTCTAGATTTTTTCCTTCTTTGAGACATAAAAAATGGCCTCTTCTTCGACAAATAGGGGAACTGGGGGTTCTTTGGGAGATGAAGAGATTGCCTCTTTGTATGCCGAGGTTGGCCTGTCTCCACCCATTCCTACTTCCAGAATAATGGACGCGATGGGGGGACCCCATAGTGTTGCGATGATGCCGGAGGGGCCTGTAAATTATAGGATGAAGTGGGGGGCATCTGAATGGGCTTCGAATGTAGAGGCGAGTGAGCTGGAGACATATAGGGAAAGGTATAGGATCCCTGAAACCATAGAAATGTTTGTACCGACCCCTGATGAGCGGGCCTGTTACCCTAGAGAGGGATGTGTGGCGGTGAGCGAGGCCATCTTGGCTGGGGGTTTGAGGTTGCCCCTGCACCCTTTTTTTCGATATATTCTTAGGCAGTACAACCTGGCTCCTACCCAACTAGTACCGAATGCATGGAGCCAACTGGCAGGGGCCTTCCTTTTGTGGAAAGAGGTCACTCTTGGCGAGGATATGCCCCCCCACGTCTTTCAAACTCTTTTTCAGCCCCGAGCCTCGAGTGGGGGTGATTCGTGCAGGGGGTGGTACTGTATTAACCCCTGGGGCTCGCACTCCCCCTTCATCTGGGGCACTCCTTCTTCAATTAAGAACTGGAAGTCCTCTTGGTTCTGGATAAGGGGTCGCTGGCAGACAGTGGAGGGGGATGCAGTCCCAGAGATAACCGTGCCGACCCATTACCACGAGTATAGTGAGTGTAGTCCGTGGTTATTTATTTGTTTTGTTACCTTGCATTTTTTGGTGTTTCTGATTCCAGAATTTTGTAGTTCCTGCAGATCGGTTCGAACTTGAACCTTGCGAGTGGGCCGTTGTGAGGGCCATATACGAACTGCCATCGGAGAAGAGGGATTTCAAGAACGTTATAGCCAAACGAGCCCCATTCGTGACACACTTGCTGATGTCGACCCGTGGTAAGATCCGACCCTATTCTACATTCCGAGGCAGATTTTATGCTGTTTTTGCTAACCTGCTTTGGTTCGGCTGCAGAGCAACATTTTGAACAAGGAGTATGTGAAACCAGACATGTTTCACATGCGTCGTCTTGCCGAGGCGAAGAACAAGAAGCCTCTGAGTACGGGTTCGGCGACTTATAAGAACCAGAGGGAAGAACTGAGCCGGTTGTCAAAGGCTCATCCGCCACCCCCTCCAGAAAAGAAGGTGGAGGCCAAAGGGAAAGAAAAGGCCGAACCCTCTGCTGGGGGGGTGCCCAAGAAAAGGCGGTTGGTTCTGACAAAGAACAAGGGTCCTCCTCCTCCATCACGTCAAACTTCAATAGAGGAGTCTTTGAGGGAGCCCATCAATGTGAGGCCGTTGAACTCTTTGCCTGTGATTGACATTGATGAAGGCAATGAGGAGGAGACTGGGCTGGTTAGGAAGAAGCGGGGGCGTCAGACTAGGATGGAGGGTCCAACTGAGTTTAAGGCTCGAGATTTCCTCGATGGCCGAACTGATGAGATTGTCCCCGAGGCGTTGGAGATGCTACCGGCCGAAGCCCAGGCAGCAGCTAGGATCAATTACAAGTATTGGACTGATAAATATGCATCCTATGCTGAGACCTGCGAATTCACTGATATGCTGGAGGCCGGACTGGCAATGCAGGCTCGGTCCCAAGGCTTCATATTTAATGCTCAAATGGATATGAAGAGGCTGCAGGACCGGAACCGTCAACTCGAGGAAAGGACTGCCACTGCTGAGTCTGAAGCTGCAAAGTTAAAGGCAGAGGCCTCGACGGCAGATGAGGTCATCGAAGCCTTTAGGGCCAAGCAGGAGGAGTTGGAGGCCAGGGTTGGGCAAGTCTCCTCTGAAAATGCTGAACTTAAAGAGGAGGTTCACCTGTGCAAGTCTGAAGTGAATGCACTAACAAAGCGAGTGGAGAACTCGGATAATTTGCAAAAGATTGCTTCGACTGCACTGGAGGTGGCCAACGAAGATAGGTCAGCTTTGAGGGCCCAGGTGACCGACCTGACTGCTGAGGTCGCTAGTTTGAAACAGCAGTTGGTTGAGGCGGGAGATGCTGCAGTGGACAATTATGTCGCCCACTTTCATGAAACTGCAGAGTATGACGGCCTTGGTTTGTATTGGAGGAGTGTCGCCTATGGTGAAGTTCTTGCAAGGGTTGCAGAACTTCACCCAGAGGTGGACCTTACTGCTGTGAGGGAGGAGTTCATTCCAGCCGAACCGTCGACTCCTGCTGAGGATGTGGCTGAAGAAGTGGTTGAGGAGGAGGTGGCGGAGGTTGGCAAGTAGTGCGGAGGTTTTTTTTTTTTTTTTTTTTTTTTTTTTTTTTTTTGAAGTAAAGTAGTTGTACTTAACTGAATTTGATATTTTCTAATGGAGCCACTATTTGTATCTTTTTCTTCTTTCGGTTGCATTGATTCTACTTTCGACATGTATGGCCTCGTTGAGTAGCTTTCGGACTGATGATAGGTAATAACTTAGATAAGTTATTAACGAAGTCGCATGGGTTCGCCACGGTAATAGCTCAGATGGCTTGTAATATTAATTATCATGCCGAACCGTTAAATAGACGAAGTTCGTCCAGTAAATTGAATATTAACCAATTTAAATAAGGCTTGATGAATACCGTGTGTGATTCACAACACTCAAGCCGTGCCGGACCGTTTTAATCTGGGATTTGTAGGGTGCCGAACTTCTTAAAACAGAAGGTGCTACAAAGTGAAACGGTCCGTCTGAAAGCTCATCCAGTAAATTGTTTATTAACCAATTTAAATAAGGCTTGATGAATACCGTGTGTGCTTCACAACACTCAAGCCGTGCCGAACCGTTTTAATTTGGGATTTGTAGGGTGCCGAACTTCTTAAAACAGAAGGTGCTACAAAGTGAAACGGTCCGTCTAAAAGCTCATCCAGTAAATTGTTTATTAACCAATTTAAATAAGGCTTGATGAATACCGTGTGTGCTTCACAACACTCAAGCCGTGCCGAACCGTTTTAATTTGGGATTTGTAGGGTGCCGAACTTCTTAAAACAGAAGGTGCTACAAAGTGAAACGGTCCGTCTAAAAGCTCATCCAGTAAATTGTTTATTAACCAATTTAAATAAGGCTTGATGAATACCGTGTGTGCTTCACAACACTCAAGCCGTGCCGGACCGTTTTGATCTGGGATTTGTAGGGTGCCGAACTTCTTAAAACAGAAGGTGCTACAAAGTGAAACGGTCCGTCTAAAAGCTCATCCAGTAAATTGTTTATTAACCAATTTAAATAAGGCTTGATGAATACCGTGTGTGTGCTTCACAACACTCAAGCCGTGCCGAACCGTTTTAATTTGGGATTTGTAGGGTGCCGAACTTCTTAAAACAGAAGGTGCTACAAAGTGAAACGGTCCGTCTAAAAGCTCATCCAGTAAATTGTTTATTAACCAATTTAAATAAGGCTTGATGAATACCGTGTGTGCTTCACAACACTCAAGCCGTGCCGGACCGTTTTGATCTGGGATTTGTAGGGTGCCGAACTTCTTAAAACAGAAGGTGCTACAAAGTGAAACGGTCCGTCTAAAAGCTCATCCAGTAAATTGTTTATTAACCAATTTAAATAAGGCTTGATGAATACCGTGTGTGCTTCACAACACTCAAGCCGTGCCGAACCGTTTTAATTTGGGATTTGTAGGGTGCCGAACTTCTTAAAACAGAAGGTGCTACAAAGTGAAACGGTCCGTCTAAAAGCTCATCCAGTAAATTGTTTATTAACCAATTTAAATAAGGCTTGATGAATACCGTGTGTGCTTCACAACACTCAAGCCGTGCCGAACCGTTTTAATTTGGGATTTGTAGGGTGCCGAACTTCTTAAAACAGAAGGTGCTACAAAGTGAAACGGTCCGTCGAATAGAGGTCACAACAGTTGAAACAATCTAAACGGCAAAGCTCCATTCCATAAGTGAGAAAGTTAACACGAAATATAGGAGGCTATGAACATACGCCTCGATAACTGGACAGTGAGGAAAAGAAGATTACTGATAGTAGACCCTTAGGTGCTCAATATTCCAGGGGTGGGGCTGCAACTTCCCATCAAGAGTTTCGATTCTGAAAGTACCCGCCCTGATCTCTTCGGTTATGCGGTAGGGGCCTTCCCAATTTGGGCCAAGGGTTCCGACGCCGGGTTCCTTAGAATTTAGGAAAACCCCTTCTCAGCACGAGGTCGCCTCTTCTGAAGGATCGCTTTTTCACTTTCTTGTTATAATACTTCGTCATCTTTCTTTGATAAGTGGCGAGTCTAACCTGTGAGGCGTCCCTTCTTTCCCCAAGAAAGTCCAGCTCGCATCGCCTGATTTCCTCGTTGGAGATCTCATTGAACTGTAAGCGACGAGGCGATGGCAGCCCTACCTCGACGGGACTCATCGCTTCTGCGCCATATGCCATAGAGAAAGGGGTTTCACCCGTTGCAGTCTTGCTGGTGGTGCGTATCGCCCATAATACATGGGGTAGTTCGTCCACCCACGCCCCCTTCGATGCATCAAGCTTCTTTTTCAGAATCTGCTTGATTGTTTTGTTTACAGCCTCTACCTGGCCGTTTGCTTGGGGGTGGTGTGGAGAAGAAAAATGTTTCTTGATTCCGAGCTCCTCGCACATCTCCCTGACTTTCTTGTTGTCGAACTGCCTTCCATTGTCCGACACAAGTGAATGTGGAATTCCGAACCGACATATGATGTTCTTCCATACAAACTTCGAAGTGTTCGCTTCGGTGATCCTTGTCAAGGGTTCGGCCTCCACCCATTTGGTGAAATAGTCTATAGCCACAATTGCATGTGAAGCACCTCCCTTGCCCTTGGGGAGCGGACCTATCAGGTCGATGCCCCATTTGGCAAAGGGCCATGGGCTAGATACAGCAGTCAACTCTTGAGATGGTTGACGTTGAATGGAGGAGAAGCGCTGGCACTTATCACATGCGCGGACGAACTGGATGGCATCCTTTTTCAGTGTTGGCCAGTAGTATCCTTGTCTGAGTATCTTATAGGCTAGGGCCGGTCCGGCAGTATGGTTTCCACAGATCCCTTCGTGGACTTCCCTTAGAACATAGTTGGCCTCATCACCCCCGGTACATCTTAGAAGGGGCATCGAAAACCGCCTTTTATACAACACTTCGTCCTGGAGCACGTAATATGCGGCTCGACGTCTTAGCTTCTGGGCTTCCTCTTTGTCCTCAGGGAGGGTTTGATCTTTTAGGAAGGCGACGATTGGCCGCATCCAGAGAGGGGTTCCTTCTATCCACATAACCTCTTCCCCTTTGGCTATGGACGGTTGGGCGAGGTGTTCAATGGGTACCATCTTAAGGAGTTCAGAATCTTTACTGCTAGCCAGCTTGGATAGGGCATCCGCATGTGTGTTTTTCAGACCTCGGAATTTGCACAAGGTCGAATTTTTCAAAATGGGAAACGAGCTCTTTAACCTTCTTCAGGTAAGAAGCCATGTTTTTGTCTTTTGCCGCATAATCCCCTCTCACTTGGCTAACCACTAGCTGCGAGTCACTACTGGCGGTTAACCTTCTTATCTGCATTTCCCTTGATAATTTTAAGCCTGCCAGGAGGGCTTCATATTCTGCAGCATTGTTCGAAGCCTTGAATCCGAACCTAATGGCACAGCAAAGTCTGTGTCCCTCCGGACTCAACAAAATGACCCCTGCTCCCGAACCGGTCTCACCGGAAGAACCGTCAGAGAAAAGGCTCCAAGTTGGGGGTTCTGCTTCTTCAATTTCTGTATCGACTTGCAGTCCAGTGAATTCGACTATGAAATCCGCCAGGGCCTGCCCTTTCACCGAGGCCCTTGGTTTGTATGAGATGTCGAACTCACTCAACTCGATGGACCACTTCATTAGCCTTCCAGAGGCGTCCGGCTTTTGCAAGATTTGCTTGAGGGGGAGGGTCGTCAACACATGGATGCTATGGGCCTGAAAGTAAGGCCTCAACTTTCTGCAGGCGGTCATAAGTGAAAAGACGAGCTTTTCCATGTCTGAATATCGAGATTCTGCAGGGGTGAAAGCCTTGCTTACATAGTAGACAGGCAATTGGGTACCTTCCTCCTCCCTCACAAGAACCGAACTCACGGCGTCAGCTGATACGGCTAAGTATATTGATAGGGCTTCTCCCTCTTTGGGCTTGGAGAGGAGGGGGGCTTGCCCAAGGTGCTTCTTCAGCCCTTGGAAAGCCGCTTCGCACTCCTCATTCCACTGGAACTTCTTCCCTCCTTTTAGGACTTTGAAGAAAGGAAGGCACTTATCCGTCGCCTTTGAGATGAACCGGTTTAACGCAGCGAGCCGACCTGTGAGGCTTTGCACCTCTTTTGGTTTGTGGGGAGACCTCATATCTAGCAGGGCCCTAATTTTATCAGGGTTAGCCTCGATCCCTCTTTGATTTACCATGTAGCCCAAGAATTTCCCGGAGGCTACACCAAAGGCGCACTTCAGTGGGTTCAGCTTCATTTGAAATTTTCTCAAAACTTCGAAGGCTTCGGTAAGATGTTCAATATGATCTTCAGTTTCGAGGCTCTTTACCAACATGTCGTCCACATACACTTCCATTGTTTTGCCTAAAAGATTTGCAAACATGCGGTTTACTAACCTTTGGTATGTGGCCCCTGCGTTCTTCAAGCCAAATGGCATCACCCGGTAGCAATAAAGACCTCGATCCGTAATGAATGAGGTGTTTTCTTCCGGTGGGTACATGGGGATCTGATTGTATCCAGAATAGGCGTCCATGAAGCTCAGCAGTTTGTGTCCGGCGGTGGCATCCACAAGTTGGTCAATCCTTGGAAGTGGGAAACTGTCCTTTGGGCAGGCCTGATTTAGGTTGGAGAAGTCTATGCAGACCCTCCACTTGCCATTGTGCTTCTTTACCAGTACAGGGTTCGACACCCACTTCGGGTAGGTCGCTTCACGGATGAACCCATTGCTAACCAGCTTATGAACCTCTTCTTTCAGGGCTTCATACCTTTCTGGGTTCAACGTCCTCCTCTTTTGTCGGTGTGATGTGAATTTGGGGTCGATGTTGAGGTGGTGGCAGCTGACTTTGGGGTCGATGCCCACCATGTCTCCATGCTTCCATGCAAAAACATCCAAGTTTGCAAGGAGGAAGTTCTTCAATAGCCCCTTCCGTTCACTCCCCAACTCTTTCCCAACTTGCAGGACCCTGGTGGGGTCGTCAGGATCTACCTGGAAAGGCTCCAGTTCTTCGACTGGGGCAGCCTGAGAGTTGGATTCAGTAATCCTTGGATCCAAGACTGTATCCGCGCTGCCTTGTTCAGGGGGGATTTCATCTATGATCGCACTTATCATTTCGACGTCTTTCCCTTCTTCAGGGGCTGACCCTTCTACAGGGGCGTCGATCATGTCTGTGTCCAAGTATATCATGTTAGTGCTGCGGGGTTCGGATTTTCGCAGGGAGTTCAGGTAGCACTTCCTTGAACCCATCTGGTCGCCTCGTAGAGTGGCAATACCCCTGTCAGTGGGGAACTTCATGCATAGGTGGTGAATGGATGTTACAGCCCCTAATTCGTTCAACGCGGGTCGCCCCAGTACTCCATGATATGCTGACCTGTGGTCCACCAACAAAAACTCCATGCGGTGGTGGGCCGTGAAGGGGGGTGTCCCCATTTCCACTGTCAACGTGATCCTCCCCCTGGGAATGATGCTATCCCCGGTGAATCCGTACAATGGGGCTGTCATCGGGGTAGGATTGAAACCGACCCGCATCTTATCAAATGCGGTGCCAAAAAGTATGTTGACCGAACTCCCGTTGTCCACCAGCATACGGTTCAAGCCATTTCTGGCTATTATAGCCCTTACTACCAAGGCATCGCAGTGGGGGTAGTGGACATCAGCTGTATCTTCTTGTGTGAATGTGATTGGCAGGAGGGTGTGAGTCCCACGGTATGACCCGTTGACGGAATAACTTGTCATGGGGGAGTCTTTGGCTTCCCTGGCATAATTTCTTTGAGCGTTCCTAGACTCTCCCCCAATGTGGGGTCCTCCGATTATAGTATCTATTTCCCTGATGGGGTCCAGTTCGGCGTTGGGGTGGGCCTCTCTTTGCCTCTGTGAACTCCTTGGACGGTCCCTAGGCCTATCGTCTCCTCGACGAGGCGACCGATCCCTTGTTTGCCTTCGTTGTTCCCCATCTCTGGGTTCGGGATCTCTCCTTTCCCTGCTGGCAGTCCTCACATTTTGGTTCGCAGGACCTCTG
Source organism: Osmanthus fragrans (assembly GCA_019395295.1). Classification (NCBI taxonomy): domain Eukaryota; kingdom Viridiplantae; phylum Streptophyta; class Magnoliopsida; order Lamiales; family Oleaceae; genus Osmanthus; species Osmanthus fragrans. The sequence goes on from CM033346.1 coordinate 1,026,217, forward strand.
GCGTCGCTCCGACCCGTTTGTCCCTGGTTCGGGGGCCTCGTCAAGCAGTTGCTGTCGCTGTGACCAAAAGTTCTGTGATATGTGCAATAGGGCCTATTCCTAGGTCCGTTGCCTCTTCCTCTGCCCCTTCCCCTTGAGGAGCTTGGTTGCATATCTCCACTGGGACCCACTTCCTCATATGCCAGTGAGGGTACGGCGTTTAGAGTGGCTGTGGCCAATGCTTGGCCAGATGTAGGGGCCACAGTTTGCCCTGCTTGGGTCCATTGCTGGGTTACCAAGTGCGATACAGGGCCTCGCCTTTGTCTTTGAGTGGGTGGCAGTCCCAAAGAGGTCCTGTTACGGTGGTCAATCAACTCCTCGTTGACAATTTCGCTCCTCATCATTTCCACAAGGGCATCATAAGTAGTGGGGTTTCTGTTTCGCACATCTCTCCAAAAGAGAGTATTCATGTTAAGTCCGCCTCTGAGCGCCGATAGGGCCTCCCTATCCGTTACCTGCTCGCAATAAGTCATTTCATCAGTGAAACGAGCCAAATAGCTCTTCAACGTTTCACCCGCCTGCTGCCTCATGTCCTGAAGCCTTTGTATTGGAGCCTCTCCTTCTTTACTAGACAGGTATTGGTTTAGAAAGGCTTTCTTGAGGTCGGGCCAGCTTCTGATGCTTCCTGCAAGTATGCGATTGTACCATATTTCGGCAGAACCGGTGAGAGTAAGGTGGAATGCTCTGCATTTCAGCGCCGGCGTGGCTCCTCTTAGAGCCATGTGTGTCTTGTAGTTGTTGAGGTGCTTAGCCGGGTCTCCTTTACCCTCATATTTTGGAATCTTTGGGGGCACAAAATGGCTGGGGACGTGTGCATTTCTTAGCTCGCGCGAGAATGGCAAGCTGTCATCATCATCATCGAGCTCAAAGGACCTACAAGGGCTGCTGGATTCCCCTTCTTCCGCCTGATACCGAGGCGGTTGAGCTATCCCTGCCAAGTTTTGCTGGTTCGCAGCGTCCCTTCTTTCCCACCTATTCCTAGGCTGGCGAACCTCCTGGGGCTCCTGTTGCTCTTGTCGCCTTACATTTGGAGGGGGTTGTTGGGGCCTATTCCTAGGCCCTGATGTACCAAGTCTGTCAAACACACTAGTGGACCTCCTTGGCTCCGGGTCTCGCGTGTATTCGGGAGGGAAGTTCCCCCCTCCTCGAAGGGGGTCTTCGCCGAGGTGGGTGTGGATGTGAGCTGAAGATGTATCCATGCCTACCTCCCTTTCCAGGGGGCTCGGCTCCCTCGCATGTTGTGCGGACATTCCGGCCTCATCATCCCGTTGATAGGCCTCATGATGGGGGGGTTGGTATCCAGCTTGCCCATGCATCTGTAGAAGCAGCTGCTGCATGGTTGCGTTTTGTTCTGCTAAGTTCCTCATGTTTGCTGCCATTTCTCCTACCTCCCTAACTAGGCGTGCTGTTGTACCGCCCCGCCTGTGAAGGTGATGGGGTCTCCGCATGTTGACGTGTGTTCGGAGAACCTCTTCTTCAGAGGCCTCCTGTTGACGGCTTCCGCTACGGGAGTCCCCCCGTTGGTGGCTTTGGCTATGAGAACCGTAATTGCTGGAACTCATTGCTACGGCAAATTCTGAACTTGCGGTTAAAATCAGTGGGAGGGGCTTTTCCTTCGTTCCTTTTTCGAGGAATCTGAACCTTTCTCCAAGGCTAGGCTTTTGCTTCCCTTCGACTGGCTTCCTCCACTAGGATGTTCGTGGTTATAATGTGTGGTTTCCCACAGACGGCGCCAATCTGTTGACCTCAAAAAATGCACCTATGAGCTGTCAACAGATCCCAGGGCCTCTCACGTCCGGTTCAGCCTTTGTTCCTGCACACTAAGACAAACCGTCAGCTGCACGTAGCCTTCTCCAAAGATGGGGGGGAGCCGGCCGCGCGCACTCCGACGATCAAGTCAGTTGGAGTGGAAATATATGAGTGTGGGAAGGCTAAAACGTGAGCCTCCAAGAAGTATAAGGGGGTCGGCCTTGGGGAGATAAATAGAACAGTAAAATATGGAGAGAATTGCTAAGTAGTATTGAGAAGCCAATTTAGCATTACCTTCAAATGGCACAATGTGTGAGCTTATATAGTAAGATAGAGTGAGTAAGAACCGTTGGATGAGTGGACACGTGGCCTTATCTCAACGGACGAACTTCTTGTCATAGACTTCAGTGCATTTAATGCTCTGACCACCTATGTTTGAACTCTGACACGCGGGATTTGTGCGGCCGCAATTGCAGCGTGTTGTCACATCATCCACTTGTCAGAAGATCTTTTCCACAAGATCTTCTATAGGAGAGCCATACCACCTACTGTTCACGTGACATGAGCTCGGTACCGCACAAGAGTTCGATCACAATGGGTTCAGCAATGGAGGTTCGGAACTGTGGGTTCGTCCTCACCGGTTCGACATGGAGGGTTCGGCTGTAAGGTAGACTGTGAATTCGGCCACGTGGTGTGTGTGGGGCCATTTGGGATTGCCCGTAACACCTCTAGTGATCGACTCGTTATGATCAACTTGAATCCATCCATTTCAGGAGAAATTCCAATCTTCTCTGCAGCAATGCCGCTCCATAAATTATCGAGTATGAGTACGAATTTCTTCTTTCTCCTAAATGCCAGTGACAATTTGGCAGCTCTCTTCTTTTCGTCGTCTTCATTTGAAATATCTAGATCCAAGGTTTTGGCAATGTCATTTTGCAATTTTTGAATGCTAAACTCCTGTGAAACAGTGATCCAATACACGTTACCTAAGAATAGAGATTCTGTCAGGAGATCGTTATGGATATGCATTGCCAAAGTCGTTTTGCCCACTCCCGCCATTCCATAAATACCAATAACTAAAACTTTAACATCCCTTAAACTAAGCCAAATTTTCTGCAAATTAACTTCAAATATCTGACCTTTCCATCCTGTTGTCACAAGCGGCTCTCCCTTTGATTCATAAACATCAAGTACTAGCCCTTCAGAAAATGTGCCTTGCTCAACAAGTTCTGCCACTTCCTCAATCATTTTATCAACATGTTTTGCCAGTTGTATACGTGAATAAAATCTGCTTTTGTTAACTACTTTTTCCAGGTTTTCAAATTCTTTTTTCTGTTTTTCTACAATGGTCAGCCAATCTTCAACTTCCCTTTTCCTTTTCTTGCTCGAGTGAAGTTCTGCCTCTCTTAGCATTACAGTCACGTCAGCTGCCTGACTGCTTAGCCGTTCAATTTTCCTTTTAAGATTTTTCACCTTACCTTCGAGGCTATTGTAATTGCGTACCACATCAACAGCAATGTTCGTTAATTTCTCAGCCATAAATTCCCTGGGAAAAATGAGCAACACTACATCAAATTGTCAAGTTCAGATATGAGGGGTTAGACGGAGACGCGCAGCAAACACAATGGAAATGAAAAACACAAAAACGAGCCAAAAAGAGAAAAACTCAAATTAAGCGTGATTCAACAAACCGTCTACGAAAAAAATACTTTATTAGTTGAGAAAATCTCACTCTCCAAAAACTTCCCAGCCGTGTCTCTTACCCCTCTAATTTTTCATCAATGCATTTTCTTGTCTTTATAGCGAAAAGTCCACCTCTTAGTAGTTTCCTTCATCTTAATTATTGTGTTTCCTTTTCCTTTGCCGCTGGGTTGTTACCTTATTTCTCCTTGCACTAAAGAGCTCCTTTGCTGAATATGTTAATGTAATTGTGGTCTTTAAAAATTACTACTTCAGTCCTAAACTTAATTTACTTATTTTGAGAAAATTCTTCAACACAGTTTAATAGATAAGAAACGTCTCAAAAAAACAAAACAAAAAGGACAAAAGTATTATTGTTATAAAATAGAGAAGAAGAAGAAGAAGAGAATTAAGTCAATAGACTTGTGTGTATTTTATTAATGACCAAAGCCCTATATTTATAGGTAAGAATCAGGGATACAATGGTAATAATTTCTAGGGCTGCAGGGATGTAATTGTCATTCACTACAAACCCTAATAAACTTTCCTTTTACAACACTCCCCCTTGAATGACACATTACAAAATATCTGCCTCGTTAAAACCTTGTTTGATAAAAACCTAATAGGACAAAAAAATCAAACGAAGGGAAAAGAGTACAGTTATTTTGGAGTATTAAAAATAAATGCTGCCTCATTAAAACCTTGCTAGGAAAATCCAGTGGGATAAAACCTATGCGAAGGAAAAAGAGTACAGCTACTCCCCCTGATGTTGATCACTAAAAATCTTTGAGTCGACGCATTCCAATCCCATGGACTAACTTCTTGAATGTAGATGTTGGCAGTGCTTTTGTGAATAAATCGGCCAAATTGTCACTTGAGCGAATTTGTTGAACATCGATGTCGCCATTCTTCTGAAGCTCGTGTGTATGAAAGAATTTTGGAGAAATATGCTTCGTCCTGTCGCCTTTGATATAGCCTCCTTTGAGTTGTGCAATACAAGCTGCATTGTCTTCATACAAAATTGTTGGACTATCTTTTGTTGAAGTTAACCCGCATGATGCTTGGATATGATGGGTCATGTTCCTCAACCATACACATTCTCGTCCTGCTTCATGGATTGCAATAATTTCAGAATGATTTGAGGATGTTGCTGTCAAGGATTGCTTCACAGATCTCCATGATATAGCTGTTCCTCCACGTGTAAACACATATCCTGTTTGTGATTTAGCTTTATGTGGGTCAGATAAATAACCTGCATCTGCATATCCCACTAAAGTAGATCCCGACTTTTGGGAGTAAAATAATCCCAAGTCAATCGTACCCTTTAGGTAACGAAAAATGTGTTTAACACCATTCCAATGTCTTTGACTTGGTGTAGAGCTATATCTTGCAAGGAGATTTACAGAAAAAGCTATGTCGGGTCGAGTGCAATTTGCAAGATATGTTAATGCTCCAATTGCACTAAGATATGGTACTTCAGGACCAAGAACCTTTTCTCCATCTTCAAGTGGACGAAATGGGTCCTTTTTCACATCAAGTGATCGAACAATCATAGGTGATGCCAATGGATGTGCATTATCCATATAAAATCTTTTTAAAACTTTTTCTGTATAAGTAGATTGATGAACAAACAATCCTTCTGAGAAGTGTTCGATTTGCAACCCGAGACAAAATTTGGTTTTTCCTAAATCCTTCATTTCAAATTCATTTTTCAAATAATTAGCAGTTTTGTTGAGCTCTTCAGGAGTTCCAATTAAGTTTAGATCATCAACATAAACTGCGACAATTGCAAATCCAATATTTGTTTTCTTTATGAAAACACATGGGCAGACATCGTTATTTTTATAACCCTCCTTCAACAAATATTCGCTAAGACGATTATACCACATGCGTCCGGATTGTTTCAATCCATATAATGATCTTTGCAATTTAATTGAGAACATGGTTCTCGGGCATGTATTGTTTATTTCTGGCACTTTAAGTCCTTCAGGGACTTTCATATATATGTCACTATCAAGTGAACCATATAAATATGCAGTTACTACATCCATAAGGCGCATATCAAGTTTTTGTGACACAGTCAAACTAATCAAAAATCTAAAAGTGATGGTGTCCATTACGGGAGAATATGTTTCCTCGTAGTCAATTCCTGGTCTTTGTGAGAAACCTTGAGCTACCAGTCGGGCTTTGTATCTTGTAATTTCATTATTTTCATTTCTCTTTCGTACGAAAACCCATTTATATCCTACAGGGATTACATTTTCAGGTGTTCGAACTACAGGTCCAAACACTTTTCGTTTCTCTAAGGAATTCAATTCCGCCTGTATGGCTTCTTTCCATTTTGGCCAATCATTTCTATTTTGACAGTCTTTAACTGACTGTGGTTCAGGATCCTCATTTTGCATAATATCATGAGCCACATTAAAGGCGAAAATATTGTCTATAACAACATTTTTCCGTTCCCATAATTTATGAGATAACATATAATTTATTGAAATCTCATTATTTTCGGACACTTGTGATTCTTCAGGAACCATATTTTCAATATTTGATTGATCAATCTTTTCTAATGTTATTTCTTCCGAAATTTTTGGTTGGTTTTTCTCTTGTACTTTTCTTTTTCGAGGTACAGAGTCTTTTGAACCAACTGGTCGACCACGCTTCTGGCGTATGTTAGATTCGTTTGCTACAGCAGATTGTCCTGCAGGGACATCAATTTTTGCTGGAATATTTTCTGCTGGTATATATGACTTTGTCACTCTTTTCGTATCAACAAATACATCGGGTAATTGATTTGCAACTCTTTGCAAATGAATGATTTTTTCAATCTCTTGCTCACATTGATTACTGCGGGAATCAAAGTGAGAGAGAGTTATTTCATTCCAAGAAATTTTACCTTGTTTTTCAGAATGTAGTTTTTCCCCTCCCAAAGTTGGGAAAGTCATTTCATCAAAATGACAGTCTGCAAAACGTGCAGTAAATAAGTCACCCGTTAAAGGTTCCAGATACCTAATAATGGATGGTGAATCAAAACCCACATAAATCCCAAGTCTTCGTTGGGGACCCATTTTAGTACGTTGTGGGGGTGAAATAGGGACTTGGACAGCACAACCAAAAATCCTTAGGTGAGAAATATCAGGTTCATGACCAAATGCAAGTTGAAATGGTGAATATTGATAATAGGCAGTTGGTCTAATACGAATCAATGATGCAGCATGTAATATGGCATGTCCCCAAACAGAAGCTGGTAGCTTTGTTTTCATAAGTAATGGTCTAGCTATAAGTTGTAGACGTTTAATAAATGACTCTGCTAAACCATTTTGTGTATGGACATGCGCAACCGAATGTTCAATAGTAATCCCAATTGACATACAATAATCATCGAATGCTTGTGATCTGAATTCACCAGCATTGTCAAGACGAATAGTCTTGATTGAGTAATCGGGGAATTGTGCTCGTAATTTTATGATTTGAGCAAGTAGTCTAGCAAATGCTACGTTTCTAGTGGAAAGTAGGCAAACATGTGACCATCTAGTAGAAGAATCAATTAATACCATAAAATAACGAAATGGTCCACATGGTGGGTGTATTGGCCCACATATATCTCCATGAATTCTTTCCAAGAAAGTTGGAGATTCAACATTGACCTTTGTAGTTGAAGGTCTAATGACTAACTTGCCTTGTGAACAAGCTACACATGGATAATCATTAGGTAAAAGAATCTTCTGGTTCTTTAAAGGATGTCCATGTGAGTTGTTTATTATTCGACGCATCATTATAGCTCCTGGATGTCCAAGTCTATCATGCCAAAGTATAAAACTTTTTGGGTCAACGAACTTCTGGTTCGTGACATTATTTGATTCAACCATTTTTATATAAATGTATAATACATGCCAGATGGGAGTGCATGAAATTTTTCTTTTATCTGCTTCTTGCCAGATATAAAGAAAATTATGCAAAGATATTCAACACTATTTTCTTGCATCGTCTCAATGTGATATCCATTGCAGCGGATATCTTTAAAACTAAGCAAATTTCTTCTAGATTTGCTAGAGTAAAGTGCATCGTCAATATATAATTTAGTATTATTTGGTAAAATAATACAAGCTCTTCCGGAGCCTTCAACGATATTCGATACACCAGATATTGTATTAACATTATTTTCTGCTAATGTTAAGTCCAAAAAATATTTTTTGTTTTGAAGAATTGTATGTGTAGTTGCACTATCAATCAAACAAGTATCTTGACAATCCATCATCAATCTATAAATACAACAAAATACATATGTTTTAATAAAAACTTGAATTTAAATTTAAAGAAATAAATATAATTCAATAATATCTAATTGACGATACAATTTTTTTTTTTTTTTTTTTTTGTGAAAAATAAAAACATATTTCTAACTAAATTTCTAAAATAAAGTGAAATACTGAAAGCATAGAAAATAAATTAATCTATATCTTCCATCACACCACCCCCAATCAAGTGGTCAATATTTTCATTTGGATCGACAAAGAAGTCAGAGACATCCAGATGAGTCACATCAATAGGACCATCATAATTAGCGAAATTTGTCTCAACTTTTCCTTTTCCCTTGATTGATTTTTGATAAAGATCCACAAGGTGTTTTGCCGTACGACAGGTATGTGTCCAATGCCCTTTCATTCCACATCTAAAACAATTTTCTTCATGCACCTTTTTGGGTGTGCTACTTTCGTTTGCTTTGTGCCTTTTGAAATTGTTGCCTTGCTGATGATAACTTTGTTGATTATTTCGTCCATGATTTATTCCACGTGCACGTCCGCGTCCACGTCCAAATCCGTGTCCACGTCCACGTCCACGTCTTGATATTGCATTTGCTTCAGGAAATGCAGTACCATTTGCTTCAGGCAATGGTATAGAACCAGTTGGACGTAACCCATGATTTTTCATTAGAAGTTCATTATTTTGTTCAGCAATAAGCAAACAAGATATAAGTTCTGAGTACTTTTTGAAACCACGCTCACGATATTGCTGCTGCAGGAGCACATTTGAGGCGTGAAATGTGGAGAAAGTTTTCTCCAACATATCTCCATCAGTGATTTTTTCTCCACACAAGATCAATTTTGAAGATATTCTAAAGAGTTCAGAATTGTACTCACTTACAGTTTTGAAATCTTGCAAACGAAGGTGCATCCACTCATAGCGGGCTTTTGGGAGGACTATAGTTCTCTGATGATCAAATCTTTCAGTCAATTTTTTCCAAAGAGCATGTGGATCTTTCTCAGTGAGATATTCAATTTTCAATCCATCGTGAAGATGATGGCGAAGGAAGATGAGTGCTTTTGCACGATCCTGCAGGGATTCTTTGTTTCCTTCTTTTATTGTCTCTCCCAGACCCTTTGAGACAAGGTGGATATCGGCATCGAGTACCCATGATAGATAATTTTTGCCAGATATGTCAAGTGCAGCAAACTCAAGTTTTGTTATATTTGCCATTTGATTAACTACACAATAAAATAAGTAAAAATACAATTAGTTTCGAAGAATGCATAATAGTTAATTAAATAATATCAACATAAGTTACGTGTTTTCCTTCAGGGAATAAACACTAATTTAAAATAATATGTTCTTCGAAACATGTGCTACTTCAGGAGCACATTGTATTTTACTATTGCTTCTTCAAAAGCGGTATATTAATATTCTTCAGGAATATTAAAAATTATAATTTATGCTCTTCAGGAGCAAATAATATTCTTCTAGAATATTAATTGTAAAGTTGTGCTACTTCAGGAGCAACAACATGATATAATATCAATTTATAATTTATAATATCACAAATATTTAATCAAGTTAAAGAATATTAATTACCATACAAACATAAATATAAATTACTAAAAATGCACTAGGAAAAAAAAAATCTTCATATATAGAAGTTAACAAAATTGACTTTACCAACATATATTAGTAAAAATAGAAAAATCAATTATGCATACACATATGAACTCAAGCTGTGTATTATTAATGCTAAAAGAATGTATCCATTTTAATTTATTGTAAAGGTCATGATGTATCTATTGTATCTACTTTAATAAAATAAAGCCCGTCATGCAGCTCTAGGATAAATATAAATAATTAAGCACTATTTAGTCAATTGATAGACAAATAAAATAAAAAGAATAAGATGAGATGAGATGGACATGCAGAATACATAAATTCAGGAACAGGGACGGCAACGTGCAATTGAATTGAATGAGATAGGTTATGCATATATTTTTTCTTTTGAAATAATTTGAGAGCAGTTACACAGTACACGCATAAGAAGAAGAAAAATAACATAAGAGATAAAAGGTAGCCACTTCGTTTATAATGCACGTGTATTAAAAAAAATTCATACGCCACCAAATTGATTTTGGCACATATGATAGACAATTATGTTTTTTTAAAAAAAATTACTACCTTCACGAGATTTTAAAGAATTGAGCTTTCGTGCTGATAACGTGTTATAAAATAGAGAAGAAGAAGAAGAAGAGAATTAAGTCAATAGACTTGTGTGTATTTTATTAATGACCAAAGCCCTATATTTATAGGTAAGAATCAGGGATACAATGGTAATAATTTCTAGGGCTGCAGGGATGTAATTGTCATTCACTACAAACTCTAATAAACTTTCCTTTTACAACAATTATATATATACACAAAATAATATACACAATGGTGGGGTTAGGATTGTGGAGTCGTTGTAGAGTCGTGGGAGTAAATTAAGAAAGAAAAAAAAAAGGTACAAAATCTGCATTTTAAACAAACACAAAAATCCCAAAATTTAAAACCCCAAAACACAATTATTTTTTTATCCAGCAAAGATAATCCTTCAATTTCGCAAAAGAAAATGAAAAAGTGAATTCATTGTCACCAAATTTTTTTCGATATCCTGTTTTTCTTCAAACTTCAAATTTCATAGATTTCTCTTTCCATAACTTTGTTTATTCTTCGAAGTTTAAACTTCATAACATTTTCTTCTTTTTCTTATTTTACAGTTTGCACGGTATTTGATAATGAGCAAAAAGAAAGAGTACAATGGAAGCCTTGGAAAGTGAAAAGATGGAGAAGGGAAAAGTGATGGTACAAATACTAAAAATTTATATCATTGCCATAATATTATATCATCATTTGGTGTTAACGTTTTGAAGTACAAAATTTTAATTGTAGAGACAAAATCGTATAACTAAAATTTATTTAATTTATTGACCAAAAATTTGAAATTGAGGGTAGGGTCCGCCCAAGAATATACAATATTATAGAAAAGTAGTTCAGTTCGAAAATTCTATTGGAATAATTACGTAGGCAATGACTTATATTACGTTGGAATTACATGCACAATGACATATACTACACTACATATAGTGGTTTTGTCGAGAGAAAATGGTGGAAGAAAGTTGTTTGAATTTATTTTTGAAAAAATAAAGTGTTTCAACTTGAAAACCTCCTTATTAACTTGGGAATGGAATTCTATACAAACGTAATTTTCAAAGTCCGTAGTTGATAAATGACTTTCCAATTTTGTCTAGATAGTTGACCACACCGCGGGGATGCCAAGGTGGTTGTGGTGGGGCCTATGCATGGTATCAACATAACACAATACAATAGGCTCATCGAGACTGAAGAATCATAAGAAGAGTTTGCACATTTTCTTTGTCGATGGGATTTCAACAAGAAAAATGAGAACAAAAAACCTCGTAAAATCCAACAAAACATTGGATTTTTGATACATATCTTTGTTGGAATTAACAAAACTCATCTTTGGAATATCCAAGAATCTTTCTAGTGAGTTCCTTTGTCTGTTCTTTTAATTCTTCTTATCGAATTTTCGTTTAATACTATGTTTTCTGTTATCTTAGCTGGAAATATCTTTTACCAGTCTTCTCTATGCTCAAAATTTGTTATACTGTAAAATATAAGAATCTTGATGTCTGGATTCAGATATGGGTAAGATCCAACTTTGTAGAGAATATATAAAAAAAATCTCCTAGGGCATTTAGTTATTTGCTTCAATTCACTATAGATTATCATCTGAAAATGTTTTGGTTACTTTGAACTGGGCCTTGACGGTGTATGATTTTCATACTAGGTTGTATTTGGATATAGATTTTGAAATCTTGAGGTCAAGACTAGCAATGGATGAAGTTGTTGTTCCTCTTAATACAATTTTTTGTCCTCCATATGATGCCTTTATGGAATTTGATTACATGGATGAGCTAATGTTAGGAGGATTTTGGTTAGATGGATCTGAATTGTCCCATTACAATGCTTCAACTCTGAGTGGTCCATTCGATCGTTCACTGGTTTGGCCTAATCTAGAAGAGAGGCAAAGATCAACTTTTCAATACAATCTTTCGATTACTGAATCCCAAGGACCAAAAAGTACTGCAAAATCTCATTCCATTGTTGGCAATGCTGCTAATGATGGGGGTTCTTTAGGTCAATCAGATCGCATAACTCAGCAGGGAATACATACAGAAACAAATAATTATGCTACAAAAATCAAAGGCCTAAAGTAATTCAGTGGACAAATCAAAAATCAGCATTTCCAGGCATATAAATTATATTGAATGGTCAAACATTTTACCTCGCAAGAAGCTGACAAGCCTCGACGGACTATATTGATCAGCACCTTCTAGTAATGGATTTCGCTCGGTACGTTTGTTGAGGACGAAAGTTCCTCAATAAACCAATCAGGATTCAGAAATATTTATTTTCGTGATTGTCAAAGAGAGATTATATAATAACATTAGATCACTTACTAAAACAATATATGTCATTTTCAACACAGCCATCGCAATGACAACATAAAATTTAACAAAATGTTTGGCGTACTTTCAGATTCCATTACGAGCATCAGCAGTTCTTTATGTTGTGTCTGGTGATATGCTGATTTTCACAATTCTCTTTTGACAATGCCTTCGTATAATATAAAAATTCAGTCAAATAAATAATATCGTCTTATAACTCATTTATCAAGAAATTATCAGTGGACACAGGATTATGTTTTGTTTCTTTATTTACCACATTACAAACTTATAAAATCACCATTTCGTGGCATTTTTATCAACCAAACACAAATGACTTAATTTTGACAAATTGGGAAAATTACATTGTTTTTTGTAACAAAATTTCTATATATCAATACCCATTTTTCTTCGTGGTTCTTCATCCCCTTTAGTAATGATAATCAAGATTAAACTCAAATACTCACCTAGACAACTTCAAGGTCTACAGACTGAACAATATAAGAAATTATCAAACGCGAATTTGAAACCGGTGACTTTTACTTAACCTCAGCAGAAATTTGAAATTCCATCTCATAAAATACATGAATCAATCACTGAATTTAGCAAAAAAAATGTATTAACTTTTACATCTAATTTAGGCATTTGTTTCAGATGATTCCCAGTAAACAGGAACAAAAAAATATAAAACATAAAAAGGAATACGGGCAGAACTCAGAAAAGAATAATGAAATAAACAATTACAATAATTAAATATGATCCACAATTGAAGCTCCATTAAAGTAAAGAAACTTCTATCAAGTCTCCCTCCATGCAACATTGAAAATGCTAGTACCATTGCACATAAACTTCAGTCACCTTCGCAGCTAGAAGGGCCATTAATAGCAGTCAAAGGAAAGAATCGACATTGTATCACTGTATTGGCCTTTTCGGGAATCTCTGCACTACCTGAATAAATGTCAATGTGAAGAAAATGACCGGACGTCTCACCACGAGTTGTCTAAATTCGAAACTATTATATGTTTTCACATTATTGTAAGAGAAATTGATGGAATGAGATATTGCACCTGTTCTGATTAAACTACTAGGAGTCATCGTCTGAACTAGAACTGTCCATCCGTCTATCCATGATAGCTGGAAACAACCGCCGACGAGGATCAATAGGAGGATTCTGGCGGGTATTGGTAGGTGCCACTGTCAACTCTTCTTTCCGAGGTGCCCTATTTGGTTTCAATCATGCTATGGTAACCACTTGGGTGACCATTTGGATGACCATTCAAGATAAAAAGACACAAATGTCCTTTCATAATTCCTTTATTTAACAAAAGGTTCTAGTTTTTTAATATAGGATAATTTAGGTTTATTTCTAGTAATAAATAGAAAAATCAATTATGCTCGAATTTAACAATTATTTAACGTTCTAATGTATTAATTTCTCACTTAATTTTAACTATATAATTAATTTAAGATAAATACACAGATATGTCTAATAACATTCAGAAAATAATTAAGTACAATATAAAAATTGCAGACAATTAAAGATAACTTAAAATTTCATAATTAGCAGGATTGCAAATATTAATACAAATAATTAATATAAATAAGAAAGATCTTATAGTATTGATGCAGAAGGTAAAAGCAGAGTAAAATCAATGAGATTTTTCTTGAGCTTGCACCCATATGTTTGTATACTCATATATAAGTGATCAGTGTTATTTGAATTTAAGAAAGTGGGTTATGGTCCAACACGACTTCCGCACACTCATTGGTTTTCTCTCTGACTCTTTTGCATATCTCACAATGGATCACACGGAATCACAATTTTCCTTTCAACTCCTTGTTAAAACATTACCATGAATGGTAACAGGGTTCTAATGGCTTTCTCAAACAACGCCAAAAACTCCTACACACGGAAACATGGCAAAAAGATACTTGCACTAACCCTCAAGGCTTTCACCGTTGGAGTACTAGTAAAATAAGAGTTTTCGAGAAAATAATAAGGATGAAAAAGAAATGTTTTGAAACAACTTTGATTTCATAAACCCATCACATTAATATCTCTTACATAAGAATACACATACATATTTCGGCTACACTCTTGGTTCTTTCTCTAAGGAAATTAGAACTCCATAGAGATTACCTTATTACACTCTTCACTTAAGAAAGACTGAAAATATTACAAGATATGGAAAACTAGGTAGAGAGATATTTTTTGCTTAAGACTTGGATGCCTTCCTTCTGCGAATTATCCTTCAATTTATAGACTCCAAAAGCTTCCTAGCTGTCCTTCATTATTGTGGTTTTACTGTATAAGATAGTGGGAATCTTACTGTGGCCTAAAGTTTTCTTGTTGTAATATGGAAATTATTGAGAGGTAAACCCACAACTTTTCTTTACCAGAGTAATTCTGATAAAGTAGTGATAAAGGGGTCCATTACTTTTTCATATGAGACTCAAACCATTCATTCGAAAATTCATCTGGATCTAGAGAAATTGGTGAGATGTCACCTTCAGTGCAACATCATTCGCACTTATGTTTTGGATAACGTCAAAACTGTTTACACAACTCTTCTCTTGTTTTCTGAGTTCCACTAACTAGTCCTTCAAAGATATGATCACTCAATATGTCAAGATAGTGTCAATCTTCTTGTTTAGTAGTTGCCACAGCTTTACTGTAGATCATGTGATCTTGTGACTCGTACACCCATATGTTTTGTGTTTCTTCAATAATTTTCTGGATATGCTCAAACTATTCCTTGTATCCCTTGGCTCTACGAAAAGTTATCATCTTGATTATATCTTCTGGTGTGGATTCAATAACTTCACTCTTTTCAGGCTAAAGATGTTTGGTAGTAGTAGCCATTCTGATGACATGGCTTGCTGGAAGCATCCTATTTCTTCATCATCCCATTCAGGACTTGCAGTGAAAAATCTGATATAAATGTTCTTATGTTTAAGAACTTGACAATATCTTTCAATAGCACGGACTACATCTTTTGGTAGCATAAAAATTTCTTTTAAGGAATCTGATGGGTAAATACAGAGTATATTTCCCATTTCATACAGAGCACGAACCCAATAAGCTGGAGCTCCTGGATAGATATTAACTTTGTTATATGTTCCATACGTTAGAGTTTTCATCCATCCTCCAATACTAGTATACCAGCAGCAGGCAAGATTGAACAATACGTATGCCAGAATAAAATCATTTTTATTTTTGATATCCATAACACCAGGAGTGTTACACGCCTTGATAACATTTGAGCAATTAAGCTCTGGTATAGAAATACTTTCCTTCGTAAGTTTTCTCCTGTGAGGGAGACGAAGTAGTATACTCTTTGACAGATAGTTTATGAAGCTTTAATGCTTCTTATTCAATATTGGCGTTAGAGCCTTCAGATTTATTGGCACTAGGACCTTCAGATAATACAGTCTTGTTGGCCTTTTCCGATATTGGCTTAGCAACAGCCATCTCCATCATCGCTATCTTGGATTCTATTGCAGCAACTTTCACACTCATCTCGAATTTCAATGTTTCGAGTTCCTTCTTGATTTGCTCAATTCCTGGTTAAGAAATCTGGAATAAAATTGTCTTTCCCTTTAATATGGATAATATCAAAATTAAATGGCGCAAACCACATTTGCATTCTAATAAGTGGCATTTCAGCTGCACTGGTTCCAAGTTTATTAATTAACAATGGTTTTACCTGAATATTATCCGTTCTAATAAGAAACCTTTTAGGTAACAAATAAGGTTCAAATTTTGCTACTCCTTTCTTGACAGCTAAACATTCTTTTCGATTAATATCATATCTAGTTTCTGCATCCTTGAAAGCACCTGAAGTATAAGCAACAAGCTCTTCTGGGCATTTACACAATGGATTACAGAGAAATTCTCTATGATTCTCCTTTCTTTTGAGGATTGCTCCCCAGTGTAATAGAGATGCATCAGTTTCTAAAATAAAGAAATCATCATCATTATGAATATTTAATTCGGGTAGATTTTCACTTACTTTCTTTATTTTGTTTATCATTTCGATATCTTCTTCTGTCCATTCCCAATCAACACTTTTTCTAAATTTTTTAGTAAAGTGGACTTTGTATTTAGAGCAACTTTTGATGAATTTTTCAGAGTAATTTAATAATCCAATAAAACTTTGCAGTTCTTTTTTATCTTTAATTACTTTTGAAAATTCGATAATCTTCTTACCAATATGAGGTTGTTGAAGTATTTTTTCTTCTGTAAAAATATATCCTAAGAATTCGATTTCAGTTTTAGCTATTTCTGCTTTTCTTTCAGATAGGGTTAAACCATATTTTTTGGCAATATAATTGAACTTCTTAAGATGTTCGATATGTTCTTTTAGATTTTTACTATGGATAAGGATATCATCAACATAAGCAATGCAGAAAGTTTGTATTGGTCTGATGATCTTATCCATTCTTTGTTGAAATATTGTTAGAGCATTCATTAATCCAAATGACATAACATTCCACTCGAATTGTCCTAATAGATTAGGGGTTGTAAAACTAGTTAAAGGTTTAGATGTTTCATCTAGTTTTATTTGCCAATATCCTGATTTACAATCAAATTTAGAGTATATTTTACTTCCTTGTATTTGTTTTATTAACAAATCTTTTATTGGTAATTTATAGCTATTAGGTATAGTTTTAGAATTTATGTCTCTATAATCAATTATCATTCTAGCTTTTCTTCTTTTAATTTCATTATGCTTTCTAACCATAAATGCAGGACTATTATATGGACTAGTTGATTCTCTTATCACTCCTAGTTCTAAGAGTTCTTTAATTTGTATTTTAAATTCTTTTTTATCTTCTTCGCTATACGGAAATTGTTTTCCAGATATCTTAGCATCTGGACTTTTTAGTTCAATGGTTGTAATAGGTTTATCTTTGTCCCAATTGGCTAAGGGATGTTCATGATAACATTCTTTTAATTTTAGTTTAATTTTTTCTAACTCTTCTTCTAAATTGTCAATTCTTAATACAAGGATTTTTTTGTTTATTATTGATTCAGTATAATATTCACCACAATTACCTGCAGAACTCTGATGTTTAGGCTTATGGTGTATTGGTTGATGTGCAATTCCAATAGCTTTATAAATTTTTGGTGTTTTAATTTTGTGATTACAAGGTGTAGTGAATTCAAAACTATCTTTATATTGCATAAATGGGCTATACATATAGAGAAAATTTTCTTCTAAAAGGATATCACATCCAATTTTATCGGTTGCATATATTCTAGGAATAAAACATTCTCTATTTCCTATAATTATAGGAACATTTTCTACAAAATCTCTATAGATTTCAACAATATCACTGGCAGTTTGGCCATAAGTTGTTTTCTTATAGTCTCTTTTATAATAATGTTCAGGAATACATTTCTTTTACATAGGCAAATTCCAGATCCAGTATCAATTATAGCATGAAATTTTATCATACAGTAGTCTGGTAAATTGAGAGTTATCTCAATATATGGACTAAGTATACTAGTTTTAATCGATCTAATTTCTTGTATCATATAAATTGGTTTTTTGGTTTTATTAACTCTAGGAAGTATTTTCTGTTTATCCTCTATAGTTATTTATAGGGTATTTTTCTAGATAACATATGGTGATATCTTTTTAAGAAAATTCATTCCAAGTAATATTGGGCTAGTATCTTTTCCTTTCCTATAATCTTTATGTATTTTAAGGTTTAATTTAAATTGTCCCCCTTCTATATCAGTAAAACTTAGTTCAAGATTAACAAATGTTTTGATTTCATATTTAATTCCATGATAATTTGTAAGAGTTATTCCTTGTGGTAGGTTTTCTTCAGATAAATGATCAACTAAGTCTGCTCTTATATGGCTGGTACTAGCTCCTGTATTGACAAGGGCTATGATTTTTTCGTAGTTATTTTGATTATTGATATATTCTGTTAAGATAAAGAAGTTATCTTCCTCACATTTTCTTAGGTCAATATCAATACTATTTCTAGGTAATGTTGAGTAGTTTTTACTTGTAGATGGTCTGCTGGAACTTACGAGTTCTCTAGTACTGATACATCTTTCTATTCTTCTACTAGGCATTCTAACTACAAGTTGTCCAGAGTTACTTAAAGTGGCTAATCCTTGATTTCCTACATTACTGTCTATTCTTCTAGCTCGTTGATGAAAATCAAGCAATATGTCTTGTCGTAAGGAAATATTATTATCACTTAACATTCTTGGTGGAGTAAATTATGCTAGGTTTCTAAAGTCTTCATGAATTTCTATAAACTCCCCTGAAATTTTATTGATTTCCTTTTGGTGTGTAGTAGTAAAAGCATATAAAGTTTTACAATGTAAAGTTACAGCTTTACTTCTTGGTGGCATCATTAATCTATCGATTTTGTGATACAAATTTAATCCTAGACTTAAATTTTCATCTGATAAAGACATGGCAAATCTAAGTCTTATAGTAAATATTATTTTCTTATAAACAAGATTTCCAGAGACCATTCCTAATAGGGCATCCATAGGATCATGAAGAATTCTATTATCCATCAAGTATATTTGTATAGGAATATTTATTCCTTCTCTAAAATATCCTTTGATCATAATTTGGATCCCTCCAATAACAATATTTTTTAATCTATCTCTAGTAGATTTTTTAATATTTGTTAATTCTCTATTAACCTATTCTCTTGTTATAAGAGGTATAGTAGTTTTGCCTTTAACATTTTCGATATTAATAGGTACTTCATCATACTTGACAATGTATATTGTTTTGTTAAACCAAGATAGTATAAGTCTTAAAAAAACATACTTATCTCTTAAAGATATTTGTTTTTCTTTTATAACTCCATATCTTTCTTCATCAAACACAACAGTTTGCGAAGTTCCTTCTTCATTATCTAAGTTGGTCTCAATAGTATCAATGATTTCTTGATTCATATAAATCTGTTCATATTCTGGTTCTTCAATTTCTTCTATATTTAGTTCATAGATTGAGTCAGTTTCAGATAATTCGTCTAAATATTCAATTATCTCATATTCTGAATCAGATTCTATTTCTTCCATTAATCTAATGGACTTAACATTTTCTCTTCTATTTTTATTAGGACAATTGGGAGATATATGTCCTATTTCGTTACATGTAAAACATTTACATTTTTTATAAAATTCTTCCTTAGATTTTTTCTGAAGTTTCTTATGTTGGTTAAATTCCTTTTTCCAAGGTTTTTCTTCTTAAAATATTTCTTGTGGCTCTTAAATCCTCTATTTTTCTTCCAAGGTTTAAAATATTTCTTAAATTTCTTTTTATAACAGCATAACTTGGGTGGTTTGTGACAACCAAATTGTGGTACTGCTGCTATTTCTCCATAACAGCATAAACTAGCTTTCTTACCATGTTTTCTAAATAGGTGTTAGTACATAGATTTTGCACCATTCAGATATTTTTCTCTTAACGAATGAAGTTCTCATTCCTAAAGTATCAGCCTTTTGATTAGAATTTTCTCATTCTAATTTCTTCCAATAAATTTGGTACTCCTCAAATAACTTGTGACCCCATGACCATGGTAGCTTAAGGAAATATCTATTTAGTAATTTTTTATCCTCTTCAGATATATTCCATTCCTTTATGGATTTGGATGCTTTGATATATATTTTTTCGAATTTCTTAGTCTATTCATTTAATTCACACATATCACAGATTTTTAATAATTTCATTTCTCTTTCCGCTTGTAAGGTTTCTTGAGTAATCATATCAATTTTAGTTTCGGGTATAACTTCTCCTAAGAGTAGATGTCTAAAGAAATTTTCTATTCGTTTTAAAATCTCTTTAAAATTTTCTGCATCTAAACTTTCATTACTATCTATGGTAGTTGTAGATTTTTCTCCATATTTGATTTGATTTTTGGTTTCTTCATAAGTTCTTCTCCAGATATCTGAAGTAATTCCTCTAAAAGTGTGGATTATAAAGTTATAAATTTGAGTGGTATTCCATCTATGAAAAGCAACAGCTAAATCAATAGCTTTTGCCCAAGAATCAATAACTTCGCTTTTATTATTGGAATCATCAATATCTAACCATATTCCTGTTGTAGGAATGGGTTCAGTAAATAATCTAACAGGATTATTATTTCTAAGATGTATAGACTTGGTTGCAATAGTTTTTGGACCTTTTCTAAAATTATAACCTGCTTGTTCATTAGTTATTCCATGTTTTCTTATCCATTCCAAATTTTAGTCATCAGATTCATCTTGAATCCAATCAGTAGTGACATTAGTTCCACTAATTTCTCCGACTAACGGCTCAACTTGTTCATTTAAAGGTGGAGCATTAATTTCAGTAGTCTCCTCTTTAGGTGGAGGATCATTCATATATATATATTCTCAGTTTGGATAGCCAATTGTTCTAGACTTTGTTTATAAGCTTCTAATTCCTCTCTAGTAATTTCAAAGAATTTAGTTTCTAATTCTTCTATGACGTATGCCGGTAAAGGTAGTTTAATTGAAGCATAAGAATTATTTTTAAATTTTAATTCTTTAAATTTTGATTCAATTTGTTTATATAGGATTTTTGGTCCATTCTTAATATTATCATTTACAATTTCTAAATTTGATTCAATATTTTTCACATGAGTCATGATGTCTTGATTTATCATATTGATTTTTTCTAAAGGTAAATCATAATTATCATATTGTTCTAAAAATTGATTTATAATAATATCTTCTTCTTCATATTCGGGAGATTCATCTACTAAAATTTGTAATGCTTTATTTTTTACTTCAGTTAACTGTTGAGAATTATTTATTTGTTTTATCTCATCACTTACAAATTTAAATTTGCTACTTAAATTAGTCGCTAACTCTTGTAATTTAATTCTATTAGTATTAGTTAAAATAGCAATATTTTGTAATTCTTCTAAAATTAATTTATCCTTTCTATCCATTCTAGAAAATATTTTTAAAGTTCTAAAAATTTTCTTCAGGTTCGTTACTAGACTCTGATACCAATTAAGGCGGAAAATGATTAAAATAATAGCATAAGGGTGCAAAAGGGTATAGAAGACAATTTGCTCAAAAGATGACAAAATAGGGTCAACAAAGTGGTCATCTAGAGTGGCAAAGTAGTATTATCCATTTGGTTTATTGGCAAATTTTTCACTTCTTTACATACCTTATCTAAAATTATCAGAAAATCCCGAACACTAACAAATAATCGTAAGCCCTCATCCTTCCCAGCATTTCCTGTTGGGTAATTTTGTGTATAGTGATGCCAAAAATACCAGAATATATTTGTAAGAACCCTTGTCGACAAATGGACAGAGTAACGGCAAGAAAAAATCGAAAATGAATGATCAATATGCAAAGTCGAGGCAAATGTTGAACACTTTGTCCTTAAATCGAATTTGCCCCGCAACGGTGCCTACGGTTTATGAAAATCAACTCCCAAGATACAAAAACTACCACTTGTGTTTGTAGCACTTCAAACACAAGCACAATGAACAAGAATACTGGTTTTTGTACTCCAAAATGAAATGAAAAGAAAATCAGAATTTATGCAACAAGAATGCAATAATTTAGTTCAAGAGAAGAAGAGAGAATGATATTTATGTTTGCATATCATTGGTGTGAGGAATAGGACATCCCTAGGGTCCTTTATATAGAGGATGAAGAGTTGGGAATGAAGGGGTGTGGATCCAAATTGTGCAACACTTCAAAAGGATGCGACATTGTATTGTTGCTCGCTCTCCGCCAAGATCTCGCTCGAGCGAGGGTTGCAGAGTCTTCGTCGCTCGCCCTTTGCTCGACATCGCTCGAGCGACACCTTCCATATTCAACCGTGTATCTTAAGTATTTAAGAACTCGATTTAACGTCTTCCAATGTTCAACACTTGGATTACTTGTGAATCTACTAAACTTATTGACTATATATGCTATATCCGGTCTTGTGCAGTTGGTAATGTACATCAAACTACCTATGACTCGTGAATATTCCAATTGAGATACGGGCTCACCAGTATTCTTGGCTAAGTGTACACCTAGATCAACTGGTGTCTTAACCGGTTTGTCGTCATACGCCTTAAATTTCTTAAGTATAGTTTCAACATAATGAGATTGAGACAATGACAAGCCATCAGATGTCTTAGAGATTTTAATCCCTAATATTACATCTGTCACTCCTATATCCTTCATATCAAAATGTTTGGTTAACATTTTCTCAGTTGAGGAAATGACCTTTGAATTATTTCCCATAATTAGCATATCGTCAACGTATATGCATACGATTACATATTCGTTAGGTGTGATTTTAATGTAGACACACTTGTCACATTCATTGATTTTGAAGCCATTTGACAACATAGTTTTATCAAACTTTTCATGCCATTGTTTTGGTGCTTATTTCAATCCATACAATGATTTTCCAAGTTTACACACCTTCTTTTCATTTCCCGGTGCAACAAACTCTTCGGGTTGTTCCATGTAGATTTCTTCTTCTAATTCACCGTTTAGAAATGTAGTTTTAACATCCATTTGATGTATTTCAAGATTATGTAATGTCGCAATTGCAATCAAGACACGTATAGACGTGATTCTTGTCACGGGTGAATAAGTATCGAAGAAATCTAATCCTTACTTTTGTCTATACCCTTTGGCTAATAATCTAGCCTTGTATTTATCTATTGATCTTTGAAGATCCATTTGTAGCCTAAAGCTTTGTTTCCCGGAGGGAGTTCAACCAATTTCCAAGTATGGTTACTGATGATGGATTCAATTTCGTTACGTACAACTTCTTTCCAAAAAAGGGCTTTGAGAGAGGACATTGCTTCATCAAATGTCCTTGGATCATTTTCAAGTAAATTTGTTACGAATTCTAGACCGAATGTCTTATGAATTCGTTGTCTTTTGCTACGTCTCAGTTCCTCAAGTAAATTGGTTACGAAAACACATGTTGCTCGAGCGACAGTGTTATCCAGCTTTCCTCTAAATTTTCTTCCAAACTTGGACTGCAATTTCTTATTCACTTGAAATTGGTTTCAACATGCCAAATATATACGAAAATCAAGTATACCTGAAATTGGTCGATCCCCATTTCGGAGCTCCGAAGCGACGGAGCGGCAAACCATTTTGCCTAAACATATCGGGTCTAAATATTTGGTCGAAATTGACACGAAGTCTAACGCTGATTTTCAACACTTAACCAATTTTCAACAATCCCCCACATAAAAGTAATCTCTTGTGCTCTTCACCATAGCAATTATTCTTTTCTCTTCCTCGAGTAACCACGTAACATCAACCTCGGCATTCTGCACAAAACTGTTTAAAGTCTGGTTAAACCCATTTTCTTCTGGTATATTTTTCGTTTCCAAATTTAAAAAACCTTGGGCTTTTACGAGTGACTAACTAAGCTTTGAAACGATTCCTGCTAAGCCGTCAGCATCTAATATTGTAGCTCTCCTTACATTTTCAAGCTCACCAACTAGACCTGAGACAACATGCAGGCCAATGCTTCTATAATGCTCGTCTGAATCTTGGTAAGAATCCTCAAGTCGATTATCGGATTTAAGGCTGGATGTGATCTGGCTCTGTTCGGCTGCCCGGGCAGCTCGTACACCTTCTGAACGGATTATCTCTTGAACAACAAAGTGCAAGAGACTCGTTTTTCCATCTGTTCCCTTTACATCAGATAATTTTAGAAGCGCATCAAGCTTAAATGCCTGTGCACACCCCTGAATGTTCCATCATTCATGCGATTTCCAATTTTAAGTACAGCCTCAAGGAGTTTGAGAAACAACCTGCTTTTTCGGAGTTCTGTGCAAGCAGCCTGCAATTTAAATTGAGATGATGTAAGTATATTATTTTAGAAATCTTTGAGTAAAGTAATATTGATTAAGGCAAACGGTGTCACTGCTGACAAATGCATCGAAAAGATCAAAATTTAGAAACCATATGCCACCGTATGATCATTGTCATATTTTTAGTTCATGACTTGTGCATGAGTGTGTGAAAGTGCATCATGTGTTACTTCTTCTTTATCTTCTTTTATTTATACTAGTTTTCGCCATGCAATGCATGGCTTGACTTTTATTGAAGGTAATATTAGTATGATAAGTATTAAGAATTCAAGAGAAAGATGTGAGTTTAATTAGCTTTTGAGAAGCGAAGAGAGTATTTAACTGGTGGGTAAGGAAGTCGAAAAAAAATAATAAAGACAGAAGTGAAGAAAACAATATTTGAGCACAAAAATAAAACTTTCCAGAAAAGTGATGAAAATTGACACAATTACCTCTACAGAACAAAAATATCAACTTTCAGGAGAGTTCAATATCATATTTGAACAAGAATTACTTTGATCTTGTCATTACTGCTATTTAATGCATTGACCGCGCATTCTACATCGAAAAAAATAAATTATTATATTAGTCCATTCAAACTAAAAAATCATATTTAACGATATTCGCTGTGACATTTGAAACCATTATGCACTTATTTGAAAATATATCAACTGGTTATCTTCTTACAAGGTAAAAAGCTATAGAAAATGGAGGGAATGAAGTTTGTAGAAGTTAAAAATTTACAACGAAGTGTAGCCAAATACTTATGTACACAACTGAAATAGGATATTTGCCTAGATCCGATGGATGTGTGGAAATTACAGAATGATATAATCGTACTCTGATATTAAGCACGTGATTGAATATTACATACAAATTATAATTCCAAGAGGGGCCAAGTATGATCTCATCCTTCCAGGCAAAATAGAGTATGCAATAAGAAACATGATCTAGATAATGGCACGTTGAATCTGTGTGGGAATACAATGGCGAACGAACCATTTCTGATGGATGCATAAACTTTTGCTGCAATAAGAAGCATATTTGCAACATTTGACACCTTGATGGCATTCATTTTATTTTTAGCCAACTTATCCCTCTCTTCCCGCAACCAAAACAAAACAAAACAAAAAAAAAAAGTATTTAACCCTGTTACCACCTTGTTTACCTCTTGATAACTAAATATAAATATAACGTTGATATGGGGAGGAAACAAGATAAAATAAATGGTTGGAGTTGCATTACCTTCATAATTGCACAAACATGGGTATTTATAGATGAAGGGGTGAAGGAAGGGCCGTTAGATGTAAGACATGTGGCCTCATATGTCAGTTGAAGCGTCTCTTCCTAGACATCAATCAGTCACTCCATAGGTAGGCTTGAGAAAATAAATTCGACTTGACACTTTGGCGTCTGCTGCACAGGCATCCCATAAATCAGTCACAAGGATTTTATCTTGAATAGATCTTTGTATAAAAGATCTCTTGGTGCATTGGGATGAGGCGATGTGGCTTGTAACAGCAAGCGATGTTCTACCTTGATCACTTCGTCGCTTCGCTTCAACGTAATCACCTCAACACTTCAGAACGCGTGTAGTTTTGATTGGCTTTCTTCCTCTCTTGACTCCCAACTTGCCAAATTAATTATTATGCATTCCTCTAGAAAGAACAAAGTAAAATTTTGTAACATCACATATTAACAAAAATGACAAAAAAAAAAGAAAAAAGCACGTGAAAATACATGATTCAATACATAAATTAAATAGAGATGTCCAGATGCAAGTCACGCTTAGATATTATGAGAAACAATTATCAAGGAAAATGATGGGATTGAATGAGAAACTGGATAAATAATTGTACTATTATTGATATAAAGTTTGCATTTGATAGTATTTTATTTTATTTTTAGGTTTATTATCCAATAAGTTATTTTCCAATTTTATATCTGAAAGCTGTTAGGTTATTTACTAATTTGTTACCTTGTCAATTAGGTTAATTATAATTATCTTAAACTCTGCATATAGTTTCCATAAAAAAAAGGGTGGCGTGTATCTTGTTAAATTAAATACAGACATAAAATGACAAAAAAAAAAAAAAAAAAAATCTGAATTAATTTGATTATTTAATTATTCGTTTTTAGAGTTATTTGAAAATTGTAAATGAGTATTAAGCTTGATGGATTCGTACGTCATTCCAATGTCTAATAAGTTGTGCTTGAATAAATTTAATTTCAGTTCTCGATGTTATAAAAATTATTAGGAGAGATAATAAAAACGTTGTTGGAAATTAGTAAGGATGTGGAATCCAGACATATGACGTACCTATGAACGGATAGACTTTGATAAATAAATAAATAAATAAATAAATAAAAAAACTCCAATCATCCATATCTAACCAAGGGTTGAAGTACATTGTTGGCATTTTGATGAGCCTACTCCAATGATTCCTACCATTCTTTCTCTTCTTCCCTTATCGTGATTCTTTTGAGACTTGGGTGACGAGATAGTTGTCCATGGAGAAGCGCTAAATATATAGGCAATTTCTTTACATTTTTAATGCCCCCAAAGAAATAATCTCAATGGAATTACAGATCATCTTTCCTTTGCAGATGCTCTCTACGACTCTACCTGTGGCAGATTATTCAGAGACAATGACTTTAACCTTGGCAATATGATATCAGCTCATTCATTGTTGTCATCTTCTATTATCTCCTCCATTTGTACACAATCCCTGACTTTCAATTTTTGGAGGTTATGGAAATTATGTATCGCACTCTGAGGGAAAAGCTTCTTGATTTTATCACAACATACAACATTCCACTCTTTGAGCCAGGAAAATGTGCGAGGTGGAAGAGGCGCAACTGCTTCCCACTCTATTTTATCCTTCTGTATTATGCAGCAGAATTTTAAATCTGTAGCATGATTAAAAATTGGGAATTCATCTAATAAGCAACTACTCAAGCCACTTCTTGAAAAGATTAGTCTTAACATCTGGTGGCAGCATATTTGCATCTGTGTCTAAAGAGGATTCCATAAGACTGCCTTCTCCAAAATCTACATGTTTACATGGTAAACTGCAACTAAATCCTCTGTATTCTTGAGAGGTTAATATAATATTGTGGAAGCAGAGTTGCTTGACACTTTGTCGAGACTTGATTAATCGATTGAGATCACGTATGCTATTTCAACCTGCCTCCAAATAATTCCAACTGTTTCAATGCCTCAACTTTCTTCTATTGGTACTTCTAAATGACATGGCAACATGAGCTGCTGAAGATGTGAGAGTCTACGCAAAGCCCCCATCGGTATCACCTTTAATCTATTACAAGACAAATATAGTACTTCTTCAATATCAGTATTTGTGAAGTCCAAATCTCTCAATACCTCGAGCTTTTCCAATGATGGCACTGAGTAACAGTGCAAAACAATTTCTGAGCAGTAATGCATTAAGTTTCTCCAAGTCTGACATGGAATTTGGCAAGCACGCAATACTAGTGCAACTTAAATCGAGAGTGCGTAACCTACACATTTGCCTAAAGAAACAATCTGGAATCAACCGCAGAGGATTTTCTCTCAAGATCAAGGTTGAAAGTCTAGGACACTTGGGTGACGTGCCAGGTGAAATTTCTTGTAGAGTTATTCATCAAAGAAACCTCATCCAAATCTTCTGTCCAGTTTTCCTCCTCTGGTAATTCCATTAAATCCAGCTTTTACCACGTACCTCGGGTTATCTTTAGTTATCCCTATTGCCATGTCTCTGATTAAATCATGCACCTGTAAATAACCATTCGAAACCCTTTCCCATAAGCAGGATCTCACCAATTGATTTAGTGTTGCATGACCTTGGTCGACTTCAGCTTGCCTGATTAATCTTCTCTCCGTCAGCTCTTCTGAAATGAAATTTTCAATCAATTGATCTCTTGAAATACGACAATCTTCAGGATACAAGGAGCAATACAATAAACAACTTTTTAGCCTCGTATCCCTCAACCGATGATAGCTATACAATAGAATCGGCAAAACCTCATCTTCCATGTCCACTCGCCCCATACATGATTCTTTTAGTTCTTCCGATGCATCTCTCCAATCATGAATGTCATTCACCCCCCTCATGCTTCCAGCCAATGTGATAAGTGCAAGTGGCAAACCATCCCATCTATTTGCCATTTTCTTTCAAATCACTTTACTTCTACAGATAGTTCATCACGATCAAGTGTCTTCAAGAATAGGTACAAAGCTTCTTGCTCGGAAAGTGTGTTCACTTTTATAATCTTTTTGCAGGACATACTATGACAAACTGCTTCCAATCGACTTGTTATGACCAACGTGCTTAGAAGGAATGTCTATTTTCTCTGCATTGTTTCCAAACACTATCCAGTATAAGCACAAATCTCTCCTTTTTCTGGAATTCCTGGAAGAGTTTAGTTGCCCTTTTCCCCTCATCATTCTCATATGTGATATCAAGTTTCAGTACTTGGGCAATGTCACTTTTCAATTTGTAAATGCTGAAATCTTGAGAGACCGTGACCCAATAAACATGACCCGAGAATGTGGATTCATTTAGAGGCTTATCATGGACACGCCTTGCCAGAGTCGTTTTGCCTACTCCTCCCATTCCATAAATGTCAATCCCTACTCCATTAGTGATGTCCAAATGTCATCTAAATTTCGTAGAAATGCTTGGCCATTCGGTTGGGATGTTAACAATAGCTGGTCAATACTCTCATCAACCTCAAGAAAATGCCCGCTAGGAAATTCACTTTGGTCAACAAGCTCCGTCACTTCCTCAGTCATTCTTTCAAGCTGTTCAGCCAACTTTTGTCGTTTAAAAACATGATAAAATCTGACGCTTTGTTGTACTCGTTGTTCCATGGTTTCAAACTCTTTCATAATGTTTTCAACGTTATTCCTCCAATCTTCAACCTCCCTCGCGTTTTTTTCCGGAATGACATGCTGCATTTTATAATTTTTCATGCACATCATCTTTTCGACTTTCCAGTAATCCTATTTTATTCTTTGAAGAATCTTTTATTCAATAAGAAATGGCCTTTATATAGAACAACAGAAAAAGATGGTGTTAGGAATATGTAACACCACATATCTCACTTGTTATAAGTATAAGTTCACACATATCTCCACATTTGTATGATATTGAAGAAAATTAAATAAATCCAAGGGTTTAAAGATGTCAATTCAAAATTCAGGGACCAAGTTTATTTATTCATAAATTAGGTATCCATACATACAAACCCTTTAAGTTAAATAAGGAAAATTAATTGGCACGTCTTTTAGACGATATCACATATGGTTCCTTATCTAACAGCCGTGCGGGGAGTAGCCCAAGGGTAGAGAGCCGTAGTGTGTGCGTGCGTGGGTGTCTTAGTTCTAATATGGTCTATGGAAGTATGAATTTATGCTGGCCTGGAATTTTCCTTTTTGTTTAATGGCTTATTGGTTGTTAACACTTGGAAATGTTTATATGAAGTAGGCTGATTCTCGGATTTTTTTTTCTTCGTATCATCGTATTGGGTTGAGACTTAATGGTGTTTTATTCATGGAAATTTGGTTAATGACTTGATTCTTGTTAATTCGTAAAATTAATTATGTAATTCATGTAATGTTTGCACATTAATGTTGTTCGAAGTGCACTGGCTTGTTGATTAAATTTCCAGCATGAAAAACAGATTTTTGCATGTTATTTCCTTGTTTGAAATATTTTTTCAAAGTTAAGTTTTGTCCCCACTGAATTCAAATCCTAATTTACTACTGCTCTCATGTTTGTATTACACATTTCTTTACTTTTTGAGCCTTAGTTTGTCTTTATCGTCCACACTAAACAAACTTTTTGGATCCGTCCCAGTCTGTTGGCCATGCGTCTGATCCATTTTTCATGGTTACTAGATTCGGAAAATGAACCTGACACGTGATCAACAATAACAATCAATTCAATAATCTTTTTTAACTGGTAACTTACTGGTACATCCATTTCAAAAGTAAGTTTGAGGATGTGATCGCAAAATAAAATAAAATAATTGAGATTGTGGTTCTGGTCAAATTGCATTTGTAAGTGCTTTCCAACCTCCTTCCAAGTGCTTTCCAACCTCCTTCCTGGAAGGATATTGTTCACCAGATGCTTGGGCATATATGGACGGATTATTCGTGTTCTAGCTGTCAAATTCAATCAATATATTAATAATTTATTAGCTTAATATCTATTAATTATTCGATGGTTGACTACATCGTAGATCAACAAGAAGCAACTGCCAAAATGCTTTTCATAAATTGAATAATTTATAGCGGAGTTATTTTCTAGCGAAGTAAATTCAGTTTTGTTTGAGACTATCGCGTCAAAAATTCGAATATTGAAATATGGATTTGGTTCTTTGGTAAGTGCAAGTGTACAAGCAGTCTTACTCCGTGTACAAGCAGTCTTACTCCGTGTACCCTTGGAGGCATAACCTGCTATTGACCTCCTTCATCAAGACCCAAAACAGGGCAGGTGGGGACGTCAGTAATGTGACATAATCCAAAAAAAATATCCCTTATGCCCTTGCATTGATCATTCTTTTCTTTCTTTTTATTTTTTTTATTTTTCCCAACCACCTTCTGACTTGATGGGCCGTCCCTTTGGTTCGATAATTGAATTTTGGTTCTTCATGCTTTCACAACCCATGGTTCTGGCTTAAAATCATTTTTTAGGTAGCCAAACAATTCCTCAATCTCTTTCCTCGAATGTTCTTGGTAAACGTAGTCAATATCGTACTAAAAGAATGTATATCCTTGTACAACTCACATGCTACTCAATACAACTTTCTGCCACTGCATAATTCTATTGTAGGATAGTCTTCTTCTTTGCTAGCTCCTTGCCTGGTTTGTTTTGGAATTTTCAAGATTATTTGACTCAAGATAAATATATGTATGTAATATTGATCTCCTCCTCTCCTTTTGTATTGTTTTCAACTCATTGATTCAATTTTTTTTATGACTGTTGAATGTTTTCATTGATTATTCTGATTAAATAATTATTAATATTGATTCTTACATATGATACAACTCGCACTTTTGGTCTCCAAGCGTTTGTAGTGATAGGCTCAACTGGAGGAGACCCATTAAAATTTTCATGCATGTAAAAAAAACAAAATCGACATACTTTAGATTCAATGTAAACGAAGATGAACCCAAGTCAATTTTTACCTACAGACAGAACAAAAAGAATGAATGAATTGAAAGTCTTCTTTATTACAGTAGAAAAATCTAAATATTTCAACCATTTTTTATTATTATTATTATTATATAGACACAAAAAAAAAGGGAAAAAAAAAGAAAATATTAACCAAACCAGCTCAAAAGAGGTCAAGTGTGAAAGCTAATGAGACAAAATTGAATACTGAATCAAGGATGCTCTCTTTTAAGAGTGAAAAAAATCCAGATATTTCAACCATTTATTATTATTATATTCTATATAGACAAAATAAAAAATAAAAAAATTGTTACCTCGATTGGAGAACTCAAGGCAAGGCATATTAAGAGATAAAATTTCACATCGATTAAATATGAAAGCATGGATCAATTTATAAGGATTCAGACTACTTCTCGTAATAAGGTTGACTTTTTTAAGATAAAACTTCATATCTTAATATGGTATTAGAGCACCTTAAACTCTAAGGAGTCATTCGATTCGATTAAAACTTGAAAATGAGCATACGAATTTTAAGATTGTTCTGTCCAAACGAGCCATCATCTTGCGGGACATGTTAAGAAATAAAATTCCACGTCGATTAAATATGAAAACATAGATCAATTTATAAGGGAATTCGTGCTACCCCTCTTAATAATGTTAATCTTTTAAGATGGAACCTCAAATCTTAACAATGTAGATAATAAACTTACCTAGATGATATACAAGATATGGTTTTTAATCCTGGTTATGAATTTAGATCTACTGCACGAATCCTTTGTTATTAGTTGGTCCAGCTTATTGCTAAATCTAGTAGCCGACCCAAAGCAAGAAGATCAAACAGTATTTTTTTTTTTTTTTTAATTCCCTTTCTGCTGCCCACGCTAAAGGGAACCGTCTCACAGTAATTTATGAACTATGAAGCCTGTTTATACCCACACTCACATGCACGGATTTCATTCTCTGAAGTGTGAATTGTGTTTCTTTCATTACCTTGACTATTGTTTCTGATGATATTACTCATTGGTGCATCCATTATGAAAGTTGGTAATTTGTAAATGAATTATCTCAGGGATGATTACTTTGTAATTTCTACTACATGGTAAATTGAAAAACGAAGAACAATATTACCCTAGAGATGGTCTTGGTTCGATGATTGCATTTGTAAGTGCTATATCACAGATGAACACGTGCTATACTAAAAAGAATTCACTCAATTCGATGGGTTGGTTTCGTGGAACGTCAGGTCAATACTCTCATCAATATTACACGTTGGTCGATTTTCCCAACCCGAACTGTCTATTCGGTGGTTGGGTTGGATTCTAAGTTGACTCGTGCCATCTCTAACTGGAAAATCACTCCAAAATCTGCTGGTGACTTAAGCCTAAACGCCACCTTTTGGCCCACATTAATTCTCATTATATCCACTAAATTTTGTTGAAATGCTTGGCCATTCGGTTGGGGTATTAACAATAACCGATCAATACTTTCATTAATATTACATAATATTTACCTTAAATCACATAATCTTGAAAATCCTAAAACAAACAGAGCAAGGGAGCATGTGAAGTTGTATAACTTTATTTTAGTACGACATTGACTCACGTTTACCAAGAACTTTCATGGAAGGACCTTGCGACTTTCGAGGAAAGCATTAATTAAGAACCCAAGGAAAGGCCCCATCAAGTCATGAATGCACTGAGAATTTTTCTAGCATTATTGATACAATTATTGAACCAAATGGACAAAATATCTCTAAGCTAATTATATTTTTTTTTTTTTAGTGGACTAAGCTTTGGAAAATAACTTATTGGGTAATAAACCTAAATATTAAATAAAATACTTATATCAATACTAGTACAATTATTTATCCAGTTTCTCATTCAACCCCATCATTTTACTTGATAATTGTTTCTCATAATATCTAAACTTGACTTGCATCTTGATAGCTCGATTTAATTTATATATTGACTCGTGTATTTTCACGTGCCCTTTTTTTTTTGTCATTTTTGTTAATATGTAATGTTACAAAATTTTACATTGCTCTTCCTAGAGGAATGCATAATAATTAATTTGGCAGGTCGGGAGTCAAGAGAGGAAGAAAGTCAATACTAAAGCTGGAGTCTGATGAACATTTTAGGCATTTTATCGCTGTCCAAATGTAATTGGGATCTGCTTTGTTTTCATTTTCTATGGGCATCTGTATTTGCAATAGAAATGGTTAAAAATCAGAAAATAGATCATAAACTTCGCATTTGACACAAAGAAATTTTTTCTTTTTTTTTTTAAGAAAAGGAGAGTTCCCTTACCTGCCCCTCTGCGTCGTCTCTCGGTGGCACTTGCTGTAAATTCTTCGCTGTTGACACCACGTTTTCTACTTGACTTTTCAGTTTACGAAACTTGACAAGAAAGCGTATTCTGGATTGTATTATTTAATGCAAATGCATAGAAACTTCAAAATTTTATTATATTTTATTTGGGTTTTCTATTTAATATGACCTGTGTCCAACCCTAACTGGAAACCCTCTCCTAAATCTGCCAGTGACTTCAACCAAAACAAATTATTTACAGAAGTTGGATAAACATCATCTCAACACTGGTTATAAAAAAATAAAAGAGCACGTGCCATATTATTAACTTCTCGCCTAACAATACTACAATTTAAGAACAGAAATGCAATGGTTTTGTAGAGTGCACCTTCTTGGGCATATAAGCAGGGGCGGACCCACCAGTAGATCTGGTGGATCCTAATACCAACCAAATTTTTCTTTTTTTAGTTTTCATTTTTCTTATTTAAAATATTATACAATTTTGGGATATAACATGTTAGATGTTGATATAAGTACAGATTTTGGGATATAACATCTATAAAGTATACTGTAATTTTTCATTATAACATGTTAGATATAAGTATAGATTTAGATGAAAAATCGAAAATCTGGCTTTGGAAATGAATTTTAGTTAATTAAGATTTGAATTCAAAGAGTTGTTGAAAGTTGTGATTTGTTTTGATATTAAGGTGTTGTTCTTTTGTCCTTTTTGTTGGTTTAATTGTATATTTGGTTCTTCCTGAACTTGTTAATTGTCAGTAGCAACGAAATACTTTCATCTCTTGTAGTAGATCCGTCTAATTATTGAAGAAACTGTTTGGTAGTAGGGTTGAGGCCTCGAAATTGAATAGAAATTCTTGTCTACATATTTAAATTTGATTTTAAGCAACCTAACACAATTAAAAAGTAGTTTTGATTTCAGTTTGCCAGCCTACTGCTGTAATTGGTCGGATGAGCGTTTCCGAGTTAATAATTTTTTTCATTTTTGCAGCAATTTAAGAATGGAAAATAATATGTATTTCAAATTTCTATCATTTTAATTGTACAGGTTCTTTAATCATTATGAATGTTTGTGTTACCTTCAACTTAAAAAAAAAATTCGGGGGCAGAACCCCCTGCTCCCCCCTCCTTCATCTCAATATCTTTCATTTTAGGATCCACCAGTTCTAACATCCTGATTTCGCCATTGTATATAAGGATTGATTATTCATTGTCGAATTAGATCTAATCTACTAGCTTAATACATATTTAACAATTTGATGTTTAAACTGCATTGTAGATCAACAAGAAGCAACTGCCCAAATGCTTTTCATAAAAGGAAAGGAATATTTTATAGTGAAATATAACTATTTTCCAGTGCTTGGTCCACTAGCTTAGAAATATTTTTGCCCTTTTGTTCAATAATTGTATCGATAATTCTTAGCGCTTTCCAACCTCCTACTGAGTACTGACTTGATGGGTCCTTCCTTTAGTTCAATAATTGAATTTTGTTTCTTAATTTCCTCCCATGAAGGTTCTTGGAAAACGTGAGACACTGTAGTATGGTGGGAATTAAAATCAGAATTTTAGTAAATTTTGATAAAAAAAAAAATTAAGTAATGCCAAATGTACCAAATCTTTTACCTAAAAGATTACCGAAATGACAAGTAGTGACCTCCTATTGGCACAGGCGCCCCTCAATAGGAGACCGTCACTTGTCAATTCGGTCAAAAATTAGGTAAGAGATTAGGTACAAATAGAATTTTTCAAAAAAATAATAAAATATATGATTAAAAAGATGTAAATCTTATTAAATGTGTGGTTAAAATTAATTGTTGACTTTAACTTATATTCTACCAAACAATGGCTAAAAGAACATAATTAACACTCTACAGCTTTCTCCCATTTCTTTATTCAATTGTAACATATTCATTCATCTTTGCTCCTTGCCCTGTTCGTTTTAGGATTTTCAAGAGTATTCTATTCAAGGTAAATATATTATGATCGATAAATATTTCCATTGATTATTCTTATTAAATAATTATTAATAAATGATTCTTTGAATCAATCTTGCATCTTTGGTCCTGAAGCGTTTTGAGTGATAGGCTCAATTTGAGGAGATTTGATCCCTTACTCGCAACGTCCAGTACAATATTTTTTTCTCAATATCAAATCACTAAAGTTTGTTAGGGGATAAATAAATATTTTTATAATTTTCTTTTGCATTAATTTCAATAGAATCGTGGTTTTAATTAACGTCTATTGTATTATTGCAATGTTCCATATCGCGTTGTCATAATTAATGGAAGGTTGCAATGAAAAAACTTCAAAATCTTAATGGCAATTAAAATATGGTGCTATAAATCAAATTTTTTTCTTGTATATTATAATATCTAATTTTTAGTCATGTAATGCTTTAAAGTTGTTCCATTATACAATGAAAAGAATTTCTTTAAACAGCATTCATTTTATAATGACCTTGCACGATAGGTGATTTATCATGTCCCTCATATATAAAAAGAGTGAGTAAAGATTGTACTGTAGAAACTACCAAACCTACCAAACCAAATGAATAATAAAAGCTTTATTTTGCTTCTTCATAATTTTATTAAATGTTAAGAGGGGGTGTAGGATAAGTGGATAACTGGTAAAAGATGAATACTTCTTTATTTTGTTATTTTTTACATTTATTAATTGCTTTGTGCGTAGTTATATATGATATTTTTGTAGATTTGTAAATTTGTGTAGTTGCCTTTTTTTTTATTTAAACAAGATTGATAATTGAATTTTTTTCCAGTTGCGAGTTGCATTTTAAAAAATTCAACTAGACTTCTTCGCTAGGTATTTGTGGTCAAGAGGCACCATACAAACACCGTGCATGAGGCATCGTTCAATCTCGCACGGTGCCTCTCGAGAGGCACCGTGCAAGCACCGTGTAGAAATCGCATGGTGCTTGCACGGTGCCTCACGAGAGTCACCGTGCACTCTTGTACGGTGCCTCTCGAGAGGCACCGTGCAAGCGCCGTGCACTTTCGCACGGTGCTTGCACGGTGCCTCGCGAGAGTCACCGTGCAGAGTGCACGGTAACTCTCGAGAGGCACCGTGCAGATCTCGCACCGTGCGAGATCTGCACCCTGCAGATTTCGCACAGTGCGAAATTTCTGAAGCCAAAAAAGTATTTGAATTTTCTTGGCTCCCTGGCTTTATTTTTGTTTTTAAAATAACACGTGCCAATCAAAAAAAAAAAGTATTATTATATATATGTTATTGTATGCTGTTTAGATTTTTTTTGTTACGTATTATAATAAAATAAATATAAATATAAATAAAATAAAAACAAAGTTTATTAGCTACATTTTACTTGCAGCATTACTTTTTGTCAGTACACCTCACCTTTACCACTCATGTCAGATTTGAAAGACATAAAGTAACTCTGTGGTTCACCTTACCATTACCATTGCCATTGCCCATTGTTATCTGATGTGGTTGTCATCATTTACCACTGTTTATTTCAATCAGAGTATGGTGCTAGATTTAAAAGACATAAAGTAAGTCTGTGGTTTAGCCATTGCCCATTCCATTTACCACTGTTTATTTCAATCAGAGTATGGTGCTAGATTTAAAAGACATAAAATAAGTCTGTGGTTCAGCCATTGCCCATTGTTATCTGATGTGGTTGTCACTGTTTATTTCAATCAGAGTATGGTGCTAATTTTACTGGAAAAAAAAAAGAACACGGTAACACATACTCCTTATCTTCTCATCATCTTCCTGCTTATATATATCGAGCACTACATCTCTTCAAATAAAAAAAAAATACTAAGACATCAGAAACTTCATCTTCTGCCAGTTTCTTCAACATCTTCCCAGTTGTATTTATTTCAAGTTATCTTTCTGTAGCCATTTATTTCAGATTTCTCTATGTTTTTTCAATATCAAAACACAATTGTATTTACATTTATTATCTCTGTCTTCTTTTTTTGCAGTTGCTATCACACACGATCAATGGCAAAAGAGTACAGTTTGATAACAGATATCTCTCCTGGTCAAAGAAATTGGACAGCAAAAATATTCGTTGCTGAAAAAGGACCAGCAAGGACAGCTCAACATAGCCCTTCAAAATACTAGAACTTCATACTTATGAATGAAAAGGTATAACTTAGTTAACATAAACTTTATTTGCTTTCTTGTTATGCCAATTTAATTTACAGAGATGTTTTTTGCCATGTAATCATCAATACTCTTTAAATAGTCGACTGACTTACCACAAATAAACTTCAAATTTCAACAGGAAAATAAAGTTCATGCCACAATTTGGGACAGTAATATTTCAGCTTTTGAAAATGAACTCACTCTTGGAAAAACACACTTGATCTCAAATGCATATGTAAGACATCCAAAAAGTGATTATAAACCGTATACTGGAGATATACAATGGACTATTTCTGGAACAACTAGGATTGAGGAAATACAGGAAAACAATGATGCACTATTATTTTCAACGTTCCACATCACTCCATTTGAAGACTTTGAAAAATATATGGACAAGGATACTGACATAGGTATAGTCATCTTTGTCATTGTTTGTTTGACATTTTTTTACTTCCATTTTCTTATTCTTTTCATCACTGTTTCATACTAAAACATATAATTCTACTTTAGCTGTACTTGCAATTGCTATTGACATACGACCCAAGAGGCTCATACATACACGAGCTGGCGGACAAGTATATGTTCAAGACATTGCTCTTATGGACAAAAGGTTAATGTTTATTTTGTTATACTTTAAATGTAGCCTATTCATGCTATGATGATATCATTCATTTTTTTAAGTGTATGCCAGGTTTGAAACAATAGTTCTAACGATGTGGGATGCTTTCGTGGAGCGAGAATGTGTTCTTATTGCAAACAATATAATTAAAAAACCAGTCCTTGTGGGAAATCATTTGAAAGTTTCATCTTTTAATGGTTTGTTTGCTGAAATTTTTTGTTCTTTCTTACAACTTAGTTCTTACAGTAAAAAACCTAAAAAATCATTCATACTTTCCTTGATCTATGTAGGCCTGTCTCTATCTACAAAGATCAATAGTTGCTTTTTCATTGACTATCCATTTCATGAAGTTACAGAGTTCAAGTCATGGTAATTCCTATCTTCTATTACAGTTTATATCTTCTATTATAGTTTTCACTTGAAATCACTTCGGTATATGAATAA
This sequence comes from Osmanthus fragrans, assembly GCA_019395295.1. Classification (NCBI taxonomy): domain Eukaryota; kingdom Viridiplantae; phylum Streptophyta; class Magnoliopsida; order Lamiales; family Oleaceae; genus Osmanthus; species Osmanthus fragrans. Next base: position 1,064,978 of record CM033346.1, read on the forward strand.
AACTCTCCTGAAATGTCCCTTTCTTGATCGAGCATTGCACTTTAACATTTAATTGAATGTTAGTACGCTTTTCTGAAACCTCTTGTAGCATTCCAGTTTACTATGATCTATTAGAAAAAAAAGCCACCTTATACTAAACTTTTAATTTTTTTACTATCATTTACTGTATAACATATGGTCATCTGATTATGATTGTATCTTTCAATACATATAGACTGCTGATTATAAGTATTTAAATTTCCAAATTAAGCATTCCATAATTAGCCTACTTTCACTCCATAATCCCTGACATGTTGTATTTTTTTTACTCATTTCTTTCAGAATTAAACTGGTTTCAATGGATGTTTTCAACTATTTAAATTTAGCCTTCCATTGTAATATTCTTCCATAATTTTTATTTTCAATGAACTAATTTTGTATTTAAACCAATAAAACTAATCTACAAGGATTGCTGACAACTTGGAGGAATTGAATGACATCGCGTTGATGAAACCGTATCTGGCAGTTACACCATCAAAGTTATCGCTTCCGTCTGAGGATAAATACACTGATATTAGAGATATCCAAACTCTGTTAAAACTGGTAAATCATTTTAGGCTCCATTTGAATTAGTTTTTCTACAAATTTATTACAATACATTTATTTAGTTTATATTATATATTTGCAAACACTTTTAAATTATTTAATTATTTAAGCTGCACTGCTTCATTTCCTTCATTTACAGCAAAAATATTTCTGGATAAAAGCAACAGCAGATATCGAAATGAAAAAAACCTCCTTCTGGTACCTATCCTGTAATAACTGCAATAGAGTTTCAAATGCTACTAAGGCCAGTGAGACATACTACTGCAGGTTTTGTAAATGTCAAAGTTCGACAGCAGTGCCAAGGTAAAAAAAAAGTCACTGTAAAATTTATGCACCTTGCACATTAGTTTCATAGTAATAGAATATTTACAACTCCTTCATTGTACTAATGGTGTTATCCCATAATTCTTTTAGGGCACGAGTAGATGTTCGACTACATGATTCAACTGGATATCTTAGTGCATCAGCTATGGGCGAAACAGCTGAAAATATTCTGCAATGTCGTGCTGAAGTTTTAATGGACAAAACAACATCTGTAAGCATCAATGATCTTTTTTTTGAAATCACTGAAAAATTAACTTTAATCACTACTCACACATCTCTAACATCTCCAGGAAAGTGCACCAAATCTTTGCGAGATTATTCATGCAAAAATTGATACAAACCATGCATTCTACGTCAAGGCAATGTTGTTGGTACCAAATTCTACTGAATTCAGTGCTACCGTACAGAAACAGTCAAACTCAGCAGACCATAAGTATGAAATCGTCTTCATGCTCAACTCAACTGGAAAAAAACCAGCTATTGAAGACTTTTGTGAAACCGTTGTTGAAGACTCAGACAACAGAAAAAATTCAAGTCCAGTAATTGAAATGAAAAATGCAGATTCAACATCGCTTCTTCCAACCTCATCTCCTCGTGTGTCTCCTCGTGTGAAGAGGTCACTTTTTCATAAGTCTGTTGACCCAACTCCTGCCAACAAAAAATTCGACAAATGCACCAACAATGAAGATAACCAGACATCCATCAAAAAAATGCAGTAGGCATTTCGTTGTTCTTTTGTTTGAAATTATCTTTTCTCCAATGAAATGGTTAATTACATGGGATAATTTCGGATCAAAGAACCACTGGTGATAGTAGTAATTTTTTGAAGGCTGCAGTAGATGTCAATTTGTAGCCTTTTTGTTGTGCAAGTGATGGTAGTAGTTTTTTGAAAGTTGGAGTAGATGACAATTTGTAGTCTTTTTGTGGTATTGCACAAATATGTACGAACAAGCTGTAATGTTTGTAAATTTCATATGTTATCCATCACCAGCTTATGGACTTAAATATTACAATATCGTTCTCTTTTGGTTTTTATCCATTGTTAGTTACATATATATATATTATTATGCAACAAATGAATTCACAATTCAGTCTCATTGATATGTCTGTTTATTATTTACCAAAATGAACTTATTTGAGGCCAAATATGTTCATGAATATTTTCTCATCCTACATATATCTCCAACATAAATTAATTAATATGAAAAATTAAAGCTTAGATAAAATAGGCAGTTCTTCAGCAAACCTGTTGAATTTTCTATTTCTTCCATTTGTTTTTCACGCTATCTTCACTATTCACTTATAAATGAATTTTATGAGTTTTTATAAGTTTATTTTAACTAATAAATTTTTTGCACAATAAAACTTTTCTAAATTCACTTATAAATCACTTATAAATAATTTTTATGAGTTTTTATAAGTTTATTTTAACTAATGAATTTTTTGCACAATAAAATTTTTCTAAAGATTATCTTCTTTTTTATTAAATTAAAAATTCTATTAAAAAATAAATTCTATCTATTCAAAAATATAACAAAAAAACTATTTATTACAAAAATATTATTAGTTATTACACCATTATTCTTCATTCTCTCTAAAACAAAGTTATCTCCTCCAAACAAATATGCAGCTACTGTGCAAACCAGTGCAAACCAGACAAATTCAAGGTACTGTGGAAGAAGCACCGTGCGTCTAGCATGGTGGCGAGATGAGAGGGAATTTGCACGCACGGTGCCTCTCGAGAAGCATCGTGCGAGATCCACGGTGCCTCTCGAGAGGCACCGTGCGTGCAAATCTCGGCTGGTGCGAGATCTGCACGGGCAGATCTCTCACCGTGCGAGATCCACGGTGCCTCTCGAGAGGCACCATTCGTGCAGATCTCACACGGTGCCTCGAGGGACACCGTGCACACGGATCTCGCACGGTGCGAGATCTACCCATGCGGATCTCGCACAGTGCGAGATCCGTGTGCGCACACCGTGCGAGATGCGTGTGCGCACGGTGCCTCTCGATGCGAAATGCGTGTGCCCACTGGATATCCTTCGGTAGAGAGAACTATGCAATTCAGTTAGTCAACATTAAAATTTGTTCTAATTCTTAGCTTTTCACTCTTACTCATCTGGAACCAAGTTGAGATGACTGAAAAATTTAGTCTCTAATTACAAATGTTCAGAGTATGTTAAAGCTTATTGCATTAAAGGGAAAACAGAAAATTCACCTTCTAATACTTAATTCAATTGAGTTGGAGATCAAAATTATGATTGCCTATAGCTCTAACTATTTTTCTCCTCCATTTGCTTGCTTGTTCTAGGATGAGGTAACTTAGCCAAATCAGACATTGTGTTCGACACTTAAAACAATTTTCACATACAGATGATAGCAATTACTAATTTCAAAGTCTTTGAGTGGCCAATTTTATTTAAATTTAGTCTTTAATATCATAAGGGAATTGTATATCCTGATTCTGCCTTCAGCAGCGGTTGAAGATGGAACATTTTATTATTTAGATTAACAGTTACCACTAACTCTTAGCAATAACTGGCCAAATTTGTTCTCTTTCTTACACAGTTTTCACATATAGGTGATGCCAACACTTAATTTCAAGAACTTCGCCTACGTTGCTTCAACTGTTAGATTTGGTTTTCAACACTTTGTTGTATGTGCTTACTCATGACATGAATACCGTGTCTCCAATTACACAACATTATCTGTTTCTTCAACTTTGTGTTTCATTACAATATCAAAGCTTGTTTGAGCAAGTTGAATTTGGTTAAGCGAAGGAACACACATGTAATTTCGTATGACTTGGCATTGAGATTTTCTTTCTTTAGCTAACTTATGATTTCTTCTTATGTTAGAAGAAAATCAAAGTAAATGAATGTCTTGCCAATAGTTAATTTCATAGCTAAATTCGATGGATGATAGTTGTAATTATTTGTGCAGATGGCTTTGGAATATATACTCTCTCCAGACCACTGGTGTTCTGCTACCATCACGCAGTATCCACATCATCAATTCATTAAAGATTTGCTGGAACTACTAACTACAGAATACCAAGCCTCTTTACTGAGTAGTAATTTCTATGGATTTCTTTATGGATTTATTTACAGAGGAGATGAACAACAGTTTAATGGAAAATTAGTGCACGAATTTATAATGAGGTTTGTAAACTGTGGTAAGAAGAATGAGGTGTGGGTAAAATTAAATAATCAGTTTGCCCGATTTGGTATGCAAGAATTTTGTTTGATTACTGGATTGCCTTGTCACGAATCCAACGTCAATCTTCAATTAAATAATGATAGGCTTAGAAATGAATATTTTGAAGGTACAAAAGTGATTAGTATGAGGAGGCTTTTTGAAGTATTCCACCTCTGCGAACATCCATATGATAAATTTAAACTAGGATTAGTTATGTTAGTGGAGTGTGTGTTGAAACCAACAAGAAGGATTATTGATTACAAAAGTCTTAGCATGGTTGAGAATATTGATGGTTTTCTTGCATATCCTTGGGGTCGAAAAGCTTATTTTGTTTTGTCACACTCATTGCAACAACGGGTTCAGAAGATGCAAGACAATCAACAAACTGATTGTAAATATACATTGCATGGATATCCACTTGCATTTCAGGTATATTTTTTTGATTTTTTATAATTTCAGGGATAGTATTTATATAATATCTAATATTTGTATTTCTTAATATTGAAGTTCTGGATTTACGAAGCATTTCCTGAAGTTGGAGAAAATTTTGGACGACGTCAATATAAAACTTTACAAACTCCAAGAATGCATAAGTGGAAACCAAATAAAAAATTATCGGAGAATAATATTAGACACTTCTTAGCCACCAAAGAGGTATGTCTTCTTTTATCAAACATTTAACAAATGTATCATGTTTGTTTATCCTTTTTAACAAAAAAATTTGAATTTTTTTTCCAGATAGAAATACTTGCAGTGTTACAACCATCAGAAGAAGAATTACAAACACCATGGTACACAAGTCTTTCACTGCCAGTTGACAACCAACATACCCTGTTAGATGCCATAGTTAATCGCCAATTACATAACCTACCACACCTACCAGAGGAAATAGCTGATACGGATATTCCAAGTGAGCATACACCAAGGGAAATACCTCAGTCAGATATTCCAAGTGATATTGGAGTTCAATCGACTTCTTCTTCTGGAAGCTCCAACTATGTAACTAGACAGCAGATGGATGAAATGTTCAACATGTATAGGCAACATATAGTATCAGATATGTCTACTTTGTATAATAACATGTTTGAAGAATCAAAAAAACAACAAGCTGACTATCTAGAAAAGCAAAGACTACTCTTTGAAGAAGATGAAAAAAGAAGACGGGAGGAGATGTCTTACCAAAGACAGTTATTTGAAGAACATGAAAAAAGAATTCATGCTTACTATCAGGAGATGCAATACCAGCAAAGACAGCTATCTAAAGAAAATGAAAAGAGGCGACAAGATCTTGGTAATGTTTATCCAGTCCAAAGTAACCAGCCAACATCTCACCAAGCAGAACCCTCAACATCTCACCAACATGTTGAAGCATTAGAACAAATTGAAGGGCCAAAAACACAAAAGACAGATGAAGAAAAAAAGAAACAATCTGATCGATATCCTTTAGAAGACTATAGTATGGAGAAGTACGAAATTATTAGAGATTGGATCGTCATGAATCCATCTGGGTAATGTTTGATCCTTGAATATTACAATTGTCATTTAATTTATCTAATGTTAAATCTAATCCATATTCTATGTAGATATTGGGATGATAAAAATGGCAATCTCTATAAAAGCACACAGTTACAAGATACAATGGATGTAAATGAAGAGATGACTATAACAGTAAGTCATATTTAGTCATTATATTGAATCATCATAATCAGTTTCATACAATAGTAACATATCTAATTCCTGTCTATCATTTTGTTAGGCTATTAATTTAGAGTTAAGTCTTTTGAGACGGCGAATCCTTAAAGGTTGCACCCGTTGTTTTAAAGAATATGCTATTATGGACTTTCGATTTGAAGATGAATGTCATAGATATGTGAACACTGGAGTAGATCTACAGGAAAAACCAAAAGCTAAAGACCTCGAAACACTTCACTACCCAATTTTCTTACAAGATTATATATTTGGTCGTTTGCCACGTTTTGGTCTTCAATGGACAAGTTGCAACTATCTACTAATTCCATGCGCCTATCCAAGAGCTGTTTGGTATCTCTTCTTAGTTGATTTGCGTGAATGGAAATTACAAATATATAATTGTAGCAACAACCTTCAAACAATGGAAGAAGTCATCGCCTATGCAAGACCAACATGGATAGCACTCCAGAAACTATTGAAGCAACCAGATTTCTTAGTTAGAGAAGATTTCAACAAACATAAAAAGAAGGAAATCGAAATAGACATTGTACCATACCAACTTTCTGCAAATAAAGCGTAAGAATTTACTTCCATGTTATTATACTACTTAATTAATTTCTTCGATAAAATTTAATTTCCTCCACCAATAAATATTTTTTTTTTTTAATTGTGTATACTAATTTAGTCTAACGTTGACTGTTTCAGGCCAAATTGTGCAGTTTTCATCCTAAAATACATAGAATGCTTCATTCTAAATTATCCACTACAAACAGTTCAATCGAATAGAATGACTTTATATAGAAGGAAAATTGCTGTGGATATTTGTCAGAATGAATATTTTCTCCATCCATCCAGGTTTGTATATATTATTCATTCAAATTTTTTATATTTATTCTATGTTAACTTTTCATTTTTTAACTAAAAATGAAGTTCTATAAAAATGTTAAACTGAAGTTACACCCCAGATTTTATTAGCATGATCAATTTACTCTACAATCTTTTGTTATGATTATTTGTCGTTTTAACTTCCTCTTCATCCATTTGCTTCATCCATTTGCTAGGTAATTTTTACATTAACTTGATGTTGGTATTCTGGTAATACGTTTGTGTTGAAATACAGAGAATAAATGTGTTCTCTGCTTCATCCAGTTATCGTTGCTTTAAGTTGGTAGTATTTTTGTGATGTATGTTTGACATACTTAACAAATTTATATTTTTTATACTTTCGCGTAGGTGTGGTATATAAATTAGTTGTTTAATTGGATATGTTTTTGTTGTGCAGTTTTTATAGGTATTTCCCTAAAGATTTCTTAGTTTTTTTCTTACTGATAGATAGTGCCATAAGCTCTTTCTTGTGTTACTTTTTTTACTTTTTACTTTATGTCTTTTATCAGCGACGAAGTATGTATACAGTCTTTACATTTATTGTATATCCATTTGAAACATTGTTTGCCTACAAATATTGAGCGTTGCTGATTATTTATCAGTTGAACAATCTGGAGCTTGCTATCAATCTTGCCAAAAGAGGGAACCTTCCAGATGCAGAAAATTTAGTACGTCAATCCTGGCTCTTCATGCTCTTGTAGTTTGAGATTTGTTTCTGATGGAAAACAGAAAATGGTTAGTAGATTTACAAGTGCAGTTCTAAGAGGGAAGGATTGGGAGTTTCCTCTGCCACCATTTGGCCAGGTGATTATGTTGGTTTACCCTTTTCTCTTCTTAATTTTATTTATCCATTTTCTCATTGTTATATAGCATTTCCTGGAGACTAAATTCGACAAATAATAATGTATTTAGTTCAATATAATATCAAATTGGGTAAATAACTTGAGTCTGTGAGCGAGCTTGTCTTTTACCCATTTAAAAAAATCGCGTATATGTTATATTTTTGCGAAAATTCTCTACGTCTTGACTTGGTCTAAATTATTTGTATTACATTGGTAATTATTGTGTGATTTCAAAGAACTCACCGTTGAAGAAAAAAGTTTATAAAGTTTATATAGAAGTATTTCTTTATGGTAACAAGCAGTTTGTTGCTATATATTTACGAAAGTTTTACACATGTCACAAATTACTATTCACGTAAGTACAGGACATTTTCTTGGGAATTGACTAAATTTTCAAATATTATATCATCTTTGAGTTTTGCTGAAAGTCTATAAGTTGAAATTCTTTTATTTTTCTTGAAGCATAAAATTATAGGTAAAACAATAGCCTTTGTTAAACGAGAGTATCAATTATCTATGCTTTCTTGGAGGAAGTAGTGGTTACTACTATCTACTTCTGAGTGAAAAATAACAACTCTTCTCGTTGGCTGGAAGCTTTATCGAATGGCTATTGTCAATTTAACTGGTAGAGTTAAACGACCTCTTCATTGCCCCAACATCCTATTCCCCATACCATTCCCCATACATATTTAAGCCATCATAATTATATAACAATCTCGTATGAAATTCTTAATTGTTATTTATATTTATTTCATGTTATTTTTTTTGCCATTTGTAATGAAGTATCACGGGACTCCGAATGAAGATACATGCCTGGAGTGACATCTTTGCCGGATTTTAAATTTGCATTTCCGAAATGACTCCCAAGGTAATTAGAGTTGTATGATTATTCTTTTAAATTTTTATTCCTCATGTGCAATAAATTGGTGAATGCTCTAATTTGCAGGAGTTGGCAACTGTGGTTCCAAATCTTGATGCACCTCGTCTTGACCTCCTTGTACTAAGTTTTTTTCCTATAATAACGTAAAGAATAATAAGCTTAATTAACATGATGTGATGTTTGCAGAGTATCGTGTTCAGGCTGGCAAACGCCACCATTGCTGCACTTGTTTGGAACCCTTCTAAGAAAAGGGAAGCTCAATGCATTCGAGTCTTTGGAATTATCTCGCCTGGTCATGATTAAGAAAAGGGAAGCTCAATGCATTCGACTCTTTGGAATTATCTCGCCTGGTCGTGTGTAATTTATTGATTTTATATGTTTATTTTATTTGAATGCTTTGGTTTTTTATTTTGATTTTTAAAGTTAATTCTTGGACTCTAGATTATTTTGAGTGATAGCTGGATGATAATTACTTATGGAGACAACCTAATTTTATAGACATCAAATTTCAACAATGTTATCTCTGCTGAAACGTGTAGATTAAATTATGATTCATAGAACCTGTTTTCCATTGAGAAGTTAGTAATGAAGTAACAGTGGGATAGGGCTTCATCAGTCTATAGATAACAACCACTATGCAGTAATATGATCGTCTTGGTTTACATTTTCTTCCAATATTTTGGTTATAGTAATTTTATTTGCATTATTTTATATTTCAATAGATAATTATCTACTTTCCTATACTAACCTTGGGATTTATTTGCTACAGGAATAATGTTGTACTGACAAATTGCATAATTGGGATTTTTATATCATTCACAATGGCGTTTACATGGGTCAAGATGGTGAGGCTATCATTCTGTTAAAAGTCATTTATTGTAGGGAACTGGAACTAATTTATATGATGGGAATAAAGACAAGGATAGAAATATAGTTAGAATGGATTTTAAAATAGAGTCTAATTTGAAATGTGAATGTTTAGATGATTAGATTAATTTTAATATTTTGATAAAGTTATAATTTAGTAGAATCTCTTTTGATTTTAGATTAGTTGCTCTATATATAGATGGCTAATTTATTGTAACAGGTATGATTCATTATAGGGGTTTACAGTATAACCTTCCATTTTCTATTTTCAGAACTTTATAGCAAGGATAGGAAACCATGTCAAAATAGGTGCAAAAACATGCATTGACAGGGAAAGGTAATATTTTTTAGTACTTTGAATTCTTTCGTAATGCTATTATCACCTTCTTACTTTTTCAACATATAGCAATATACGCTGTCGCTAATCATTTTGGGCCATACAATTGGTGAGATACTATAATTGGGGATTACTCTAAGAAAGATTAGGGATGGCAACGGGGCGGGTCGGCCTTTCCCACCCCCGACCCGTTGGATAATTTCCCACCCCATACCCGCCCCATTACCCGTTTAGGACGGGGGCGGGGCGGGGCGGGAACGGGGCGGGGTCGGGACGGGGCGGGTCGGGATTCCTACCCCATTTATTACCCGTTTTTTTTTTATTAATATAATAAAGGTGTTTGAAAAACAAAAACTTTTTTTTACAATCTAAAGTTTCAGAAAAAAAAGATATTCCCTTCTTTGTCGAATGTGAAAAAAACAAAAAAAGAAATGACAGGAAAAAAATAAAATGATCAGATAGACGTGAGAATTAAATAAAGAGTAATACAACGTTTACTAAAAAAGTTTAATGGATCTTTAAATATAAATAAATGACAAAGAATATAAGATGAAAATTCAAGGAAGAAGTAATTTTTATAATTAATTTGGATTGTAGATTGAAATGGTGTTCTTGAGAAAGAGAAAAATAGATGAAATCCTGAAATATTCACAAAGTAAATTAAATAATAAAATACTAAAATAAAAGTTAAAAATGTAAAGTTTGGCGGGGCGGGACGGGACGGGTCGGGGACCTTAATACCCGTCCCCGCCCCGTACCCGCTTCGGGTCGGCGTTCTCTAACCCGCCCCCGCCCCGAATACCCGATTAAGCGGGTAATGCCCGCCCCATTCGGGGCGGGGCCCCGCGGGTATCGGGTTTGATGGGTTTTTGCCATCCCTAAGAAAGATAATTAGTTTAGGTGTGATTTCATTTGCTGGCTTATTTTTCACTCATGGGTTCAAGGCATTTGATATACTTCACTTTGTAGTTCACAATGCTGTGATTGCGAATAACTGCATGTTTTGTAGACAAGTTGGAATTGCTGGTTCAATGACGTACGTTACTCATTTTTATTTCCCAAAATTTTCATTTAACTTTTGTAGGTATGTGATTTGACCTCATGTTACAGTTTGATTAGCCATCACTATCTGCAACTTCTTTTTCATTGTCTTACTTACAGGATAGGAGACCGTGTCACTTTAGGTGGAAGAGTTGCTATTCGAGATTATGTATGCATTGCATCAAAGGTATCATACAATTGTGCGAGATCTAAAATTTAGCCAAATAAATTCAAGTTTGCCCACGTAATGCAAACTCGAATCTATTTGGTCATATAACAGTTCTGTTGTATCTCTTTGTTTCTAAAAATAACCATTTATTCAGGTCACTTTTGTTCTGCTCTCGGCAAGCCTATGGAGACAATGAAGAAGGGTGAAAAGGCTCCTCTCACAATCAAGCCACATTGTAATAGCCAAATTTGTAATTTGTTAAACTTTAAATTGGAAATCACATGACTCAAGTAGAGGTTTAAAAGAACCAATTCTGTAATTTGTTAAACTCTAAATTGGATATTAAATAACTCAGGCAGAGGTTCAAGTCTATACATTCTTTTTGTGTTACAGATGAATTTGGCGAGAAAGGTAAACTAGCCTCTGATAGTGCTGGAGTTGTCCCACCAAATGCAACATTGAACATCACTATGGAGTGTGGAAGACAGTTTCCAATCCAATGTCACAGATGACTAGAAAGCTGTTAAGAAGACATTGAAAAAAAAGGAAAGATGTGAAAACCCAAATGAAGGAGTCGTTATAAAATGTAAGCATCTTATTACATCTTAGTGAGTTTTGTTCCCTTTATCTTGTAAATCATGTCTGTTTAATAATATCTTATTATTTAGACCTGTTAGTTAAATTGGATGGAAAGCTACAAGATGGCACTGTCTTCAATTATTATAATGAATTCTCTTCATTGATTATTTAGGCTACATTTAGCTCATGAATACAACAGTGAGTAAATGCACGCACAAACACAACTGCAATAGACATTTGTAAATTCATCCATTTAATTCTTTTCTTTATATTTTTCATCATGTTCAAAATATTTTTGTAATTGGCATTTGCTTTTATATAGGAGACGGGGATGAAATTAGTTTTCACTGATTGCATTTTTCCCTTCCACTGTCCTCCGTGAAATTCTAGACCCAAACATTGCGCAATGAAGATGATCTTGATCAACTGATGAAGTACTTACTATGTTACACCGAGAATTTAAAATTGAGAAGTTGTATTTTCTTTTAGAGTCCAAACCCTATGCTTCATACGTATGTTAACTCCTCAAGTAAGTAAATGATTGACAGAAAAATACTCATTTGTCACAAGTATATTTTTTTATATTTTATTAAGTAATTTTTTTATTTTTACCAGCAGTTTCCTATTTCGCCTGTCATCTATTTACAAACATTTCAATTTTAAGTAGTTATAGTATTCTTTTTCTTTTTATAACATAGAATTTTTTCTTCACTTACATGTCCACTTCATTTCCATATATTTATTATAGTATACAAATGCAATCCAACGCTAATATTTTATTGTAATATACATATACAATCCAACGCTAATATGTACAAAGAAAAATACGCTTGCACGTGCATCGCACGTGCGTTCACTAGTAATATCATAAATAGGAAGCTAGATCTACGTTTTTATCTGTAAAATGTCATCAATCTTTCCAAATAAATAAAGAGATCTCAAAGAAAATTGATAATATAAAAGGAGAATGCTGTTTTAAGATTGAAACAAACCATTAATCAATTTGCATTATCAACTTTATATATGATGTTTCCCAATTGACAATTACTAGAGTATATATATATTTTATATTTATATTGTTGTTATTATTATCCCCTATATATTAAAAGAGTGAAGAAAAAATTACTGTAGAAACTCTTAGTTAAAAACGACGTCGTTTTTATCGTGTGATTTTTTGTGATTTTTTGTTTTTTTGTGGTTTTTTGCTATATATTACTTAAAAAAAAAAAAAAATTGTTATTTAATTTTTTTTTTTTTTTTTTGCTCTATACACTTAAAAAAAATAACTAGATATTTTTGTAAAAAAAATAAAAAAAAATGTGAGTGTTAAAAAAAAAACAAACAAAAAATAAAAAAAAAAATTTGCCTCACACAATGCGAGTGCATGTCTCGCACTGTGCGAGACATGCACTTGTGCGAGACATGCGCAAGTGCATGTCTCGCACAGTGCGAGACTCTCGCACAAGCATGTCTCGCACAGTGCGAGACATGCACTACCTTTTTCATTTTTTTTGTTTTTTTTTTTTTCAAAAACTTATGTTTTCGTCTTTATTTACGTCTTAATTCGGGATATCAAACGAAATCGAAATATTACATTCTTAATATCATTTTGAAGAACTCACGGCCTAATATTTCACGACATTGATGGTGTGTGAAACGGTCAATCTTAGCGAAAGTTACGTTACGTCAAAGTATGCTGTTCCAAACTAATATTTCGAAAATTTCGATAACAAACTAACTTTACAAATTCTTCGACTATTCTACGCTAGTCGAATCCATAAATCTTTTATATCCTCTCGAAACTCATTTCGAGAACTATATCGCAGATATATCGAATGATGTAAATGAATATCGAAAATAGTTAAACGGACGTCAAACGCGTGTGTTAAAAAAGACGTATAACTCATTTTTTGAATATATTACTTATATTTTTGTCTTCATTGTCAGATTCATTACGGAACATCAAACGAAGTCGAAATATTACATTCTTAATATTATTTTGAAGTACTCACGGTCTATTATTTCACGACGTTGATGGTATGCGAAACGGTCAATCGTAGCAAATATTACGACGCGTCAAAGTAGAACTAATATTTCGAGAATTTCCCCTATATATTAAAAGAGTGAAGTTTTGATAACAAGTTAACTTTAAAAATTCCTAAATTATTGTACGCTGGTCGAATCGATAAATCTTCTATATCATTTAGACTTCATTTGATATTAAGAATATAATATTTCGACTTCGTTTGAATTTTTAAAGTTAGATTGTTATCAAAATTCTCGAAATATTATTTTGAAATATTACTTTCAAACGACGTACTTTGAAGCGCCATAATATTTGTTACGATTCACCGTTTCGCATACCATCAATGTCGTGAAATAATAGGCCATGATTACTTGAAAATGATATTAAGAATGTAATATTTCGACTTCGTTTGATATTCCGTAATGAGCCATAAACATTCAAAAAAATTTCTCATTTATCCTGTTTAATCATTTTCATTTGAATATAGTTATAAGATAAAGTGAACCTCTACCCAGTTATAATATTTCAAAACCGTTGGCTTCATATTCATTGAAATTTTCAATTTTTTTTTTATATTTTGTATATTCAATTCTACAACATATTTGTCTATTGATTATACAGTTGTAATATGTAGTTGTTTTTCTTATTATATACATAAAGTACAAATATGTAGCTATTTACATTGACAAGTTATTATTTTTTCACTCATTCTATAAATAACACATTATTCCTACTGCTTTAACAAAAATGAATCCAAAAATGTATTTATATGTTGAAAACAATTTTTCTATCTTATCTCACACCTTAAAATAAAACATAATTTCACGCATTTAACATGCTAACACTTCCTACAAAATAATCTAACCCGTACATCGTACGGGCAACAACTAGTTATTATTAAAAGGTTGAACCCCAACCTTGAGAGTCCCCCACCGCCCCACCCCTAGAGTATTGTGGATGAGGTAAATCATGAAATATGCCTCAGTAGGCCAGCGTACAAGAACTGTCATATTAGTGCCCACAAAGAGTCCAATTCCAAACCTTGTAAGAGGCAGGAATCAAACCCTCATACTACAGTTGTCAGCTCAACTGAGACTACCTCACTCCTGTCTTTTGCACCACTGACCTATACTCCGAAAAGCTATATTGTTATTGTTATTTTTTTTATTACGCCCCATTATTGGCTCCCATACCTGCTCTATCCTGGGTCTTGATGGAAGAGTAAATCGCAGGTTATGCCTCCAATGGTGCAAGATGGAAGGCTGCCTTTTAACTCCCACTTACCAAGAATCTCATCCATATTTCAGGATTCGAACCCTTACCCGACAGTTGCAATCGATGCTATATTTTTTCCACCTTTCCCTTTCACCACTTAGAGATTTGTCCTAGGGGGCTATATTGTTATTGTTATTATTATATTATTATTAAAAGTTGTTGAATAACAATCAATACTGTAATTTTTATTTTATTTTTATAATTGATATAAATTACTAGTACATCCAAGTTTGAGGATGTGATCGCCAAAATTATAAGATGGGGAACCTCCTTGGTTCAAAAAATATTCTCCCTTTGGTTCAATAATTGCATTGATAATTTTAGTGCTTTCCAACCTCCTTCCTACCTGACATGGTTCTGACTTTAGACAATTTATATCCTCAAGCTCCTTTCGGCGAAAGGTTCTTGATTAACTTTTTCCCATTTCATAATTTATATGCCCATACAATCAATTCACACGATACACCCTACAACTTTCTCCCACTTCATAATTCTTCTTTGCTCCTTGCTTTGATTATTCTAAAGTATCCAAATTATTCGATTCAAGGTAAATATATTATATTGATCTCTTCCTCTTCTTTTGTTTGGGTTTCAACTCATTCATAATATTATTATTACGATCGTTAAATGTTTCATTGATTAAATAATTATTAATATTTGATTTTTACTTGTTTTGCTCTGGATCAATCTCTCTCCTTTGCTTGAAGTGTTTTGAGTGATGGGCTCAATTGAAGGAGATTTGTAATCATCATTGCTAATTTGACTCAACTGCAACCATCTAATCTGAAACAATTCAGGTAAACACATACAATTTTTTCAATTAGCATTTTGTTAAGAACATTATTTTTGGTTTCTTCTATAGGTATTTTACCATGAAATCATTTTTTTTAAAATCGATCCTAACATCCTGCAAAGTCGACCCTTCCTCGGTTCGGATGCCCACCCTAGGTAAAATAAGAGAGGGAAGATGCGTGATCCATTTTACATATAAATAATACTTCAGAGAAAAGATGCCAGATCCATTTTTCATACACGAATTCTTTTAAATCCTTGTATCGAGTACTCACAACATTTAGATCTCTTTTTCAATGTTATCAAAATCGATCATGCCCGGCCAATTGAGCTGTTAAAATCAAGTGGAACACAAGCATGTCAACCTTCAAAATCCACTATTTAAAACTTGTCCTAAAATTCATGAATCTTCTACTGGAACTTGTTGAATCGGTCGCAATGGTTTCAGGTTTTCAAACTTCAATCTTAACTCAAAAATAAAGGGCTTGTTTTGTTTGTGTTTCAATTTTAAATTATGTGTTCTTTTTCAGTTGTCTATTTTGATGTTCTGTTTTAAATGACTGAAAATACATTTGTCATTCTGAAAAAATTATTTTTCAAAATAAAAAATTGAAACAGTCGTTTTATTTGAAATTTCGAAAAATTATTTTATGACAATTTATTTCACAAAATTTGATTATTCACTGAAATAGAACAATTATATGTTAATAAATCTTTCACTCTTTATTTTTTCGCTAATAAATTAAGTTGACAAAACATTAAAAAAATTAAGAAGCCAACTGAATATTTTATATGTGCTCTTTTAAATATTGTTTTAGAATTTTTATTTAAATAATTAATAAGAGTTTGAACTTATATATATATATATATATATATATATATATATATATATATATATATATAATTTTTTATTATGCTACAATTTTTTAGAATATTATTTCTTCAGAATTTGTATTTTTTTTTTTTTTAGAAATTTTTCTTAACTGATTTAAGATTTTATTTTGAGAATTTTTGAATCTCTCTTCAATTTTATTTTTTTTAGAATTTTAAAACTTTATTTTTAGAATTTAATTTTTCTAGAATTTCAAAATTATAATTTTTTAGAATTATAATTTTTTTAAATAAATATTTTTCATGGTTTTAATGTTTTTAGCATTTTCACTATCAAAAACATGTTTTAAATTTTATGTTATAAATTTAAATCTGTTTTTGAAAACTCATTTTCCCAAAAAAAAAAAAAAAAACCACAGACCAAACTAATTTTGAACCTTTTGTAAAATTGAAAATTGAAAACAACAAACCAAACACCTCCTAAGTGTTCAACAAGATTTGAAGGTATATAGTGACAACACATTAGGGATGTCAATTTAACTCGTCGGCTCGATTCGAAACAAATTCGAGTCGGCCCAGCCACCGAGCCCCATTTTGGGGCGTAGGCCCAAGTTTGAGCCAGAGTCAGGCCGTGTGGCTCGACGAGTTAGCTCACAAAAAGAAAAAAACCAGAAAAAATGAAGTTGTAGGCAGCAATCAGGAAGCTATAGTTTTATTATTAAAAAAACAAAAAAAAGGTGGCCCGGCTCAACTCGATAAGGCATGAGCCAAAAGTCTCGGTCAAGCCTAAATTTTTTGGCCGAACAAAAGATCAACTAGGCTCGGGCCAAAAAAAACCCGAACCATTTTTACTCAAGCTAAGCTAGATTCTCAAGTTTCGGCTCATGAGTCTACTCGACTATACTCCACTTAGGGATGACAGCGATCCGGGCCGGCTCGCAAACCTAAGTTCTAGGCCCGAGCTCGAAGAACCAAGCTTTTTCCCGGGCCTAGTCGAGCCAAAGTCGTTGAAAATTTTGGGGCTCGACCCGGGCTTCGGCTCGGGCTTTTTCTGAGCCGATCCGAGGCGAGCCTGGGCCGGCCCAAATTTTTGCTATTTTTTAATTTTTTTCTTTTAAAAAATTCATTATTAATCTATTTTTATTTCATTTTTTGGTCGTAAGTCGAAAAAAGCTCGTGACACGGGCCAGCCCGCATGGCTCGCCGGGCTGGCCCAAAGTCGTGGGTCAAAAAAAGCCCGTGTGGCTCGCCAGTCGGGCCGAGCCCCAAAAATGAGGCTCGACCCGAGCCGGGAGACCCGAGCCGCAGAGCCATTTTGTCACCCCTAACTCTACTCGTTGACATTCCTACCACACACTAGCAAGTTCTATTTATAGCCTCTCTCTCGTATAACAATTGTTGATTTCGATGTGAGACTTGTACAATTCAGAATCATTTTTTTTATTCTGCTCATATTTTTAGATGATTGTGTTAAAATTTTTAGGTCAAATTTCGTCATTAAAGGGTCTGTTTTAGCTTTTTTTTGTTTTGAATTAGTTTAGGTAGTACTATGTGATAGACTTAGCTATATGTAGAAATATGCAATTCATATAATTATACATATCATTTAATGTCATCTAAATTGTTGGAAACTGAGAGGTTAATATAACACAATATGAAGTATTGATCGCACAAGCAAGAATAAGATTAAAGCAAGAAGAGAGACTGACAGATAAATTGAGTAATTTTATTAATTAACAATCAATGGAGAAAAAAAATTCAATTTCAGCAATATAAAAACTGAAAGAGGAGTTAACTATATACAGGGACAATCCAATCCATAGAAGCAGAGTTGTGGATGAAATAGAATGCCCAAAAGTTTCATTATCTTGCTCTCTTTAAATCCAACACAAATTTCAACTCCCAATAGAACTCCCAAATAGAACTTTAACTAGAATTTGTCAATAGACTTCGAATATGATTCCAAAAAGCATTCAAAATAGATTTTTTTTTAAAATGTGCACTTTAATTAGAACTCTCAATTATATTTTCATCGAAGGGCCACACTCAAATTCCAACAATCTTCACGTTGACATAAATTCCATTGCAACGAACGAAACTCCAAATTTCTTCACCTGAAAAAATAAGTCTAAATACAGCGAAACAGACTGAACTCTTCAACCAGAACCAAACTTCTCCACCTCACGAAAAATTATTCTTCATCTTCTACAATATCCACAAATGATACCCGAACCCAAACACCGGGTTCCCAAAATTCCTACAAGGAATTCAAGATTTACCAAATAGGGTCGAAACACACCCTATAAGCAGAATCAACTCTCAGTCTTTTACTGAAAGCCACTTGCTAGTCTCGACACCTTCAAAAACCCCAAAAGCATGCGCAACCAAATCAACATCCCCGTACCTATCTCCAATGGGTCTATCCCTTGCAATTGAATACGATGGAACTATGGACAATGGTGGCTAAGAAGAATTACCCATGTACTCCAAACTCGACCGAGTAGTATTCTTCATTATGGACTTAGAGTCAAATCCCAAAGGTACAATACCAAACTAAATCTCCACCATGGTACTAAACGTGTGTTGACTTTTTTTCATCGATTCAACCCAACCTTACAAGATGTATAATTGAACCTCTTTCACCCCTTCAATACAACCTGGACATCCTTTCGGACATTCAAGACTCCACCACATCCAGAGAACTCATGACCTTTCGAATCAAAGGTACTCAATGAGATGAGATTCTTCTTCAAATCTGGAACATATCGAACCTGGCCAAATGTTCTAATTGTACCATCAAACAACTTTAATCTGAGTCTCCCAATATCAGCTACCCTACAAGGTTCGTTGTTTTCCATGACGACACATTGCGTCACCATTTCATATGCTTCAAATAAATCTCAATTGAGACACATATAGAATGTACAAGTTCAGTCCAAAATTCACTCTTCGTTGGGCTTGGATTCCACGTCAGAAATAGTGAACACATCTCTGCCACTCAAATAGTCCTTAACTACGTTAATCTCGTCTGAAATATCTGATTGCCTCTCATAACTTGCAGACGCATTACCCTTATTCTGCTACTTCTTACAATATCTCTTGATGTATCATTTCCTCTTGCAATAATAACAAACCTGATTGCTGAAATTTACCATCGATTTACCCCTTCGTCGATCACTATAAACCATAAGAGCTTTTTCACCTCTGGATTCAGCTCCAATTAGATGTTTCATAAACATCTAATCCTTTGAGAACAAAACATCATATACGTCTTCAATGGTGAGTGTGTCACGACTGTACAGAATTGACTCTGAACGATGAAAACGAAGCAGGCAATGAGCAAAACATGATCAAGGTCAAATCTTCTTCATCGCACTTTACCTCTAACATTTCAAAATCAGTGACGATCTCCTTGAACATAGCCAGATGATCTTCCAAAGATCATTCTTCTGCCATGCGATTAGAATACAATCTCTACTTTAGATGCAGTTTGCTCGTTAGACTTTTGGTCATGCTCAACTGCTCAAACTTCAATCATAATGCAGGAGTTGTCTTCTCCTTCAAAACGTCTTGAAGAATATTGTTAGATAGATGAAGATGAATCCACGAAAGTGCCATTCGATCATTCCGTTGCTTCTCCTCTGTTGTCTAAGTTGTGAGAATCTTGTCAAATCCCAACAATGCATCATCCAAATCCATCTGCACCAATATATTTGGCATCTTTACTTGTCATAACGAAAATTTTGTATTGCGATCCAAAAGCAAAATTTCATACTTCATAATTGTCATCGATAACAGAAAACCTCAAACAAAATCACAACCAATAGCTTTGATACTAATTGTTGGAAACGTGGAGGTTTATATGACACAATATGAAGTATTGATCACACAAGAAAGAATAAGATTAAAACAAGAAGATAGACTGGAAGAGGAATCAAGTAATTTTATTAATTGACAATCAATGGAGAAAAAAATTTAACTTCAGCAATACATAAACTAGAAGAAGAGTCATATGTATATGGACAATCCAAGCCTTTGAAGCAGAGTTGTGGATGAAATATATTGCCCAAAAATTTCCTTATCTTGATTTCTTTAAATCTTATACAAATTTCAACTCTCAATAGGGCTTCCAAATAAAACTTCATCTGGAATTTGCCTATAGATTTTGAATATGATTCCAAAAAGCATTCAAAATAGAATTCTTCTTAATGTGCACTTAAATTAGAACTTTCAATTATCTTCATTAAAGAATTTGGGTCACACTTAACAGAAATTATTATTATAATATCATTAGTGCTAAATAACATTACTCATTTATGTGGATGCTATATATGTCGATGCTAAATACCACATGTCCTGCATAGCACTTGCGTTGATGATTATCTCCCATGAGTTTTTTTGTTGAGCATTAGTAACGATTAATTGTGTAATTAGAACTATTTCCATGCAACCAGGTGTCATTGATACGTCTCTCAAATAGTTTGTCCCTAAAATGTTAAACCTAACAATACCCACGCTTGTAGAGAGCTTAGGTATTGCAAAATTCCACAATCCTATTATCGGGCATTTTTATTTTTAAATATTTATTTATTCTTTTTTCATATTCTCACATTTGAATTTTCTTCTTTTCACTTTTGACCTTGTTTAGAAGAAAAATTGATGTTTTGTTTCGCTCTTTATCTTTTATTTTTACTAATCAGAGTTGAATATGCATTGTACATTATTTTGAAATATTTTATAAATGCTGTAAAAGTAATATTTGATACCAATTTATTGTGAGGATTTGATGAGTCTCAAACAAACTAAAGAAAATAAAATTTAGAATAAAAATTTAAAAGAAAATTGTACTCTTAAAATTTAGCCTCTATGATTCAAATTTTTCGTGATGATGAAATAATACAACTAAGCAACTTTTTTAATCGCTAATACATAAATTTAAATATCCATTAAATTTTCTAGATACATGAATAGAAAATAATTTCATTTATGATAAGGGTAATTAGCACAAAACGTTCTTACATTACAATGTTATTGTGTAAAATGTTATTACATTTCATTTTTTACCCATATTTTCATTTTTATTGCAGGAAAGGTCTTTTTCTCAATAATAAAAAAAATAAAATAAAATGACAAATATACTATCCTATTTAAATAAAACAAAAAAGAAAAGAAAAGAAAAATTTTAAAATTTGCAATTTTACTCTCAAATTTTTTTAAAAACTACAAATGAGTCCAAATCTCAATTATTAAAAAGGTAATTAGCACAAAATGTCTTTACCTTTCCATATTATTGTGTAAAGCGTCATTACCTTTCATTTTTGACATTTTCACCCTTATTTTTACATTTACATTTCGAAAATCATCATTTTCATCAATTTTTTTCAATTAAAAACTGTAAAACGACAAATATATCCTTATATTTAACCCTAATTATAAGAGTTTTGCTACATGTACACTCAGGTGTACACATTGAGTGACATAATGCACAAGTGACATTAATTTATGTAGAAATTGTTTTTTTTTTTCCACCAGTTAATTATAGAATGCCACTTACACATTACCGTAAACCTGAGTATACATGTAACAAGATCCTAATAATATATAGCTTTGTTTGTTTTAGCTTAAAAAGATGATAAAAATTTAAATCAAAGTCAACAATCAGTTCAACCACACATATTATGTGAACCCAAAACTTTTCAACAACGTATTTTTTCAACTTTTATTACAATCTACAATTTTATTTTATTTTTAAACAAAACCAATCAGGAGCATAGAAATAAAATTTTCACTGCATAGCCAATTGAAAACAGAACAATTTCTTTTAAACGCCACATTTACATAATGAGGGATAGGCCTTCTGATTAAAAAAAAATAGAAGAACACTAATTACAATAATTGATGTTTGTCCATTGGTTCAATTATTGCATTTTTAAGTGCTTTTCGACCTCCTACCTTGACCAGTTTGTTGTAAATAAAAATAAATTAATAACAGAGTAGTTTTTATTTAAATAATATATAAATAGTGAATAATCTCTTAATTTAAGTTTCTGTAAAAGTTCAAATATTTTGAAATTAATTGTTTTGAAAATTTTCATGATTGAGTTTGTACAAAATGAAGAATTCGTTTCTGCAATTTCTAGAGTCCCACGGTTTAATATTTCTCAAAGTAATATCTAAAGTGTTGCATTGGTGTTACCCCATTCAAATGGGATCATCATTTGGATGACACGTGGAGGAATCTACAAGAAGACACTCCTCAATGAACAGTAAGGGGGACACATTATTCGCTCATACGAAGTCCTTCCCTCGAAGGAAGACGTCACGTGGACGAAGTGGATAGAACGTGGCAGAAGTCCTTTTATAGACGAAGTTGATAGAACGTGGCAGAAGTCCTTCTATACACGAAGTTCCCTCAACTGCACAGTACATCTCCAGTCCGAAGTCCTCGTTGTTGCTTAAAACTTCGTTCACCAAGGCGCTTGTAAGGAACAAATCTGAAGGATATCCCTGAGAAGTGATTGACGTGACAAGTCATTTCAAAGCCGCCTTACTTGATGTCAGACAAAAGGAAGGGGGTGGCCGGGCGATGGCAGGACAATCATTACCATAGTTAATGTCGTGAATGATGTGACGTTCAAAACAATAAGATGAAGCCACGTGGATCTGATCCGACGATAGGCAGTTCAGTCGTTTGTCTATAAATAACATTTGTTGTGATTGTAAAAGAGGGAAGCGAAATTGGAGATAGTGGGATATACAAACTCAAATTCTTATTAGAGTGATTCAAAGAGAAAATATTCAATTCTTATAGGTATTGTGCTTTTACAATATTATAAAGGTTTAAACTCATAATCAACTACAGATCTTTTATCATTTGACACCAAAATCCTCTGTTGCTATTCCGACTCGATAGTCCATATATATATTTTACAATCATCAACTCCGGTCAAACTCGCCGGAATCCACGTGTCACAAGACCGATAATGACATCTGTTGACAATATTTTTTGGGGTCAACAGATTGGCGCCGTCTGTGGGAAACAAACAGTTAAACCACAAGAATCTCGTAAACAAAGGCTTTTATAATCCTGCAAAAGGAAAAATCATATCTCTTTGAAGAAAGAAACGTTATTCTTGAGTAAAGAGTCACTAAGAAGGATTAAATAACATACAAAAGTTGAAAAGAAAGCTAAACCGGAAGACTGTCAAAGATGAGCGAAAACGAAGGAGAAGTAGCGTCTCGGATGGCTGAGAAAACCCTGAACAAGGGGAACCCTCGCACACAATGCCTACATCCCGTCACAGGTTTAACCAGCGGCAAAGGCACAACCCACGGGGCGAATCAAAGGAAGCTGCTAGACTTAGCAGGGAAATGGCCACCATGGCAGAAAACATGCGGAATATCACCCAGCAGAACCAAGCTATGCATGAGATGCTAATGAACATGTAGGCTCAAGGAGGGTACCATAACCTTCAGTACCCTCCGCAAGAAGATGGGTTTTACCAAAACAATCAATACGACGGGGGTAACAATCACATGGGAGGCCAACCCCGGTATCAACATGGGGATCCAATGGAGAGAGAGGCCGAAGTCGGTTCTTCCACCAATCATGCAGGCGACGAACTTCCCCAAAAGGCACCACAAGACTACTCATTACATTACAATTCTGATGTCCTAGGGAGGTCGCCCAGACGAACCAGGAGTGTTTTCGATAGAATCACTGACCCGCCTAGAAATAGGCTCAATAGACGCCCGTAGGGGCCCAGAGAGGAACCTGTTGAACAACCTCGATTTGGAGGCCAGGCATAACCGCATCACGGAGGGGTGAGACCTCCGCCTAGAAATAGGCGAGAGAGAATGGATCAAGCCAGAAACCAAGCCGGTCCGTCTCAACCACTTCGGAACATGCCTATCGATGGGAATCAATACGCGGACAAACCCCAAAGGTCTTGCGACGTTGATGATGATAATGATACTTTACCCTTTTCAAGAGAAATTCAAGATGCCCCAGTACCAAACAAGGGGAACCCTCGGGGAAATGGCCACAGGTTTAACCAGCGGCAAAGGCGCAACCCACGGGGCGAATCAAAAGAAGCTGCTAGACTTAGTAGGGAAATGGCCACCATAGCAGAAAACATGCGAAATATCACCCAGCAGAACCAAGCTATGCATGAGATGCTAATGAACATGCAGGCTCAAGGAGGGTACCATAACCTTCAGTACCCTCCGCAAGAAGATGGGTTTTACCAAAACAATCAATACAACGGGGGTAACAATCACATGGAAGGCCAACCCCCGTATCAACATGGGGATCTACTGGGGAGAAAGGCCGAAGTCGGTTCTTCCACCAATCATGCAGGCGACGAACTTCCCCAAGAGGCACCACAAGACTACTCATTACATTACGATTTCGATGTTCCAGGGAGGTCGCCCAGACAAACCATGAGTGTTTTCGACAGAATCACTGACCCGCCTAAAAATAGGCTCAATAGGCGCCCGCAGGGGCCCAGAGAGGAACCTGTTAAACAACCACGATTTGGAGGCCAGGCAGAACCGCATCACGGAGGGGAGAGACCTCCGCCTAGAAATAGGTGAGAGAGAATGGATCAAGCCAGAAACCAAGCTGGTCCGTCTCAACCACTTCGAAACATGCCTGTCGATGGGAATCAATACGCGGGCGACCCCAAAGGTCTTACAACGTTGATGATGATAATGATACTTTACCCTTTTCAAGAGAAATTCAAGATGCCCTATTACCAAACCACTTCATTTTGCCAAAAATACCAAAATACGAAAGAAGTGGTCTAACGCCTCGAGTTTCGCGAACACGGAGTGCCACGTCATCATCATTTTTGCCCTAATTTAACTGAAAAGTTTGACGGAAGTAACTAATTTTTAAAACATCACATTTTAAATTGTGAACTTTAACGGCAATAAAACTAATTTGAATTACCTTAAGAAAATTGATTAAATCTTAAGTCTCAAGTTTGAAATAACGGAAAAGACGAAGTAAGTTCATAATGTTCAAATAAGTAAAATTTAAAAGTAAATTAAAAACAATTAACTACATTTATTCATTCATGCCATCACTGTCCATCATATTCGACCGTCTCCAAAATCTACAAATATTGTTAAAATAATGGAATGAGCATTTCGAATAAATACTCAGTAGACTCATCGCCAGTAATTAATTTACAGAATAATTGAACACATAACTATGCAATTTATACAGTGACATCATCATACGCTTATTTTCTTCGAAAGATCATAGGCTCTTTAAAATCATTGGGTGTGGGTAGTCTCGTCTCATACATTTAAGCAAGTAAGCTATGCATAACCTCATTTTATCTCATAAGAGATTCTCTTACTTCTCATGCAATTAAACATATAAGTTATGACAAGCATAACAACATAATCTATCTCATAAGAGATTCTCGTCTTATGCATTAAAACATATAAATCACATAAAGTCACATAATACATA
Source organism: Osmanthus fragrans (assembly GCA_019395295.1). Taxonomy (NCBI): domain Eukaryota; kingdom Viridiplantae; phylum Streptophyta; class Magnoliopsida; order Lamiales; family Oleaceae; genus Osmanthus; species Osmanthus fragrans. The sequence continues at coordinate 1,090,782 of CM033346.1, forward strand.
CAATTATAATTTATACTAATTAATGGGGGCGAGTTTACCTCAATCTATCTCGATTCACGTGAAAAGTGGAGCGGGAAGAAATCTCAATCCCTCAATCGTCCGTACGTTTCGTCTAAGCCAAAATAGAAAATAAGTTTTGAATTAGTATTTCGAAATTTTAAAGTTTTAAAATGATAAAATAAAGTTTAGGGACTAAATTGAAAATTTATTAAAACTGAAAATAAAAGTTTAAGGGTTGAAATTAAACTTTTCTAAAATAGGGACTTAATTGAAAATTTATTAAAATTGAAAATAAGAATTTAAGGACTGAAATAAACTTTTTCAGAATTTGTGGGCTGATTTATTTAAAACATAAACTTTGGGACTGTTTTCTTTAAAATCAAAACATTGGGGCTGAAATAAATAACTTTAAAACTTGGGGGACTGAAATAAACTAACTCCTAAACTTTGGGGCTAAAATCATAATTTTCAAAAAATCAAAATATTAAAAATCTCTTACTCTCTCTCTCTCTCTCACTTCAAACCGACAGTGTGGAGGTGGTGATGGGGTGATTTTGGCGTACGGGTTGGAGGCTAATGGGGTTCGATTTTCTTGGATTTTTCGGCGGCGAACCGGCTGGAAAGTGGGTCGGGAATGAGATAAGTTGTGGGTCTTCTTATTTCTTGGTTTTTGGTGGCTTTTTGGTATTGATTTGGGGCGAAATGGAGGGGGTTGTCGATTGATGGGTTGCAGGTGGGGTGCGTTGAGGCGGTGGAGTTAGTGTGGTGGTTCGTTTTGGCCTTGCAGGCGGTGGCTGCAGTGGTGGAGTTGGTATTTTGACTGTGGCGTTGGCAGTGGTCGTGTACAGTAGTCTGTGGGTTATGGACGGCTGTAGCTTGGGTTGGAGGTGGTGAGGCGTTGGTGTGGTGGTATTGGTGAAAACAGTGAGGTTGGGGGGTAGATTTTGTGTGAGGGTGATTAGTTGTTGATGCTAGAAATGGTAGTTCTAGCATCAACGTGAGCTGGAGCTTCCAGCGTGAATTTCAGCTGGGATGAGGGATGGATTTTGTGTGCTCTTGTGGTGGCTCGTTTTTGCAGGTGGTGGCTTGACTGTGGTGAAATCTTTATGTCACTGGTGCTAGAAACTGATTCTAGCATCAATGTGATTTTCCAGTTGATGCTAGAAATTGATTTTCTAGCATCAATTGTGAGTTTCCAATTTAGGAAGGTGACTGGGGATTCACAGTATTGAGGGAAAAAAATTTGGAGAAGGTGACATTTTCTTACCCTAATGTTGATGGCTGCGTGAGGTTGAGGGGGGGAAATGGGGGGGTATATGAATAGTAAAAATCTAGGGCACAAATCCCTAAGGCTTAAATGGGCCAGAAAATTGGGTTGGAGAATTTTTCTAATTGGACTTAAAGTGAATTGGACTAAAATGAACATATTTGGACTAATGAAATTTTGGACCCGAAATAATAATATATCGTATTTAATGTTATTAAATTTCGGATTTAAAACGATAAGGAATTGGAGACGTTAAAATATTCGAAATTGGACTCGATTATAATAAATTTAAATTTGTTTAACAACGGCTAGACGAACAAGCTTTTATTTTTAAAACTCGGGGTTAGGACTTAGCGACACGTTTTTCAAGAAAAATAAATTTAAAATTCTTGATCTCTACAAGGGGAGACCCTGCGAAACATCTGGACTGTTTCAAAACCCACATGGAACTGCGGGGGTCAACCCCGACAATGAAAGGCAGAGCTTTCCATCTTACCCTGAGTGGAGCGACTAAAGTATGGTACAACAGGTTGCAAGCTGGAAGCATCCGAAGTTGGCCTGACTTCAAGAAGACATTCCTTAAGCGCTTCGCAACTAGCAAAGAAGGCGAAGGTCCCATCCAGCGCCTTCAAGACATGAGGCAACAACAAGGAGAGTCGCTGAAAACCTTCTTATCCCGATTCACAGACGAAATGACATACTGCGTCCAAGTCTCGGATAGAGAAGCGCTTACCGCATTAAGGGGTGGTTTAGACATGAACTCCTTTTTTTGGAAGGATGTACAAAATAAGGACCCTACCAGTTATGACGCGTTGTTGGAAATAATAAGACAAGAAGTTATAAATGAAGAACTCAATGATCATTGCAACAAGGCAAGCTGAGGTCTCCCACCTCCCCAGTTTCAAAGAGGACGAGGTCCAACCTCCCACCTAATAGACCATCAAAATGGGCAGGCAGACCTTAACCCAGGACAAGCACTGGAAGCTGCTACACTAAATGCACTTCCAAATCTGGCGTATGAAGAAGTCCACCCTAATTCCGAACAACAAGAGAGACTCCCCACATCGCCAAAATGTGGATCAAGAAGTAGGGGAAAGAACGTTAGGCCTAGGAATAGGAACAACACTCTTTATTGCACCTACCACCGATCTTGTGGCCACAACACCATTGCATGTTGGAACTTAAGACAGAATAATGCTCAGGGGAGAGACCAACAGGCTAGTGCATTATGCAACAATTCGAGAGGAGACGAGCGCAATCAACCTGAAGAAGGTCGGAGACCTGAAGAAGGTCGAAGACGCCACTGAAACCCGCATAATAGTGATGGAGGCAAACCCATAAAAGAAATTGATACCATATTTGGAGGCCCCTACGTTGGCAGTGAATCCAGAAATGCCCAGAGGAATTACGCAGAAGAGGCCAGGGAACCCCCAATGTCTAGCTTGATAGTCAGCACCCAACCCTCTAATGGCGGAGAAGAGCCCATTACTTTCACACAGGATGATGTTGTAGGGGTACACTATCCCCATTATGATGCTTTGGTGGTGAGGGCGGTGGTGGTTAGAAACGGTTTGAAGAGGATGCTGGTAAATAACGGGAGTTCCGTTAATATTATTTTTGGAGCTACTTTCGATCAAATGGAAGTAAAGTAGGATCAAATGGAAGTAAAGCAGGCATTGATCCCCGTAACGTCTCCGATTTATGGATTTACGGGAGATAGCCTCATCCCCCGAGGGAAAATCGTCCTAGCAATAGAGATGGGAGAAGCACCTCTTGTGTCCAAAAACCTCATGAAATTCCTAATCGTAGATCATTGCTCCGCCTACCATGGAGTACTGGGTTGACCTACCCTGAAAGAACTTTGGGCTGTCACCTCGGTACACCACTTGTGCATGAAATTTCCCACGGAGCATGGTGTTGCAACGGTCCGCGGGGACCAGAGAAGTTCAAGTTTGTGCTATACTAATTCCATTCGTAAAGCTGAACCAAGAAGCGTGAATGTTATCTTAATGGAGATTGACTATCCTATTCAAGGAAACTACCTCGACCAAGGGGAAGATGTCGTGATGATCGAAACCTCTGAAGAAGAGATGGTCCTGGAAGTAGCAGTTATTCCTGAAAAGGAACGGACTGTTGAGCAAGCAATAACTACGGATGAATTAGAACCCGTATGGTAGATTGTGAATCTCAAACAGCATCAATAGAAGAACTGGAAAACTTCCGGTAGGACCCCCTGAACAGATGAGGTCCTTGCAGGTCGGCAAGGACTTGACACCACTGGAAAAAGAAAAACTGAAAAGCTTCCTCAGAAACAAATTGGACATCTTCGCTTGGAAACACGAAGACATGGTTGGAATCGATCCCAAAGTCAGTTGCCACCATTTGAATATCGATCCAAATGAGACTCCAAATAGGCAGAAAAGACGAGCCCTAAATCCAGAAAGGTACGAGGCCTTGAAGGACGAAGTGAAGAAGTTAATTGATAATCACTTCATTAGGGAATCAATTTATCCGAAGTGGGTGTCCAATCCGGTGTTGGTAAAAAAGCACAACGACAAGTGGAGAGTGCGCGTGGACTTCTCCAACCTAAATCAAGCCTGTCCAAAAGGATAGTTTTCCATTGCCCCGAATTGACAACTAGTTGATTCCACTGCTGGGCACGAACTGTTGAGTTTCATGGATGCCTATTCAGGCTACAATCAGATTCTGATGCTCCCAACAGATGAAGAACACACTTCCTTTATTACAGACCGAGGTTTATACTGCTATAAGGTGATGCCCTTCAGATTGAAAAATGCCGGAGCCACCTATCAGAGATTGGTAAACAAAATGTTCGCAGATCTAATCGGGAAGACAGTAGAAGTATACGTGGACAACATGCTAGTAAAGATCCTGAAAGCAAGGGATCACATACAATACTTAGACGAAATCTTCAAAATACTGAGGCAGTACTGGATGCGGTTGAACCCGTCAAAGTGTGCTTTCGAGGTGTCTTCAGGGAAGTTCCTCGGTAACATGGTAAACCAGAGAGGAATTGAAGCCAATCCCGACAAGATCAAGGCCCTTGTTGAGATGAGGTCGCCTCAGAAGCCTAAGGAAGTGCAAAGCCTGACAGGAAGAGTAGCAGCTCTGAGGCGCTTCGTCTCAAAGGCTACGGATAAATGCTTCCCCTTCTTCAAAGTTCTAAAAGGAGGAAACAAATTTTAATGGACCACGAAGTGTGAAGAAGCCTTACAAGCACTAAAGAAGCATCTTGGGCAAGCTCTTCTTCTCTCAAAACCCGAACCAGGAGAGCCCCTACTGTTATACCTTGCTGTCACAACCGAAGCTGTCAGTTCGGTTCTAATTAGAGAAGAGGCAGGACATCAGCTGCCGGTGTATTACATTAGCAAAGCACTTCTTGTCGCTGAAATATGATACCCTGATATGGAAAAATTAGCTCTAGCGCTCATTACAGCCTCACGTAAGCTGAGGCCCTACTTCCAAGTACACACCATCAAGGTATTGACCAATTTTCCTCTAAGGCAGGTACTTCAGAAGCCTGATGCTTCAGGTAGATTATTAAAATGGGTCGTAGAGCTCACAGAATTTGACATCGTTTATAAGACTCGAACTGCTGTGAAGGGACAGGCTCTTGCAGACTTTCTGGCAGAATTCACTCCTATTCCAGACGTGGAAGAAAAATGGGAACTTGTAGAACCTCCCACCTGGAATTTATATGTAGATGGCTCTTCGGGAGAATCCGGGTTCGGTGCCGGAGTAGTACTAATCAGCCCAGAGGGGCACAAGTTGAATTGTGCCGTAAGGTTCGGGTTCAAAGCAACAAATAATATGGCTGAATACGAAGCTCTCATTGCTGGGCTCCGCCTCGCCAAGGAAATGCAAGTCAAGAGGTTATCTATTCAAAACAATTCCCAATTGGTTGTTAGCCAAGTTGGACGGGAATTCGCTGTGAAAGACAAAGGAATGGCAGCCTACCTCAAGGTGGTCATGGGACTCATACCTAGCTTTGACAGGTTTGAATTAACACACATCCCACGCGGTGAAAATCATCATGCGGATGCCCTCTCAAAATTAACAAGCAGCACGGACTCCGAACTCCTAGCTGTAGTGCCAATAGAACATTTGCCGAGGTCCTCCATTGCAAAATGCGAGGAAGTAATGTGGATAGGGAATGCTTCATCGTGGATGGACCCAATAGTTGCCTTCCTGAAAAGCCAAGTCCAACCCTCTGATAATGGAGAAGCACAGAAACTCCGACGACGAACAGCACACTTCATCCTTCAGGATGAATGATGAGAACCACGTAGCAACGATCACTACGCAACCCCGCAACTAGATTGAAACCCCAGAAAAGCCCATGGATAATTTCGGTTTAAAGATTCAACCAAGAATGTTGAATCAAGCAACCCAACAAGAACGACGCTTGATAGACCTCTTGATTACAAAACCCGTGATCTGCACTCGATGTTGAACGTCACAAGAAGATCTTGATAAGTTCGCGGTGTTCTAAGAAGAACAAGATTGAAAGCAATAATCTCACTTAATTGATAAATTGTCAAAGGTGTTCCAATAATGATAAAATAAACTATTTAACTAATGCTAAAAACCCTATGAAATTCGTGCATAATCCCCAAACATGGTAAAACATCAATAAAAAATAGAATTTTAAGGAAACTAGGATTCTCGCCAAAAATAGAAAACTCGCTGAATTTTATAACCAAGCGGTCGCTTGGTTATATTCCAAGCGGTCGCTTAAAAGGCTTCTTTGACGCCCTGTGAGTTTCGGTGCTGGGTTGAGCGGCCGCTTGGCTTTTACTCTAAACGGTCGCTTAGGCATTCCGGTAGGACTCCTTTTTCGGTCGCTTGTATCTTGTTGATCCAATTGGTTTTCGACCTCGACCCCAACATGAAACTTGTCTCTTTTTGAGTGCAGATCATGGCATCGTCCATTGTTACTTGCACAAGTAGTCACAATGCTTGATTTACCCTTTTTGCCCTTGATCACGTCATCGGACCTCCTTCGATAAGCAACGGGTCTCGGTCGGGGCTCGGCTTCCTTGGACTCGTTTCTTGGATCACATCAATGAAGTACTTTACAAAAGAAGCTTCTCCATGCCCCTTCTTCGTTGCACAAGTGGTAAAAAAGCAAATTACGTGCTTAGAGAAGTTCACGAAGGAGTGTGTGGCAACCACTCGAGGGGCTGGGCCTTAGCCCAAAAAGTGTTAAGACAAAGATACTGCTGGCGGACCTTAAAGAAAGATGCTAAGCAATTTGCCCAGAAATGCGACAAATGTCAAAGGTTTGCAACAATCCAGAGGCAACCTTCGCAAGAGCTCACCGTAGTGTCAAGCCCATGGCCCTTCGCCAAGTGGGGAATTGATCTCATTGGGCCCATGCCAAAAGGAAAGGGTGGTGCGTGCTTCGCAATAGTCGCAATATATTACTTCACCAAATGGACTGAGGTCAAACCACTGACCAAAATCACTTACGCAAACACAACGAAATTCCTCTGGAAGAACATCATCTGTAGGTTTGGTATCCCGCATTCAATTGTCTCCGATAATGGACGACGGTTTAACAATAGAAAGGTCAGAGATCTTTGCGATGAATTGGGCATTAAAAAACATTTCTCTTCACCTCACCACCCGCAAGCCAATGGCCAAGTGGAGTCAGTGAACAAAACTATCAAGTATACACTGAAAAAGAAGTTGAACGCCTCCAAGGGCGCTTGGGTGGACGAACTACCACAAGTTTTATGGGCAATCCGAACCACTAGTCGAACGGAAATCGGACAAACCCCATTCTCAATGACTTACGGGGCCGAAGCCATGAGTCCCGTTGAAGTATGACTCCCCTCGCCTCGTCGATTGCACTTCAGCCAAATATCAAACGAGGAACTAAGGAAGTGTGAGCTCGACTTCCTCGAGGAAAGGAGGAATGGAGCGCAAGCCAAAGTGGCTACCTATCAAAGGAAAATGGCTAGGTACTACAATTCTAAAGTAAAGAGGAAGTCATTTCGATTGGACGACCTTGTGCTGAAAAGGGTTCTGCTGTCGACGAAAGAACCGAGTACAGGACTCTTGGACCCAATTGGGAAGACCCTTATCGCATCAGGGAAGAAGTCAGAACTGGGACTTACAGGATCGAATCCAAGGATGGCAGGGTACAACCTCATCCGTGGAATGCTGAGCATCTGAGGAAGTATTATCAGTGAAAGTTGTAAATCATTTCGTGTGTAACCCGTAATAAATAAAATATCATTTTGCAAAAGAATTGCCTATAAAATTGTGCAGGCAGGAACTAGTTATAACGTCGGCACTTCGACTAGAAGGCAGTCCTAAGAGGACCCCTTCCAAATAGCGAAGTGAATAGAACGTTCCCTTGCAAACAAGATTTGTAAAGGTGTCTCGGCATGAGAAGACAACTCAAACTCCATGCATTGGGAAGATACATGTACTAGTTATAACGTCGGCACTTCGACTAGAAGGCAGTCCTAATAGGACCCCTTCCAAGTAGCGAAATGAATAGAACATTCCCTTACAAACAAGATTTGTAAAGGAGCCTTGGCATGAGAAGGCAACCCAAACTCCATACCTTGGGAAGATACATAAACTAGTTATAACGTCGGCACTTCGACTAGAAGGCAGTCCTAAGAGGACCCCTTCGAAATAGCGAAGTGAATAGAACGTTCCCTTACAAACAAGATTTGTAAAGAGGCCTCGGCATGAGAAGGCAACCCAAACTCCATGCCTTGGGAAGATACATAAACTAGTTACAACGTCGGCACTTCGACTAGAAGGCAGTCCTAAGAGGACACCTTCCAAATAGCGAAGTGAATAGAACGTTCCCTTACAAACAAGATTTGTAAAGGGGTCTCGGCATGAAAAGGCAACACAAACTCCATGTCTTGTGAAGATACATAAACTATTTACAACGTCGGCACTTCGACTAGAAGGCAGTCCTAAGGAGACTCCTTCCAAATAGCGAAGTGAATAGAACGTTCTCTTACAAACAAGATTTGTAAAGGGGTATCGGCATGAGAACACAATACAAACTTTATGCCTTGAGACGAAAATTTAGCTACGACGTCCTAAAAGGATGAAACGTTTCCTTACAAGTTGAATTTGGTAAAATTGGTCGAATCAATTCCATTATGACAAAGCCAAAATTAAATCTCACATGAAGGATCGCCGGCTATGACCCACGTTGTAGGAACAATGTTAACGTGATAGGTAAGTAAGGTCGTGAATTATGCGAGTAAGTTCGGGTACTATCATTCGATTTCAGATTAAACTTCATTGCGTTATAAGAAATTCGAAGCAACTAAGAAATGAGTCAAAATTACAGTTCCATTGAAAAGAAAAGTTACAAACAGTGGGCCCCAAGGCTAAAATACATAAAACCTATCTTTCTATTTATACATTGGGTGGAGGAGGGTCAAAGGGCATAATGGAGTTCAGAGGTTTGACATGATGGACTTCAACCACGTCGTCATCCAGATTATCAGCAAGGGGGACTTCTTCAGTTGGAGTCTGGGGTTCAGCTTATTCCTCCAGGAACTCCTGCTTCATCTCCGAAATATGAAAGCCGGGATATTTAGCCTCCATCCATTCAATCACTTCCCTATAGGTATAACCCCTCCAGTAGATAGCGAAATTCTCATACATTTCAGTGAGGTGGAAGTTGCTAATGAAGCGTCTCTCCGCTTCGCCCCCCGCAACTTCGGCTTCTTTCTTTGCATCCTCGACCTCTTCGGTGAGGCTTGACACTTGAGCAGTTAAGGCATTATTTTCAAGTTTCGCCTTCTCAAGATCTTCCTTTAGAGCTGCGTTTTCTTTGTTGGCCTTCTCTAAAGCTTCAGACGCAATTCTTTGAAGGGCATCGGAGTTGTCTACTTTCCTCGTCATAGAAGCCACCTTCCCTTGACAAGTATGAACCTCCTTCTTCAAATTCTCAATTTCTGTCAAGGCATAGGATAGCTTTGCAGCATCTTCAAAATGAAGCCTCTTCACCTCCTCCACTTCGGCCTTAGCCTTACTAGCCTCCTCATCTGCCTTCGCTACCTTGCCAGCAGTATCACTATTTTTTCCTTGCAAGTTTTTAAAGAGGGTTTGCACCTCTATGGCCGTCCCAAAGGCCCTGGAAGCCTGCCCCACCAACATAGTAAGAACGTCACTGGCTCCAGCTTCCTCCATAAAGTTCTGCCACCTCTCAGTCCAATACTTGTAAAAATTGGAAATGGCAGTCTGGACATCTCCTGGAAGCATGGATAAGATCTCCGGAGCCAATTCATCCTCCCTCTGAGTAATGAGAAACCTGGTCCTAGCAGACCCAGGAGCAGAGGTCGCACTAGCAGTCCTTGATTTTTTCGTTGGGATAGGCCTTGATGACTCCACAGGCCTCTTCTGCCCAACTGGAGCTACAGAATTAGAAGCCCCCAGTAACTTCTCCCCAGCTGGGACTTCAGAACGAGGAGGCGGCACATCGGTAGAACCCCCTGTCCCATTAGTTCGAGGAATTCTGAACTTCTTCTTTGGCTCCTCCTCCACCATGTTCTTGCCCTTATCAACTGAAGGAGGAACGACCTCTTGCGAAGCAGCTTCTTTGCTGACCTTCTCAAGGTGTTCCTTCACCTTTTTCGCACCCGCAGAGGTGCCTTTCAAACTTTCCTTTCGGCAGTAGAGGTGGCGGCAATGATTGTGGCCATGTCAGGTGTGGGATGTCTCATCTTTTCAAAGTTCTCTGTGCAAAAAGCAGAAGTCATATTGGTATACAAATAAGCTTGGAAACAACGTGAAATGACAACGCACAAGGTGGAAGTTACCTCTTTTAGCCATTAGTTGGAAGTCTTCAAACAATCATTTTCTTACAATGAGCCTCTCGTACTCTCTTGACGAAGTAGGGCGAAGGTAGACGTCCTTGATAAGGTCGATCTCCCTTGGGGTCAATTCGAAACGCTCAACCACGTCTGCAAAAACGTTTCAAAACAGTTAGACAAATGTTCAAAAATACTGAAATAGGGGGAAGCAAGTAAAATACACCCAAAGGCGGGTCGACACTCACTAGCTTCGGAGTATGAAGTAGGGACTTTGACGTGGGGAATAGTATCACCCTCCACCTCTTGCCACTTCCCTCTTACCCAAAACTAGGATTCTCTCCACCCTTTAATGGATGAAGGAAGTTCAATAACAAAAGGGGAGTGTGACCCCACGGACACAGAGAATACCAACCCCGAAAATCCCCCTTTCCTAAAGGGCGAGGCTGTAAGAGGGTCTGGAATACATGAAGAGGCAAATCCTCACCCAACGAAGTTTCTTTCCAAAGGAAGTAAGAATCCACCAATTGGGCCCACACATTGGGGACGAGTTGGGTGGGGGCAAGCCCGTATAACCTCAGGACCGCTCGAAAAAAAGGATGAATGGATAAACGGAATTCGGCCTTGAGGAGATGTTCACTAATGGCTACACAGCCCGGCCTAGGGTAACAGGCACGATCTTCTGGGGACGGGGTTAGGAGTTCAATGTCATATGGGATGCAGAATTTCCCCCTAATTTGAACTAATCGAGTAGGGCTTTGGTTCGATTTGATCTTAGATGTCCCCCACACATTATCCGAACCAGCACCCTGGACAGGTAAATCAATCTGTTTGGCCATAACCAGGTCCCTGAGTTCTGAAGTCCTAATCAAGTTTACTCCCAGCTCTTTGGCGATCTCAACTACACTTAGCCTACCAGAGGTTGAGGTCATATATCAAAAAGAAAAAGAAGAAGATTAAGCCTTTCCTTACCCAAATACTTATGAAATAAAAAATGAACCCACCAGTGAGGAATGGCCGAAGCAACTCTGGAGATTGAAGAGAAAGATTAAGGAAGAAGAATACGGAATAACCCAAAAATGCTTGCCAAGTGAAAAATGAGAAAAGAAATTTCTTGCCCTCCTTCCGCCTTTTATAAGCATGAAGGATGAGCCCCCACCGTTGGATGATTGGCACATATCATCCAACCGTCCAAAACAGAATTAATCCGAACTATTCATTACTTCGGGCGCTTAAACTTCTACGTCCCTGATGGTCTCGTGATTCACACGCGCCTTAATACGCGAGTAAAACAGCTGGCGTGCCAGATTAAGCTCATAATTGCGCATTAAAAGCAGCGACGGTTGCACGTGTTGGGAATCAAATAGCCATCATTGCAGTCTTGGGAACATTCGAAAAGACAGCAAATCGTGGCGACACAGCTACCCACGACTTGTGTCTAATAAAATAAATAAAACCCCTTTTAATTTCTCACACCCACTTCGGAAATAACGGCACCAAAATACGATTTGAAGAGCCATGCTTCAAAGTCCATGCATTTACATAAATGACAAATGCATAGATTTGGGGGACTATTGTTACCCCATTAAAATGGGGTCATCATTTGGATGACACGTGGAGGAATCCACAAGAAGACACTCCTCAATGAACAGTAAGGGGGACACATTATTCGCTCGTACGAAGTCCTTCCCTCGAAGGAAGACGTCACGTGGCAGAAGTCCTTCTATGGACGAAGTGGATATAACGTGGCAGAAGTCCTTCTATAGACGAAGTGGATAGAACGTGGCAGAAGTCCTTCTATAGACGAAATCCCTTCAACTGCACAGTACATCTCCAGTTCGAAGTCGTCGTTGTTGCTTAAACACTCGTTCACCGAGGCGCTTGTAAGGAACAAATCTGAAGGATATCCCTGAGAAGTGATTGACGTGACAAGTCATTTCAAAGCCGCCTTACTTGATGTTAGACAAAAGGAAGGGGGTGGCCGGGCGATGGCAGGACAATCATTACCATAGTTAATGTTGTGAATGATGTGACGTTCAAAACAATAAGATGAAGCCACGTGGATCTGATCCGACGATAGGCAGTTCAGCCGTTTGTCTATAAATAACATTTGTTGTGATTGTAAAAGAGGGAAGCGAAATTGGAGATAGTGGGATATACAAACTCAAATTCTTATTAGAGTGATTCAAAGAGAAAATATTCAATTCTCATAGGTATTGTGCTTTTACAATATTATAAAGGTTTAAACTCATAATCAACTACAGATCTTTTATCATTTGACACCAAAATCCTCCGTTGCTATTCCGACTCGATAGTCCATATATATATTTTACAATCATCAACTCCGGTCAAATTCGCCGGAATCCACGTGTCACGAGTCCGATACTGACATCTGTTGACAACATTTTTTGGGGTCAACAATTGGTATTTTGACTGTATATAACAATATTGCATGATATTTGCAGGAATCCACATGGGTAAGCTGCGAGAATTTGTTACATTGATGGTCCCAGACTTGGAGGAAAATGCATGTACTCTTCAAAGAAAAATAGCATTACTGAAAAGTCGAAAAGATGATGTGGATGAAAAATTACAAAATGCAGCATGTCATTCTGGAAAAAAACGCAAGAGAGAGGTTGAAGAATGGTTGAATAATGTTGAAAACATTAAAGAAGAGTTTGAAACCTTGGAACAAAAAGTGCAACAAAGCAGCAGATTTTATCATGTTTTTAGACGACAAGAGTTGGCTGAACAACTTGAAAGAATGACTAAGGAAGTGACGGAGCTTGTTGACCAAAGTGATTTTCCTAGCGGGCTTTTTCTTGAGGTTGATGGGAGTATTGGCCAGCTATTGTTAACACCCGAACCAAATGGCCAAGCATTTCAACAAAATTTATATGACATCTGGACATCATTAATGGATGTCAACGTCTTAAGCGTTGGCATTTATGGAATGGGGGGAGTAGGCAAAACGACTCTGGCAAAGCGTGTCTATGATAAGCTCTCAAAAGAATCCACATTCTCGGGTCGTGTTTATTGGGTCACCGTCTCTCAAGAGTTCAGCATTTCCAAATTGCAAAGTGATATTGCCCGAGAACTGAAAATAGATATCACATGTGAGAATGATGAGGGGAAAAGGGCAGCTCAACTGTTCCAGGCATTCGAGAAAAAGGAGAGATTTGTGCTTATACTGGATGATGTTTGGAAACGAATTGATGCAGAGAAGATAGGCATTCCTTCTAAAAGGGGATGCAAGTTGGTCATAACAAGTCGATCAGAAGAAGTTTGTCATGGTACGTGCTGCAAAAAGATTATAAAAGTGAACACACTTTCCGAGGAAGAAGCTTTGGACCTATTCTTGAAGACACTTAATTTTGATGAACGTTCTTTACAAGTAACAGAGATTTGCAAGAAAATGGTAAACAGATGTGGCGGTTTGCCCCTTGCCCTCATCACATTGGCTGGAAGCATGAGAGGCGTGACTGACGTTCATGAATGGAGAGATGCAACGGAAGGACTAAAAGAATCATGTTTGGGACGGGCCGACATGGAAGATGAGGTTTTGCCAATTCTCTTTTATAGTTATCATCGGTTGAGAGATACAAGGCTAAAAAGTTGTTTTTTGTATTGCTCCTTGTATTGTGAAGATTGTCGTATTTCAAGAGAGGAATTGATTGGCCATTTCATTTCAGAAGGGCTGATGGAGCGAAGATTAAGCTGGCAAGCTGAAGTCGACCAAGGTCATGCAATACTAAATCAATTGGTGAGAGCCTGCTTATTGGAAAGTCATTCATATGGGGATGTGAAGATGCATGATTTAATCAGAGAGATGGCAATAAGGATCACTAAAGATAACCCGAGGTACATGGTAAAAGCTGGACTTCACTTAAAGGAACTACCAGAGGAGCAAAAGTGGACAGAAGATTTGGATAAGGTTTCCTTAATGTGCAACTCTATAAAGGAAATTTCACCTGGCACGTCACCCAAGTGTCCAAGCCTTTCCACCTTGATCTTGAGAGAAAATCCTCTAGAATTGATTCCAGACTGTTTCTTTACGCGTATGCGTGGGTTATGCACTCTCGATTTAAGTGAAACTAAAATTGGGCGCTTGCCAAATTCCATATCAGACTTGGAGAAACTTAATGCATTATTGCTTGGACACTGTTATGCACTGGTATCAGTGCCATCATTGGAAAAGCTCAAGGAATTGAGACATTTGGACCTCTCATTTACTAGTATTAAAGAAGTACCCCAAGGTATGGAAAGCTTAACCAACCTCAAACACTTGAGATTGGAGGAGTGTGATACATTAAGGATGATACCGACGGGGACTTTGCATGGACTCACACATCTTCAACGGCTCGAGTTGCCAGATCGTTTAGACGTACCAGTAGAAGAAGTTGAGGCATTGAAACAGTTGCAAGCATTTCGAGGTAGGTTAAATAGCGTACGTGATCTCAATCGGTTAATCAACTCACGACAAATTGACAAGCCACTCTATTTCTACGATATTACAATTGCTTCTCGAAAATTGAACAAATATACCGAGCACGGTTTACCATGTAAAAATTTACATTTTGGAGAAGACGGTCTCATGGAATCCTCTTTAGACACAGATGAGAATATGCTGCCGCGAAATATTGAGAGTTTATTCTTTACAAGCAGTGGCTTGAGTGGTTGCTTATTGGATGAATTTCCAATTTTGAATTCTGCTGGAGATTTAAAAGAATGCGAGATAGAGAGGGAGGATAAAATTGAGTGCATTATGAGGTTAGAGGAAGAACAACAATCTAGTGGGGTCCCATTCCAAAGCCTTAAATTTTTGAATCTAAGTCGCTTGCCAAATTTAATTGGTCTCTTCAAGTGGGAAGCAGTTGCTGCACCTCTTCCACCTGGCACATTTTCCTGTCTCAAAAGCTTGAGGATTTATGATTGTGGTAAAATCAAAAATCTTTTCCCTCACAGTGCGGTACATAATTTCCATAACCTCCAATCAGTGTGGGTCGAGGACTGTGTACAAATGGAGGAGATAATAGAAGATGGCAACAATGAAGGAGCTGATATCACATTGCCAAGGTTAAATTCATTGCAACTGTGTAATCTGCCACAAGTAAAGAGCATCTGCAAAGGAAAGATGATTTGTGATTCAATTCAGAACATTGCTTTGGGGGGCATTAAAAATATAAAGGAATTGCCTTTATATTTACCGCTGCTCAATGGACAACCATCTCTTCCCCCACGACTTCGAAAAATCCGTGTAGGTGTACAAGACAAAGAATGGTGGGAATCATTGGAGTGGCCCCAACACAATGCCAAAAATGTCCTTCAACCCTTGATCAGCTTCAGTCTTCGTAGGTACGTCTGATATCTCAATTCCATGACCTCACTATTTTTTAACAACTTATTTCTTTTGGTCTCTCTTAATAATTAATTCTAAAAATAAATTTTCAACAACTTATTTCTTAAAAAAATGGTCTCAAACAGATCCTAAATATATCTAACAACAAAAGGAGTGACAAACAAATTCATCAAGCAAGACTCTCAACTCATGGTAGAATTATATAATGACACTAAAAACGAATAATTAAATAATCAAATTAATTATTTTTTTATCAGTTTATTGTCTATATTTAGCACTTGTTTGGTTTAGTTAAAAATAAATTATTTTAATATATTTTGATAAAAGTTAATTGAATGTATAATTGCAAAAGTCTTCACTCCATGAAATGTGCGATTAAAATTAATTTTTGACTTTGACTTAAATTTAATTAGTAAATAACTTAACTGCATTTAGATATAAAATTAGAAAAAAAAAAACTTTTTGGATAATAAACCTAAAATTCAAATAAAATACTATCAATGCAAATTTTAATATTAATATTATTACGTAAAATAAAATTATATATATTCAGTTTGTGTTCATACTCCATCATTTTAATTGATAATTGATTCTCGTAATGTGTAGGATTGATTATTCCTTGCATCTTGACATCTTGATTTAAGTTAATTATTGACTCGTGCATTTTCCTTGTCATATTTTTTTTTATTACATGATGTTACAAAATTATAACTTGTTCTTTCTAGAGGACTTCTTAGAGAATTTCATGACTCTTGGATGGATATGTGATTTGGATGCTCCGGAGTCGGGAGGAAGAAAGTCAATGCTATTGTTGTAGTTTGATGAACATTTTAGACATTTTATCGCCGTCCAAATGTGATTGGGAATTGCTTTATTTTCATTTTCTAAGGGTGTCTGTATTACAAATCCTAGGCACACTAATGCCTTCATTTTTAAGATTTAGTTACAAAATATATCAACTTATGCTTTGTGAAACTTATTTCGGCATTTGTGTAAAAAAGTTCATTCATTTAGCTATAAATTATTTGATTGTATTACAAATACGATGATGTGCTCCACACAATTTTTCATAAAATAATATTACACGTAAATCGAAAAAAAATTCTTTTTCAATCACACATTCTACAAAAAAAAATACTATTCCAAATACTATTTTTGAAAGAAAAAAGAAAAAAAGAAGGGGCTCAAACAGGAGCTAAGATAATTGGTTCTTCCTTAAATGTTTTTTCCTTGAACTTATCGACATGCTGGCAAGTGGCTCCTAAACGTCAATATCCAGTAACTAAACTCTAAAATGTTCAACCCATTAATCACCCAAGTTGATTTTTTCGCATTGTCACGGTTTGCATGTGATGAATTCTAGAAATGCAATTCTAATTACATAAAAATTATAATAAAAAAAAAAAAAGAAGAAGAAGCCAAATGGCCCCTAATTATGTTGCTATCAAATTTGTTATAATATTATCGATTATATTGGCATAACAGTTTTTATTTGTTATACTACATATCAATTGCATTTAAATTGTACCATTTATTTTCTTAACTTTTTTCGACGAGATTATTTTCAACATTTCATGAATGAGCACATCTCGTACATTTCATGAATGAGCACATCTCGTCGTTGATGAAGATTTTTGTCAGAATATTCTTTCAAAATTAGGGATATATTTTGTCACGCTTTAATATTCATTGATTTTTAAAAACATGGATGACAAATAAATTGTTTTATGCCTCTAATGGATGTTTTTGATGGAAATCATTACGAGATATACGATGAAATAATCAATGGAAGGTTGATGGTAAGGTGACAAAAAAAAAAGTTGAAAACATAAATATTGCAATTAAAATAAATTCAAAACCTAAGTAAAGAAATACGGCGCGATAAATAAGTTTTTTTTTTTTTTTTTGTATGATTATATATATATGGTATAATTTCCCTATTGTAATATCTAATTTTAGACATGTAGTGCTTTAAAAATGTTCCATTATTTGAAGTAGAAGTGCAGAATAAGAAAATGGTGTTTGACAAAAAGAAGAAAAAATGGAAGAAAACGTCAGTAGGAGGACTGCTAACTTGTAAATGAGAAAAGAGTATAGATTAGAAAAAAAGAATAAAAACTGCTAACTTGTAAATGTTTTCTGCATTATTGAGCTGACTCTCGCCTAATCGATTATTTTTAAAAACAAACTCTCAATTAGCATATATGCTTCTCCCCCAGCCCACAGCTTTCTGCCATTAATTCATCTTAATTAATTATACTCTTCTTTTACTTTATTGAGACTGAAAGCAGATTAAGCTTATGAAAGAATTGCTCAAAGATCTTATCGATTCAAGGTAAATATATATTAATCTACTCTGCATCTATTAGAGTTTCATCGCATTTTTTTCTATATAAGTAAATATGATTTTGTTGATTGACTTTCAATGATATGATAATTTGGTTATTTCTTCTTACATATACATACTCATCTCGTCTCAAAATTAGTGTATTGAGTACTTCTCAATCCAACTGAAGAAGATCTGGAGCCATTCAAAGAAGTAGGTCAACTCGACTAACTCATTGTTTATATATTCTTGTTAAGTTCCTTCTTCATATGAAGTATAACATTTATAAATTAATATTGTATAAAGAAGATTATTAACTCGTTAGTTTTTTTTTTAAAAAAAATTTACCAAACATCTAAAATAACTATGATTGTTTGATAATAAGAAGTTGGGACTCTAAAATCAATCCCAAATTGAGCCTTAATTTAGAACTTGATTATTGAATATCAAAGAGAGAGTTCATCTAAAAGTTTCAGTTGTTAGAAATATCCCCTCCCTTGTCGTGAGAATCGAGTTTACGGTGAGTTTTATCGGCTGTCCAATTTAATCATATTTTAATGAATTTATCTTTTTCTTTTCCCCTCATTTTTCTTAAGGATGGCTACATGGTGATACTCTTTATATATATGAGAAAAATCCCTAATAAACCAGTTTCTACATTTTAATAATATATTATCTAATCGAACTTTTTTCTATATTTCAACAATGTTATAATGGCGAATTTTGACTTTTTTTAATGTTTCTGCAAGAATTCAATTTTTATTGAAAAGAAATAATCGTTTTCTCATAATATAATTTGTCTGGATAATAACAAAAGTGTCACATTTGTATTTGACTATATTTACATGGTATACTTGCAGGAATTCACATGGATCAATTGCTAAGCACTATCAGAGACTTGGAGGGAAATATACAAACTCTTACCAGAAAAATTGAATTGCTGAAAAGTCGAGCAGCGGATGTGCACGTAGAATTACAAAATGCAGCACATCTTTCTGGAAAAAAAAGGCAAGAGAGAGATTGAAGATTGGTTGATTAATGTCGGAAGATGTATACGAGAATTCGAAAGCTTGGAACAAGAAGTACAATGCAACAGATTTTATCTTGCTTATTCACAACAAAAGTTGGCAGAACGAGTTGAAAGAATGATCGAGGAAGTGGCAGAGCTTGTTGAGCAAGCGGATTTTTCTGGAGGGCTTTTTCTTGAGGATAATGAGAGTATTGGCCAAGCATTTCTGCAAGATTTCAATGACATTTGGGCATCATTAATGGATGACAACATCTTAAGCATTGGCATTTATGGAATTGGGGGAGTAGGCAAAACGACTCTAGCAAGGCGTGTCCAAGACAAGCTCTTAAATGAATCCAAGTACTCGCCTCATGTTTGTTGGGCCACTATTTCCCAAGAGTTCAGCATTTACAAATTGCAGAATTATATTGCCCAAGCTTTGAAAATAGGAATCTCAAAAGAGACTGACGAGAAGAAAAGGGCAGCTGAACTATTCCGTGAATTAAAGAGTAAAGGAAGATTTGTACTTATACTGAATGATGTCTCAAAACAGATTGACACGAAGAATATAGGTATTCCTCTCGGAATGGATGGATGCAAATTGATTATAACAAGTCGATCACTAGAAGTTTGTCAACAAATGGGTTGCCAAAAGATAATAAAAGTGAACACACTTTCTGAGAAAGAAGCTTGGGAACTATTTTTAAATAGACTTGACTGTGTCGAACTTTCTCCAGAAGTAGAAGAAATTTGTGAGAAAATGACCAAAGGATGCAGCGGTTTGCCACTTGCACTAGTCACATTGGCTGGAAGCATGAAGGGGGTGACTGACATTCATGAATGGAGAGAAGCATTTGAAGAACTAAACAAATCATGTATGGGACAAGCCGACATGGAAAATGGGGTTACGCCAATACTCTTGTATAGTTTTAACCGTTTGAATGATCCAAAGCTAAAAAGTTGTTTCTTGTATTGCTCCTTGTATCCTGAAGACTACGATATTCCAATAGACGAATTGATAGCAAATTTCATTTCTGAAGAGCTCATAGATAGAAGATTGAGTAGGCGAGCAGAGTTTGACCAAGCTCATGCAATACTAAATGAACTAGAGAAAACCTTCTTAGTGGAAATCTGGACAGATAGAGAGATCGTGAAGATGCATGATTTGATCAGAGAAATGGCAATAACGATCACTGAACATAACCCTAGATACATGGTAAAAGCTGGACTTGAGTTAACGGAAATACCAAAGTTACAGAACTGGGCAGAAGATTTGGACAAGGTTTCCTTGATGGATAACAATATAGATGGCATTTCACCTGGAGCATCACCGAAGTGTCCTAGACTTTCGTCGTTGATTTTGAGTAAAAATCCTCTAAAGTTTATTCCAGAATGTTTCTTTGAGAAGATGCGTGGTCTCTGTGTTCTCAATTTAAGTGAGACTTCAATTGAACAGTTGCCAAATTCCATATCAGGCTTGGAGAAACTTAATGCATTATTACTCGGAGGCTGTGTAAATCTTGTATATGTGCCACCATTGGAAAAGCTCAGAGCACTGAAACAGCTGGACCTAACAGGCACTAGCATTGAGGAAGTGCCCCAAGGTATGGAAAGCTTGACCAACCTCGAACTCCTATACATGGATTGTTGCAATTTAAATGATATGCCGGCCGGAATTTTGAATAGACTCACACATCTTCGAGAGCTGACATTGCCGTGTCATGTAGTACCCCCAACAGATGTTGAAGGATTGAAACAGTTGGAACTATTAGATGGCAGATTGAATAGTGTATCTGATCTTAATCGATTAATCAAGTCTCAACAAAGTGAATGGCGACTCAACTCCTACCACATTATTATAAACGACCCGGGAGAAGTTTTTGGATATGACGAATATTATCCACCTTGTAAAGTGATACATTTCGGAGAGGACAGTCTCACTGGATACTCGTTAGGCGTAGATGAAAATTTACTGCCACAAGATATTGAGGAACTACTCTTTGAAGGATCTGGCTTGCGTTGTAGCTTATTAGATTATTTCCCAATGTTGTATAATGCTAAAGACCTAAAAAAATGCGACATAGCAGTTGAGGATAATATAGAGTGCATTTTAAGGTCATCGTCTGCTGAGGAAGAAGAACAGTCATGTGGGGTCCCATTCCCAAGCCTTGAAGATTTATCTCTTAATTGTTTGCCAAATTTCATGGGTCTCCTCAAGTGGGAAGGAGGAGCAGAAGTTGCACCAATTCCACCTGGCACTTTTTCCCAGCTTAAAACGTTGAATATTTATGATTGTAGAAAAATGAAGAAGCTTCTCCAGTGGAGTTTGGTGCAGAACCTCCATAATCTCCAAAAGTTGGACGTTTCTAATTGTGATGAGATGGTAGAGATAATAGGAGATTATGATGATGATCACTGTGGGAGAGACCCTACTGCAAACAGTAGCTCTAACGTCACCCTACCAAAGTTGAAAGATTTATCGCTTTATAAACTCTCAAAGTTGAAAAGCATCTGCAAGGGGACGATGAATTGTGAGTCCATTGAGTCTATTTCGATACATAAATGTACAGAATTAAAGAATGTCCCTCTGCACCTGCAGATCCTCCTCGATGGACAACCATCTGCTCCCCCATTTCTCAAAGATATAAAGATAGGAAGAGAAGAGAAACAATGGTGAGAATCATTGGAGTGGGACCATCCCAACGCCCGTGATGTCCTTCTGCCCTTTCTCAGGGAATATTGGTGATATATACCTTTCTCAGGTAACACAATTTAGTTCATTAATCCTAACTGTGAATGAGAAATCATGGTGACAAAATAACAGTTCATTTTCTTGTCAGGTTTTTACATTGATATGTACCTAATTGGTTGATTGAAGAAGGCCAATACTAAAGCTGCACTTTGATCTCAACTCAAATGTAATTCGAGCTTCCTTATTCTCCAATCTTGTATAGTAATATGTACACCTAAAACACGAGTGAGACATTAAATCTTGTATAGTACTATGTATGCCTAAATACTTCAATAATGTACACTATCAGTTTATTATTGGATGGTATCTGCTAAAGTTATTAAAGATGCATGTGCAACCAGCTGACAGAACAACCCAAATATGTTTAAATTACAAATTATTTTAGAAAGTTCTTGTGCTTATCTTGAAAGAAAAGTATCTTTTGATTTTTAAATACAAGAACTATAATACATACGAGCTAAATCTATTTATGATTTGAAAATTTATCCACGCAAATGGCATTACAAGAGACTAGTGTTCTGAAAGAAAATTTTTGTACATAATATTAGTATATAAAATCTCGAGGGAAAGGATATTGATGAAGCCTTTATCGACTAATTCCTGCAACTGAATATCTGCAGGGAGCTAATAGAATTTAACAAAAGATTGAATTATTGTAGCGGAAAACACTGAAGAAACTTTTGATTCGGGCTCAGAAATCAACCAAACGAACACCAATCTACCGGCTCGACCCAACAATCCTCTACACCTTGATTGCCTTAGTTTTACCCACTCCGGTTACTCTTCTTCCAGCCCACAAAGGACACTAAAGGGGTGGTGATATGCAAGCCACAAAGGGAGGAAGGAGAAGAGATAACAATGGTTGAATCTTGCTAAACAAGAAACCCCAAACCCGGCTGCCCCCTTCTCTTCCAAAATCGGCTGACCCCTTCCTCTCAACTCTCTCCTCTCTTGCACACAACACACACAAATGACTAGAGTTTCTACTATATAAATAGGCTAGGTTTAGGGTTTAAGTTTGGGCCAAAACTCACCTTAAATGGGCCAACAATATTACCATCCAACCCAACCAAACTTCGGCCCTTCCAAGGTGTATTAATTGTTTCCGAGTCGAGCCGTAACTTTTGGTGTCGATAACATATCCGACATCGATTTTTCATCATCGCCCGGATTATTGGGTATCAAAGACCCTACAATCTCCACCTTGATTCCCAATAAACCTGCAAGCAAACAAAACACACAGTTTATACTTGCACAATCAAGGTAACCAATAAAATTGGTTTCACAGACCTTACCCCGTGTTTCCAACCTGAAACACATACCATACCTACTCCATATACTCACAAGGGCTAATGTCAAGAACACCCAAGTAGAAGCAGATAATCACAATGACAGTCAAGAGCAAATAAACTTGCGATGAAGATATAACATAGGATAATACACAGATCTTTTTCATAAAACGTTCACACAGAACCACAGATTAACACCAAGTTAATCAACACACGATCAACACATATGCAACAAATGCATAAATGACCCCACGAAAAAAATCTCACCACACTTATCCTATCCCATTCCGTGTTACTCCCACCTCGAGAACACATATCTCCACTCATCGCTCCACCATGCTCACTAGACTAATCACTCAACACATGTCTAACAGGTAGTCACAATAAATCCTAAGTTCTTGGGACAATCATTTATCACCTCATTACTTCTCCCAAACTACGTGGATAATGAGGCTCCACCTAACAGAAGTGATAGAAGTGTCCTCTCTCACACTCCACCTGATCAGGGTCTCTTTCTGATAAAGGATTCTAGACATTTGATCACATCTCCACTCGTGATCCAAATGTCACACTACACATCCCCCGGTACAAACCACAATGTACCCCTAGGCATCTATACTCCACCTCACCAATAGACATCCAACACACTTACTGCTAATGCATCACAAACTCACTGTGGCAAAACAAAACCTTTCAGCGACCACAAGGTTAGGGCTCAATTTAAAAAATTGACCCACGCACCACAAGGTTACTCCAATCACCAATACTCAAAAAAAATCCACAAAGGAAAGGGGTGAAGGTGGCTCTCATAACGAGAATAAAAGAAAATGGTTGGTTACTTCACTACACTCACAAATGAGGCTCACAAAGAGGAAGAAGATAACCCTATACGGCTGCCTCACATAATCTCACAAACCACACAAGCTCACAAAGATAAAGGAGAAAACGGCTGCCCATCTTTCTTCTCACTGCCACCCTCTCACACAACTCACAGAGCAAGAACAGAGTACGCTACAAATCTCAACCCACAATGTATGCAAACATATTACACAAAGTAATAAGACCACTCTAATTCATGCAATTACACACATCAAACATATTGAAAGTGTAACATATCAAATGCAATAGAATTAAGTGATCACACATCATGCATAAAATGGGTTACACACAGATGCACATGCAGTAACCAGGTTTACTCTCAATAAACCTCACATGGATCATCACTCGACCCAATGACAATATTCGCCTAGCCTCTCATCTCATCTTTCCTTTTATTATCATTCCTAGGACAGTCTATTTCACCATATCCAAATTCACCACAATTAAAAACACGTATTATTTTTCGCACTTGCCTTAGACCTTTACGTGCCATCAACACCAATAAATGACCACAAGCAAAGTACATACACAATTCACACAGAATCATCAAAAGAACTTTCCTAAGGTCACGTGCAATTCTAGCAATATAGAAAAATTGGTAGCAAATTCACAAAGAATTTATGGCACGTAATTAACAGGTAATTCCTAGGTCTAGCAACAGGCAATGGTTACCCCTTCACGGTAACCCCAAACCTAATGTCACCCCACATGATGACTTCTAATGCGAAAAATAAATTACGTTACACAATAATTTTAACTGCAATAATAACAAAGAAAGAATACGATACCGAGCGGGCCACGTCTGAAGATCCGTAAATATCGAGAGTTGTGAATTCACCACTTTAGGACCGTCTCCATTCGTCCTAAAGTCTCTAACAACCGCGACAACATGAAACGACACCCGACACCCGGATGTCAAAGGGCAAAATCGTCCAACTTTAACTGTATTGCTCGAAACTGAAATCCGACAACACCACAAGGTCCGTCTCATCGTCGGGAAAATTCTGTCTTTTGGAGTCATCGCCGGATTACGGCCGACGCACGATCCACGCCCTCGCCGGAGTTGACTTGCCGGCACGGCGCCGCCGCCGGAAAATTTTTTAGGTACCCATTCTGGATCACCTTCACCTGCATAGTCCAACGGTGGTGTCCGTTTTTCCATCCGATCACTGATTTGGCCGAAAAATGCAAAAACAGGTCCGGCCAGATTTTTTAAAAATTGGACAGATTTCTGCTTCAATTTCCAGGTCCGATTTCAGCATTCTCCAGCCCGTTTTTCACCCAAAAAATCACAGATTTCTCAACCAACCAAGCTCTGATACCATTTGTAGCGGAAAACACTGAAGAACCTTTTATTCGGGCTCAGAAATCAATCAAACGAACACCAATCTACCGGCTCGACCCAACAATCCTCTACACCTTGGTTGCCTTAGTTTTACCCACTCCGGTTACCCTTCTTCCAGCCCACAAAGGATACTAAGGGGGTGGTGATATGCAAGCCACAAAGGGAAGAAGGAGAAGAGATAACAATGGTTGAATCTTGTTAAACAAGAAACCCCAAACCCGGCTGCCCCCTTCTCTTCCAAAATCGGTTGCCCCCTTCCTCTCAACTCTCTCCTCTCTTGCACACAACACACACAAATGACTAGGGTTTCTACTATATAAATAGGCTAGGTTTAGGGTTTAAGTTTGGGCCAAAACTCACCTTAAATGGGCCAACAATATTACCATCCAACCCAACCAAACTTCGGCCCTTCCAAGGTGTATTAATTGTTTCCGAGTCGAGCCGTAACTTTTGGTGTCGATAACATATCCGACATCGATTTTTCATCATCGCCCGGATTATTGGGTATCAAAAACCCAACAATTATATTTCGGGCATTAAGCTGTTCCCACTCCAATGATTCCCACCATTCTTTGTCTTCTTTGCATACCTCAATCACTTTAAGAGCCGTGGGAGAATATGGGTGTCCATCAGTAGTCGATTGAAAGAAAGGCAACTTCTTTAGTTTTCCACAGCCCCATAAATCAATAGATTCCATGGAATTGCAAGCCATTGTTGTTTTGCAGATCAATTTCAGTTCTGGCAGGCAATTCAAGGACAAATGCCTTAACCTCGGAAGTGTTATAGAGCTTGTAACATCCATACCTTCTTCTTCTTCATCAGCTATTATTTCTTCCATTTTCTCGCATGAAAAAAGGTACAAAAATTCCAGGTTACAGAGGTTCTGCAGCAAACACCGCGGCAAAAGCTTCTCGATTCTGTCACAGTATTTAATGTCTAATTTTTTTCAGACAGGAAAACATTTCACGGGGAGGGTCTGCAACCATTCCCGGTTTCCACTTAATCATGCCAATAAAGTTAGGCAAGTCAGATAGATGTAAATATTCAAGGCTTTGGAGTGGAACCCTGCGAGAACCTTGTGTTCCTCCTGCAATCAGTTCCTTGTGGGAGGACAATGTCAAAAAGCATTCTATATCCTTACAAAGAAAAATTTCACAACTCCTCAAGTTTCTTGGATTTTTAAACCATTGGAAATCATCCAAAAAACAGCTACTCAGGTTGTTGCACTTATCAATTTCCAGGTGCTGAATATCCCGGGCAAATAGTACTTTTTTGAGAGTGCAACCTCTTAAAATCACCCTTTTGTCACTTAATTTTTCCAGATTTTCACAGAAATTTTCATGAGATTCTGCCTTACCTACCCGAATATTGTAGAACCTAAGTTGCCCATGACACTGTTGAGACTTAATGAATTGGTTGAACTCGCATACATCGTGTAACGCTCCTTGAAATTCTTCCAGCTGTTTCAACCCCTCGAGTTCTTCCACTGGTACTTCCATATGATATGGAAGCATGAGACGCTGAAGATTCGAGAGTCTAGGCAAAATCCCTGTCAGTATCGTCCTCAGGCGCACAGCTAATAAATCGAGGCGTTTGAGGTTGCCTAAGTTTTCCATGCCTTGAGGTATTTCCTTAATTCTAGTTTCTGTTAGGTCCAGCTCCTTCAGTGCTTTGAGCTTTCCCAGGGGTGGCACAAATTTGAGCTTGGCACATCCTCTGAGTAATAGTGAACATAAATTCTCCAAGTCTGAAATGGAACTCGGCAACTTCTCGATCTTGATATAACTTATGTCGAGATTCTGCAAGCCATGCATGTGCACAAAGAATGAATCCGGAATCAGCCTCAAAGGATTCTCTCTTAGAATTAAAGTCGAAAGGTTAGGACAATTTGGCGACATGCCTGGTGAAATTTCAGATAGCTCATTACGCATCAAAGAAACCTTATCCAGGCCCACTTTCCAATCCTGCTCCTCTGTCATCCCCTTCAGTTGAAGTCCAGCTTTTACCATGTATTTAGGGCTATCTTTTGTGATCCTTATTGCCATGTCTCTGATCAAATCATGCATTTTCACATACTTTTCCTTCTGATAATTTTCAGCACCTTCCAGTAAGCAGACGTTCTCTAGTTTATTCAGCATTACATGACCCTGGTCGAATTCTGCTTGTCTATTCTTCCTTTTATCCATCAGCTCCTCTGAAATAAATTTGGCTATCAGTCTATATCTTGGGATTTTTTGACCTTCAGGATACAGAGAGCAATACAAAAAACACCTCTGTAATTTTTGATCCCTCAGACGATTAAAACTATATTGGAGGATTGGTAATACTTCATTTTCCATGTCATCTCGTCCCATAGAAGATTCTTTCAATTCTTCCATAGCATCCCTCCATTCATGAATGTCCGTCACCCCACTCATGCTTCCAGCCATGGTAATAATCCCAAGTGGCAAACCAGCACATCTTTTTGCCACTTTCTTTGCAATTTTTTCTGTCTCTGAAGGAAGTTTTATGCCATAACCAAGTTTTTCAATAAATAATTTCCAGGCATCTTCCTCCGATAGAGGTTCGACTTTTATATTATCTTGGCATTTCATAGAACGACATACCTCTAGTGATCGACTCGTTATGATCAACTTGAATCCATCCATTTCAGGAGAAATTCCAATCTTCTCTGCAGCAAAACCGTTCCATAAATTATCGAGTATGAGTACAAATTTCTTCTTTCTCCTAAATGCCAGTGACAATTTGGCTGCCCTCTTCTTTTCGTCGTCTTCATTTGAAATATCTAGATCCAAGGTCTTGGCAATGTCATTTTGCAATTTGTGAATGCTAAACTCCTGTGAAACAGTGATCCAATACACGTTACCTAAGAATAGAGATTCTGTAAAGAGATCGTTATGGATATGCATTGCCAAAGTCGTTTTGCCCACTCCCGCCATTCCATAAATACCAATACCTAAAACTTTATCATCCCTTAAAGTAAGCCAAATTTTCTGCAAATTAACTTCAAATATCTGGCCTTTCCATCCTGTTGTCACAAGCGGCTCCCCCTTTGATTCAAGACATCCAGTACTAACCCTTCAGAAAATGTGCCTTGCTCGACAAGTTCTGCCACTTCCTCAATCATTTTATCAACATGTTTTGCCAGATGTATACGTGAATAAAATCTGCTTTCATTAACTAATTTTTCCAGGCTTTCAAATTCTTTTTTCTTTTTTCCTACAATGGCGAGCCAATCTTCAACTCCCCTTTTCCTTTTCTTGCTCGAGTGAAGTTCTGCCTCTCTTAGCATTACAGTCACGTCGGCTGCTTGACTGCTTAGCCGTTCAATTTTCCTTTTAAGAATTTGCACCTTACCTTTGAGGCTATTGTAATTGCGTACCACTTCAACAACAATGTTTGTTAATGTTTCAGCCATAAATTCCCTGTGAAAATGGGCAACACTACATCAAATTGCCAAGTTCAAAGACAACATATGGCAGCCAGGGTACGCTGTAGTGGATATTGCACAGTACTCAACAAGATAATATGCAATATTTTGGCTCATTTTCTTTTCTTAAAACCTTTCCAGCATTATCCAGTCTAACCTACGAAAGATACTATAAAACAATTTATGTTCTGCATGAGGGGTTAGACGGAGACACGCAGCAAACACAATGGAAATGAAAAACACAAATTAAACGTGATTCAACAAACCACCTGCGAAAAGAATACTTTATTAGTTGAGAAAACCTCACTCTCCAAAAACTTCCCAGCCGTGTCTCTTAACCACAACCCCCCCCCCCCCCCCCCCCCCCAAAATTTTTCATCAATGCATTGTCTTGTCTTTATAGCGAAAAGTCCACCTCTTTGTAGTTTCCTTCATCTTAATTATTGTGTTTCCTTTTCTTTTTCCACTGGGTTGTTACCTTATTTATCCTTGCGCTAGAGAGCTCCTACGCTGAATATGTTAATGGAATTGTGGTCTTTAAAAATTACTACTTCAGTCCCAAACTTAATTTACTTATTTTGAGAAAATTCTGCATAACTCAGCAGGGAATACACACAGAAATCGAAGGCCTAAACTAATTCAGTAGTCAAATCAAGAATCAGAATTTCCAGGCATATAAATTGTATTGAATGGTCAAACATTTTACCTTGCAAGAAACTGACAAGCCTCGACGGACTATAATGATCAGCACCTTCTAGTTATGGATTTCGCTCTGTACGTTTGTTGAGGAAGAAGGTTCCTCAATAAACCAATCAGAAATATATTATTTTCGTGATTGTCAAAGAGAGATTATATAATAACATTAGATTACTTTTAGATAAAATTAACAATATTTGTCATTTTCAACCCAACCATCACAATGACAACATAAAATTTAACAAAATGTTCGGCGTTCTTTAGATTCCATTATGTGCAATTTAAGGGTCTCTTTAAGTTGTGTTCAGTGATATATTGAAAATGTCGCTTCTACTTTTCACTATTCTCTTTTGAGAATGCCTCCATTTGGCAAACAAATTAGAACCCTGCTACTCGGGACAGGGTTTGGGACGGACGCCAAATTTCACTATTCTCTTTTGACAATGCCTTCGTTTGGAAACAAATTAAAACCCTGCTACTTGTCCCGGGCTTGGGACCTGGACACGGAGCTTTACCCAATTTATAATACAAATTCAGTAAAATAAAATAAATAATATCTTATAACTCATTTATCAAGAAATTTTCAATGAACACAGGATTATGTTTTATTTTTTTATTTACCACAGTATAAACATATATAAAGTCACCATTTCGTGGCATTTTTATCAACCAAGCACAAATGACTTAATTTTGAAAAATTGTGAAAATTACATTGTTTTTTGTAATAAAATTTCTATATATCAATACCCATATTTCTTCGAATAAAGCTGTTTTACAGCCTTTTTTTTACAATTTGGTACACAGCCCCTCATATAGGATAGGACCCGAACTGATTTAATATTATTTTAAGCTCGAACCCCACCCCATGTTGTGAGAGGACTGTGAACCGAACTGTGTACGTAAGTGTAATGATTCAGTAATGATAATCAAGATTAAATTCAAATAATCACCTAATCAACTTCAAGGTCTACAGACTGAACAATAAAGAAATTATCAAACGCGAATTTGAAGCCAGTGACTTTTACTTCACGGAATTTTCACACAAATAATAAAAAAAACATGTTTCTTAACCTCAGCAGAATTGGAAATTCCATTTTATAAAGAATAAAGCCTTTTATAAATTACATGAATCAATCACTGAATTTAGCAAAAAAAATATATTAACTTTTACATCTAATTTAAGCATTTGTTTCAGATGATTCCCAGTAATGCACTGGCTTTGCACTGGCTTCTTGTTCGATTCAAAACAGAAACAAAAAAATATAAAATATAAAAAGGAATACGGGCAGAACTCAGAAAAGAATAATGAAATAAACAATTACAATAATTAAGTATGATCCACAATTGAAGCTCCATTAAAGTAAAGTTAAGAAACTTCTATCAAGTCTTCCTCCATGCAACATTGAAAATGCTAGTACCATTGCACAAAAACTTCAGTCAGCTTTGCAGCTAGAAGGGCCATTAATAGCAGTCAAAGGAAAGAGTCGACATTGTATCACTGTATTGGCCTTTTCGGGAATCTCTGCACTACCTGAAGAAATGCCAATGTGAAGAAAATGACCGGAAGTCTTACCACGACTTGTCTAAATTCGAAACTATTATATGTTTTCACGTCATTGTAATTTGTAAGAGAAATTGATGGAATGAGATATTGTACCTGTTCTGATTAAAACTACTAGGAGTCCTCGTCTGAACTAGAACTGTCCATCCGTCTATCCATGATAGCTGGAAACAACCGCTGACGAGGATCAATAGGAGGATTCTGGCCGGGATTGGTAGGTGCCACTGTCGACTCTACTTTCCGAGGTGTCCTATTTGGTTTCATTGGCGAATTTTTCACTTCTTTACATACCTTATCTAAAATTATCAGAAAATCCCGAACAATAACAAATAATCGTAAGCCTTCATCCTTCCCAGCATTTCCATGAAAGTAATCTGCTGTGCTCTTCACCATAGCCATTATTTTTTTCTCTTCCTCGAGTAACCACATAACATCAACTTCAGCATTCTGCACAAAACTTTTTAAAGTCTGGTGAAACCCATTTTCTTCTGGTATATTCTTCATTTCCAAATTTAAAAAACCTTGGGCTTTTACGAGTGACTGACTAAACTTTGAAACGATTCCTGCTAAGCCGTCAGCATCTAATATTGCAGCTCTCCTTACATTTTCAAGCTCACCAACCAGACCTGAGACAACCTGCAGGCCAATGCTTCTATAATGCTCGTCTGAATCTTGGTAAGAATCCTCAAGTCGATCATCAGATTTGAGGCTGGATGTGATCTGGCTCTGTTCGGCTGCCCGGGCAGCTCGTACACCTTCT
Source organism: Osmanthus fragrans (assembly GCA_019395295.1). Classification (NCBI taxonomy): domain Eukaryota; kingdom Viridiplantae; phylum Streptophyta; class Magnoliopsida; order Lamiales; family Oleaceae; genus Osmanthus; species Osmanthus fragrans. Next base: position 1,122,274 of record CM033346.1, read on the forward strand.
GAACGGATTATCTCCTGAACAACAAAGTGCAAGAGCGTCGTTTTTCCATCTGTTCCCTTTACATCAGATAATTTTAGAAGCGTATCAAGCTTAAATGCTTGTGCACCACCCCTGAATGTTCCATCATTCATGCGATTTCCAGTTTTAAGTACAGCCTCAAGGAGTTTGAGAAACAACCTGCTTTTCCGGAGTTCTGTGCAAGCAGCCTGCAATTTAAATTGAGATGGCGTAAGTATATTATTTTAGAAATCTTCGAATAAAGAAATATTGATTAAGGCAATCGGTGCCATCGTTGACAAATGCATCGAAAAGATTAGAATTTAGAAACCATATGCCGTTGTATGATCATTGTCATATTTTTAGTTCATGACTCGTGCATGAGTGTGTGCAAGTGCATCATGTGTTACTTCTTCTTTATCTTCTTTTATTTATATTTCTTCGGAGGGGGGCACAAATGGTATTTAAACCTATCCCAATTGCATTTCAAGGACTGACCCTACAGCATGAATAAAGAGAACAAAGCCCTGTTTGGTGGGGATTAAAATCTAGATTTTAATCTAAATCAAAGTCAACAATTAATTTTAACCACATATTTTACGCTACAGCATGGATAAAGAGAACAAAGCCCTCTTTGGTGGGGATTAAAATCTAGATTTTAATCTAAATCAAAGTCAACAATTAATTTTAACCACATACTTTACGAGACCCATAACTTTTCAATCACACATCAGCTTTTATCAAAATCTACTAAAAATCTGACATTTAGCTACATCAAATGGGCAAAATTCATTTAAATATACAAGTCACATAAGAGGATTATCACTAGACAAGACCCAGCTCTGGGACATCCAGATTTTCCATATAATCTTCATTTCAAGTTCAGGGTGTCAAAAGGGCAGGGCTGGCCCTTTAACATTGCCCTGCCATGGCAAGGCCATGGTAGCAAGTCCTACTGTGCTCAGCACGATTTTTAAAGTGACGAGCCAATTCGTTGCCTAGTCCATTCTCTGAATATTTTTAATTAGAAAAATATATCGTTTTTATTAGAAAAAATATTTCAAACTTTAGCATTTGACATTTAGCCGGCTGCATTAAATGCGTAATGCAGCCTGCTAAATGCATGCTGCAGCACATTTAAGTCCAATGGGGAGCATAGTCCCCTGTATATTTTTTATGGAAAAAAATACAGCTCAGCTGCCGGGCTGCGGAGGTGATACCCGGCACAGCCCAGGGACCTATTTTAAAGGTATTGATATCCCTACTTCGAGTGTTATATCAAGCATAAAATGCATCAAGAGGAGAGAGTAAATAAAAAAGCATAGCCAGTTCCAAACGCTGAGCAATTATTTAAGATTTGATAGAAAACGAAAGGTGCTGCAAGCATTCTTGTACAGAACATGTATGAGAAATTAGTTTACTGACATGAAAATTGTGGTATCTAACTAGAAGAATAACCAATGGTCTCATGATTTACACCAGGTTATGGAAGAGGTTGTAGATTCATCACTTTCAGTTGCTCTCACATTAATACAGAAAGAAGAAAGTGAAAATAACACAAGGTAAAAGATGAATGCTGAAAAGTCACTGCATTACAACAAAGTTTTTCACCTTTCTATGGATTTTTGTTTTGAACTCTTTATACATGAGATGTAAATATATTACACATTTTTAAGGGACAGCATAATATTTAGTGTATCCATGGGAGATTTGCATCACAAAATTTAGTTACCCAGAATCACTACATTTCACATTTCCTGAAATGATTGTGGAACTAATATTCACTACCGAATGGACATTTCTTAATAATTATAAGCTGATTAATAGATGCAATTAATAGCAAGAAAGGTGCACCTCTAAGATTGCAAAAGACTCTTTTATCATTGCTGTATCCTCCTGCAGAGTGCACATAAAAAGCAAGGATTCAAGCCTCTTAAAGGCAAATGGAATGTCCACCAAGACTTTAAGGAAGCGATCTGCAGGCCCAAGTTGAGAAAGCTTCCCACTGTAGAGCCTCAGCTTCAATTCTTCGTCAGATGTCGGAGCCATCTTTAACAAATTCTGAATAAGCTCTGATGGAAGCTCATTGCCTGATTTAATTCAGTAGGTCAGCCGCTTTCTTGAGATATAAAATTGACCGTAAAGCAATAGCAAATTCAGGCTTTTATGAAACAGCTTCAGAATAATAAACCAATACAATCATTAAAATGTTGATGGATAGTTGCGAATAACAAACAAAGTCGTTAATCTTGCATTTAGATTGTGCAAGCTTTCTTAAGCAAAGTGCTTTTCTCTTCCTTTGAGAGCAGACAATTAAATCTTCATTAATAGTTTTAGCATCTTTCGTCGAGGTCCATCTATGTAGTTCATTTGTAATAGTCATATAGTCATCATTAAAGTATACCTAACATTCTATTATTGCCCATCTAATATGATAAGGCATAAAATAAGATGAAACAAGAGTGCCCTAAGAGGCATTGGGCACCACTATCAATATAGATTCTCGAGAAAAAGATTACAAATCTTTTGAATTGAAGAGTTAAGAAATATGACTACATAAGGGAAAAAAGTAACAACATCGGCGTGAATACAAAGGTATAAGTCTGAATCACACGCTACTTCACCTAATGCAACAAAGTAGGGACAGAAAAATAAAAACAAACCTCTTAACCTAGAAAGAAAAGATATCAAGATATAATCAATATAAAAGATAGCAAGGAGTAGTTCTGAATCATGTTTTGTAATTCTAATATGTCAAGATACTCCCGATGACAACAGGAATATTAGAGTTCTAGCACCTCTAACTCAGCTCAAACCTATCGTAAGAAATGATGAAATACGAAAACAAAAATGTTTACGTTTGTCAAAAATTGCTTATTATGTTAATTGACTCTCAAATAAATGTTATCTGCCATATCAGTCCTCCCTCCCTTTTAATGCAACATGTTGTAGCAGAGTTATGCATAAATTAGATCATCTGATCAATCTATGAATTAAATAAAATCCAACTTTTATCTGATTCGGTCTTCATAACTTGTTTTCAAGTATTTTTACCAATAATGATGTTCTTCCCTTCAAGTAAATTGTCTCAGAAAATTTTAATTAGAAACAAAAAATGTCACCTTCATGAAGTGCGTCACAAACTTCTTCTGTAGTCACATTTAATGCTTTGAGAAGAATTGATAAATTCTGTGACTTCTTTGAATCAATTATTTTGATATATTGGGTTGACGGAGCTTGGGATGAAGACTCTTTCTTGAATACATTCTTGTTTTTCTCAGCAGGGGCATAGCCAAACAGAGTTTCTATCATCTCTTCATTGAACCTGTTCATAGAAGTATTTACTTCCACATATAAATCAATTAACAAATAACAATGAGGGGGAAATACTTACTGGAAGGACCCTGATTTGATTTGATGCCAAACCATTGAATGATCAGGGTTGGCCAAAACCTTATCCCAGAAGAAAGGCTTCAGCTTAGCTTTAGAACCAGCAGCCTCTCCTTCATCAGTTGAAGTAGCAGTTGATGGATGATTCTGTCCAAGTGGCGAAGGTCGGGGTGGCTTTGAGCCTATGGAAGGAGGCCTTGGTGGAGGGCCACCAGTAGGTGGAAAAGGTGGTGGACGTGGACCCGTCTTGATGCCAGAGGGTATAGGAGGTGGAGGAGGTGGTCCAGGCAGGGGAGGATGTGGTCCACCAAATGAAGGATTTAGAGGCGGTGGCGGTGGCGGTGGTACAGGGGGTGGGGCTGCAGGAGCGGCTGTATTGCTTGCAGGTGGCTTAGGAGGATCTGTCCTTCCAGGTGGTGGCTTCAGTGGAGGCAGTCCTGGTGTACCCAACATTCCAGGTGGTAGACCTGCTGAATTCATGAAGGGGTTGACAGCAACTCCAGCATTTGTTCCAACTGGTAGCTCAATTTTTGAATCACTTAGAGAATGTGACTCCACATAGAAACTGTGACCACTTTTGTTGTGGTTTGACTTGCTAGTAAATGACTGATTACCAAGCTTTTCTCCATTTATTGAAGTTGCCAGGCCAAATGACTTCTGTGGAGAGGCTGAAAGATCAAAATTCAGAAGAAAAATTAGAACAAGAAGATGCAATATAGTCTCTTAAGAAGAAATATTAGGAACTGCAAATGTACCAATCGAATAGTCACTTAAGCTTAAGCTAAGAAGAGGCCTTTCATCGTTTCTTCCCCGTGCAGAGCCAGTCCCGCAGAACCTACGATAGCATAAAAAGACCAGTACAGAAAGGGCAAGTGTCACCCCAGCAGTTACAACAACTGCAATGACAATGGTTTTCTTGTTGCTCTTTTTCTTGTCTGATTGCACACCCGAAGAAGAATTTGGATCAACGGTAGATTGTTCACCAGCTGTAGGGGGCAGGTTTGACAAGCCGAAGTGCGGAGGAAAAAATGGACGCAGTGGAGGGCTAGCAGGACTTTGAACATTAGGAGTTATTGGAATTGAAGGTGCTGGATTAGGAGATGAAACCATCGGGGATGGAGCAGGTGCTTCTCCAAATGTCTGAACTAATTCACGGCGTCTAGATGCATCAGACCTGGGAAAGAAGAATCCCAAATACCTGGTATACCAATTTGTGACACCTCTCTCTTCTCCAGATATGAGAAATGTAAGTTTTTTCTCCATTAAACAATCCAAAAGGATTTGCTTAACTTGAGGTTGCAACATGCTGACAGTTTTATGGAGATCTTCTTTGGTTGATGACCTAATATTTAGAAGTTCCTTACTGTAGCTCGACCATTGCTCTGGGAGATATAGTTCACGATCTAGAGCTTTTTGGGCATGTATCAACTCTGGCCTGCAGTGTATCCATAACAATTCAGCCTGCAGCGTGAGAATTTCATCAGATTCTTGGTGCGCATTCTGAACATGTATAAATGGACATACATGACATTCCAGACTCTGATCAAGCTCTTTCCCTAAAAATTAACTTTGAAAAGACAAGAGAACATGAAAATGCTATGTGAATATGAAACTTCTTTTCTTCCTTATAGGATCATTTCCTTCTATAAATTTAATAAGTGTTTGCTTAATTACACTCATAAAAAGATATGTTTTTAAGAAGAAAATCTTAAAATGATGGATTCAAAGATACAAAATTACTTCTTCCATTAATTATCAGAGTATAATTGATGAGACATCAATAACCCACAAAAATTTAACAATATACAAGACATCATCAAAAGTCATGTTAGATCAAGGTAATTAGAACGATGTGTGAGAAGCCCGTGAATGTATTTAAAAGACAGGTAGAATACATGTATCATAAAACTGGAGTCAAGAAAAACCTGTTTCCACGTGTATCGAAACTTTCCTTGGACAATGGAAAATTCTAACTGAAGTAGCACAGAAAGGTCGTTCAACCCAATTATAAAAGGCCACTCCCACTTCCTATAGTATCATACAAGTTTGGTGCTAAGAAGAGAAAAATCTAAGTGCGTGTTTGGGAAAGTGATTATAAGTTGCGGATCCTACGGAACATATAGATAATAACTGAGTAGTAGTAGTTGGTCCTAAAAGTATGTCTACTAGAAGTGATTATTATAATTTAAACACATCCCAACATGTACTAAATTAAAGAAGATGGAAAGAAATGATATATAAATTAATGAAGTGGCTCGTTAATCGACAGTGTTTATACATATAATCGACTTAATATCGATTTTACAAATTTGACAAAAGCTATTTTTGGAATGATAAGCATCCAATATTCTTTTTTAAGTGCAAAAGATGACAAATTTGACTGATCTATTTCACAGAAAATTATCGCTCTTTCTTTCACATCTCTATTCAACTATCATACTGTTTCTTATAAAATATAAAAACAGATAGTTAAAAGAAGACAGTGATCAGAAAGAACTAGAAAAGATCGGCTCAATTCAATGCCACCAATTTTATCTTTCTTCAACAGAATTATTGTAGTATTCAATCTTATTATAAGAAATGGAGAAACTATAAGACAGGGAAACTAAAGAAGGATTCTTTCTCTTCTAAAGTATTATGAATATATTTGGGAGAAGTCCTTTAACCTTATCAACGTGAAGGACTTTGTAGACGAGACAACGGAAAAAGGAAAAGCCTTATCGCTACTTTCTAACTTGACCATAAAATCGAGAACACAACCTTAGGGAAGAATGATAACATATTTACTGGCATTCCTTAGCACGCAAGATTAAAAGCATACATATGCAACAACACAAATGTACATAAGGCTTTTTAGTGGCGCAAAAAGTGAAAACTCCACATATTGTCAACACATTTCTCGGTCAAATTAGCATAGGAATGTTTCTCGACATGGGAAACGAATTCCCTTTCAAGACCATGCTGCTAATCAAGATACAATAATATCTCCCATAGAAATATCCAACTAATAATAGCATCTGAAATGTTTATAAATGACGCAGCATATATACATATGCACACAAGTATGATGTATGCGTATTTAGAGGTATATGTATGTGTTTGTGGAATAGAATTTAAAAGTGAAACAAGAAGTAACAACTCAGTACCATCTCCTTATTTACCCCCCCAGAGTAGATTAGATGCGCCAGTAAAGGATCTTCTTCCTCCCTCTTGCTCTCCATGGCTGCCGTCACCAAAGTGAAAAAAAGAAATACAAAAGAAATGCAAAAAACAACTTTTCTGATACCCATTTTTTCTTGAATTATCACCATCATCCCAACAAACTCATGAAGTAAAATCCGAAACTCATGTAATCACGAATTCTGAAATGCTAAAGTAAAGCTTCAAAGTTCAAATATTCACAGCTTTCTTCAACGACTCATCTCAGTTGTCGGCAAGACCAGCCGTCAAATAGCTCAACCATGGAGTTTTAACCAAGAATCTAGATAAACCACCTCAAGATTCAATAAATAACCAAAAAATCTCTATTGAATGCCAAACTGGAATACTTCAAATGCCCAAAAGATGATGAATTCTTGAACTCTTGTCAGGTGAATTGAATCTGGGAAATTTCTTAGCTCGTGGGGTTTTTCGTTTTTGTGTAGGATCAGATCCATAAAAGAAGCTTTCCGAAATGTAAAAGAAAAAAATACAAGGGAAACTGGGTCAGATATCGCGTGATTGACCAAGGAAAATTATTTTCAAGAAAAAGATGTTTTTCTTGGAAGGCGCCGTATGAAAGCTGACAAACGTTTGCTGGTTCATCTGCGGGGGGTTTTTCAACTTGAATTAAACTACTTTGCCCTCATGGATGATCTCAAATTTGACCTCGATCCACCACTCCTCTCACATGAATGAAAAAAATATTAAATCTAATGAGGTGGGACCCGACCTTCATGTGAAAGGAGTGGTGGGCCGAGGTCAAGCTTGAGGTCACCCATGAGGGCAAGGTAACATGGTTGTTTCAACTTTGTTGGTGCGTTTTCCATTTCAGTAAATTACAATGACGCCCTTTGAGTATCAATTGTTACACTTATGCCCATTCTCTTTTCAGAAATTATTTTTAAAAAATTCCCTCCTTGCTTTTTTTGACTACATATTGTAATATATGTCTCTATTTTTAACCATAAATAATGTTCTACTTCATTGTTCAATAAAGTTAGAATATATTTATATTCATTGTATAATAAAGTGGTGGTCCACTGCCATATAAACGGATGATGAATTGAGAATGAATACTGAATAGCATGATACATGTTTCTTCGGGAAGTAAAAATAGTTTTATTCATTTGAATTTATTATTAACATAGATAGGAAATATTTTCCTCTTTTCTTCATTTTTTTAATATTTATTTTCTTTATTATTTTCGAGTTAGGTTTTTTTCTTCACTAAAAGAACTGCTTTCTTTTTTATTCTACTTACAGAAGATGATTATATTATAATACTATTTTTATTAATATTAACTTTTTTATGTTAAAAATGAACAAAATGACAAACTTTTGATTGTAAATGGTAAAAGGGAAGAAAAATTTAACTATAAGCCTTATTTAGCTCATATTTGACCATCATTTACTCAAATTCATTTAAAATTACACATTTTTTTCAATAAAATAATTTTACACGTACGTGGACTTATAATTTTTTAATAATTTTAACTACATATCCTTCGAAAATTACTTTTTACAAAATCTATTACCGAAAAATCTAGACCAAACATTTTTATTGTTATGACAAGAAGACAGCCTACTTTCATGTGGGCTTCTTTCCACTAGGAAAAGGCCCAAGATCAACCTCCTGGGCCTCCTTAAGAGCAGCCTCGTTTACAAGTGGCACCAAAACAGTAGACTCCATTGCAGTCCATGGCCCATCGAAGTGCAAACCAGCCACCTCATGGGGCTCGGACTCGCCACTATTCAACACCTCAAGGCCTAGTGCATGCGCACCATCACCATTTAGCCAAGGCTGTCCCACCATTATATCCTAGCTAGTTCGTGTTAGATACTTAGATGATATTTAATTATCTTCTAGCATTATCACTTCATTTTGTTATTTAAGTGTTTAATGGTTTTTCCCATGACATAATCAAGTCGTTGAATGTAATTGTAGATTTGTAATACAAGATTCGAACAAGAAACTTGATAATAATCCACGGATTGAAAATAGAAAAATGATTTGAGATTGTGTTTTCATCATTGACAACATTAGATTTTTTACGATTAAAATTTAATTTTTCGTGATCTCCAACTCTTTAATTTGTATGTTAATACATGTAAAAAAAAAATAATTATTTAATTACCTAAAACTACATGAAAAATAAGTTGATCTAGAACCATCTTCACAAGTTCAACTTTGATAGAAAATGAATTATTTTGACCATCTTTTACTTTTCTCGGATCAATATCCAAATCAATTTTAGGATAAGCTAAGCTCCTGTTTGGTTCTCATTTTTTCATCATAAATGAAAAATATGATCGTTATCCATCACATCCAGCCACCATATTTGACTTTACATATCTTGTGTGGGGCCCATAACAGCTATATTTTTCATTCTTATTTTACAAAAAATGTGTATCAAACGGGGCCTAAATAAACTCTAATCAAAGCTAGTTTTTCTTGCATCAACAATAACGAAGAATATATTAGTGCAAGTCAATAACGAAGAACGTCTTAGTGCAAGTGGGTGTATTGTGACATGACAAATGAATGTCAATCGTTTATCTCACAGTGTTGCGCAGAATAAGAGATAATTGATATGCGCTTTAACTCGTGCTTTGAAGTTTTTAAAATTTGGATAACCATTACCTGCGTAGGTTGAAAAGTAAAAGTATAAATACTTTATCCATCTTAGTAAAACATTTGTCTCAGAATAAAAATACTCTTCTTGACACCTTGTATATTAGCAGTGGCGGTCTATAGGATTTAGGGGAATTGACTCGGTTAGGTCAATTCTGGCCCAATAACTTTTTTTACCTTGTAAATAAAATTTGTATACATGTAAAAAAAAAAAAAAAAAAAAATATATGACATTTTTTAATATATATTAATTCAGTACAAAACTTATTTTAGTTCACCTCTGACTCTGCCATTGTATGCTAGTATCTTTCAATGATTATAAATAGAAAAAAAAAAAAAAAAAAAAAAACTAGACTTGCGTATACGAATTTTTAGAAATCTTGAAAATGGTAATTGAAAATGGTAGGTAATAATGTACATATGAATATTTTGACAAGCGATGTTATTCCTTGTTACGACCCCTATAAATAGGGTCTCCAGCGTATGACATGTGAAAGAAACCCACAGATCTTCTTGCGACAATGGCCGAACCCACACCAATCCGAACCCGTAATCGTCGAACCTCTTGGGCTTAACCTATTCGTTCAACCGAACCCTTATCGTGAGGAACACATACAGTAATGCCATGTTTCGTCTCTTATATTCTCAAAGGCTCGCCAACAGGGCTTCGCCTCTTCCACTCTCAACAGTTCTCCAACAGGGCTTCGCCCTCTATTGCAACAGGCTCGTCCATATGGTCTCGCCTCTTATATTCTCAAAGGCTCGTCAACAGGGTTTCGCCTCTTTCTACTATCAACGGTTCTCCAACAGGGCTTCGCCCTCTATTATAACAGGTTCGCCTATATGGCCTCGCCCTTTCTACTCCCTTTATAATCACACCTCGTCTACAGATACCACAATCCGCCCTTCAAGTCCACGCATTATATAAATAATCATACATGGATTTCAAGGACTAGTTGTTAAGATCTCATTTTTTCTTTTCTACTTCAAGTCCACGCATTATATAAATAATCATACATGGACTTCAGAGCCTAGTTGTTACGACCCCTGTAAATAGGGTCTCCAGCGTATGACACGTGGCAGAAACCCACAGATCATCTTGCGACAATGGCCGAACCCACACCAATTCGAACCCGTAATGGTCAAACCTCTTGGGCCGAACCTATTCGTTCAATCGAACCCTTATCGTGAGGAACACATGCAGTGGGGTAGTTCTATGGAGGATCTTATAAAAGATCTCATGACAAGTGGTTAATGTAATAGCACACTGCAATGACAGTCACATTAATCACACAAGTCAATCATAGTCTCATGTGTCAGAGGTAAGGTCATAGCTAGTCAGAGCAATAAATGCGTTGAAATCTATGATAAGAAGTCTCAGTTGCTTGGATGAGGTCACGTGTTCAATCATCAAACAGTCATCATTCCCTTTCACCTAGTATAAAAGTTCACACATTGTGTCATTTGAAAGTAATGCAAAATTGTTTTCTCAACACTACTTTGCAATACTCTCCATATTGTCTTGTTCTATTTATCTCCCCAATGCCGACCCCCTTATACACTTTGAAGGCTCACGTTTTGGTCTTCCCACATTTACATATATTTCCATTCCAACTGACTTAACCGTCGGAGTGCACGCGGCCGACTCCCCCCCCCCTTTTGGAGAATGTCACGTGCAACTAACGGTTTGTCCAAGTGTGCAGGAAGAAAGACTGAACCGGACGTGAGAGACCCTGGAATCTGTTGACAGCTCATAGGTATATTTTTTTAGGTCAACATTCCCAATACTAGCTATAGACTTTACTTCATGGAGGGCAACGAAAATGCCTGAGGAATGAGGACTCAGGAAAAAACAAAAAGAATTTGATTTGGTGCATGAATATGCAAAGCACATCAAGAGGGGATACGAAATATAGTGTTTATATTTTATTTTGAGCTCCTAATAATATTTTATTTTTATTTTTATTTTTTTTGTGTGTGATTGAGGTTGATATCTTAAATTTTTTATTTTATTTTTAATTCATTTGATATTAATGCCTTGAGTAGTGAGGGAGAAAAAAATGTGTACAATGAATAGAGTTGTGGGATTGTTGCAACCATTTGAATGTATATTCAAACGATTTTCATTGTTGGAGACCAAATGTGCAACAATAATAAAAAGTTGAGATCCAACTCGTTCCTTTCTCTAAGGTTCAAAGACTAACTTAACTTTACACTTGCACAATAAATTATGAAGTGTTTTGTACAATTTTCTTGAAAAGCATATCGCATGCACTAAAACTAAGTGTTTGTTTGTTAGATAATTTGAAGTGAAAAATGATTTTTTTTTTTTTCGAAGAATGCTTGGTTGGAAGTGGAGAAAAATTATGAGAAAAAAAATGACGTGTTTGAAAATGAATTTGAGAAAAAATAATTTTTGAATAAATTGTGGCAAACAAATGCTAAATTTAAATTGAAGAGTAACATGAAGCAACAATATATTGCCACTAGGGATGTAGCTAGAGCGCTCGCTTAGCATACGAGAGGTACAGGGATCGATATCTCACATCTCCATTTTGTTTCTCCTTTTTTAGTTATTAAAATTGGCCGAGTGTAAAAACTGATTTATTTATTTAGTTTTGGGCAAGCTATGGCCAGATACGATAGAAGAAAAGGGAAAAATGCATATATAAGAAAGTATGTATGTCACATTTCAAAATTAAGAAACAAGGTTTAAAACTTTAAAAAAATATATTTTATTAATTTTTATTTATAGAATAATTAATTAAACATATATTCTGTTAATTAAATATATTAAAGTCACAATTCTATACAATTTGGTCACAAATTATCGAATTAATTAATCAAAAATTATTTATCGATTACAATAAATAAATTTCTAGGTCACCAATTATTTCACGGTCATAAATAAAAAAATTTATAGGTCACAATTTGTTCATCATTCACAAATTTATCAAATTGATAGGTCGCACATTATTCATTGATCACAAATCACAAATTTTACAAGTCACAACTTATTTTATGGTCATAAAATATCTAATTAATTAGTCACAAATTATTTTTCGATCACAACTTATCAAATTATTCGTCACAACTTAACAAATTTTTAAGTCACATGTTATTTATTAATCACAATTTATCAATTGCATTGGTCACATATTATGAATTAGTCACACATTAACCAATTTTATTGATAACAAACAATCAAATCATTTGTGACCACCGTCTTACCACTGTCACTAGCTGCATAGCCATCGAAACACCACCGCCAGAACCACCACCACCATCTCCCAACAGCAAAACCATCATCTCAAACATCACAACCAAACACCACCAATGTTGGCTTACCACTCCACAACCATAACCCCCACAAAAATAAAATTAAAAAAATCCTCAAATTTGCTACCAAGCACTTATCACCACCTGTAACACAAAATCACCACCACACAACAAACTCAGGCACCATGATTGTTGCCTAATGGCGACATCACCAAACATCTGGCACACGATCATGAGTGATGTGCACACCACGTTTGATCGTCACCATCACCACCACAAATCACCCAAAGAACTACCTCAAAACCACCGCCCGCACCATCACCACCGCCACAACCACCACCAACACAGACACAGCCCAATAACCCAACACGGATGCACCGTCACCACCACGAATGCAAACCCACCACAACATACGCATCGCCATCAACATAGCCCAACAATCATTGCTGCAAGAGCTTCGGTGCAGGCCACGGATCGCTGATGCAGCGAAGAGATGACACCACCCTGTGGAATGAAGTTGTTAAAGAAGTGGAACGAAGCATCAACCGAAGCATCCGTGCAACGAAGTTGTTACGGTCGGCAGCAGCAGGCCCAACGACGATGCACTAAGGCACCGCTACATGCGATGTGGAACTGCGTCACTTCAGGCAGTAGTAGTATCGCCTCGCATAGAGGTACTCCGACCGCAAGGAAGGCGTTGGTTCCAATGTCGGATGAGGTAAAGAATAAGAGGAAACGAGTGAGAAGAGAAAAAGAGGGAGAGAGAAAGAATGAATGAATGTGAAGTGATATTAGAGTTTATATGAAAACTGAGAATTGATTTTATTATTTGATTTTTGGAAACAAACTTCAGATTTGATTTTTTAAATGATCTTGAAAGATGTGATTGTGTGTAATTTCCACTTAAACAAACCAACAATTCAGTCCAAGATTGTTGAGAGCAGCTCAACTTTGGGCCTAAACCAATAATGCTAGATTGCTCGCCACAGTAGGCACCACCCATATAATTTATCTAGTATTTATTTGGAATAACTTAAGAAGTTAAGGTTAGGGGTGTAAGCGGTCCGATTTTACCAGTTTTTGACAGATTTTCAAGCCAAACTTTTTAAACCGATTTGAAAAAATCTCAAACCTAAACCAAATTATTTTGAACGGTTTGAAAAAAACTCAAACCTAAACCTAACGATTTGGTCCGGTTCTAAACCGCCAGTTTGGCCGTAATTTTTTTCTTGTCTACTTTTATGCCATTTAAACCTAAACATAACCGATTTTAAAGATGAATAGCTACCGACGACTCGAAGCTTTGAACTGAAGGAGGAGACGCCAATTGTTGAGATTATAGAGTTCAGACCTTGAGAATAGTCACAGGAGGATGAGGCACGGCGTCGAGACTGGGTGGACGAAGGCGGAGCGGAAGAGGAAGAGGTGAGGCCGCGTCACGTGGAAATAGGAGTCGCGTACGAGGAAGAGACGTTGGTGGAAACCTGAAATCGTAAAAACTGGAACAGAATGACAAGAAGGGAATAGTTAGGTTTTGAATTTGATAATTGATACTTTGATTTTCAATTGAAATAAGAAATGGGTTAATTTCAGAAATGGTCACTGAAGTTACAAGAAAATTACAAAATGGTCACTTGAAGTTCAAAACTTTCATGAACGGTCACTCAAGTTTCAGGTGCTTTCAGAAATGGTCACTGAAGTTTAAGATTTTCACCAACGGTCACTGAAATTTAGGAGATGTTTCACTAATGGTCACTGAAGTTACAAAAAGTTTCAGAACGGTCACTAAAGGGTCATGCATTTTTTCAGTTTTTTGGGCGACTTTTTCGGCCACTTCCTACCACCAAAACCGCCGAATTTTGATACCTTTGGAAAGCCCACAATCTCCTCTTCAATTACCACCCAAAATCTCCCCCAAACTCCAAACGATTCGATCGAAAAATCGCTGCAAAAGTCGCCCAAAAAATTGAAAAAATCTGTCCAAATTTTTTCAATTTTTTGGGCGACTTTCCGGCAACTTCCGACCACCAAAATCGCCGGATTTTGATACCGTTGGAAAGCCCACAATGTCTTCTTCAATTACCACCCAAAATCTCCCCCAAACTCCAAAAGATTCGACCGAAAAATCGCCTCAAAATCAGCTACCCAAAAAGGCCGAAAATCTGCCCATATTTTTCATGCTGACTTTGCGGCGATTTTTCGGTCGAATCTTTTGAAGTTTGGGGGAGATTTTGGGTGGTAATTGAAGAGGACATTGTGAGCTTTCCAAAGGTATCAAAATTCGGCGATTTTGGTGGTCGGAAGTTGCCGGAAAGTCATCGCAAAGTCGCCCAAAAAATTGAAAAAATTTGGGTAGATTTTTTCAATTTTTTGGGCGAGTTTTGCGACGATTTTCTGGTCGAATCGTTTTTATTTTGGGGGAGATTTTGGTTGGTAATTGAAGAAGAGATTGTGGGCTTTTCAAAGGTATCAAAATTCAGCGATTTTGGTGGTCGGAAGTGGCCGAAAAAATAGCCCAAAAAACTGAAAAAATGCATGACCCTTCAGTGACTGTTCCTGAAACTTTTTGTAACTTCAGTGACCGTTAGTGAAACATCTCCTAAATTTCAGTGACCGTTGGTGAAAATCTTAAATTTCAGTGACCATTTCTGAAAGCACCTGAAACTTGAGTGACCGTTCATGAAAGTTTTGAACTTCAGTGACCATTTTTTAATTTTCATGTAACTTCAGTGACTATTTTTGAAATTAACCCAATAAGAAATAGATGGGTTATGGGTTATAGGTTATGACGTTATGAGTTGGGGACGTTGGGCAGTTGAGTAACAAAATTACTTATTTCTATTAGACTAAAAAACATAAAAATGAGATTATTATAATTTATATATAAAATATAAATTATGATTATTGAATAATAATAATAATAATTATTATAATATATATGTAGTAGAAAATTAGAAATTGAAAAATATCCACAAATGACAAAACTATTGAATTTTACATATTTCGAATTTTGGATGAATTTTTAAAAAAAATCATTTTTTATTTTTTATTTTAATATATTTTTTCGTCAGTTCGTTTTGATTTTAAACCGCAATTAAAATTCTTAAACCTAAACCAAACCCTTTTTAATCGATTTGGTTTGGTTCAAAATCATTCCGTTAACGGGTCCACGTGGCCCAAATCGATGGTTTCTAAAATGCGATTTCGGTTCAATTTTATGGTTTGACGATTTTTGCTTACTTCCTAGTTAAGGTAAAAGTTAATAATTAATTTTAATCACATATTTTACAAGATTGACAACTTTTCAATCATATATTTCATCAACTTTTATTAAAATTTGTCTAAACTTTTATTGAAAATGTATCAAACTACCCTAATTAATCACCTTTCGTTTCTGCTTTCTCTTTTCTTGAAAGGAACATTACGTTTAAAAAATGGGACTAAATACCAACTATAAACCACCAAGTCAAACTTAGTTTATGGTTAGTTAACTACTCACGACTGCCGTCTTTCACAACAATAAATTTAGTAAAACTTAACTAGCCATTTGTCATTAGCAAGTGAGCAGTCCGCCGGAAACGGCACCGTTCTATATTTAATTAATTTTGAAAATAAAGAATTATAAAGTAAATTTAAAGAAATTCAGAGTCACTTAGCAAGTGCAAATGGATATAAAGATACGTTTTTGCCCCCTCATGAGGTGGACGAATTGATGGAGTATGTGAACTCGGAGATCTTTGGACATAAGTTCGATTTTCTTTGCCAACGCTTTCTCGGTCGAGTCTGTCACATCAGGCGGTTAACCTGACTGACGTGATTTGCAGACTATTGCGTCAGCCCGAGAGTTTACCCAATACGTACCCGAAAGATAGTCGTTGTGGATTCCTCCGTCAACAAAAAAAATAAAAAAATACCTTTCTACAAGTTGTGTCGACTTAAAGAAAATGAGAAATAATTATTAATCTTTGACTTCTAACCATTGACATATAAAATATTTTTAGCTTATCCAACTCGATATAACAATAGATCAATATTTTACATATCTTGAGCACTCTAAAAATAATGAACTTTCAAGAATGATGTGGGAGTAAATTATTTTCTATTCCCGCGCATTTTAACTTATTGATATTTTAATCCTTTTTGGTGTAGCTAAAAATCAAAATTTGAATAAATTTTTATTAAAGTATGACACATATGATTAAAAAATTAATAAAATTTGTGAATCATAGGAAATGTATGAGTTGAATTAATTGTTAACTTTATATTAGATTTTTATCAAATTTTTAAGTTACAGCAAACTAAGTTTTTGCAAGACCTACAAAAACCACAAATTAGTCTATATTCAGCTACTACAAACTACAATTCCAAAGAAATTAAATGATGTCTTGAATAGTGAATTTTTGGAGAATTTATATTTAAAAAGTAGAAAAAAAAAATAGGTGTACAGTAAAATATTTTATTGTATGAATGCATGATTAAAAAAAATATGAAAATTAAAGAATTTTATTTTAAAGAAAGACAAACCTGAGTTTTAAGATTCAACACAAAGCATAAACTATTTTTTGTAATGAGGTTGCATTTTCAACAGATAAATCGTTGATTCATGCACAAATACCAATTTTAGCGTGTGTTTGATAAAAATTATTTGGGAAAAATGAATTTTGAAATAGTGATATGATGGAAAATGTGTGGTTGAAAAAGAAGGAAAAGTTATTGATGTGATGAAAAATATTATTTTATTGAAGAATGTGTGATTGAAAATGAGTAAAAGAATGAGAATGAGAATAAAAATGTGGGTCAAACGGGGTATTAATCTCATTTTTCTAAGCCCATCATGCTTGCTTGTAGAAAAAAACATTTTATGTTGTGGCATCCACATCGAATGTAAGGTGACACCAATATCCTTTCAGTCTCACTATGAGACCTCAACCAAATTGTCTCACTTATTAGGTGCAAAAAGAATTAAGAGTCATTTTGAGTTGGAAAGCTGCTAAACAACCTTTTTCCCATCAAGTGTGAGTGAGGATAACACGTTTAGTATAAACCCCAATACACACACACACACACACACAGATGTGGTGTGGGGTGGGGTGGGGTTGATGAATATGGCTAAAGAAGAAGCTTCAAAAAAGATTAAAACCACACCATGCACGGGGCCACGGGAGTTGGCTAGTGCGGGGATAGTAAAGTGGAAATTCTTGGCACACATTAGACGCAAGTAAAAGGAATAATTATTTTCATACAAGCCAAATTGAAATGAAGGGTGAAAGTTTCTATCGTTCGAGATCATTTTTTTGTTGTTACTACTAATTAATTATTTTTGTTTTGCAATCTCATTTTTAGTAACAAAAAAAAGTCGCTCTATTCAAAAAACAATTTTAGCAATCTCCCAAGAATAAGACGGGTGGGAATTACGAAATATGTGAATAATAATAAGTAATAATTTTGAATCCGTGGTTGAATTTAAAGTTTGATCTAAACTCAATAGTAGAAATAACTTATAATTTGCTAAAAATGTGTCCTAAACACAGGCATAAGCGAGATGCACAACAGTTACAGCTAGATAATTGGCCTAGTTAGCTATGTCAATAGCATTCTCGTACAACTCTAAGCGTATGTAATATTGAATAAAATTATACTACTAAATATGTCACATAATTTTGACTTTTTTAAGATTGATTTAAATAATTTTTCAATAGTGACAACATAACATTTTAACTAGTTGAATTTATTACAAAACGTGTAAAATAAAAAAGATAACAAATATAAATATATATGAAAATATTTCAATTTGAACGTAGGGGTATAACGGTCAATATACATTACAACGTTCCTCTATTCCATCTACAAACATAATTCCGCCAGATCCCATTTCAAAAAAGTTCATTTCACTCTCTCTCTCTCTCTCTCTCTCTCTAGGCCGGATTCCAATCCCTAACTTTCCAAAATTCGATTAAAAAAATTATTTTAAAAAATAACAGAAAGAATTTGAAATTACTGTAATCCCTTTTCTGAATTCTTAGGGTTAAAAATAATTGATATCACTTTCAGTAAGTGTTGTGTGGTGTTATTCTTTGGTTACTGCAATTCAAAGCAACGGCTCCAGACATACAAATTTCCATAGCTTTGATTGCAATCCAAGGCCCCACCTAATTTTTGAAAACCCATCTCTTTCTCTCTCTAATCTCCAGCCTCCCTTCATCTCTACATCCAATTCTATAGTACAAGATACTCGATATATTCATATGGCATCCAAGAACCAGAACAAACCTCCATTTCATGCACCGTCTAGCCCGTCAAATGTGAGTATCTACTTCGCACTCTTCCTTACGATTTTGAATTTTATTTGTGACGGTTCTTCTGGATTGATTTGTAATTTGCATCCTTCAGGTGGCATTTTAAGAGATTTTGAGTTTTATTAAGTGTGTGTTGGAGCAAATTTTGATGCTTTCTTTCTGCTTTCTAAAATGTGGGTCTATTCTAAGAGGAGTTTTTTGATGATTTGATTAGATTCTTTTAAAAATTTATGGTTTTGATGAAGTTTATTTATATTCAGAAATTAACTTGCCGGTTAATCTTTAAATTGCAAATCGTCATTTCTTGCTCACGCATGGAAAAATAATCACTTGTAATTTCGTTTTCTTAATTACTCTAGGTCATCAGATTCTGATATTTTTGTCGGGGGTTTTGCTTATTTTGCCAGAGCAAGTATAATGTTGATGAGGCTTCATTAGATAAAAGGCGAAAGTTTGGAAGCACAAAAATGCCGCCCAGTACTGGTACAAGAACTCTAACCCGACAGGCCTTTTCGGTGGTTAATGGGGGTCATGATCAGCCTCCGACAAGTGGCCCACCAAGCGTTGCTGGCTCAGATTGTGGTGTAATTGAGCTCACCAAAGAGGATATTGTGGCATTACTGAATGAGAAGCTGAAAATTAAGAATAAATATAACTATAAGGTAAGTCAAACATGTGAACTTTTTTGGTAATAGGTTGAGCTTTGAGTTTGGATATTTGAATATGTTTACTTATGTTTGAATTTTGATATTTCTGTTTCAGGAAATATCTGAACAAAGGTTTGAGTACATAAAAAGGCTTAAGCAATGTATCAAATGGTTCCAACAGCTTGAGGGAAATTATAACACAGAGCAAGAGAAACTGAATAATTTGTTGGAATTGGCAGAGAAGCAATTTAATGAAATGGGTATGATTGGTTTTCATTTATGTTTACAGAGACACAGTGTTTCTTGGTTTGTTGGCATTGAAAAAGAAAAGAAATTTGTAGAATTGCTAACTTGTGTTGATCTTTTTATGTTGCTCTCAGATTCTCTGATGAAGGCTAAGGAAGAAGAGTTGAATTCCATTATAATGGAGTTGAGAAAGAATCTGGATGCACTACAAGAGAAGTTTACAAAGGAGGAATCAGATAAATTGGTAAGAAGCACATTGACTTGTCAAATATTGGTATCCAGTTTCTGGAAGCTACTTTGTTGAGTATTTCTGGAGAATTAAACTGTTGAATATGACTTATCAGGAAGCATTAGATTCATTGGCAAGAGAGAAAGATTCTAGAGTGGCACTGGAGAGGCTGCAAGCTTCTCTTTCGGAAGAGCTCAAGAGAACACAACAAGACAATGCAAGTTCGAACCAAAAGGTCAGTGGAGAAGATTTTTTTGTGAAAATATATTCAGAGTGTACTTTCACAAAATTAGTTTATTGAGAATTGTGTTGCTCTCGGTTTGTGACTCTGCAGATACAATCGCTTAACGATATGTATAAGCGGTTACAGGAGTACAACACTAGCCTACAACAATACAATAGTAGACTTCAGTCAGAACTTGCAGCAACCAATGAGATGCTTAAGCGTGTGGAGAAAGAGAAGGCGGCAGTGGTTGAAAACCTAAGCACTTTGAGGGGCCATTATACTTCTCTGCAGGAGCAACTTACTTCTTCTAGAGTGAGTGTTGTTATTTTATTATTTTGTGTCCTTTTATCTTTATTTATCAATTGCCCACAATCATGTTGTTCATCTCTATTACAATCATAGGCCTTTCACCAGAGAAGGTTTATTTGATCGTATGTTTATATCTTACTTCAAATGTGTGTGGTTTTTTTGGACAGTGGCTTGTTTTCTGATCATTCATTTTCTAGCTTCATTTAGTCGAAGTTTGTTTACAAGCTTGTCTTCTGCATTTCTCAAATAACTCGTAATCATAATCAAATGAAAACAACTTCATAACTAGGAAAAAGAGTCAAAGACTTGGAAAATTCAGTGCTTACATTTTCCTTTTTGTTGTTCCTTTTACCCTACTGCTCTAAAATTATGGCATGAATTCTATCTGAAAACTTACAGAGTGAACATGTTTGTTAGGAGCAATATCAAATGGATTGTAAGTCATAACTTTTTGTATATTGTAACATTTTTATATGCAGTTCCTTTTAAGGCTCTAAGTAAAAAAATTACACACACAGAGAGACATGCACCATGTGTAGGACTTGAGTGATTACTATGACAGTGTCATTTCTGCATACCTCATTGTTTGACCCGAGTGTCAGTGTTTGTTAAATCCAGTTAAAATGAAATATCTACATTGCATAGTACTTGTTATGTTTTTGAACATTTCTTGAAAGTGCTCAATGATGGTTGATATTTAAAGGCTTCGCAAGAGGAAGCTATCAAACAAAAGGAAGGTTTAGCAAATGAAGTGGGATGCTTGCGGGCTGATATGCAACAAGTCAGAGATGATCGTGACCGTCAATTATTACAAGTCCAAGCTTTATCAGCTGAAGTAGAACAATATAAAGAATGTACTGGAAAAACTGTTGCAGAATTAGATGGCCTGACTGTGAAAACAAATGAGCTAGAGGTCTGCTTTTGTCATCTGATTTCTTGATCGACTATCCAAAATCAAAGAATTAACATTTATTTTTCTCAGTCAACTTGTCTATCTCAAAGTGAACAAATTAGAAGACTGAAGGAGCAGCTTGCCTTTGCAGAGAAGAAATTGCAGGTTTCTGATCTGGCATTTTAAGTTTTTGATGATAAGTTACTTTTGGAGAAGTTCTTTTGTCTATATTCAGACACATTGCTAGTGAATCTTGAGGTTTGCACAGTATGTTACTCAATGGTATTATTGCATGAATTTTCTCAGCACTTTGTGTTTATTATCATTTTGTAAGATGTCCAATACATCGGCGTTGGAGACGAAAACTGAATTTGAGGAGCAAAAGCAGTTTATTATTGAGTTACAGAGTCGTCTAGCTGGTGCAGAATTAAAAATTGTAGAAGGGGAAAAATTACGGAAAAAGCTGCACAACACCATTCTGGTAATGTTTTTGTACATATTTGTAATTATTTTATGTTAACTGAATTTTGATGGTAATTTTAATTGCAGTTCTTCCATCATTGTTGAGATTATTCATCCAAATTATTATGTCATACAGGAATTGAAAGGGAATATCCGAGTCTTCTGTAGGGTGAGACCCCTGTTGTCTGATGATGGTGTTGAGACAGAAAATAAAGTTGTCTCTTTCCCAACAGCAATGGAAACCCTTGGGCGTGGCATTGATTTGACACTAAATGGTGAGTAGTCTTAATTGAAAGTCAGTCACAGTAATATAGCTATACTATGCTACTTTGAATTATTCATGACCAGCTCTCTTATTCATCATCTTTTCAATATTGACAAGGACAAAAACACTCTTTCACTTATGACAAAGTCTTTCTGCCTGATGCCTCCCAAGAAGATGTTTTCGTTGAAATATCACAACTTGTGCAGAGTGCTCTTGATGGTTACAAGGTGATGTACATGCTCAGCTGTCAATTTTTCTTCTCTATAAATGTTAAGGACAAGTAATCTCCCTCCAGAAGTTAAGGTTGATTGTGCTAAAAAAACATCAAATATATAAGAACCCTGCTATAGGTATAGGGATTTAAATCCCTGTACCTACCGAACACACACAGGGATGGTGGGAAAAATTTATTTTTTTACAATATTTTATACATGGGACCCACTCCCATGTGAGTGGGAATTCAAAATTCTGTCCATTTTCTGGTAGAAAAATTATTTACGTGAAGAATTTTTCAATATTTAACAGCCTGCAACTTTTCCTGGCTGATGCGCTTATGTTTGCCTTTAGATAATGCAAGCAACTAACATCTGCAGTACTTGTTGACATGTTGATATATACTAACTTTTACTGAGGATCCTAAATCTTTTGTATATGAAACAATAGAAGAGAGATCAATTACCTTTAAGAATTTATTTTCGTTGTCCTTTTGTAGATGTGTCTTCTTACCTTATGTAAAGAATGTGATAGAATTGCCTTCTTTTAAAGCTATCTTATGGTGATAGATCCATACTTTGATTTGAGGAACTTGTCGAAATTGGAAGTACTATTTAATAGCATCCTTGAGCTCACAGGCAATTGACGGTGTCATTTTCAACTTTTTAGGTTTGTATATTTGCTTATGGACAAACTGGTTCGGGGAAGACTTACACAATGATGGGGCAAGTCGAGACTCCACGATCAGAAAGGTCTAATTCCACGGACTCTAGAACAGGTTTTCGAGACAAGGCAAGCTCTTCAATCCCAAGGATGGAAATATGAAATGCAGGTGCACAGTGAATGCCATCATATTTTTATCTGCACTAATTGATTATGCTTTTCTTTGCTTCCTAATCATCTAATCTTACTTTTATTTTTAGGTATCAATGCTTGAAATATACAATGAAACAGTACGTGATCTTTTAATACCAAATAGATCAGGCTTTGATACATCACGGACAGAGAATGTCGGAAAGCAATATGCAATCAAACATGATGCCAATGGCAACACTCATGTCTCTGATCTAACAGTTGTAGACGTTCGTAGTAGTAATGAAGTTTCATATCTTTTAGAGCGGGCAGCACAAAGCAGGTAACAAAATTGTCTATTTGTTTCCCATTTCTCTGTGTTGAACATTCATGTCTTTCAAATTCATATTGGATTTGGAAGTAGTTCAATACTGGGACTTTTAATCTATTTTGCAGAAATATAGTTTCTTAGTCCAGTGTAAAACAATTTTTGCATCATGTGTTATATGAACAAATGTTAAATGTTAGCTCAGTTTTTCTATTTCGTGGCCATAAAAAAAGATTGATCTTTTGCTTTTTATGGGTTTTCAATTTCTTTAGATCTGTCGGAAAGACTCAAATGAATGAACAATCTTCTAGGAGCCATTTCGTCTTTACACTGCGAATAATGGGTGTCAATGAGGTATGGCTATTTTACATGAATCTACCCTTTTTGATTTGTCACCGTGGTTATTCCATCTTTATCACTGTTTGGATAGAAAATCACAAAACTCAATTTATATTTTTGTTGTGTTATATAGAGCACCGATCAACAGGTACAAGGCATCCTGAATCTAATTGACCTTGCTGGTAGTGAGCGTCTTTCTAAGAGTGGGTCTACTGGAGATCGACTGAAAGAAACTCAGGCATAAAAACTATAACATTTTCAATTATATCTGGAATTGTTCATATAATGGATTTGTCCGAACTTATATTTTTGTTGGCTTGTAATCAGGCAATTAATAAGAGTTTATCATCCCTAAGTGATGTTATATTTGCCTTGGCGAAGAAGGAGGAGCATGTGCCATTTAGGAACTCAAAGCTGACCTATCTTCTCCAGGTAAATTGTTTTTCAAATGAGTGAAGACATATTGAGTTTATCTATTCAAAAATATTTTGCAATATATCTACCTTTTAGAAGATTTACTGGAGCATTTTCCTAATTATGTGATCTGATGCACTAAAATGTTAAAATGCAATTATATTTAAGCGGCTTCTCTATGGTTCACTTAGTGGAAGATTTTCCTTTTTCTTTTGTGCCAACACATTAGGCAGTTGAGGAAAATCTTTGGCCTTATGAGTATCTGTAATCTATCATTGATACAACGATGGTAGACTATACTACAGCCTAGAATTACTATTGATTTTCTTAGTCGAGTGTCTTTTTTCTTTCTTAGTGCATAAGTGAGAAGGGGCCTCAGCTTCGGCTATCTTTCTCATAGAATAATCTGAAGACCATAATGTTCTTTTCGTTTAACGAAAATGTTATAGTGAACTTCTGGGTTTGATGATTATACTGCTGAACTTTCTAAACTTGGACTTCAATGCTTGTTGGATGAGTTTGAACACATACTTCTTGGAATGACATGGAGCTTTTCTGGAGAAGTAGTAATATTAATGTGCCTAGAGTCAAATGAAAATACAAAAGATTTGTTAGAATTAACTAGAAAATGAAGTTAGAGAAGTCTTCCGTGCTCCATTACATTCGCATCCTGTGGTATGGTATCATTTGATTAACGTGATCAATGTTTTTCCTTTCTCTCCCATCCTCAGCCTTGTTTAGGTGGAGATTCCAAGACATTGATGTTTGTCAATGTATCACCGGATCCTTCTTCAGTCGGTGAATCACTTTGTTCACTGAGGTTTGCAGCACGTGTGAATGCTTGCGAGATTGGTGTCCCTCGGCGTCAAACCAATCTTAGATCTTCTGATTCTCGTCTGAGCATTGGCTGATTTTTGAAATATTAATGTTTATAGAGATCAATTTAACTGAGAAAAAGAACTTCTAACATAATGTTCTTGTAATCAGTAATATCATAGGGGTTGTCTTTTTTCATTTATTGATTTGTATTTTTGAAAACATCCTTGCATTGATGTTAGCTTATGCTCCTTTTGTATAATATTTGAAATCCATCACAGTGCCTGTAGAGCCAATGTTCACATCTGAATGAGGTCTATAGTGCATACAACAATAAAAACCACTATCTATTAAAAGCTTTAATTAACCGATCAATCTCTTCAGCCTTAAACTTATTACCAGGTGAAAGAAGTTGCTGACTAAGCATTGAGAAGTATTTTATAGAAGTGCTACACCTTTCTCACATTTGTTATTTGCTTCTTTATGTAATGTGGGATGATTCGTTAAAAATAAACGATGACTTAATTGCTAAGAGTATGTCCAAATGCTACTAAATTGTTAGATAGTGACAACCAAAAAGAGAATAATATGTGACATCATCTTTATCTACTTCACCAATCTGAGTTATTAAGAAATAGTTTCTTCTTATTTCTAAGTTCTAACCACTTGAATATATACTCAGTAAACTCTAGTCACTATCACGGTAGACATTAAAATTAGTGAGGTCTAAAATGAGTCATTTTCACATGAGCCTGAGATTTTAGAGCATGTTACTTGCCACTGTTCACGTCCTTTTCTTCATGAGGCCTAGCTTTGTTTAATAGGGATAGATGAAGAAAGAACTGAAGATTTTTTAATAACACTTTCATTTTTAACCTCGAATTGATCAAAATATGCATAATTCTTACTTTTCATCGAGGATTATATTCATTAAGACCATCTCCAAGAAACTCTATTTTTAAGAGTATATTCTATCATTTGGAGAGTATCTATAAATTTAGAGAGTTAAATTTTTGAAGTACTGCAATAAATTCTTTATATTTAACACTTAATTTTACCACTCCCAAAAAATATTTATTATTTTTCTCTATATTTTGTTTTAACTAACTTTTCTTTAGATTATTTTATTATTTTTCTACATTAAAAATTAAAACATTTTGAATGCATTTAAAAATTGACTCTTTAAAATAGAGAGTACCTCATATTTAAAGAGTCTCTTGAAAATACTCTAAGGTAGTGTTTGATTGGGGTGGAATTGGGTGGAAAAGGAAAATGTTTTTTCTTTTCCATTCTTAATTTTGGTGTTTGATTGCTTAAATTTTTCATGGAATTCATTTTCACCCCTTTTCTAGGTACAACCATTTAAAACACATTTTTCACATTTTATTTTTTTATGGGTTTGGTGGGAAAGTGTTTTTCATCTTTTTTTTTTTTTTTTTTTTTTTAAATGGAAACATATTCTAAATTCAATAGTAAAAAAAATTATCCATTTAATTGACAATTTGCATGGAAAATAAAACCAAACGAACAAAAAAAATTTAATTTTTTTAATTTTTTGTAATCCAAACAAATTTTAATACAAATTGTAAAAATATTTATTCCAAAAATTAACAATTTGCATGAAAAACAAAGTCAAACGGATTAGGTGAAAAATTATACCAATCAAACACCATTAATTTCAATTCCCTCTAAAACAAATTCTAGGCAATTCAATTCCATGCTATTCATTTTCTTTCCACAATTTTCCACCACAGCAATCAAACGGACCGTAAAAGTTTAAGAGTGACTCAACTTTCATACTGTCATTTAGCTAATTGGACTCTATGAGACCTTATCTCGTATTGTTCCTCATAGGTCAATTGTAGAGTAATTGGTACACCAAATATTTCAATACATTTAACTTTCGTTTAAAACGAGAGCTAATTAATAACAAGATTATGATACATACTAACATTAAACATAATTTCGTTTATTAGATTGACATCAACTTTGAGAAAATCCAGCAAAGTACTTGAAAATTTATTAAATTAATATTTTGTTGATAATATGATGATTTGAAATTTATTAATAAAAAATCTAATTTGTATTGATAATTTATTTATGTACATGTATACTTATACCCTTGTAGACTGTAGTTGGAACTCAAATGAGCATTCTTTCTGGGTGGACTTTCGAGTCCACTTATCTTCCATCTTTTATCTAATCATTATCACCAACAGCAACTCGACACGTCATTCATATCCATAACTTGGAAATGAGATTTTGAAAATCCACCTACCTCTTTCCCATCTTTGACAATTTAGCTTAAAATGATAATCTTTAATATGTGACCAATCACCAAAGTAAGATGCTTTTAGTTATAAGAGATTCTATTATTCAACTAAATTTTGATGCTTTTAATTATGAGAGAAACCAAAATTTGTCCTAGAATGTCAAGTAGCTTCAATTGGCCCAAGAATGTTTCGAGGTTAAAATATAAAAAACAAAAAACATGTTATAGTACTTTTGCTAGATGCAAAAATAGAAACATTTGCGCCAATTACCTCTGCTATAAGCATAATTGAATCCAATATAGGCAAACTATAGAAATGTTTTCCCCAATTATCCTTGAAGTCTAACCTAGTTTAGCCCCCTAAAGGTTTTGAACAATTATGGAAAGGAATTAAATGTAGTAGAGTGTGCAAACGAGGTTGAGATTATCTCTCTCTTTTTCTTTTTCTTTTATCGTCTTTTATTTTTATTTTAAAAAAATATATATATTTACCTAATTTATTCTAAAATAGTATTTCACGACTCAATCACGTTATTAGTAATTGATCGAGAAGTATTTGACAATCTAAAGATGCTTGTGCATTTTCACTTGAATTCTCTACTTATGCATTGGACAAGATGTCATTCATAAAAATTAAAAAAAAAATCGCTTCTTCATTGTGGTCAGTTTATTGTTCAATTTTGCTCATCAAACTAATTAATAGCATTCTTTTCAACTCGAGAGCTAGTCTAATTTCCAATATTAAAAGTAAATAATCAAAGACTCAAAATAGATTAGAAGATAATAGACTTAGGGCCGCAATTAGAGTACATAGGTGAGGCTCAAGTGCTATAAAAAAAGTAAAAGAGTTAAATGCTAAGAAATTAATTAGGTACTCAAATGCATATGTATGAAAAGATTGGGAACTCCAAACCCCAATTGCTAAAAAGTACCAAATCGACAAGTTGATAAAACTCAGAAGACAGCTGAGGTGGCAATGGCACAGGCCTTTCACAGTTCATAATCGCGTGTGAATATAATGCTCAATTTGCATCATTTCCCCAAAAATTCCCCCAATTTCTAATTTTTCCCGTCAGACTCAGATGCCTTTTCCTTTTCAAACCCTGTGAGATCGATTCACAAAGTTTCCCTTTTTACTTGTGTTGACTTCAACAAATTCCATTTTCCGGCGGCTGGTTGGAAATGGTTTCCCCGGAAAACACGAATTGGCTGTATGATTATGTGGTCGAGGATGTCGCTGTTCCTGAAGGGAATTTGTCTGCTCCAGCTTCTGGATTTTCATGGTCTGTGCAACCCTTGAACGGTTCATCCATTATCAGGTAATGTCTCGGAATTTCTTCATTCCGATTCCCCCCCCCCCCCCCCCCCTCTCTCTCTCTCTCTCTCTCTCTCTCTCTCTTATTTTGACATTATTCTAGTTGTTATTGATAAAGCTTTGGGCTTTTCAGCTATCGTTCATTTTTTTTAAAAATTATGGGATTCTTTTTTTGGTATTTTTAAAAAAATTATGGTATTTCTAGTTGTAATTGATAAATGCTTACTGTCATTTGGTTTTTTTTTTTAGCTGTTTTAGGGTTATAAGGGACTCATGCGGTTTTGTTTCCAAAATTTCATATTTTTGGTTTTTTCCTTTTTTTTTTTTCATCTCCCATTTCATCTAGTCCTTTTAGTACCCCACAAGTTTGTGTGGGGAGTTGATTTATTGGAAATGTCTTCTAAGCTAATTATTATTAGAAGTAAATAATTCTGTAGTAGCGGTTGCAGACTTTTACTGTTTAATACTCTAAACGAAAATTATTAAAGGGAAGAATTCATAAATCATGCTTTAAGTATGAACAATTCATATTTTGGTCTATGCAAAAATCAGGTTTTCATTAATTAATTAAATTTTTTATTAATTAATTATTTTAAGGTCACTGTTATGCGATCTATGGACACAGATACATATTTAAAGGTCACAACTAATTCATTGATCACATATTATTAAATTAATTAGTCACAAATTATTTCGAGGTCACGAATAAAAAAATTTGTGGGTCACAAATCAAAAAATTTATGGGTCACAGTTTATTTCGAGGTCACAAATTAAAATTTTTATAGGTATCAAGTTATGTCGATGTTACAAATTAAAAAAATTATAGGTCACGAATTATTTTATTGGTCACAAATTCAAAAAATTATAGGTTACAAATTATCGAATTTTAAGGTTACAATTGAGTAATTGATCACAGACAAGTCACGGGTAACCAAATAGTGAGTCACATGCCGCCGTCACCACTACCAACACTATCACCATCGTCACTTGCACCCACCATCACCCGTCACTGTCGTCGCCACCACACGAGCACTACCACATCACCACGAACAAAATCGTCACAACCACTCCATCAAATCCAATCAACTACCAACAAAAACCATGACAACCACCATTATCATATATCTACCCACCAACCACCACCTTCAGAAACCACCAACCACCACCACCTCCTACGAACTCAGATCCCACCTCCTCTGCCCAACACGTGGATGGTCAACCCCTTTGCCCGCTTTTCCTTTCCTTACTCCAAGGTTCTCTAGTCCTTTCACATTAAAACCTGCCGGATTGCCCAAATATTACCGAGAGCCCATTTGATGCACATTATTTTGAAGAAAATGCATTTTTTTTATGTGATGGATGGTGACTATGTGGTTGAAAAAGAAGGTAAAGTTATTGATATGATGAAAAATATTATTTTATTGAAGAATGTGTGGTTGAAAATGAGTAGAAGAATGAGAATGAGCATTAAAATGAGAATCAAATAGGGCCCGAATTTTCACTCCCTTTTATCACACCATCGATTTGAGCAAGGGTTTTCCAATATCTCAGGAAGATTTCCATTCTCCCCTGGCAAAAACAAAAAGAAAAAGGAAAAACCAGTCACCATGGCCAAATTCTACGTCGCCGCCGCCGTGTTATTCTTCATTTTCACCCCCACACTCGCCTGGTCCCAACTAAAACCACTGGAAAAAGATGACACCACCTCTGAATCTCAATCCCTACCTGCTGACCATGAGAGCTCCGTAATTCGCCTCCCTACGGCGGAGATTCTCAACGCCGACGAAAACAACCACCCAATTGAACCTGATTCTTTGATCGTTCACTCTGTACCGTTGGATCTGGCCACCGCTAGATTTCGATTTGAAGAAATAAAAATGGATGAGGTAGAGAGAGGATGAGGAGGCAGAGAGAGAAGGAAGAGAAATGGATTTGAAATGAAATTGAGTCGTCCCTGGCGATGGTGGGAAGAGAGGGTGAAGATAGATGGAGAGTGAGAATAAATGGTTGGGGTTTAGAATTGTGAGTGGATATTTATTATATTCATACTTGATTTTTGAATAATGAAACTTAGTCCCTTAATTTTGAATTATGATCTTCAAACCACTGGATTTATGTAACTTCCACATTATTAAATTTTACTGTTTGATAGTGCAGATATTTTTAATGTCTGTGGCTTTATTAAGATTAAGTTATTCTTTTGATGGTGGGCAGGGCGGATCCAGGAAATTTTTTAAGATGGGCTAATACGCAAAAAATAAATAAATAAATAAATAATAAATGAGAAAAAAAATAATCATACATCAGTAATGTTTCTGTGTAACTGGTTGTAATTTTGGTATCCCTATGGAGATGTTATTCTTATTTTGCATTTTCTGCTGCACAAAGCTTTTATATGCTAAAATTTCTTCATGGTTAATACAAGTACAACAATTGAGTGGCCAGTTTCTATAAATCATAACAGAAAAAGAGGAGACTTGTTCACTCTAGATCAGATTTCGTCTATGCTCTAATTTAAGGGCTGTTTGACACACATTAATTTATTTTATGATTTGCTACAGAATAATTTTCAACAATACATTCACACGATAAAATATTCTACAAGTATATAAAAAAAATTTCCCACTTTTTAACCACGCATTCTCCTAAAAATTACTATTTAAAACTTTTTTTTCTACAATAGTGGTTGTCAAGCAGGCTCTAAATGGTTTTTTTTTTTTTTTTTTTTTTTGGGTCTGTTTTAAACACTGGTGCTTAGTTTATTCTAGGCACTCGGGTGACATATCAAGCTACAATAGGTGGCAGAAGATAATGGTTAGTTACAAAATTGGTTGCACCACCTATTGTAATGTACCACGTCACCTGATGCTTAGAAGATCAATTATGTGTGTGTGTGTGTGTATTAGGTGAAAATACAATCACTATAGTTCTTTGCATATAACCTAACTGGGACTAAGGTCAATGACATTGATTGGAAAGGTCTTGGGTTACTTTTCTTACTAATTATTTTAAGTGCTTCTGGATGGAATAGTTTGTGAAATTTTTTGGAGTGGAGTAAGGTGTTCTGTTATATGTGTTTGAAATCAATATAAGTGGAGATCCTTTTATTTGTCAAAATAGAAAATCTTCAAGAACCTTACTTGTAACGACCCGACCTCACGCCGAAGTCGTTATATCATAATTTGTACCAGCATTCCCCTTAAGTCTCCCATATGATGGAGGTTATAAGTTCAAATTCTGGGGAACGCGACAGAAAACCGTGAGGGATAAGTGGGCACAGGCTCACCCAAAGCGGACAGTACATATGTTCTAAAGGTTTGGACGCGAGGTCCGGATCGTTACATTACTACTTGCATTATATATGTTGCGATTCATCACTTTTCTTATCCTTTCTTTTTCTGTGATCTAATCTTTTACAGCATGGAAAATGATTGCTCATTTGAGAATTCAGATGCCCAGAAGGAACCTGGCTCAAAGAAGCGGTAAAGAACCACTACACATTTTGTATTTGTCTAAAGTTTTGGTAAAAAATTGCATTCGTTAGAACCAGATATTCCACAAACATAAGGACTGTTTTGTTTAATCTGCTTTTTGTGTGTGTGTGTGGGGGGGGGGGGGGGGGGGACCTGTCCTCTCACTTACAATGCATCTTGCTTAAAATTTCACCCTTTATGCAATAGAAACATGCTATATGGTAAACTTGCATTGTTAAGTTAGTGTTATCCCTCATAAACTGAACATGGCTAATGTAAATTCTGAAAATTCATGAGAATTGTGATCTGTGAGTTACAAAATTAAACTACCCCTGTTGGATATGGTTTTGCTTTTTGTTTAAAGAAGTATGATCTATTAATAAAACTGTCGTTATAGTAAAAAATGTTTCATCTCACGTTGTTGTGTTCTTCACAGAGCTAGAACTGCATCTTGTGCTCCATCGAGTTCCAAAGCAAAAAGGGAGAAACAACGAAGAGACAAGTTGAATGACAAGTGCGATCATGTTCTCTCTCTCTCTCTGTCTCTGTCTCTGTCTCTGTCTCTCTCTCTTTCTCTCTCTCTCTCTCTCTCTCTCTCTCTCTCTCTCTCTCTCTCTCTCTCTCACACACTGCATCGTTGATATTTTAGGTTTATGGAATTGAGTGCTCTCTTGGAGCCTGGAAGGCCTCCCAAAACCGATAAGGCTGCTATTTTGCTTGATGCTGCTCGCCTGGTGACTCAGCTACGAGGTGAAGCCCAGAAGCTAAAGGACTCGAATACAGATCTACAGGAAAAGATTAAAGAGCTGAAGGTAAGATTGCCTATATTTATATTATTTCTGTGTATGTGTGTCCACTAATCATTTTGGATGGATTGTGATTCCAATCTGGTCCAAAAGTTTTAACCTTCTTAAGAAAACAAGTACCATGTTTACTATGTTTTCTTTTTATTTGACTTTGCTATGATGGACCAACCAGAAGATGATCACTTACTTATGCACAATCTGGGGTTCCACTAATTTGCGTAGGCTGAGAAGAATGAGCTCCGCGATGAGAAGCAAAGGTTGAAGGCTGATAAGGAAAAGCTAGAGCAACAACTAAAGACAGCAAATGTGCAACCTGGCTTTCTGCCTGCTCCTGCCATGCCTGCTGCATTTGCTGCCCAAGGTCAAGCTGCAGCAAACAAATTTGTGCCCATCATCAGTTATCCTGGAGTCGCCATGTGGCAGTTCTTGCCTCCTGCCGCTGTCGATACTTCACAGGATCACGTGCTTCGCCCACCAGTTGCATAAGTTGGCAGTCAATTCCTTTTGATGGTGGGAATCACATTATGGTCCAATTGTTGATTTGTTTTGTCAACTGTCTCAACTCTTCCTAGTTTTTGCCAACTATATAAGTTGTGAACAATGTTAAGTATGTGTGTTTATTGACTTCGATAAATGATCACTATGAAGACGGAGATTTTTTTTTGTATCTCGATAAGAATTATCTGTGTCATCAATGGGATCGCTATTCGTGATTCAAGTTTTATCTTATCGTCAACCCGATCTGAATTCACATTTTCTTTGCCTTCAATTTTGCAATGGGAAACAAAAATACTTCGTCCCCTTTAGTTAGTGATGGTTTGTTACTTTGATTGAAGACAGACTTACAAAACGGTTAGCCGCCTCGTCTGAAAGTTTTAGTGCTGGCATCTTGGACCGACGGGGGTAACTTCTTTAAAAAGAGGGCAATTGACCCCCTAAATCCAATGGAAATTTCGAACTTCTCGAGTTTCCTGACCCCACTAAGAAGAGTATCAGTGGCTGGTAGATTGCTCGAAGAGCTGTCCAAATCAACGTATCATTAGCGAAGAAAGACTATTTCCTCCAATGGTGCAAGTCTCAAATCCCATTCATTAGCATTCAGCCTCGTATTGAGGAAGAAAGGCTTCAGCAGGAATCAAGAATCATTATGAGTTTTTTGATGTACTATAGATCCAAGAGTCTTGGGCTTGTTAATTTTTCCATACCTACTGGCAGTGACGTGATATCATCCCACTCGATAATATCAATTTCCGGGTTCTTTATTTCCTCGTATATCGGACATCATTTAACAGCAAACGTCTAAAAATCTGGTAGTCAACATGATTTTACTACCTTCTTGAATTTCAGGCTGTGGGATTCCCAGATCATCCAAATCAATTGGATCCCAAACATCAAGAATTAGGAGAATTTTTACTCCATCTTTAGTTTTTTGAGCAAAATTTTACTTGATCACGCCTACAGTGGTTTTTGATGAATGTGTGTATGCTACATACAAGAATGGATGAAAGTCGAGTTAATATTAATAAAAACTCGAGGATAGCATCAAAATGTTGTGAGATTGTCTATTATTTACAGATTACATCTACTTATTGGATTTAATAATCCCTTGCTTTTATTTTACACAAGTCACACAGGATGAAAACCGACACATTGTATCCACACTTCAAATCAGTCAAAAGTCCCTATTCTTCACTCCTCTACATATTCTTCCACATTTTTGACACTTTTAAGGAACCTTCCAGCAGAATAAAAGAATAGCTTCACACCTGAGCAAAACATACAACACAAACCGCATTAACAACATTTGGCATCACTTCCAAGAAAATAATAAAAGAACATTCTACGCAAATTAAATTCATGTCAATTGTATGAAAATGTTAGGTCAGCCACAGAGAACGTTCAACCAGAATCAACTCTAACAATTTATTATAAAAAATGACCAACATTGGTGAAAAAGCATCACATGGTGTACTGATGTGCGTTGAATTATAATTAGACTAGGACCTGTAAAAAGTTACCTTCATCAGTCAAACTCAACGCCTTCATCTCCAAATTGATTATCCAGTATCAGGCCAGCTATTTTACTATTTACAGAGTTAATTTGGGTCTCTCCAGAAGAGTACTCTCTAGTATGTACAGTCTGAGGCCGGGTGTTTGCTATTGAGCTATCAGTATTTAGATAGCCCCTGCTAGTTTCTCCAGCACCATTGTGTGGTTCTGCCGTAACAATGCCATCATTGGTCATCATATCATGAGAGCCAGATCCTTCAGACATATCAGACCTCTGGCATAGCAACTGCCCATTATTATTGCTATTCGCATCAGGAATTCTGAATGACAATGAGCATTTATTAAAAATAGGGCATGAAGCCACGAAGAAATTGAAACCAAACATAAGACATACAACTGCATTCAAATATAAAATGAACTACAGAAATTTTTTCTATAAAATTTCAACCCACCTCCCCTGAAAATGAAGATTAGAAGCTTGAAGATAATGAAAAGCTGGAACCAAGTCTTTCGACCTAACTTCAAGCATGTTAACGGGGATTCTTTCGATCTCAATCTCTCCCCTAAGAGCATCTTCCTTGTCTTCATTTAAGTCATCAGTTAGTAGCATGGAATGAAAACTTATCTGCCAAAAGAGAATGAGATAAGAAGAAATGTAAAGCATCACAATGATGGAGTGAATTTGCTAAAACACCATTTAAAATTTTATGCGACCGATCAAGTACCTCAGGTTTCGCCCACAATGGACTCTTATTTTGATGCATTTGCAGCTCTGCCTCAGATATATACATATGATGCCTTTCATCAGTTGTGGTCTTATCTTTCGTGGGTGCACCCATGACATCAGAACACACACTATCTTCCTGTCTTGTCCTTTCAGGAAATATTTTCGCACGATCTAAATTTGCATTTTCACTATACACGCCAATATCATCTGCCAGCTCCTTCCTATTTAGTTTCTGGCAAATATCCCACCTTTGGATTGCCTTCACTTCAAACCCTGCATCACCGTCTAGATCTGATTCACAGCAGGTACTCACACCCGGTACAGCTGTCACACTATTTAGCACAGCAGAGGTACCCAATGCATATTGTATCATACAACCAGAAGAAGAGAAAAGAAGCAGGTAATAGTTTGTCTTCAGAGAATTGGCATGTCCATACACCCCATCACCTCTGCAGTTATGGAAAGTTGAAGCAATAGCCCCAGGGAAAGAACTCATCTTCCCAGTAGCTGCTGCAGCAGCACCACTTACAGCATTTCTCCAACCATTATTTCCATTTCTTATTCTGATAAGAGGAGAAAGTGAAGTTGGGGACCCAGATGCACAAATATTTTGTTGGATTAGAAGCTGCATCCCTGAATTTGGTGGCCCATGAACTGCAGATTTCTTCATCGCACTGTATCCACTGTTTCTAGCACTAAAACAAGAATCAGAGGACTGAATGCCTACCGAACCCCCTGAAGGAGAAATAGCAAAAAGATGGCTCGTCCCTCTTAAAGAACTAACCATAATCCATTGGCTATCGCTGCTAAAACTTATGTCCTGTATGACCTAAGAAAGCATTATTAAACAGAAGGAATATAAGATCGATCCCAATTACAGACAATAGCATCCAAGCATATGAAGAAAAAAACCACTCTTTGTTCTTACTGCAGGTGTGACACCACGTTGCAGCCTGTACAGATGGACATAAGATGGGCCAGAAGCAGCTCCAGAAATTATACGGAAGACATTAATGTTGTGGCCCTGATCTGAAGCCGTCACTAGCAGGGTGCCACTAGGATCAAAACACAACGATGATATAGGATGTTTGTGTGCCCTAAACTGGGCAACAACACTTTTGCTGACAACATCTCTGACAATGACCTAATGAATAAACAAGAAACAAAATGAGGAAAATATTATTTCAAATTGAAATATGCAAAGCGCACACAGACATCAGTTCCCTACACAGAATTATAAGGTTAAACACAGAATAACCAATACTGCACCTGTGATGCATAATGAACATTAATCGGCTATTATTAATCCTATACCAATAGGACATCTTATATATCGCACCAAAAATGAGGAGCAAAGAAACATTCTAAGTACAATACCAATTAAATTCAATAACTTGCAAAGCTGGTGAAAGAAATTTGACAGAGACAGCAACAGAAGCACATCACATTTAAAAAAATGGTTTCCACAAACCATAAAAAGATGCACAATTGGGAAGAATTATAAATACCATGCCAAAACTGTCTGCACAAGCACTCCCTGAGTGAGAATTGTTGCCATCGGGCAACAGCTCAGAGTAGTACCTTGATAATTTCTTATAACCCACGTCCCCTAGTGTAACAATACCAGCAGCAAGTTGCCTACTTGACTCTTTCGCATAATGTGCGACAAGGCTTCCATTTGAAGCCGGACTAGGGAAACTAGCAGTTGGGGTAAGATGCTGTGGACTCACACGCCCCGAATTTGGAATGGTAATTGGACTTCCACTATAAGCCATCCACCTGGGACCCATTGCAAGGGGCCCAAAGCCTATACCTCCAGATCCACAGTCACCCGTAACAACATGATTTGTAAGAATTGTATACTGTCTCTCCAGTGTAGAAGCATCGAGACAGTGTATCTGTATAAAACATATCTTATCAGCATATCCTGACAATAAAAAAAGAAAGATGAAAAGTATAATTTTTGATGAATTTAAACATAGTGAAACACACCTGAGCTGATTGTAGAACAGCAACAACTCGAGAACTACATCTCACTAAATGAACAACCGACCTAAACCGTAAAAGATGTACATATGATTGTGATTGCAAAGAATAAAACCACACTACCGTAGGCATACAACTACCATTAACCGAACCATGGTAGTGTTGGACCGGCCCATTATGAGGACCACCATAACCCTCCTGAATGTTGTTGCCTCCAGAAAACGATCCATCAGCACAAATGATCAGCAATGGGCGACTATCAGCAAACTTGTCTCCAGATTCCTTCGATGCTGTTGGGTTGGGTAATGCTTGTATAAATGAAACAGGACCGTCATGCCTGGAAACTAGTTTGCGCACATTGTCTGCTTCTTCAACATCCCAAACCTGGAAGCCATAACTGTAGCCGAGCAAGAGAACTTTCCTTACGATGCTTCCCTTGAGTTCTAGTTTGTCAAATCCAGCCCAGCAAACCTTCAATGGGTGGAAAGGTATAAAAATAATAAATTGGCTATATATAATAGATCTAGAACACATGAATTAGAAATGCCAAATATCATATTAAGAATTGGCACAACATAGAGAAAAGATACCCGTGAACCAATTATGGAAATAGTAACTATAGGAAAATACTTGAGGTCGTAGTCATAAAACATGATAAAGTAAGGATTCATAGCAGAAGAGCACAATTGGTCAGCAACAAAATTTGGAGATGGTATAAACATATATTGCCTGCCGCCTCAGGAATTTTTATTTATTTTTTTATTTTTTTCTGATTATCAAAAGTATATTGTTAATCCACCCAAACTAGAAACACAAATTCAAGCAGTTGATTAGACTGACAAACTTCTTGACCATTATTATCTAGATCATAACATTCATTCTTTCACTTGACTAGCAATCAAAAAAGAGAACTCCATATATTTTTCAAGCAAAAAAAAGGCACAAGTTCTATAACATTGAAGCTTTAAATAACATATATGTAAACAATATTTTTAAAATATAAAAATCATGTAAAATATAAATATATGTTAAAA
The DNA here is from genome assembly GCA_019395295.1 of Osmanthus fragrans. Lineage (NCBI taxonomy): Eukaryota > Viridiplantae > Streptophyta > Magnoliopsida > Lamiales > Oleaceae > Osmanthus > Osmanthus fragrans. The sequence goes on from CM033346.1 coordinate 1,160,870, forward strand.
AAGTAAGCCATGTAATAAGTTAAAACTATGGTGATAAATGAGAATATAGTAATTAAAAACATTAAATGCTCAAATACTCAATTTTTAAATGATAAATGGTTGACAATAATAACCAGTTTTTAGGTAGTGGCATACATAACTTCTCAAACTGGCGCAGTGCACAAAATTCTCTTTCTTGAGCATGAGGTCCCATATTCAGAACTTATCTGGCACTGGAAGCCTAATATTTTTACTAAAGCCCAATATTTTTACTAAAGCCCATTTCAGATCTTGGGTTTACTTACCCATCGGATTCAGTCCGGTCCACTCGTAGTTTTACCGGATTTTGACAAGTTATTCACAGGTATCAGATCAATATAGCCAACCGGGACAGAGTACAGGCTCGTTCACCAGTTTTCCAGTTTTAAAACTATGACATTGTCATGATTAATATATTTTCGTGTTTTTGTGAGTGAGCCTGTATGTCCTTTACACCTTCAACAGCTTTTTGGATGTCCTTTAAAACTATGTATGTCATAATTAACTGACTTTCTTTATTTTACTTCTGCTTTCACTTTGATGGCTTCGTATCTTTTTCTTTCTTTTTTTCCTTTGAAATGACAGAATACTGGTAAGTAAACTTTGATGTGGATCCAGACCTATAATCCTTGCCATGACGAGAAGCATCGTAGTAATTAGGATGTCTGCTCATGTAACAATCGTATTTATTAATTAGAAGAAGTTATTTATGGATTAAATGTTGTTTTTTCACCAGTAAAGTGTTATTATTCAAGTCACTGCAATTTATACTGTATCTAATCATTTAATTCTATTAACAATTCCCTAAAGCAAACTTTCAAGTTGAATCCTGAACTGATAACCTTTCAACCCTACGGGCAAACATATTAGCTTGATTCTTGAAAACAATTCAGAATACTTTTAGCTGACTATTAAATTTGGAATTTACAACGAATCTGTTTAGGACATTGTTAAGAGTAGTTCAGGTCATTTACAACATGCATTTTGCTGTGGAAGTTCAATTGACACTTTCTTCCCTTTAATTTTTTTTTTTTTTTTTTTTTTAATACACAAAATATTCAAGAAAACCACAACTTAAAAAAATATCCTACCTAGGGCAGAGATCAAAACCTTAAGGGGGGCGTTATCTTCGTGTTTCAGTTTTGTGTTTTGAGTTTTGAATTCGTTTTGTGTTTTGTGTTTTGGGTGTCCATTTTGAGATTGTTGAAAACTCGTTCTTTTTGTCGTTTTGAAAAAATATTTTTCAACCCGTGTTTTTTGAGTTTTGGCAGATTTATGAAGAAAACAGCCAAAACGCAAAAAAGTTATTTTCTGTTTTCTTCACAAAATTTTCAGCCGTTTTCAAAAACTCATTTTCGAAAATGGGAAATATAATGCATTTTCAATGTTTTGAAAAATCGAAAACAGAAAACGGCCCAAAAACAGCAAAGAGAACGCCTCCTAAGTTGTTTTAAAGAAGGTTTATTAACCAAAGGGAGAAACTGCATGGCCTTAGAATACAACTTATTAGGGTGCTATAAAGTTCAAGTGCAACTGTCATGGCAATCGCTTCTAAAATATAGAATAGCCTAAGGGTCCGTTTGATAGGCATGAATTCCATGAAAAATGTCACATCCGAGGAAAACAAATTTCACTTTGGCCGTTTGATACGAAGGTAAAAATGGAATTCGAATTACAAGATACGACGACTTTAAACTGCATTTTCTTTGTTTTCATGAAATACGAATTCCTATGAGTTTGGTGAGTTTTTATTTTTCAATTAACATGGAATTGCAATTCTTTTCCACATTTGCCTATCAAACGGACCCTAATAGAAGGCAAAAGTGATGAACAAATGAATGAGGTTCACCTTTTGCAACCAAAAAAAAAAAAAACCTTAGAGAAGGAATCCCATTCAGTCACACCACTAATGAGAGAATTCATCCTATGAAACTGGGAAAACAATTATTACTAAGCAAGAGAACAGAAAGGGAATACCATCCATTCTCTTGGGAATTCATACACAACTCATAGTCATTCAATTAAAACATAGTGGGATTTGCCGAAATAATAAAAAACCTGATATCACTGTTCGTGCAAAAGTCAAAGAAAACATGTCACCCTCATGCCATGAAGCATAAGCCAGTAACAAAAAGTTATCCACTACTCGAAACTTATATTGTCGGACTGCAAGAACAAACACACTTAAGTCCTCTAAAAAGTTCCTGAAGTTTAATCAATTATGCAACCATGGCATGATGGTGACACTGCTGATTATGATTAAAAAAAAGAAGCAACACTATCATAAGACACCAAAACGTTCATTCACCTTCCACGAAAAAAATTGAAGTAAAAAACTGTGGAAATATTTTTCAACAATAATTGCAGTAACGAAGCAAGGGGACAAACCTTTTCAGCAGAATATGAACACAATGTGCATACAACAATATCCTAAACTAACCGTTTTCATCGGTTACGTTATTCCAGGTATCTTATAAACTTAAAATATCCTGGATTGATGTGGAACCATTTCCATCACATAAAGCCCCTGTTTGGCCCCATGTTCTAAAATTTTGTCAAGATCATTTTCAACTACACATTATGGAACCCACAACTTATATCAACTTTTATCAAAATCTACTAAAAATCTGTTTTACATTTCGTCAAGTTTAAGTTTACTAAACTCCAACTAAACCAACTGGGAGAAAAAAAAAATTAAAAAATAACAATTTCATCATATTCCCAGGTCAAAAAATCTAGATATAAAAGGAATCCCTGGAAAATCAAAACAATGTCCTTGCATTTACCAGTCTCAAAATGTTTCACAACCCCACAAAAAAGTCCAGTCCTTTTATCCGATGACTAAGACCTGTTTGGCAAATTTATAAATTGTTTACAAAGAGGAATAGTAGTGCGTAATGTGTGGATAATGAGTAGTAATTATGAATGTGTGGCTGAAAATTGAAATTATTCTTTGACTTTGACTGAATTTCTAAGCCATTTATAGATTTGTTTCCAAACAGAGAGTAAGTTGTTCCTAGAAATGCACACACCGCTGCATGCAAAACCTCGTTGCCACAATTTGTCTTCACCAAGGATTACGAGGGGAAATGGTGAAATTTTTTTATAGAAATCAAACACGAAACATAAATATTGAGATTTGAAACAACAAGTTTCCATCTCAAACCCAAACTGAATCATAGCAGTCAAAAATATCATCTAATACTAGCATATAACTGTCTGTTTTTTCAACTTTATTGCCAACTATACAATCCTTTTTCCTTTTTTGGATAAAAGGATTTTAAACTGCAAAAACTCCATTTTACAGTTTCATGCAGCGACTCAATTTCAGCAAATCAAGCAGTCAAAAAGAAGCTAAAAGTTTTGAACTTTTCTCTAGAACTTTCCATTAAGGTAAAAGTCTCACCTGATCTTGGGGGAGCTCACCGTCCTTGTCCATCATAGCTGAAGCAGCAGAGGCAGCAGACCTCACGGTGGATGCCACGCTCGAGGCTCCTGAGGAAACAATCCTCCAGTAGCTGGAAAGAGACTTAATGGATGTCGGAAAGATCCCATTATTGCCCCGGCCAGACTGCAGCATCCCTCCGGGAACAGAACCGCCACTACTTTTCTGGCTATCATTCCTCATCACAAACCCCAACTAAGCTAAAAACCAACAAGGTAAAACACGCACTCAGCAGTTCAGCCCTTTCACCTCTCAAACCAATATTGATCATAACCTCAGCAAAATCATCCTTTATAAGAATAAAATAACCCTAAAAAGATTAACGTTTTAAGCTCAAGGACGTCTCGATCTTCAGCTTACAACTTACAACTCCAAAACCATCCAAATACCATTCAAATCGCAACAAAAAAAACGGTTCAACTGCACAGACCCCGTCGCCTGCAGTTCTTTTTCCCCCTTTTTTTTCCCTCTTTACTTTTCCATCAATCAGATTTAAAAAAAAAAAAAGCCAAAAACAAAAAATTAAAACCGGTAGTTCTATAGTTTCTGATAGCAAATTTGAATAATACAAAGCAACAAATTCTTCAAAAAATCATTTTTGTTGTATGTAACTTTAGGTATAGACAAAACACCAACCCTGACTTGAAACAAACGGTAAAAATAAATTGAAACAATTTGTACAAGGATTGAACAATTATACGAAGAATATATACAAAATGAATCAAGAAATTTAAAAGCTTCTTTAAAAAGAATTAAACTGTTAGGTTTTCGAAAATTTCGATGATCTTCGAGATTGATGGATTGGTTGGTAGAGAGAGAAAGTAATCTGCTTGTATATAAATACTGTAAATGTAGAGAGTTGGAAAGAGAGAAAGAAGGGGGAAGATTGAGCGATTGGATAATGAAGAGAGGTAAAGACATAAAAACGAAAACTCTGTGTTTTACGTCTCTTTCTCTCTATATAATTTTTTTTTTTTTTTTTTTTTTTTTTGTCGTCGAAAAAAAGGCAACTCCTCTGCACGTCTTCTCCTATTCCAATTAGTCAAAATAGTATTTACCACGTAGGGGAACTGTAAAAATAATTCAAATTTCAAGGTTTTACTATTTTTACCTCTCACGTACGCGCGTGGCTAATGAGAGGTTGGACTGAGTTTGGGATTGATTCTGGTGCGAGATTGACGGTTGGGAGGTGGGAGAGTAGGGTAACATAGGTGGGGTGTGGAGCAGGGAAGTTGAATTCTGGTGCGATGGAATCCGATGGAGAATGTACGGATATTTCTTTGCGGAGTAAGCGTTTTGGTTGTGAATTTCTCGGCACTCGTGAGATGGGTTGTTCGTAAATGAGAATATAAGGTGTACAGGGGATTATTGACAGAAATAATACCGGTGTTGCATTGGCAGCACTGCATGTTGTATTTTCTGTGTTTGTTATATCAAAAATCAATAAGAAAAAAACTGTCAAGTATTTTTCTGTAAAAATTCTGTCAAATTTTTTATGTACTTATAGCAAAAGTGTTTAAAATTTTGTTACGTAGTTATCTTTTTAATTTGTTCGATCAAATTAGGCCCGTGTTTGGTAAATATTATACTTTTAGTAGATTTTGATAAAAGTTGATGAAATTTATGGTTGAAAATTTGTAGATCCCATAAAATAAGCAGTTAAAAATAATTATTGACTTGAATTAAATAAAATAAAATAAATATAAATTTATATGGGAAATTTGGTCATTTAGCCTAATTGTACAATGTATTTAATTATTTGATCAATAATAAAAACAAAACAAAAATGCAAAATATTACGGTTGGCAAAATGACAAAATTCTCCTTTAGTTGTTAATTCAATAATCTTCAATTTTCCTGATTTCATCTTGTCATTTCTCCTCCTAATTCATTGTAAAATCCTAATCTCTATTTTTTGAAAATAACATCTTCTTCCTCTTTTCATCTTCTTCAACTTTAGGTTCTCAAAACTACAATCGTCTATTTTCTTCTCTTCAATCACTATTCTTGCTACCCTAAAATTATGTTCTTTATTATATTCTTTACCTATTTTGGGTATATTTTAAGTATTTGAACAATAATTTTGGTTAGCCTATTATCTACATTGAAAAATCACATTTACATTTGAAGAAAAAAGAAAGACGCTCTTAGAAATCTTATGTATTTTTATTATTAACTATAGTATTAAATAATATTTAGTTGGTATTATATTCGTATTTAATGTGTTTTTTGTGTTATCTGCAATTATTGGATGATAATAGCACTTCTACTGCTATCTGAAATATAGAACATAACTTCTAACTGTTGTCTGCAACATAAAACAACACTATAATCATTATCTATTGTAGTTTAATTTTTTCAACGAAATGACCTCTAATAATAAACTCACAAACGTATATAACACAAAAAGATTGATTAGTCACAAAGAACGATTGAAATGACATAACTTTTATATTATTGCGATAGTGAAAGCACAAGTCGTCACACTCATATATGTTGATTAAGTTAATGAACATATCTCTCAACTTTTATACGTGTGATGTGCATTAATCAACATAAATAAGTTCCAATTATTATTTGTTAGGGAACAAATGGGTCATGATTGCTTATACTCGTATGTATACATGTAACAGTACAAATATCATTTTCATGTCTAGTAACGACACTTGTATCATTCCAAAATTTTCACCTATATCCGATTTTTTCAATAATTTTTTTTATATAATGGACTCTCTAACGTATGTAACATATAAAGTTTGGCAATGTCATAAATAAGTTCCACTATTGCTTCTCAGGGCACAGATAAGATGTAACTGATTATACTCGTATTTACATATATACAGTCATTGTTTGAGCCTAATTTTTCCATCAAAATGCATTATTGAATAGTGATTCTATCATATTTCAATCACACATTCTTTAATAAAATAATATTACACGCAAATTCAAAAAAAAATCTTATTTTTTAACCACACATTCTCCATCATAACATTATTGCAAAAATTCTTTAGTTTTTTGAAAGAAAAAAAAGGGCTCAAACAACCCCATAATGGCACAATGGTCGTTTTCATCTCAATAAAGGCACTTGTGTTGTTCTGTTAATTTTTCCTACATTTTGATTTCTTTAATGTAAAGACATCCAATGAGTATCGTTTATGTTGGTTTTTCTTATATTTTGGTTAATGTCTTTTAAGTTAAATGTTTACGTTTCAATTATACTTTTTTTTTTAGTTTGTTGTTATTCCATGATAATGACACATGTTACGTTATTAAAAATATCAGCGTCACAAGAATGACACAAATGTCGTTACTTAACTTATAAGAAAGAGATGAGAACAACGCAAGTGTCGTTATGTTTGTTACAAACTTTCATGAGAACGGAACAAACATCATCACTGAGAAATCAGCATTTGTCTTACGTTCTCTAGGTGTCCAATACTTGAGGTCTTTATGTTGGAAAAAAATAAAAATACGGGAGAAATCAACAGAACGACACTAGTGCCGGTACTAAGCAAGAAACGTCCCTTGTGTCCATGAAAGGTGAAAGTACTATTACTGGACTTATATGTGTCCATGATAATGACATAAGTATCATTATTAACTTATAGGATCCATGATAATGGCACAAGTATTGTTATTGGAATTATAATCATTCATTAGAAAGATATAAATGCAACATTTTCTATGTTGCATACGTAAGTGAATTCATTATTAGAGGTCGTTTGTTTGTCACATTAGGGGGTCTAATGTTTGAGGTCGTTGCGTTGAAAAAAGAACGAGCAAAATATAGGGGGAAAAAGGGCACATGAGCCGTTACTGAAATGAAAACAACCCTTTTGTCATTCTATCTATAAATATAAGTTGAGAAATATGATCATTAATTATATTTTCTAACGAATCAATACAATAATTTATAATTTCACCAACGGAACAACACAAGTGTCGTTGTGTTTGTAAATATAAGTGTCAATGAGAACGGCACAAATGCTATCATTGATATATAAGTGTCCATGAGAACGACACAAGTACCGTTATTGAGAAGAAAATGACATTTTGTGTAGTTTTGATTGTAAAAACGATTATAAGCAATTAGGTCTGGGAAAAAATCGATCAAATCGAATCGAATCGAATCGACTGGGGTCGATTTGACACAGGTAATTGATATGGTTTTTTTTTTTTTTTTTTTTTTTTTGCAAACAAAATCATGATTTAAAGTTTAAAATCATTGGTTAACCGAACCAACCCAATCCATTTACATGTTTTCCCCTTTTTTTTAATTTAGGAAAAATAAAAATGAAAAGATAAACTCTAATCTCATAAATATATCTTGATTCCCTCCAATCTATGATATCTTCAGTAAGTAATAGCACTAAGAATTTCCTTTTACAAACTCATTATGTTATATTTAGCATTTTTTCTATAATCAGGTAGTTGGACTACATAATACTGAAAGAAGCAACAAAATTTTTAAGTTTTTTGTTGACATGTCTATGTTAATCTGATTTTATTTGTTAGTCAATAATTCTTGTAATATAAATTTATTTGGTTATTTTAATTATTTTAATTTAAGTGGGCCCAAAATAAGAACAATTTTTTTAATTAAAAAAATCAATTTGGATCGAAAGTCCAAACCGACCAACTTAGTGGGTTGATTTAGGTTGAAATTCGTCCAAACCGACCAATTTGGTTTTGATTTCGGGTTGGATTCGAAATTAACCCAAATTAAACTTGGCACAGGCCTAATCACATCCCATATGTGCCCCCTAGAACCAATAATTTGAACTCATTTAAGTTGTGTGATGGATACTACATTTACAAAAGTTGATAGATATGCTCATTGTCCAAGGGTCCAATACTTGAGGTTTTTACCTTGGAAACAAATCAAAATATAGAAGAAATCAATAAAACAATACAAGAGTCGTTTTGTGTCGTTCATTTGTAAATTCGAATATATGCAGCTCGTCCCATTCATACTAGTACTACAAAAATCAATAATTTGAACTCATTTAAGTTGTAAGATGAACATGGTATTTACAAAAATTAAGAGATATACGCATTACTTATATTCTAATGAACTAGGAAAATAACTTATTCTTTCATCAGCTCGATATCATATGATTCATGTCATCTTCGATCGTTCTTTATCACGTGACCAATCTTTTTATCTTACGCACATTAGGAGGTTCAATGTTTGAGGTCTTTGCGTTTGAAATAAATAATCATATAGGAGAAATGAACAGAACAACATAAGTGTTGTTACTGAAAAGAAAACGACCCTTACGTCATTCTATCTGTAAACATGATTATAAGCAGTCACGTCCCGTTTGTGCCCTGAGAACCAATAAGTTGAACTCATTTAGGTTATAAGATGGACATGATATTTATAAAAACTGAGAGATATATTCATTACTTATATTCTAATGAATCAGTAGAATAACTTACACTTTCATCAACTTGATATTATATGATCTATATCATTCAATTGTTCTTTGACAAGTGATTAACATTTATATCTTATGCACGTTAGGGAGTTCAATGTTTGAGGTCGTTGCGTTGAAAATAAATCAAAATGTAGGAGAAATTAACAGAATGTCACAAGGGCTGTTTTACAAGTGTCATTATCAAGAAGAAAACGGTCATTGTGTCGTTTTGTTTATAAACATGATTATAAGCAGCAGCATCCCATTCTTATCCCAAGAACCAATAAGTTGAACTTATTTAGGTTGTAAGACAGACATGATATTTACAGAAGTTGAGAGATATACTCATTACTTAAATTCTAATGAATCAATAAGAATAACTTGTGTTTTCATCAACCCGATATCATATGATCCGTGTAATTTAAATCGTTCTTTATCACGTGATCAACATTGCTATCTGATGCACGTTAGTGAGTCCAATGCTTGAGTTCGCTGAGTTAAAAATAAATCAAAATATAGAATAAATCAACATAACGATAGAAGTGTCTGTTAATTAGAAGAAAACATCCCTTGTGTCTTTTTGTTTATAAACACAATTATAAGCAGCCACACTCCATTCGTGTCTTGAGAACCAATAAGTTGATTTCATTTAAGTTGTAAAATGGGCATGACATTTACAAAAGTTGAGAGATATGCTTATTACTTATATTCTATTGAATCAATAGAATAACTTATACTTCATCAACTTGATATCGTACGATTTATGTCATTTCAATCGTTCTCTGTCATGTGATTTGATGAGGTGCTGCTATTAGCTTAAGTATTTATTCTAATTTGGACGTTGGGACTATCGTCGTGATATGAAATCTTTTGCACTTGATATTGAGAGTTTCTAAGTTACTAAATGTAACTCGAGTTTTCATTCCCTTTTCGTACGTTGTGTTGACTTCCGAAATATGTATAATATTGCCCGATTTGCATTCATATTATAACAATTCAACTAAATATGAAAGCGCCAAATATATGTTTTTTTTATTACAACACCTTTTTTTTTTCCTTCCAAAATATATTTATTTTTCAATGTGGGAGTTTGTAGGGAAAAAAGGAAACTTAATATAGAAATAATTTAAAGTAAATAGTTAAGTTCTTGCCAATAATAAGGATTATAACGATTTTTTTTATTTTTTTTTTTACGTTTTTTGATGGAGAGAGAATCCGAGGCTCACACGTTTATTATTGAAATAATTAATTTTCTGATTATGTTTCTCTGATATAATTTAATATTTCAGCTATAATAGTTTGGTAGACAAATTTTATTTCTTTATTCTTTGTATATATACAACACGATCTCATACAATGATCAAGGCTCTCGACTGAGTAGCATGAGCAACTTTTAATTTATTATGAACCCAAACTATGGATTCAATAAGTTTTATAATCATCACTATTATCGAATTAAAAAAAAAATGCACTTTTCGCCTCAAATCCTAACAATATAATAAATTTACCTTCAACTTTGTTTTAGCATAATTATCAACAACCTTTCAACCATCTAGCAAACTCATTTTTTCCCAATTTTTGCCGTTAAATGACGGATTTGTCATTCTCCTTGAATAAATGAAAAAAAAAAAAGCAATAATATAACAAAACTAACACAAGAAAAAAATGCAAACGGAGTCTATTTTTATGTGTACATAATATGTATTTAATTATTTTCAATGGAATTTAGTTATACTTTTTGAAAAGTTATGAAACTCCATTTGTACTTTTTCTTTTCTTTTCTTTTTTATTTGAAGAGTTACAAAACTCCATTCATACTTTTTTTTTTTTTAAATATTACAACTTTCTTTTATTTTTATTCATCTAAGGATAATGATAAATTCGTCATTTAACGGTTAAAATTGAAAAAAAAAAAAAAAAATACAAGTTTACGGAATTGAATGATTGAAGATGAATTGTGCTAAAAAAAAAAAATTGAGTGTAAATTTGTTACATTTTGTAAAAAAATTGAAAATAATGAAAATTTCCCTATCAAATAATATGAATCAATTTGAGAATTTTTGCAACTATGCGATTTTATTTTTTTATTTTTACGACGGATTTAATTACTTTTGTTGACCTAAAAAATGCACCTCTAATATGGTCAATAGATCTCAACATCTCTTACATCCACGTAAGCCGTATTCCTGCACATTAGGATAAATCGTTAGCCAAACGTGACCTCTTCCGATGGGATGGAGTTGACCGCGCACGCTCTAGCTATCAAGTCAAGTCAAATGGGGGAGTAAATATATGAGTGTGGGAGGACTTTCGATATGAGCCTCCAATGTAAGAGAAGATGGTTGATTTTGGGAAGTACAGAGTAAGATAGTGATATAGCGAAGTTATATGTTTAGAGTCTAACTTGCATTACCTCTTGAATGACATCAAGTATGTGTGAGCTTTTATAGTAAAAGATGATGAGTGACAACCGATGGGTGACGAGACACGTGGTCTCATCCCATTGGCTGGAACATCTTGCTATATGCATCAATCCATTTAATGTTATTACTACTTGCAGCCCTAATCTTGACATGTAAGGCTATGATTGATTTGTTGATTGAGTTGAACCGTTCATTTAGTGAGTTGTCATATCACTGCTTGTTACTAGATTCCTTGTGAAGATCTTCCCCCAAGAAGCCTCTGCTTGGCTTGCCTTATCCATGAGGGCTCGGCTCCTATAAGGTTAAGTCAATTGCCACACGCGCTAAATGACGTGGAGTGCTAAATTAGACTCTTTTGCTATGGGACTGCTGCTTGATAGTGTTTAAAGCATCTTTGAAAAAAGTGTAACAACTTTATATCCCATCAATTTTGTATCCAAGAGAATTCGAAATTTTGGTAAAACTTCTTTTAGAAATAATTTTTATGTGCAATAACTTATATGTATGCAATGAATCATTAAAATGCTTTGGTCCAACCTTTTACTTTATTTTATAGACCTAAATAATTAGTGAAAAATAATTAAAAATATATATAATTTTGACTAATTTTTTTTTAATACTTTTAATTTGTCTTGTAGATTTTTATGCAACGACCCATCAGTTCAACCATTAACCTGAGATCCAATACCTTATCTGGATCGATGCTCGAATAGGGTTTAATAAGTATGGTTCCACATATTTAAAGATTATCTTTCATACTGAATATAGCATGCAAGTCAACGAATTAATTTATATTAATGATTTTTTACTTCGCAATTCGCAAGTCTTACCACCGTGTCAAAACGGAATCTTTTTAACAGCTCGACACACGTTTACAGCTTTGCCAATTTACCAACGCAATTAATGGACAAATTGTTTAGTTATCTCTGCAAATTATCATTCTTTCTCAATTCTCACACAGGACAGGACCAAAATCTCTTTCTTTACAACTGTGAAACATTACATTGATTTATACCTAAAATATGTCTTCCTCTAGTGACAACTAACGTCAATTTTGTTAGAAACAGCTAGGTCGGATTCTAATTTAGGACGATCAAGTTAGCAAGAGTGATAAAAGGATGTGAATAAAAGATATAAAGTTGACAAAAATAATACGCAAGAAGAATACTAGCAGATTGAGGCACATTTATTGATAAGACTACACGTAGGGGTAGGGCTGTAAATGAATCGTATCTATCCATATTCAATCCAATCCAATAAGAATAATTCATGGATTCAATCTGATTCGATAATTCAACAAATATTTGATTGTTAAATCCATATCTGATTTACTATGTTATCGGATTCTGATTCGAAAATACCTTAGAAAGAAAATTATCAATCTCAATACAAAATTTAATATTAAATATATTAATGTTATATTGAAATTTGATTGGTTGGACGTTCTTCCATAAATGTCATCAAGTATAACACAAGTTTCAAAAATGAAAAAAAAATAGGGTTATGCTATGTGTACACCTCATGGCGTACACAATGCATTACATCCCCTCACATGGAGGGGGGCTCAAGAATATTTTATTATATGTGGACCCCCCTGGGGTGTAAAGCATTATGTGTACCATTGTGTACATATAGCTTTATCTTAAAATTATGTGTAACAAATTATGTGGTAATAAATAAAATATATTATATTTTTATAACAAATCGGATCGGATTAACTAACATTCATATTTGCTCCATTTATTAATGGATTATTGGATTCGGATCTTGACTGAGTTATATTGGATTGATACCCTAAATTCATCTCTCATTAATTTCATCGAATTCGGATCAAAATTCAATCTATAGACAACACTAACTACACGCTTTGAATCGCATGCCCATAATTGATGGGGTTGGATTCTCAATCTAACATCAAGTTAGTGAGAGCGAAGAATGTGTCTAAAATAAGACTATACGTTGTGGATGACATGTCTCGTAATTGATTCTGTGAGAATGATGTTCCTAAATTCACAAAGTGAATAAATGAAGTGAATATCACTTGCCCCAATATTGTAATGATATTTGAAAAATCTTTCTATACTTTTATTGCTCGAATCAACTTATCTTGCAACTTGATAGTCTTTGATCATCGACATATCTATAATTGAGTTAAGCTTGAGTCTTGCATTCTATAATTTGCAAGATGTTGAGTTACTTGAATGTGCTCGCCATTCAAAATTGTCGACTGATTATGAATGTGATCGTCAATGTTTGATTCATTTAAATTAAATTGACCTATTAGTGCATCACAATTTTACTTAAGGTGTTCACCGACAATCTCCAACTAGTTGCAACAGAGCGTTTTTAAGATCTTCCTTGGAATTTTTCTTGTTTTTTTTTTGTTTTTTTTTTAAATGATTGATGAATTAAAGTTTTTAAACATGTTATAAAGAATATTATAATGTCTCGCGATAAAACGTGAAAATGAGAGAGAACCGCCGTAATGTGGATGGGATTGCAAAGCGTCATTTTCACTTGCTCCCACCGCCACTTTGTAACTTATTGTAACAATCGATTGGACATGTATCTATCTGCATCTATTTATATTTTCTTATTTTTATTAAATATACAATTTTATTTCTTTCACTTTCATTAAAAAAAATCATATTTTATAGACTTTAATATTCTCTCTTCCTTTCTGGCAAACCAATAGAAAGTAAAATCATGACAAAGATAGAAACATCATGAATATTATTTTATTTTATTAAATTTCAATTATTCGAGCATGTTAAAGGAAAAAAATTAATTCAATCTCTATAAATGATCGTTCAAAAATTATATTACCAAGATCAAGTTAGTCTGTCATTCTCTTGAAACGTTTCTCTATTTTTTTAACAACACAATATTCTAAAAATACTGTTCGAAACTCATTTTCTCTCCAATTAAGGAATCAAACAGACACTAGATGAGATAGTCTCAAAATTCGTTATTTGAATAGTTGGACAAAGATACTCCTTGATTGGTGTACATGACCATTTTTGTTTCTGCTTTAATTAACATTACAAGATATTAGTTAACTTGGCTATCACATTCTTGTGCTCAAAAGTCAAAACCACCACTTGAATCATATAAAAAATTTAATTAATGGAAATTGTAATTGAAAGTCAAGCTTAATTCCAGCCTCATAAGTTTTCAAGAACATATAAAGAATAACCGGTGAAATTCTCGTAAACATACCATAAAAGAAGGAAGTTTTATTAGGCGATAAAAGTAATTTTTGAAAATTATGTTAGAAAAATAAGTGACTAAAAGTTTGCTTACTTTTAAACACTTCTGAACATAATCAAATATGTGTTGAAGTTTGTTTTGTGGATCTCGACCTACCCTCCAATGCATAACGTGAGATTTGAGTTGCAAACTATGCATGTCGATTACGACATGATGCAAATTACATGACAAATATATATAGATTCTTCATAAATGATTTGATTAGTGATATATTATTATAGTCGTCCTGCAAAAAAATAATGGTGCAATATATACACAGTTACTAAAAAGTATCCTCACCAATATTCACTCAATTATATACATTAAATGCAAAGGTTCAAGAATATATTTGTACTTGAGTGAGACATTGCAAATTGAGGTAAAATAATTTTAGGGCTCTTTTAAGGGGGGGAAATTGTTAAAATCTTAAAATTTCCGGTGTCACACTATAGAATGCCTAAAAATCAAAAGATTGTTA
Source organism: Osmanthus fragrans (assembly GCA_019395295.1). Taxonomy (NCBI): domain Eukaryota; kingdom Viridiplantae; phylum Streptophyta; class Magnoliopsida; order Lamiales; family Oleaceae; genus Osmanthus; species Osmanthus fragrans. Next base: position 1,175,903 of record CM033346.1, read on the forward strand.
TTCTTTTCTTCCTCAAACCAAAAGGCAAAACATAAATGCTTCACTTTTCATTCTAGAAATTGGAAAGTTATGTTCTTTTATTGTTATTTTACCTTCTGATTTCTGTCCTATCACAACTCAATCGTGGTATGGAAAAAAAGAAGTAAGTTTTGTGAATCATAATCGATGAAGAAGCTCGACTTGCTAAAATATAAATTCATAGCTAAGTCGGGACAATAAATATAAACACAACTATTTCGTCCCTTCACCTTTACTCTATAACAACGGTACTCAATTATTCAAACCAGCCCCTAGAATTATGGATGAAAACTACTTGCTATCCCTCAGAAAAATCTAATGCCCCTTTGCAACAAGGAAAAATATTGGTGGAAATATTTATGGTTTTTTCCTTGATGACAAGCTGTAATTAGCATGTGTGGAGCGGAAAAAGCTGGTCATGTCGTATTTTGTAGTCTAGTGCAACACTTGAAGCCCGTTTTCAGCAAAATTTCTACTCGGGCAAGTCCCTCGGGTAGAAGAGTCTAGGCCGACTCAAATTGGCACACCAATAGCTTAAACCGTCTAGACCATTTCAATAGATGATAACTGAACTGATCAGGACCCGTGGAATACTGCAGGCACACAAGTTCTGTTCAGATTTTTAACCAGCCCGGTCAACTCGATCCTAGGCCACACTGTCCATTTTAACACCGGTATTCTCGAGGGCAACAACGATGACATTACTTTTCCGCTCGACATGAACAAAGACTTTAACACTTTTTCAGTTTTCTCCTACTTTTCACTTATTTTCTAACACATTATGTCAAAGTTTAAGTAGTGATTACAAATGATTCAACTTTTGAATACGATAACTTAAAAGAGTCCATCATTGCATACTCTTACGAAATTCACTTGCTATGTGAAGCTTTGGTGATTCTATAACCATAAAGATTTTACCAGAGAAGAGACCAGATGACACATTTACATATATGTAGTGCACCCTACTTAAATAAACTAACTGTTTCCTTGTGTAGCTAAATAAATTATGCAGTACATCCATGATAACAAACAGAAAGAAGTCACATACGTCGCTGCAACCCAAGATTTCCATCGTTCAGATGCTACTTACAATGGCTTTCTCAGTAGCAATTTTTGGCTGCAGATTCGTTTGTTGCAATACTTTGCATCTGTGATCAAGCACGACTCACAGAACTTCAACCTATGGAACACGATTTAGTCAACCATGAAAGTGTATTTCACACCTTCAATATGGACATTTTCAAGAACTTGCTACAACATCCCAGCGCCATATTGTCCCGTCCTCACAGCAGCAAAGAATGGTGCTGCAGCACACAGATACCGCTGGTTATATTCTCCAAGCTTATACATTATATGTTGATGTCAAACAAAGAAAGCAAATCCATTCGGAAGTTTTTACCTTCCATCAAAGGACATTGCAGTCTGTCTAATTGCGGATTTTGATTGCACATGGGATAGCCTGAAAAAGCAAGAGTATGTACATATCAAATGAAGCATGATCCAGATTGCTTGTTGCGTGTGTCAGGTGGGGGGTGTGTGTTGAAAGAATAAGGACCAAGAAAAGAATCAGGGAAGCAGACCTTGAAATGAGGACAGGTGGGCTTGACTGGATTTCCCAGACATATATTTTCCCTTCCCTATTCCCTGGTACATTTAAGAGAGAAAAGTAAGATCGTGTAGTTCGTCTATTTCGAGCAACTTCTATTCTGTATTATTATTAATCAGATATACATCTTACAATATCCAGACTGTATGCAATTTTTAGAATCCTGCACACTTAGATGCACACAAAAATGGAAACCAGACAAGAAAATTCAATGGTCTAATAGTCACTTCAGTACTAGTTAACATTGATTACAGTGTCGCCATTAAAAGGCATAACATGAATAACGGGTAAAACATAACATGAGTATAATATATAAACCTTGGAACTACCTATAGCTGCTGCTTTATAATGGAAATCACAGGAAAACTTGATGAACCAAATGTCACATTCTGGAACAGGATACTTTTGAAGGATGTCAACAGAGCCCTGGACAAAAATTACAAAAGTTATTAAGCATCTGTTTGGCCTCCATTTATTTTGATTATAATGGGGGGAATAGTTTTTTTTTTTTAAAAATGAAAGGTTGTAAAAGAATGAAAAAATTTCGATTTACGTGTAATATTATTTTATTGAAGATTGTGTGGTTGAAAATAGGAGAAATAAAAATTTAATTTAATTTAATGAGATTTAATGGAGGCCAAACGGGTTCTAAATGATACAGCATATAGGATCAGGATTCGCAACACCAGTAAAATCAACAGTATATGAAATATGAGATTCCAAAGAACGTAATCTAACCTCTCCAGGAGATTGCTCTTTCATTTTTGGTTCCCACAGTACAATTTCGTTGTCAACACTCTGAAAGTTAACATGAAAAGGGATGCTAATTGCACAAAGAAGCAATCTAAATTCCAATTTCCGCAAAAATAAAACAGCCATGCTAAATAATCTCAAGTAGCAATTAAAATCTACACTAAAAAGGAGCACATTTTATTTTACTTCTTTTGGAATCTTTGTAATGGTAGAAATTCCCTACAACTCATTGCTCACTGAGTTTATACAGAACTATATAAGCGACTTTCAGAAACATGATAGAAATATGTCATGCCAAGGGAACTTGCTCAGTACTTTCCAATTAACTCATTACTGGTGAAAAACTAACAAGACATTATGTTAATATGAGCTGGAAAAAATCAATCTTAATTTTAATTCCAAGAACACTGATAGAAACCAAAATATCAGTTCCATTATCGAATGTGAGAAAGGTCAGATGCGATGTTACAGAATGGTGAAAAATACCTTAGAGAGGATGAAATCACCAATCCAACGGTTGCAATCGACATAGTTCGTATGCACTGATGCAATAAATGTCTGATAAGGAAAGGTAAATTCAGATACAGCTCGAAACATAATTCATACTGAAATTTAAGGGAAAGGAGAAGAGGAAGAAAGATAACTACTACTCACTGGGAACTGTACGTATTTTGTAGGGAACTTGGAAGGAAGATCTGTCCAAGTAAATGATTTCTCTACATATGTCCAGAATTCTGTAGCAGAGTAAAATTTATTAAACAAAATACCAAGCTAAATCGACATTTTTTCAACTAGCATTGTAGTTTAACTATGGGATGATGTTAGCAAACAACTATAAAATGCACCTTATGACAGTTTAGCCAATTATTGGAAATTAGAAATCGTTGATGGTAAGATAAACTGCATGCTAAATAATGAAATTTGTAGTAAACAATAACAAATTGCAAGGTTGAAAATTGGACACTTACAACTTCAAGCAGATGAGATGCAAATCATATCCAAATGAGACAAATCAAAGAACAAAAGTGATCACATCAAAGGTTTTATGATCAAACTGGGTCATCGGATTATAAAAGAGAGATTAAAGAGAGTTCAAATTAAAATTTTGATTTATCTAAAGAGCACATCCACCATGTTTTATATTTTCAAAAAATAGAAGTTCACAAAACAAACTCCTCAAGAAATTGCAATATCTGTATTGTAGATTCCAAAAGAGCCACAATGCAGTTGATAGCTCATTAACTATCCCTCTGAACCAGTACCTCATTCATTATTTTCCAATGCCAATAAAATGTATTGCATGATGTAAAAGAAAAACGGTGATTAGGAAAGCCAATTTTACCTTTCATTGACCAGATCTTAACAGTGTTATCCATACCACAGCTTGCAATGCGATGCATGTCAGAAGGATGGAAATCCTAGAATGGAATCACCAAAACAATATAAGATGCTTAAATTCTTACCCAAATTTAACCTATGAAAATCACTGCAAGAGACAAAAAAGCATGTTTAGGAAGTGTTTATTCCTTCACAGATTACAAGAACAAATAATGAAGTGGATATTGCATGAAAACTATACAACCTCAACATACCACACTGAGAACTTCATTTCGATGACCACCGGCACCAGCAAATATCAAAATGCATATTCCAGTATGAACATTCCATAGCCTAACAGATTCATCCTGAAAAAATCTTCATTATTATACTAAATCTAACACAAAATTATGAAACACAGCCTTTTTCTCATTCTATTGATTGACTGCAAAAGATAAATAGATCATCTTTAATCTACCTTTAAAGATAGAACAATATAAGCATTCATCGTTCTAGTACAAAGGTGAAATGCCCAACAAGCTTATCAAAGAATTTAGTCACTTACTTTACTTGCTGATACCACAAGTGAAGGTTTAAGTGGCTGAGTCTTAATCTCGTTTATTGAGTCTCCATGACCGACGAAACTCTGCATAGTTAAGAATGGTTCAAGATCAAAAGGAAATCAAGCATGTTTACTCCCAAGTGTTCCTATATCTAATTACAATAGCATGCATGAGGTGTTTGTCAACTAGAAGATGCTTTTGGAGCAATAGATGTCTGCTGCAACCAGACAGTTCTCAGCATTTCTTTCTTCTTTTGCACTTTTCCCTATTTTGCTCCTCGTATACAACAATCTATCAAACGCTAGATAAAATAAGAAAAACAAGCACTAACACAGGCATGACAGACCTTGTATATCTTCTCACTGCCAGCATCAATAACCCGGATAACTCCATTGAGTCCTCCGGCCACCAAGAGTGGGGTTCCATCAATATTGCACGCCCAACTAACAGTGTAAAACGACTCATCTTTCTGTCAACAAAGCATATGGAAAGACCAAATCCCATATGAGAATATGCAGCTGTGACATACTAAATGTTTTGAAGCACTAGACAAGAACATAAATTCCTTACATCTTCATCAATGTATGATTGCAGGACAGCTATAACGCCACCCTCCAGGCACTGGTATACAGTCACCTGAAAAAGAAAATGTCAGATGTATGAATCAGCAATGATTCAAGTGGCAAATGCAATTTACTATGTATATATGTTAACAAGGCACTACTATGTCTCAACGGAAGTGCCAAACTTTCCACATAATTTTACTGAAGGCCACATTACAAAATAATAAATTGGATTCAAAATGCAAGACATAACCTTTAATGTTCTTCTCTGAAGAAATATAGCTGTTTTTTTTTTGGTTCAATTTTTCACAATACTTGTACCTTTGTTTACCGATGGAGAACTGTAAACTAATTATTGGTTAAGACATTTGAGTTTGAAAATAAAGTATAATCGTCCAAATCACATATCAAATCCACATTAATATTTTGTATGTTATTATACTTTCGATTCTTTATGGATCCCAAACAATAAACAAGCTAAACACTAGTTTTACTCATCAACAGAACCTTTTCAGACACAGCGGTTCTCCTTAGGAATTTTTTCTAACAATAAAGACCAAGAATAACCTTTTTTTTTTTTTTTCCTCAAAGCAGTGACATCTATTTTACCCTCTCCAAAAATATTCCAGTCAAAGCAGCTCATCTAACTGGCTAACTTGAACATACTCTACATGCCGGACTCAACCCTCTGGATCACGAGGAGTAGACACCACATCCGTACTCGTATATGTTTTCTTCTCTTTTCTCCTCTCACTTCTTATTCTCTGTTCTCAAGTACAAACAAAAATTGAAATTCTAAATAGAATTTATTACTTACATTTACACCCTTCCAAATAACATTGGTTAATTTTCATTTTTCTCTAGCCTTTGGTTCCTCTATTAATTTCCATTTTCCCTTTGAACCATGCTAAAATTGAAAAAATAAATAAATAAATAAATCAGTAACCTAAATTCCACGGGTGCCCAAAAATTTGATGCCCACAATTGAAGCAAAACCCAATAGTAAAACGAAAACAAAAAAGGTAAATTACTTGCCCTATTGCCGCCGGCAGTGGCGAAGACGTTGAAGTAACGGGAGTCGATGAAATTGAAGGCGACGGCGTAAATTGGACGTTTGCCTTCTTGGAGTCTGTTAGTGACTCTGTACTCCCTCTTCTTCGACGGCGTTAGGGATCCCACCACCGGCTCGCAACCCAACGAGATTTTCGCCATTGATTATCAGTTTTCACTCACCCCCAACGCACGTTAGCTGCTATCCTTCGCCCTGCTGCGACCGCCTGCCTGCTTACAAGAAGAAAGTCCTTGGCATGGTTAAGGGTCTATAGACCCTTTTTAGCGTTTAATTATTTTTCAATTTTATATTAATGCAATAAATTAATTTAAATTTGTCTTTAAATGTTAGAGTTAATTAAATTATGGTAAATTTTCATAACTAAGAGTATAACTTTAATTCATTTTAATAATAAGAAAATAAGTTTTAACTTTCAAAAATCAAATTTTTATTATTTATTATTTAATTAATTAAATATATATTTAATTAATTAATTAAATATATTAATGTCACAAATCTATATAATTTGATCACAGATTCACAATTTAACTAGTCACATATTATTTTCGGTCACAAATTAAAATTTTTAAATGTCAAAAATTATTTTACGTCACAATTCAAAAATTTTATAGGTTACAATTTGTTCATCGGTTACAGATTCACAATTTAATTAGTCACATATTATTTTTCGGTCACAAATCAAAATTTTTAATTGTCACAGATTTTTTTACGGTCACAATTCAAAATTTTAAAGGTCACAATTTTTTCCTTGATCACAGATGAAAAATTTATAAGTCACAATTTTTTTATCGATCACAGATCACGAATATTATAAGTCACAACTTATAATTGGTCACAAATTAACAAATTTTAGGTCACACGTTACTTCTTAGTCACAGTTCATTTTTTTCGTTGGTCACATGTTATTTACTGGTCACAGATTATCTAACTTAATGGTCACAATCAGTCAAAAATTTGTCACACACCACAGTAACACCAACACCACCACCACCACAGCACCACCACCACCTCACCACAACAAACCGCAGCAACACCACCACCACCACACCACAGCAACACCGCAGCAACACCACCACCACTACAGCACAGAAAATCGCAACAGCACCACCACCACCACTACCACAGCACAGCAAACCGCAACACCACCACCACCACACCACCACCACCACAGTAAACCACAGCAACACCACCACCACACCACAGCAACACCACCACCACCAATATAACAGCCGCACACAGTAGCACACGCACCCAACCACCGCCACCAACGCATCACACGCTCGATCCACCACACCACCGTCACCAACATAGCACACGCATCCAACCACCGGACCCACAGGACCACAACAACATCGCCGCACATACATCACCTTTGCACCCACACCAAAACTCCTCTTTCCCAACAACGAACCGCACACCTCCACCACCACCGCGACCAACAACCTCTCATCATCACCACGCCACAACCACCACCGTTGACCGCCACCGCCACCGCCAACCACTGAGAAAGAAAGAGAGAGAGAGAGAGAGAGGGAGAAGGGGGTGAGATTTGAGAGGAGAGGAAACATACGAGTTTTCATAGAGTGCGAGAAGAAGGGGCGGGGGCGGGTGGGAGAGTGAGGAAGATATAATTTAGGGTTTGATTTGTGGAAGATAAATTAATTAATTTTAAAATATATTAATTAGGAAAAAAAAAATCTGATTTTTGTATAATCAAACCTTCCATCTTATTTTTGAAAGTAGATCTTGAGAAGTAGGCTAATGTGTAATATCCACTTATATTATTCATCATTGACATTTGCCTTTAATTAGTAATTGTTCACCCAAAAATAAAGAATTATTGATTGCTCGCCCACTTTTAGAAAAGTTATCGATCCATCACCTTTTTCAATTTCATCCATCTAATTAGACAAAAAATATTCACGTGATTGATGAAAATCCTACATGGCCACTAACGCTCTTAAAAATTTACAGGTGAAAAATCTAGCACATTCAAAAGCTTTTTCTCTTCAAAAGGTTAAAATCGTTTTTTTTTTCCTACTCATCTTCCTCCAACGTTAATAATAATTTCTGATCAGTTTATTTAGTCCTGTTTAAGTGCAATAGATTAATTTAAATTTGTCTTTAAATGTTACTCTAATAAAGAAAAGAAATAATAAGCCCTGTTTCAAAGCAAAGATTTTTCATGGAAAAAAAAAAAAATTCCTAGGTATAAGTTTGATACCATATTTTTCCTGGGTAAAAGTTTTTCCCACTTGCTGCCATACGCACCTCTTTTCCTCAAAATTAGGGAAAATACGAAAGTAATTTCCAGGTTTGCTATATTTTTGTTTTTTTTAAATTTTTTTTTTGGTAATTAGAACACATTCTAGATTTAACGGTAAAAAAATTTATCTATTTAATTGACAATTTGCATGAAAAACAAATCAAACGAACACAAAAAAGCGAATTTTTATTTTTATTTTATTCTTTACTTTTTGGCAATCCAAACAAATTTCATCATCAATTGTAAATAAATTTATCTCAATAATTAACAAATTGCATGAAAAACAAAGTCAAACAAATTAGGTGAAAAATTATACCAATCAAACACAATTAATTACAATTCATTCTAAAACAAATTCTAGACAATTCAATTCCCTACAATTCATTTTATTTCCACCCGAATTTCACATTTACAATCACACGGACCCTAATATACCAATCACAGCTGAGCCAACTCGAGTTTTTTTTTTTTTTTTTTTTTAAGTCATGATATTCAATTTTTTTTTAACAATATAATTATGTGCAATCTTGAAATTCAATCATTTGTTCTAATATTGGACACATCAAGTTACTTGTTTGGACTTTTAAATTTCGGTTTATATTAATTCCATTGTTCAATATAAATAAAAACGAAATTTTTAGTAAGTTTAGTAAAATCTGATGAAATGTATGATGGATGAAAAATTGAAAAATCTATAAAATGAATCATTTCTCATACTCATAAATTTGACAAATAATTATGACATTTAATTTAAGTGAATTTAACTCAATATCTTATGGATCTCAAATGTATATAACAAACTCTCACTCTATCTTAGTGAAATACATATAAAACGTTGGATTGATTTAAATTAAACATCGTGATTATTTATCAAATAAGTGTGTCAAATTTATGAGTATGAGGAACGATTTCAATCTATAAAATAAATTATTAAAATTATTTGTTGATTTTTACTTAATTTTTTTATTAAAATTCTAATTTTTATTATTAACATAATATCACTATAAAATAAAAGAATGAATGAGAGGGTTGCACACGTGTCGAGATTTCCTATCGTCCTAATTCTTTTTATTTTTTTCGTCTTCTTCTTACCAACTCCCTCCCACTGAAACTGCACTATCTCCATTTTCCCACCATACCTCTTCAACCACCAACTCAATCAACCATACCTCTTCATCAATTTTCAACCAACCATACCATTGTCGACATCATTAATGTGGAGTGAAGTCCAAGTCGAGCAAATCCAACAACAGCTTCAACTGATGAGGTCTTTCTTGAGAGATGCAGATGCAAAATCAAGATGCAGACCGTCTCTGCAATTGGGTTGCAGAAGTTCGAGAAGCCGCTTATGACACAGAGGATAACGTCCTCGTATTTGTTGCTGCCAAAATTGGTACGAAAAGTCGAGAAACTTGTTCAAAAAAATGGTTCATTCCTTCTACTTTTGAATTATTCTGTTCTTTTTGCATAGTGCTTTGGTGTGAGGTGTCAGAGGTAACAATGAAAAAGAAAAATTAAGTGATTGGTTTGCCTCTATCTTACACAGAGATGGGCGATGTCTCCGTGGCTGCTGGAGGCACGGGTGGTGTCTCCGTCTGGGACGGAGGTACCGTTGGTGCCTCGATGCAGGTCTTAGGCACCTGTTTGTGTCTCTGTGCAAGTCTTGGGCACCTGTCTCGCTGCACTCCGTGTCTTCGTGCACACGTCGTTTCACTATAAAATAAAAGAGTGAATGAGAGGGTTGCACACGTGTCGAGATTTCCTATCGTCCTAATTCTTTTTATTTTTTTCGTCTTCTTCTTACCAACTCCCTCCCACTGAAACTGCACTATCTCCATTTTCCCACCATACCTCTTCAACCACCAACTCAATCAACCATACCTCTTCATCAATTTTCAACCAACCATACCATTGTCGACATCATTCATGTGGAGTGAAGTCCAAGTCGAGCAAATCCAACAACAGCTTCAACTGATGAGGTCTTTCTTGAGAGATGCAGATGCAAAATCAAGATGCAGACCGTCTCTGCAATTGGGTTGCAGAAGTTCGAGAAGCCGCTTATGACACAGAGGATAACGTCCTCGTATTTGTTGCTGCCAAAATTGGTACGAAAAGTCGAGAAACTTGTTCAAAAAAATGGTTCATTCCTTCTACTTTTGAATTATTCTGTTCTTTTTGCATAGTGCTTTGGTGTGAGGTGTCAGAGGTAGCAATGAAAACGAAAAATTAAGTGATTGGTTTGCCTCTATCTTACACAGAGATGGGCGATGTCTCCGTGGCTGCTGGAGGCACGGGTGGTGTCTCCGTCTGGGACGGAGGTACCGTTGGTGCCTCGATGCAGGTCTTAGGCACCTGTTTGTGTCTCTGTGCAAGTCTTGGGCACCTGTCTCGCTGCACTCCGTGTCTTCGTGCACACGTCGTTTCACTATAAAATAAAAGAGTGAATGAGAGGGTTGCACACGTGTCGAGATTTCCTATCGTCCTAATTCTTTTTATTTTTTTCGTCTTCTTCTTACCAACTCCCTCCCACTGAAACTGCACTATCTCCATTTTCCCACCATACCTCTTCAACCACCAACTCAATCAACCATACCTCTTCATCAATTTTCAACCAACCATACCATTGTCGACATCATTCATGTGGAGTGAAGTCCAAGTCGAGCAAATCCAACAACAGCTTCAACTGATGAGGTCTTTCTTGAGAGATGCAGATGCAAAATCAAGATGCAGACCGTCTCTGCAATTGGGTTGCAGAAGTTCGAGAAGCTGCTTATGACACAGAGGATAACGTCCTCGTATTTGTTGCTGCCAAAATTGGTATGAAAAGTCGAGAAACTTGTTCAAAAAAATGGTTCATTCCTTCTACTTTTGAATTATTATGTTCTTTTTGCATAGTGCTTTGGTGTGAGGTGTCAGAGGTAACAATGAAAATGAAAAATTAAGTGATTGGTTTGCCTCTATCTTACACAGAGATGGGCGATGTCTCCGTGGCTGCTGGAGGCACGGGTGGTGTCTCCGTCTGGGACGGAGGTACCGTTGGTGCCTCGATGCAGGTCTTAGGCACCTGTTTGTGTCTCTGTGCAAGTCTTGGGCACCTGTCTCGCTGCACTCCGTGTCTTCGTGCACACGTCGTTAGGTACCTGTATAGGTGCACACGTCATTGGGCAACTATGTCCCTGCACTCCGTGTCTTTGTGCACACATGGAGACACCGGTTTGGTACTAAGGTTTTGTTTGGTTTTTGTTGTATTTAGTTCTTTGTGCTATGGATGCTGATGTTGGCTCTGAGCTAGAAAAAAGACATCCTCCAGCTTCATATCCTCAATCAAAAGAATCTTCTAATGCGCTACGTAGAGAACTATATGCCTAATCAAAGTACTCTTCTAATGCACGACGCAGGGATTTATATGCTCAAGCACGAAAATTGCGAAGTCTGCATTGACAGCAGTTGTATCATATTCAGAGAAGAGTGCATCCAGCCACTCATCATCAGGATTCGAGAAAAGCAGCAGGAGAAAGTCTTTCATATACAAACTGTGAGTTTTTTTCTTTTTGTTGTACTTTTTGTGCCAATTAGTTATGTTACTTTGCTTATTTTAATAACTTGTTTGGCTAATATCCTTCTGTTATATTTTTCTATCTTTGGGGTGATTTGTTAGCTGGGAGTGGTCATCATCTTCAACGAACAGGTGACTTGTGCTTCTACTTGATTGTATTCATTTGTTACATCAGGTTTTATTATATTAATTTTCTCTTCTTCTTTCAGGCAATCTACTTTTTGAATTTTTTTTTATCGAAATTATATTTTGCTTGATTATATTTTCCAATGTTTTAAGTCGTCTGCCAGCCAGAAGTGTTGATGATTTTCAACAAACATGTGAGTTATACTTCCACTATAGTGCATTTTTTTTTATTCCACCCGAGTTTATAGTTTGTTTATTTCTTCCAGTAGGTTCTACTGACAGCGATGAAATGTTAGAATATACTTCCAATATTTTACACCAAATGTTAAACGAGCTCACTTAACTTTCGCTGAACTTAATTGTTGTGGTCGAACTGAAATGTAACTTGTTGAGCTAACCTAATATTGGCTGAAGGTAGAGCATAGATGACCTAACATTGGCCAAGCTGACTGGAGAAGTCTCGTTGAACTATTGTTGGCCGAACTGAGTTGTTCACGAAATGAAATATTAATAACCGACCGAAAAGTGGATGCTCAAGTGTTCATTGTTAAATTCCCAAGTTATTGATGAAGTGAAATAATAGAAATCCAGCTGAACTAAGATTGGTGAACGCGCCTATTCTTTACCAAAGTTTTCTTGGCCGAACTCAACAGTTCTTGACGAAGTGAAATATTAATAATTGAGTTAAACAATGTTTGGTGAATTGACTTGCTCTTGTCGGAACTGAAAATGTTATTAATCGAGCTCAGCTGTTCTTGGCAGAAATGAAATTTTTATTAACCGAGTTTACATAACCTTCGCCGAATGTTAATAACAGAGCTTGCCTAACCTTGAGAGAACTCACCCAAGATGGCTAGCTGACATATAATTGGCCGAGCTAACGTAAGAGGCCGTGCTGAATTGCTCTTTGTGGAACTTACATGTGTTTGTCTGAAGTGAATGTAAATAATCGAGGTGACACGTCAATTGGCGAGTTCTCTGAATATCATCTGAACTTAACTAACACTGGTGTAGTGGACCAAAATTTTAACCAACAACCAAACATAATAATATCAAAGAATAGTTTCAGAAATTTTCATACTGTTGTGATTGGGAAAACTGTAGTTCCAGTTTGAAGTAGCAGAAGGCTCTTAGCTTCTCCGTCTGAGCCGACGACTGATAATTGTAAGTAGCGAGTACAGAGTAACCATGAATTGGGTAAGAATCCTGAACCAACTCATGAATGTACCCACTAAAAGAGAATTTTATGGGTGAAGATGAAATCATAGTGAGAACTTCGATGGTCGCCTGTTCACCAATTGCAGCAAATGCTGAACTGTTTGTTGCTGGACATTGGCCGAACTGACCTAAGATGGCCTAGCCTACCTAACATTGGCCGAGCTGATCTAAGAAGCCGATTTGAAATACTCTTAGCTGAACTCACAAATTTTTCCTGAACTGAAATATTAATAATTGGGCTGAACTAAAGTTGGCTGAACTCACCAGCTCTTGGCCAAACTGAAATTTTATTAACCGAGCTTGCCTATTCGTCGCCAAATTTGAAATGTTATTATCTGATCAAGTTATGCTGCTTTCGGCTATGTTATCTCAATTGTGTCACATGTAATAAATAGGCAATCTGTTTTCCTTTATCTTCTCTTAAATTCAAAAGAGATTTCATTGCGATTGCAATTGAGGCTGTTGAGTAGTGAATTACTTCGTGGAATCAAAGAATTGCAGATTGCGTGCATGTATCTGATTTCCTAAATTTATGACGTGACTTATAAAATAGCACACATGATTACTCTACATAGTTGGGTGCTTCCTAATTAGTTATGTTCTTGGATTTCTTCATATAATTTGTTTTAAATCATCATTAAATTTCTATATATTGTTTAATATCTCACTTGTGGTTGCATTGATTGGACTTATGGTGGTTTGTAGGTAATACATCTGTTGGGTATACTTGGTTTCATTTTTCTCGCACATTACACTTCCTTTCTGTCGTATTCTGGTGATCTTTAGCTAAGGTGAGTTGTGAATATTTTACAGGGACGTTGTTTGAATGTTGTATGCATTTTTCTTTTTGCTTCCTCTTATGTGTTTTTTTGTATATTTTTTGAATGAGATATTTGTGTGGTAACAGTGAAAATGAAAAAGGAAGTTAATGATTTGCCTCCATCTTACACAGAGAGACACGGTGTCTCTCTAGTAGATGGAGGCACGGGTGGTATCTCCGTCTCAAATGGAGGAACCGTGTCTATGTGCAAGACTTAGTCACCTGTTTCCCTCCTCTCCCTTTTGCATTTTTTCATAGTTTGAGTAGTTTGGAATAACTTTATTTGAGTTATAATCTTCTGTGTGCGTCGTAAAACCACGGATTGCTTATTTCGATCCAAATAGTAGATCTATCAAGCAATCAGTCGATTGATTCTTCGTTTTTCTACGGTGCACTGATTTTTATTAGTTTCTATTGGGATTTTTTAGTGGTGATAGTTATTACAGATACACTAGAAAAGGAGAAAAAAGAAATAAGGAAGAAGATTTGGTTAATTTTGTAGAATTTCATGTGATTTTGTCTCACCCTCTAGATTATTTACATTTTTTTTTGTCCTACAATAGTTACAAATCATGAAATCTTTATTTCATTTAGTGCATCTTATTTTGTAGGAGCTAGATAAATTAGAACTAAATAACACCTTCATTAAGAATGATAGAGGGCTATCTCCATTCTTAATGGAGATAGGGGCTACTATCTCCATTAAGAATGGAGATAGCCCCCTCTCTCCATGCTTAATGGAGATAGCCCCTATCTCCATTAAGAATGGAGATAGCCCTCTATCATTCTTAATGAAGGTAATAAATGGAGACACAACATCAACTTGAAGTTAGTTTATTATCCATGTTAAGGAAAAAACATATTAGTAGAGGATAGTTTATTATCCATGTTAAGGAAAAAACATATTAGTAGAGGATACTATTGAATAACTGCAGCAAATACTGAGGAAAATAACTGAATAATTCCATCACTTCTAGAGAAAATAGAGCTGAAGACTTTTTGAATACACGGATATTGATATTAAGGTAAGTAATCATTAATACTATTATATTCTCCAATTGGAATGATGTTCCTATAAACAGGATACTATTGAATTTCACTAAGCAGTAAATTCAAATAATTTTCACAGCTTCCAATCCAAAGAAATCTTACAGATACATATAAATAGCAAATAATAATAAAAAATGACAAAAATCGTTTATGTAAAAAAGAATCATGAAAATCCAAAGAAACATGCTACCTTGCATTTCTGCCCTACTTTTAAATTCCACAATTTACTTCAAAGTTTAATCAATCAAAGACAATTATATTTTTTTAGTAAACGGTAAATTTTCCACTTTTGTGAAATGGCATTATTTTGAAACTATGTAAGACAAAAATAAAAGCATTCATTTTGAAAAGGACTTCCTAATCATTAGAGCACCCAAGGTATTTTCTTTAGCAGAATCAGGACATATTTATGAAGTTGATCTCAAGCATTGAGTGTTGAATGGCTCTTTGTTGGAGATATTATTCAAAATGTGAGGGTGAACTAATGGACCAGCTGATAGTGGAGAGAGTAATTTGTTGTGTTTCACTCACAAGAATGCAAGGATAACTAGAAAATCAATTTAAACAATACAAGATTCTTTGCTACAGTTCCATTTTTATATAATTCTTTCTATCTTTTCTTTTTTATTGTACACAATATTTATATATATTTTAGTTCCATCATTATTGACCTTTTCCATTTTAGGATAATCAAATAGCATATGCAACTCAAGTAGATGACAAAATGTCTGAAGAGATCTCAGAGAACGCCCTGACAAGAAGCAAGAAACCCCTGAAGAGATGCTTTCTAGGCACAGGTACTTGTTTTTGTATTACAATTTACTATTTATTGGTCGAGTGATTTTTTCTATTATGGGATCTGGTAAATTCCTAGCAGTAGTTAACTATGGAGTCTTAATTTTACATGCATTTGATCATTTATTGAATTAAGTTTTGGTCATAATAGTTCTAGATTCTTCTACTGTTTCTTTTCTTTCTTCAGTTTCAAAGTTTGGTTGCGGGTTGGCAATCGATTTCATTGTTCATACTTAGTTGTTCCCAAATCTACAATTGATGCATTAGCAATTCGTATTGATTTATTACATGCTAAATTGTAATCTAGATAAAAAATGATCATCATATTTAACTTTCTGGTTCTTATATACGATGGAAAAGACATGTGCTTCCTGAATGTTCAACCAAATTTCAGCTGGTAAAAAAATTAGTTGCAAGGTTCAGTTAATTAGTTCAGTAAAGGACGAAACTTGCTTGTAGTAGTGACTCACCAATTATTCCCTGCCTTTGCAAGGAAGAGCATTGAAAAGTTCATCCCAAAAATACACAGAGGAAGGTTTCAACTTCACTATATCCCAGAGGAAGGTTTTGACACAGACAAGGTGAAAACAAATTCCAAGCATTGAATTTACATAGATGAATTTATTCTCAATCAATGCATTATGAATGCAGATGGAAGAACAAAAGCAACTTGTTTTTACTTTGCTCTCTTTATCATCCATAGTTTAAAAAAAAATTAAAAATTATATCCTTCATAAGTATAGTTTAGGCATATCAGCTACTTTATCGTAAAAAAAGAAAAAAAAAAAGAACAGTATTGCACTATATATATGTTCACAAAGATTTTTTCACTAAGAATCCAATGTTTATGTTGCACAAAGTATGTCGTATAGATGGAATTTTCATTCCTACATGAAGTCTATCGTTATACTTCTACCTTTCATGTGTACTTAATATTGAAAATCTTGTTTTCATTTTCAACATATGAACATTTGAGAATTAAAATCACTATGACTATAATTTTTAGCTTATTACCATTTTTTTTTATAATTTGCTCAGTTATTTTTTTCATTTTTATTCAACTGACATTCAGTTACTCATGCTTTTACCCTTATCTTATCCTTGTCAAATAGAACCATTTTGGTTAGTATCTAATTACGATACTATGAAGAATACATAATACAGTTGCAAATAGAATTTAGATACAATGAATACCAAATTTCTATATCGAAAATATAAAATATACAAATATATGAAAAAAAGAAGTTGATTTTAACCAACTTGTGAATATGTTCTATGTTTAGAAATGAATTTCTCTAAAATTTACATTTACTTATTTTTAACATTATTAACCAATTAACGTGCAACGCACGTTTACCCACTAGTATTATTTTAAAAAGGCACATACAGCTCCCTTTTTGTAGAGGTAGCCCTACATGGGCGTAGCTATTTGCATTTCAAAACGCGGGCCATGCCCGTGACACGAGTTGGTCAGTGTGGCTCAACTGCTAAAACTCCAGTCGATGCCCAAAAATGAGGCTCGGCTCAAGTCTTGGCTCAATTTTTCGAGCCACGAGTCGAGTTGGCTCGAACTTTTTTCAAGTCGAATCACGGGCTATCCGAGTTGACGAATCGAATTGACATTCTTACTTCTGTTTGATTTAGATAAAATTATATTTTCAATAAATTATTTTAAAGGTTATTAGAATAAATAATTTTGAAATTAATTATTGACTTTAATTATATATTAAATACGATATTATTAAATAAATATCTTCTTATTTGCTTTTGGGCTCCATTTGCTCCCAAGATATGATGCTCAATTCTAAATGGTCTCTACTCTCCTCCTCTAGTCCTTAGTCTATCTTAAGAACAAAGTGCCTTATCCTCTTCTCTTTTCATGGCTTCCAATGTCCTTCAACTTCTCCATCATCCACAACCTTCCCCATTAATTCACCCCAGCTCAACCCAAACACCTGTAAATTCATTATTACATATAATCAATTCACCCCCAAGGGAATTCTCAATCAAATGCTCTTCAAACTCAACACCTGAACCTGATTTTCCTCTTCCCCCTCCAGGTTCTGAAACAACCGTCAGCCCTGAGAAGTTTCCTATAGAAAAACGAAGAAGATCGGAGATTATACGCGAAAGAAAGTCGAGAACCGGCATCGTCAGACCCGAGCCACCAAATTTCGAGATAGGATGGAAAAGAACTAAGCCTATTCCATTGGAGAAGCCTACAGGGTATGTGATTATGGACTTTTTAGAAAAGCTGCTAGAATTGATGGACAAGGAATTTGGTTCGACTGCACTGTTAGCTAAGGTCGGGGAGATTGCGGCAGAAAGAGCAAGAGAAGAAGCTGAAATACTGAGAGATGAAGGGAAGGTTGAGGACAGAATGGTTACTGAATTGTTCAGAGTTTTGAAGCTAGTGGAAATGGACTTGGCTATGGTTAAAGCTTCAGTGAAAGAAGAGACACTGAGTGAGAGACTTCAACAGGCAAAGGCAAGATGTAGACAGGCAATTCTTGTAGCCAATTCCTTTTGACATGTTGTTGATAATGAGAAAAATGTAGAGGCGAGTTTGAAATCTTGTTCATTCTACTGTTGAATCTATCAGCATATTGAATATACCGAGTTTGCATCATAGAACCAGTTGATGCTTATAGAAATTTGTATTTGAAATGTTGCTAATATATAATGTTTAGGCATTGCAGAAAATAACGAGGAATATGTTAGACAATGGCATACTTATAGTAAACTTCGGAAGTTATCTAGCTCATGTACCTCCGAAGTTAACCATAACGGTTGCTCGAGGTAAATGGCCCCCTTATGCCACGAGAGTAGCTCAGATTAAGGCAGCACAGCAAGGAGTCTTCACATAATCACATTAGCCACATACCATCAGCCAAAACGATACAGAGATGCTAAGCTCAGTGTATCACATAGCACAAAAATTACAAAAAAATATCTGCCCATTGCAAAACTTACAACAAAACAACCAACACACTAGAAAGCAGCAATAGTAGAAGGTGGAAATTACGCTCTGGTGAGCCGGATTTCAGTTTAATGCCTTGCCGTTTGACTTTCTCACCAGAATCGTTCACCTCGATATCAGCTCCGACCACCAAATTGTGTCTCTTGGTATACCAAAAAATGATCTTGAACCTCACCTTGGTGGATAAACCCACTCTGAAAACTGAGACGGTCTCATTTGGAACATTTTTAAATGCCGCCTCCCACGACGGTCCATGAGCCTCCACCATTAATTTCCGGCGAGCTTTCTTCCCGTGACCCTGGTGAAATCCTGGTACCGTGTAGTTGGCTATAGGAAAGCTAGTGTTTGGATCGTAAAAAAAGGTTAAACTGATGTTATCATAGTACACTCCCTTCTCTTTCATTCCATTATCGAGCTTGAGGTCGAAGAATATGCTGTTGTTGTTCCTATTACCAAACGAATGATCGGTTTTGTTAAGAATAGGCACGTATAAATCTTGAATGGAGCACGTTGGTTGGGAGGTACGTAGAGCTAGCCACAAAAACAGAGCAGCGAAGCCGGATGTGATTATAAAGCGGCAGCATATGCTGCTACAAGGCCCACAACCACCGCCCTCATCATTGTCCGACATGTCGGAAAGCAGTTTTCCGGCGATCAACGACGAAGAATCGTTGACTTTGTTAAACAATTGAATTGGGAAGTTGAGAGTTCGAGGAAATTACTTGGTTAGATAGATCAAAAGGATATATACTGGGTATTTAGGTTGGTTTCGTGGAAGAGACGGAGAAGATTTTTGTGTTTCTCCTGTACCGCGGCGTAACATGGGGTCCATGAAAGAGGACTATACACTCAGTAAACAAACAAGATGCTTGTAACTTTTTTATAAATGAGAACGTTACCTTTTCATTCAAACTAACATATGCATAAAGAACCAATAAATCTGAATCAGAACATGAGGTGGTTTTAATTTGAAATCATATCAAAATTCCCAATTCAAGAAACCCAAACTCAAGATTGATAAATAAGCAAAATAGTTGCATTATCATGTCTGAAAATGCAAAATGATACCGCTAAGTTATCAGGATGTGCATTGCACCCTCAGCAGAAAAGAAGATAATTTTTAGGGACATCATGTTATTTGCAATGGCTACAGAAAATTGTCGCGGAAACTTGTTCCAATGATCATCAAAACGGTATTTTTCGAGTTCAGTTTAACGTTACATTTCTCTACCAAACAACAAATACAAACTGCTTCAATCCACAACCAATATATTTATCTCGGTTGCTTCACAATCTCACCCACAAAGGACAAGATAGCGGTGATGATTTGTAACCACTAAAGGAGGCAAGGAAGAGACCACAAAGTGAAAAGGAAAGTCACCGATTTTCGCACCACAAAGGAGGCCGGATTTGTCTCTCAATGGAAGCCACATTTTCTCCTCTCAAAACACACAAATCACACACTATAAAAAGGGCTAGGGTAGGCACATATAAGTAAGGTTAGGTTAAGCTTTTAGTTGGACCAATAACAAGGTTAAATGGACCAAGATTCAAAACCATCCCAAGATGTAATATAAATGGGTCGAGTACAGCCTTTGGACTTGATTGTTGGTAATTAATTCACTATTGGCCGAGGCCTATGAAATTATATTTCAACGTTTACATCATAGCCCAAGATTTATTTGGTATCAAAATCCAACAAATCTCCACATTGATGCACAATAAATCTGCAAGCAATCAAAACACGCAGTTAGTACTTGCATAATCAAAGTAACTAATAAAATTAGAATCACAGATCTTACCTTGTATTTCAAACCTGAAAACGTATCATACTTGTTCCATGTACTCATCAGGATTAAAGTCAAGAACACCGAAGTAGAAGCAAATATTCACCGTAATCAATCAAGAATAAATAAACATGCAATGACGATATAATATAGGATAACACACAAATCTTTTCAAATATGTTCACGCAGAATAACAGACTAATACCAAGTTAATCAATCAAACAGCTAACACATATGCAACGAATACATAAATGACCATACAAAAAGATTTCACCACACTCATCCTATGTCATTCCGTGTTGCTCCCACCTCGAGAATACATATCTTCTCTCATCGCCCCACCATGCTCACTAGATGATCACTCGACTGATGTCTAACTGGTAAAAACACAATAGATTCTAAGTTTTCGGGATAATCCTCTGTAACCAAATCACTTCTCACAATCTAAGTGGATAATGGGTCTCCACCTAACAGAAATAGAGTTGTGCTATGGTGACCTACTAGTTCACCTAAGGGATGACATCTCCCTCACACATGAGGGGGAGAATGTTATTTTATTCAAGTGGGCCCCTCACATCATGTGAGGGGGATGTCAAACTTTAGGTTTGTTTAGCTTAATTCACAGAAATAATAGAAGTGCATCTCTCACACTCCACCTGATCGGGGTTTCTTCACAGATTAAGGATTCTAACATTTGATCACCTCTCTACTTGTGTTCCAAATATCACACTCCACATCCCCGGTACAGACCACCAATGTACCGCCAGACATCTATACTCCACTTCACCAAAAGACATACAACATACTGCTAATACATCACAACCTACTATGCTTGCAAACAATTACACAAAGTAATAATATCACTCTAATTCATGCAGTTACACACACAAACATATTGAAAGTGTAACATATCAACGTAACAGAATTAAGCAATCACCCACATGCAAAAACGATTACACACAGATGGATATGCACTAACTATGTTTACTCTCAATAAACCTCACTAGGGTCATCACTCGACCCTATAGCTACATTAGCCTCACATATCTCCTTATCTTTCCTTTTATTTCACTTTGTCATCGTGGCCACCCAAATTGATTTTATTTAACCATAGTCACCCAAATTTCATTTAACATTTCGCGATGACCACCCAATTTCATATAATGTTTCACTATGATTGCCGAACTTCTTTTCAACATTTTCATTAATTTTAAAAGGAGTAAAACAATAACCTTGCATTATATATATATATATATATATATATATATATATAAAATAATTTTTTTTAAAAATAAAAACTTATTCAAAAAAATGAAATAATATAGAAGCTAATTAAAAAATAAGAAATGTTACTTGGAAAAATAAAAAGAAAACTTATTTAAAAAAAAGTTACTAAGAAAAATAAAATAAAAAGTTGAATTGTTGAATAGGGTGAAAAAAAGTTGGGTGACCATAGTGAAACAAAATCAAATTGTATGGTCATGATGACACTAAGTATAAAATTGTGTAGTCATGGTGAATCAAAATAAAATCGGGTGGTCATAATGACACTAAGTATAAAATTGAGTGGTCATTGATGGATTTAATGAAAGCTTAGAAGCTTGAACTTGGGTATAAACCAAAGTTTTAATAGGCGACATCCTTGCTGATGCCTTTCAAAATTATGTTTTGTTGGACACTTTCAGAGGCGAAAGGCCATAGAGAGATATCACTTAAAGTGACGAGATCTTCTATGAATGAGTTTGGTAAGGAGCCTATAACATTCACCACCTATCCTTATTAAGGTAGAGAATCTTTGTAATGAATGGATATTTTTTACATATGGTCATCAAACCCCCTCAAAGAAGTTACCTTATTTGAGGGAAGAGATCCAGGGGTGAAGGGAGAAGGAGTGACATAATTGTTATACTTGCCGCATAATTTGTAAGGAAGAATTTGGGTTAAGACAATGCTACCCTCGTTTTTAAAGAGAAAACGAGTTAGCGGAGTATTTGACGGTAGGTGGATGGAAGAAATTTTTCCGCAATGAAAGATGAAAGTGAGGGTGAAATTGTTAAAAAAGAAATGTGGGGATATTTTGCACAAAAACATTGAAACGTGGGGACGTTTTGTGTTGATTAGTCTTATAAAAGTTTTAAAAGAGGTTTAAGCACAAAACATCTCTACGTTTGGTCTGTAGTGTGCAAAATGTCACTACGTTTCAATTTTTTTTGCATTTTCACATCTATTTCTACGTTTCATTGTAGAAAACGACATTTCACCAATTTTTAATGTAAAATAACCAATATATCCTCCTATTTAGATAAAAAAAAAAAATTAAAGAATAAATTACAATTATACTCCCATACTTTTAAAAACACAGCAAATGAATCCAAATAAATTATTAAAAAGGTAATTAGCACAAAACATTCATACGTTTCAATATTATTATACAAAACGTTCATACTTTTTATTTTTTGGAATGAGGTAATTAGCACAAAACGTCCATACCTTTCAATATTATTATGCAAAATGTCTTTACCCTTCATTTTTTTGGCATTTCCGCCTCTATTTTCACCTTGCATTGTGAAAAATGTCATTTTCATCCAATTTCTCAATTAAAAAAATGTAAAATGACAAATATATTATCATATTTAAATAAAACAAAAAAAAGAAAAGAAAAATCAAATAGGATGGGTATATTGATTCTTTATTTTTCTTAACTCGCGAATGCAAATAGGGAGGTTTTGTGCAAATACGGATGCAACTTGCAAATACGAATCCGACTCGCGAATGCAAATACGTATTTGTTCTTTTTTTTTTTTTTAAATTTAAATATGAGGGTTCATTGGTCATTTATGTTAAAAATTGATGAATATAACGTTTTTCGCAATGAAACGTGGAAATAGAGATGAAAATGCAAAAAATTGAAACGTATGGACGTTTTGCACACTGCAGGCCAAATGTAGTGACGTTTTGTGCTAATTACCCCATTCTAAAAAATAAAAGATTGGGACGTTTTGCACAATATTATTGAAATGTATGGACGTTTTGTGTTAATTATCATTTTAATAATTCACTTTGACTCATTTGTAATTTTTTTAAAAGTTTGGGAGTATAATTGCAATTTGTTCTTTAATTTTATTTTATTTAGCTTGGAAATATGGGTAAAAGTGTAAAAATGAAGTGACGTTTTGCACGCTATAGACCAAATGTCGGGATGCCTTGTGCTATTAAACCTTTTAAAAGATGAATTCCAAAAATCAAAAGAGTAGCATAATACTAATGGACAATAAATTTTTTTTTTATCAAATTTTCAATTACGTATTTCATCAAATTTTATCAAAATTAATTTAAAATGTAATTTTTGGTGAAACCAAATAGGGCTCAAGTGATAGTGTGGAAAGGAAGAAAAAAGAAAGAAAGAGTGGCATAATAGTCTTGCCACACAAATTGTCATTTCTGAGCAGTTCACGATAAAATGTTTTGGCCTCGTTTGGAGAGGTTTTGAGATTTTAAAGTTACTTTTGGACTTTTTGTCTAATTTTATGAAAAACTTTTGGTAGAATTTTTAGATGAAGTTAGTCTAAGGGATCATCTGGTCTGATTTTTGAAAAGTCAAATGAGCT